>OY757937.1:9033548-9091048 GCA_963585895.1 Sepioteuthis lessoniana
TAGAAAAACGTCACCTATGATTTCGTTCTTGCTTTCCCAACAGTGTCACCCATGGCAGAAATATTTGTTTCCATATAAGGGTAGTCTAATAGTGTTAAGAAAAAGTTTTCGAAGCTACAGTTTATTATCATTGTTATTATTTTTATTTACTCCTTTTCGAGTTTTCCACACTAGCGTTACCCGATGGTTTCTTACTGGCTTTTAAGCGATAGCAAGTCTCCTCAAGCCTCCAGGACTCTCCTCAGTATTCTGGTCGATCTTAGTAATGGCATAGTTTGGACGGTCTCTACTTGTCCTCTTATTTCCTAGTCCTCTAGTCCCTGTAACAATCCTTGTCACTTTCATTTACCACAGTTTTTTTCCAATTCCCTAGCAAGATCCTGGAACTTATCTTTCTTTTGCTTTGTGTTAGATGTTGCTTGTTCAACGCTTAAAACGTCCATAGAGTTGATTTTCTTCCAATTTTTGTTTTCTGGTTATTATCGTTCTGCTGTTCCTCGTGTTGTTAGTATTGTTTCTGGTGGCTGTAATCACTTTTCTATGTAGACTTCGAGTTTTTGTAACGATGCGTCAACGCTGTCTTCAATACTGGTAAGTCTTCTTTCTCCTTCTTTTCTTGACACATATAATCTGTCAACGTCATCTCTGAGGTGCAATGCCTAATGCATGGTCATTAGTTTTCTTGTTCTCTGGTCCGTTTGTTTAAGTTCTTCTCTGGTCCGATTCAAGAATGGTCCCGAGTATCTTACAAGGGATACAGCCCAGGTATTTATCCCTTTAACAAGGTTCCTTCTATAAAGTTTTGTCTCGAGTAATTTACTGGCTCTTCTGAGTTACTCTTTTTTATTTTTTTATTTTATTTCCTGTTGTTTGATAGTTTCAGCTTCCAATATCCCCATGGATTTGTAGGCTTCCTTTTCTTCGAGCGTTCTGATTATTACTTGATTTGGTAGTTCGACTCCGTTCGTCTTGTGTTGTTTGCCACTTTTCATTACCGGCATGGTGCATTTTTCTATGCCAAATTTCATTCCTATATCTTGCTTGTATATTCTAACTATCTGTAATAGGTTTTCCTAATCGTTTTCGTTTCTACTTAAAACCATATTATTCATTGCAAGTTATTAGTTTTAGGAATAATTGAAACTAAATCATCATCATCATGTCGTGCTGGTAGCACGGATATCCCTGACCCTCTCTCGCCACTCCTCCCTATCGTTCATCGCCTCCGGCAGGTCTTCTGGACTACATCCTGTATCCTCACATAGTTGCTGAATGTATGTTCGTGCTGGTCGTCCTGCTTTTGCTTGGCCATATGTGGGGGTCCATAAGAGTACATCACTTATGAGTTCGTCCCTGCTTCTCCAGCAGTGTTCTGCATGTCTGGTTCGTCTAACTTGGATAGTTTTTGTGATAGGAGGCAGGTGGCCGTACAGTTGGTGTCTTGTGGGGTGTTATCGCCAGGACTTGTTCAAGATTGCTCGCAGCATTCTTGTGTAATTGCCGTCTAGCTTCTTTTCCAGCCGTTTTGTTAGAGTCCATGTAGTGCATCCATATAGCAGTATCGATGCGACCGCTGCCTGGAAGAAACTGCGTTTCATTTTATCGGTAAGGTCTGATCTCCATATAATCGATTGCCTATTGATAGCTGTCCCTGCCTTCGTTAACCTCGTGTCGATGTCCTTTTCGGTTGATGAGACGCTGCTTCCTAGGTAAGTGAATGTCTACTAGTTTAAGAGGGGTTCCGTCTAGAGTGGAGATGTCACCTGTTTGATTATAGCACATATATTCTGTTTTGTGTGCATTGACATAGAGGCCTATGAATGCGGCTGCTCGTTCCAAACTATGCAGTAGTGTTTCGGCTTGGTCAGGTGTATTTGCCAGTATCGCTATGTCATCGGCGTAGTCGGCGTCGGTAATTGTTTTTGCAGGATACCTTCTGCTTCTTTTCTTTGTCAGCTCGAAGCCGTTCTCTGATTTTATCAATCGATGTTCTAAGTACGTAGTCTAGACAAATGATAAAGAGGTATGGGGCTAGTGTGTCCCCTTGTAGTACTCCTGCTACAATGTCGAAGTATTCTGTGTCTCCATCTGGTGATCTTACTTTCACTTTGGTGTTTCTATAGAGAATCGTTATTGCTGCTACGGTTTCTTTAGGTATGCCGTATGCTAGTAGGATTTTTTCCATCTTTCCTCTGTGAATGGAATCGAAGGCCTTGGTAAAGTCGACAAATAGTAATGTCGCTTGTATGTTTTTGCCCGTACACCTTCAAGGATTCTACGGACGGTTAATATTTGTGAGGTCATGGATCTATTTCTTCGGAAGCCATTTTGGTTTTTCCTAAGCATGTTGTCGATTTTGGGTTCTATGCGGTTTCGTTGTAGGACATTGTAGATTTTGGCTGCTATGGATGTAAGTGTTATGCCTCGGTAGTTTTTGGCTAATCTGAGGTCCCAAAACTAAATAACTGTGTGCAAACAAACGGTCTTTATTAAATAAAAATACTTTTTAAACGATATGATGTTATAAAATTATTTGCATTATATAAGAATACTTGAAACCATATAACTGGGTGTAAGTTATTTGTATTCGATAGGAATACCTTGATACCCTATACCATTTATATATTGTTATCTCCTCAGAACTAAAGTGTACTAGGTAGATACTAATTAAATGTTTTTGAATGTTTGTATTGTTACCAAATGATTTTGAGGCTGGTTAAAAATTGTTGTATACTCATATGCACGCAGAATCATAACGACGACACAATAAAGACGAGCGACACATTTCTTAGAAGAATATACCTCTCACTTTAATTGAAAGGGTTGTGTGTGAGAGGGAGTTGGAGACCGAACAGAACTGCAACATATTGACCCCTACTCTATTGGCCATAACCGAGTTTCTTTCTCGTTCTCCTGGGCTGCTCAACCGGGGGCCTGGAGGCCCAGCCTCTCTGGGACATGTTCCTCAATTCAGCATCTTATCTATAACTCGTCTGATCCCCAGCTGCAACTGCTCAATCGGGGGCCTCAGGGCTCACTCTGTTGGGTGTTGGCTTTCTATACCGCATCTTGTCTCCAACTGGTCTGGTCTCCAAACTAACTGACTTCCTGTCCTCACCGAGTTATATAATAGTTCAACACCTACCTTCTTCTGGTGAGGTGCCCGTGGTGTAATTGTTATCGTCGGAGGAAATGAACACGGCGACACGAGTTCAAATCCTGGACAAGACTGATTGCATTTCACATAGCACTAATACCCTTGGGAAAGGTATGAATCCAATTATTCTCCCTCCAGCTATGGGTAAATTGTAGGACAGCTAGGTTCTTCTGCCTTGGTTAGGCAACTAGTCTAGGAGAAGGAAAACTCTGAATTCAAACCTGTTAAACTCCGCTTAAAAATTGACCTTGTGTCATATCCTGCCCGAGCGGAGGGGTTGGGTAAATATGACCTTCTTCTGGTGAGCGTCACAATTTTGCACTCATTCAACCTGTCCATGGTCAAGGCTATAATATCCTGATTATTCCTCGATCGGATACACCTGTTATTTACACAGGTGCATTTCCTATTTTGACAGCCCGGCCGGGTAGTAGGTCAATATACAACAAAATTACATTGATTGACGATGGTTAATTTTTTTTCTGGCTGGTGTTCTCACTCGCGTAATCCACAAAGTAATCCACAAAGCGATAAGGAGTCCTCCCACCTTTTTTTGGCGGGGGTGGAGCGTATCAAGAAGGTAACTGGTTTTAATAAATAAGGAATGTTAGTCAAGGAGGTAATAGTTATTCCCCTTTCACACACACTTATGAGAGAGAAAAAACAGACAGATAGAGACAGACAGACAATCTGTGTGTATGAGTGTGAATGAACTAATGATCCCCCAGTCGGCTTCAGCGGTAGAATACACCGACTGCATCTCTGCAGTATGGTAAGACTCCCCTACAAGTCCTGGATATGACACTAAACAATCTGATGGTGAGCAATGCTGGAGATTTGGGTAATGCGGAGTACCCGTTCATCGCCGTGGTTCCTAGGTCCACTCTGGCCTGATAGGATCCTATCAAATAGAACTAAACTGTGTACAAATGCTAAACTGAGTTGCTGGAAATAGAACTGTTTTTGACATTGAAACTGTATACTTATGCTAAACTGAATTGTTTGAAATATAACTGTTTTTGTATGCGAAACTGAAGTGTTTGAAATAGCACTATTTTTATAAACTAAACGGAATTATTTGAAATAGAACTGTTTTAATATTTAACTGTGTAAACGAAAACAATACTTATACGAAACTGAATAGATTAAAATAGAACTGTTTATATGCATAAAAATGATTTTGGCAGTAAATAACCTATCATGGTTGATATGCCATAAAACCGGACCAAAATCAATGAACTAGTGAGAAAGAAATAAAACAAACGAAATTTTAGCTCAAGTTTTTTTTTTTTCTTTGTTTGTGAAATTAAACAGGCGATTCAGAAAGCACTGCCGGCTGCATTTTGCTCATGGCTATGAAAATTTAAAATCCAAGACAATAGATAAGAAACAAGTAAAAAGAAATAAATGGACGGGGGGCTGCTCAAAATAAACCGGCCTCAAACTTGTTGAATTTGATTATAAACAGGGGAAGATTCATCTGAAAGAAATCTGTGGCAGATATGAAATAACAGTTACGTTGGTGAAGTAAATAACAATTAAAATCAATCAGAAAATTTCTTTTTGAGAAATTAAAAAAATTCATAATTGCTCAATCATCATGAAAGATAAACATTTTTAAAGTGATTTTCCCTTTTTGATTAATCAACTATGGGTGTTCAGACTATTTGGTCTGATATTTGTGTCATGGAATTTAGAAATAAAATATACATTAATAAATAAATCTCTGTGTGGAATACTAAGGCTGAAATATCTAATAAGAAAAACCTTGGTGCCCGTGGTGTAATGGTTATCGTCGTAGGAAATGGACACGGCGACACGAGTTCAAATCCTCGAGGAGACTGATTGCATTTCACATAGCACTAATACCCTTGGGAAAGGTGTGAATCCAATTATTCTCCCTCCAGTTCTTCAGCCTTGGTTAGGCATCTAGTCTAAAAGAAGGAAAACTCTGACTTCAAACCTGTTAAAGTCCGCTTAAAAAAATTGACCTTGTATCATATCCTGCCCAAGCAGAGGGGTTGGGTAAATATGCCAATAAGAAAAACCTTTGAAAAGCTATGTAAACAGCTGACATAGATTGATCAAAGTTACGAATTAAATCGGTTAAATATAATCTAAATCCCAAAATTTGTATTTCTTTGGTCGTGTAAATGCAAATAATTTTCTTTATTTTCGTAAATATAAAAATTTTGTCTGTCACGACTCACTATTAACAGTCATTGAGATCCTTTGCATTTTGGGTAGAACTAACATTGCTTAAAAAATTCTAAAGTGTAAAATAAAATTTCCTTCGATACTTTAAAGTTAGAAATATAAATTCGGAAAAAATACACCCCTATATCTAATAGCCGTTCATTTTAAATAGGATGTGTTAAAACACAAGAATACATGTATATATATATATATATATATATATAGGTATTATTCGGTCCAGTTAAACCAGAGTTTGGACTAATTCCTTCAGGACAAGAAAATCATTCAGGAGGAGCTGAACATTTAAATTTTCCTGGATCTGAAGATTTTCTTTGTGTTTTTGGTTTACACCAGAAACTAAAAAACAGGATGGAAATAAATTTATAATCCTAAATTAACCGGTCTTTGTTTTTTTTCTTTAAAGATATATATATATATATATATTCTTATGTTTTTTTAAACAATAGTAGTTTTATGTATATATATATATATATATATATATATATGTATATACGAGGATCATTAAATAAGTTTCGAGACTTCTTTCGTATGGGCACTTTTATTGACAGTACACTCATGTAACTCAAGTCCCCTTTGAAGTAATCTCCTCCGGCTGCAATGCACTTGTTGTACCGTTCTAACAACTTCTGGAAGGCCGTACGGAAGTCCTCTAGTGTCAGCGTGTCAATGACCTTCGTCACAGCCTCTTTCATTTCCTCAATTGTCTCATAACGACAGCCTCTGAGCTTAGGGAATAACCAAAAGTTACAGGGAACACGGTCTGGTCTACAGGGAGGACGAGGAACTGTCTTGATGCCCATCTTGGTCAAATAGGCTGTGACAAGGATGGAGTTGTAGACTGGTGCATTGTCCTGGTGGAAATGCCACTGGTCCGATTTGAAGAGTGCTGGCCTCTTGCGACGGAATCTCTTACTGAACTCCCTTAAAACCCTCAACATAGTAACCCTAAACCGAACCCTTTGGCCAATCAACTCTGGTGTATTGACTTCGTTATTCCTCCCACACCTCTCATCCTCCCTCGCAGACTCCCTGTCTTCCTTGAATCTCTTATGCCCCTCAAAAACTGATACTCGATTCATGCAAGATGGTCGAAAACCAGTTTGAAGCATTCCATACGTTTCTGCGGCATTTTTCCAAGTTTAAAACAGAATTTTATTGCATATCGTTCTTCTAAAGTGTCCTCATGTTCACTTTGCATTTTTGAAATTCACCAGCTGTGACAATCAGGCTTTAGTAGGGTGTATTCCAATTGCTGCTGTTGCTGTTCATTTACATCTGAAATCATAAAAATTGGTCAGTCATCTCATAAGATGTATAGCATTGACTTACTGAATTTTTAAGTGTCTACAACAATTTTAAATGCCTTTACAAAAAAAAAAAAGGCTGGAAAGAGCTCAAACAATCAAAACTACTAAAATGCAAGCAAACACTACAAATAGCCACATTTAACGTAAGAACCTTAAATAGAATAGGACAACTCCCAGAGCTAATCGCATCGGCCGAAGAACATAAGATAGACATAATATGCATACAAGAACACAGATACACGCACACAGAAGATATCAAATATCACGAAACTGGCAATGGCTGGTCGCTCGCCACTGTATCCGCATGGAAAAACTCTGTCGACGCCGCAGTAGGAGGGGTAGGATTACTTATAGGACCTAGAGCACTAAAAACGCTTAATAGGGTTGAGAAAATACAACCTAGAATGACGGCAGCTACATTTAACGGAAACCCCAGAGCAACAATCATCTCATGCTACAGCCCCACCAATGTTAGTGAAGAAACTGAACTAGTCACCTTCTACGATGAGTTATCCTCATTAGTGCGTAGCATCCCGAAACACAACATGTTAGTCATTGGCGGAGACATGAATGCCCAAATCGGGAAAAACGGAAACAACAAATACAGCCTCCACAACACGTCAAATAGGAATGGGCAACATCTAACAGATTTCATGATAGAAAATAGATTAGCATGCCTCAATACAAACTACCAAAAAAGAGAGGGCAAACTATGGACATACACGTACGCAAACAATACTAAAGCTCAGATAGACTACGTCCTTATGAACAAGAAATGGAAGAATAGTGCATTGAATTGCGAGGCATACTCCTCTTTTGAGGGTGTGTCCACCGATCACCGAATAGTCATGGCTAAAATACGGTTAAGCCTACGAAAAAACGCCAAACGAACAGCGACCACCAAACACTATGACTGGGCCCTATTAAACAACAAAGATATAAGAGATAAATACGTATTACAATTAAAAAACAGATTCGAAACACTACAAGAAAAGACGGAAAAAAGTACACCAAACGACGAATATGAAAATTTCGTCAATGCACACCTCGAGGCAGCAGCAAAATACATTCCAACAAAAATTAAAACTAAATATAGAGTCCCATGGGAAACTTTAGCGGTGAGAGAAAAACGTGCACTAGTGAAAACAGCCTCCAAAAACTATCGAAAAAACCCAACAAACACAAATGCCTTAAAACTAAAAACGACACAATATCAATTAGCAGGCATATATATAAAGGAACAGACAGAATACATTCAAAATCTGATAGATAAGATTAGAGACTCGGTGGAAGATAGACAATCTAGGATAGCCTGGCAAACAATAAACGAAGTGAGCAGAAGAAAGAACACAGCCAAAGCAAAACTTAAAGCAGCAAACCAACAAGAAAGAATAAAACTGTGGAAACAGCACTTCGAAAACTTACTTGGAAACCCACCAAAAATAACACAGGAACCAATCACCAGAATAATTAGCAAACAATTAGACATTAAACTAGGACCGTTCACACAAGAAGAACTCGACTCGGTTCTCAGAAAAATTAAAAATAGGAAAGCTGGAGGGCTGGACGAAATTCCCCCGGAAGTATGGAAGACCAGACAATTCGACGACATACTGCTCCGACACTGCAACGCAGTATACAATCAAAATCCGATAGATAGATGGATGAAGGGATGCATACTCCCCTTCTCTAAAAAGGGGGACCTCGGATTAGCCAAAAACTACCGAGGCATAACACTTACATCCATAGCTGCCAAAATCTACAATGCCCTACTACGAAACCGAATAGAAACCAAAATCGACAACATACTTAGAAAAAACCAAAATGGCTTCCGAAGAAATAGATCCACGACCTCACAAATATTAACCGTCCGCAGAATCCTTGAAGGTGTACGGGCAAAGAACCTACAAGCGACATTAATATTTGTCGACTTTACCAAGGCTTTCGACTCCATTCACAGAGGAAAGATGGAACAAATACTACTAGCGTACGGCATACCTAAAGAAGCCGTAGCGGCAATAACGATTCTCTATAGAAACACTAAAGTAAAAGTACGATCACCGGATGGAGACACAGAATACTTTGACATTGTAGCAGGAGTACTACAAGGGGACACGCTGGCCCCGTACCTCTTTATCATTTGTCTAGACTACGAACATCGATTGACAAAATCAAAGAGAATGGCTTCAAACTGACGAAGAAAAGAAGCAGAAGATACCCTGCAACAACAATTACCGACGCCGATTACGCCGATGACATAGCGATACTGGCAAATACACCTGACCAAGCCGAAACACTTCTGCATAGTTTGGAACGAGCAGCAGCAAGCATAGGCCTCCATGTTAATGCACACAAAACGGAATATATGTGCTATAACCAAACGGGGGACATCTCCACTCTAGAAGGAACCCCACTTAAACTAGTAGACAAATTCACGTACCTAGGAAGCAGCGTCGAATCAACCGAAAAGGACATCGAAACGAGGTTAACGAAAGCATGGACAGCTATCAATAGGCTATCGATTATATGGAAATCAGACCTAACCGATAAAATGAAACGCAGTTTCTTCCAGGCAGCGGTCACATCAATACTGCTATATGGATGCACTACATGGACGCTAACAAAACGGCTGGAGAAGAAACTAGATGGCAATTACACAAGAATGCTGCGTGCAATCCTGAACAAGTCCTGGCAGCAACATCCCACAAGACACCAACTGTACGGCCACCTGCCCCCTATCACGAAAACTATTCAAGATAGACAAACCAGACATGCAGGACACTGCTGGAGAAGCAGAGATGAACTCATAAGAGATGTACTCTTATGGATCCCCACACATGGCCGCGCAAAAGCAGGACGACCAGCTCGAACGTACATTCAGCAGCTATGTGAGGATACAGGATGTTGTCCTGAAGACCTACCTAGGGCGATGAACGATAGGGAGGAGTGGCGAGAGAGGGTCAGGGATATCCGTGCTGCCAGCACGATATGATGATGATGATGATATATATATATATATATATGTTAATGACAAAATGGTAAAAAAGCTGCTTAGTAGCGACAGGAGTGGTAGTACTACCTTAAGCAACCGAAAATGTGTTATCACCCTTGGTTCGCGGCTCATGAAGGCAGTGTATTGCACGTGCTTTCACATGATGAAAATAAAAACGATAATGACACAATGGTCAAGAAGACTCAAAACATGGTACCTGATTCCTTCTTGTACGGATCAAGAGTAAGTGGGGGTGTAATCGTGGGAAAGGAGTAACTCTGCCCCTACATCTCGGTGTTGTAGCTATTAAAAAGTAAGACTTCGAGACGTCCTCGACTACGGTCGGCCAACTTGTATATATGTTGATATTTCAAAATGAATGGGTCCACAAAAAGATTTATATACTTTTAAAAATCATTTATTCAGTTCTTACACATTTCCAGCCTTTGGCTTTCTTCAGAGAACTTTTAATGTTTTTTCTTGTGTGGTATTAGGTTTATATAGATGTTACTGTTTTGATTGGGTAGTTGTTTCTTTTAATTTTATGATAGATTCCTTGTAGGTGTTGATATTATATATATATATATATATATATATATATATATACATATGGAAAATCAACACATTTCCAGACTAAAAGAATTTCTTAACTTTAGTGAAAAAAAAGTAAACTCGAGAAGCTGTGATTATTGTTTGCATTTATTGCTAAATTGGCGCTTACGCACCCATTTTAAAATATCTTTGTAATTCGCAGACAACTATATTTAACTTCTCACGAAAAATTTGAAGGATAAAAACCCAAAATAATCAGACAAATTCTGTCGTTCCTGGAATGCTAAAAATACACTTATTTGTACTGCTATTCAATCTTTCCTTGCTGATGAAATATTCTAACTGCATACGCTTACATTTTAGCGCATAAATAGACTTTCTCTCCCACATAGTAACATTCTCACACAAAGATCTTTTACACACACAAAATATATCAGCAAGATTGAGGCGGTGAATCCTGCACGATGAAATACATAAATTTTTCTTTCATGAAATACATATCGTACAATAGTTACGCTCAAACTAATATTATCTATTCTTACACGAAAAGATATTGTAATTTCTGTTTTTCGGCAAATTTTTCACTTGATTTAAAGAAATCATCATCATCATCATCATGTCGTGCCGCAGGGATGGATATTCCTGACCCTCTCTCACCACTTCTCCCTATTGTTCATTGCTTCTGGTAGGTCTTCAGGGCTACATCCCGTATCCTCATATAGCTGCTGGATGTATGTTCTAGCTGGTCGTCCTGCTTTTTCTCGGCCATATGTGGGGGTCCATAGGAGTACATCACTTATAAGCTCGTCCTTGCTTCTCCAGCCGTGTCCTGCATGTCTGGTTCGTCTAACTTGGATAGTTTTCGTGATGGGAGGCAGGTGGCCGTATAGCTGGTGCCTTGTGGGGTGTTGCCTCCAGGACTTGTTCAATCTTGCTCGCAGCATTCTTGAGTAATTGCCGTCTAGCTTTTTCTCCAGCCATTTAGTTAGTGTCCAAGTAGTGCATCCATACAGCAGTATCGATAGGACCGCTGCCTGGAAGAAACTGAGTTTCATTTTATCGGTCAGGTCTGATTTCCATATAATCGATAGGCTATCGATAGCTGTCCATGCCTTCGTTAGCCGCGTGTCGATGTCCTTTTCGGTTGATGAGATGCTGCTTCCTAGTTAAGTGAATTTGTCTACCAGTTTCAGAGTATGTCTAGTGTACTGATGTCGCCTGTTTGATTATAGCACATATATTCCGTTTTGTGTGCATTGACATGAAGGCCTATGCCTGCGGCGGCTCGTACCAAACTATGCAGTAGTGTTTCGGCTTGGTTGGGCGTATTTGCCAGTATCGCTATGTCATCGGCGTAGTCGGCGTAGGTAATTGTTTTTGCGGGGTATCTTCTGCTTCTTTTCTTTGTCAGCTCGAAGCCGTTTTCTCTGATTTTATCAATCGACGTTCTAAGCACGTAATCTAGACAGATGATAAAGAGGTATCGAGCTAGCATGTCTTCTTGTAGTACTCCTGCTTTTAAAGAAATAAGATTTATTAATTTGCAGATCAGTGTTTTATTCACTCATTTACATCCTCATCAGTAAATGTGTGTGTGTGTGTGTGTGAATAGGATTTGATATTATTTAACTCAAATGGAGTTGATATATTATTAAACAAAATAAGAAAGCTAATAATTTTCAAACAGACCTAACAGGTGCACCCACTCACAGAGTGGGTCTGGGAGTAATGGCAACGAAGATGTGACTCCCCACTGCCCAACACCAAAGTTTCTTTGTTGTAATGGCATATCAACCTTCGTAGGTTATTAAATGCCAAAGTCATCCTTATAAAAAAACAGTTGTAATACTGTTTAATCCATAGTTTGAGGGATACGAGTGTTCATGCCTTTCCCAAGAGTATTACTCCGAAAGTGAACTTAATAGCGCCAAATCTTTTCCGTCAAATACAGTTTAGTGTCATAACAAGAACACCCCTTTTTATTTCGAGGGGTCATGACCCTGTGTAAGGGGGTACAGTTGGTTTATTCTACCACCCACCAACAAGGCAATCATTGTTCTGAAAGTCTCCATGATTACAAATCATTTCGATATGACAACAATGCCTGATGAAATATTGATGTGAAAAAAATTGATATAAAATTTCCTTTTTGAAAGGATAATTCTTTTTCTTTTCGTTCTTACCAGCTTTTACCAGCTTTCAATTTGAATTAATTGTCGCAAGTCAAAGTTGACATGTTGACAGGACCATATTTACTGACTACCCTCATACGAGGGATGCTCCAAAATTAATGCCTCCTCTCAATTTCTTCTGAAGCTGCAACAAAAAAACTAGGTGTATAACATCTTTTTCTGAATCGTCACTACAATTGGGGATGCATTTTGCTTACAATAAAGAGGAATCAACATCGTCTGCTTATAAGACAATCGCTCTAGGAGTAAAGCCTACTAATCATTTCCATGGAAACAACAACAAACAGCGAGCAAAAGCGTGCCATTAGATAAAGCAATTTTTTTAGCTACAAAATACTATTTTTCAATTAATGGCATAGAGCTTACATCTGATACTAATAAAAAATATAGTGACAAAAGTAATGGATTCAGTTTATGTTGGGGTGGGCGAGTATCAGTGACTTTGTGGCTAACGTCTTAGACTATGAGATCATTGTAAACAAGTTCGAACCCCAATCGCGCTATTACGTTTCACTTTCGGGGTAATACCTTTGGGTAAAATCTTTCCCTCAACAGCAGTCTAAATAGTATCACTGTTATCTTTCTAGAAGTCTGGCTCAGGCATTTAATAACCCACAGATGTTCGTATGCCATTAAACTAAGAGACCAAGCCAAACCATTAACGTATCCTGTTGACTTTCTCTCTTTTTCTCTCTCTTTCTCTCTTTCCCACCTTTCTCTCGTTTTCTCTTGCTCTCTCTCTCTCTCTCTCTCCGTTCTCATTAGCCATCCCTCTTGGTAAGTCCCCCAGATGGTACGTAGTATCACTGGAGCTGATGAAAATAAGTTTTTACTGACCGGTCAACACTGGTGTGTCCACGCGTAGAAGTCCATAGGATCACATCACTTATGTGTTCGTCTGTACTGCACCAATAATGTCCAGTATGTCGTAATCGGCTCATTTGAAGGGTTTGGAAAATGGATGGTTGGTTGGGTTTTATCGCATATCAACCTTTGTAGGTTATTTAACGCCAAATCCATTTTTACGTAAAGAGTCAGTTTTATTTCAAACAATTCAGTTCAGCATGAGTACACAGTTTAATAGTCAAAAAACATTTCTATTTCAAGCTATTCAATTCATTCAAACAGTTCTAATTCAGCTAATTCAGTTTAACATAAGTACAGATTTTGTTTACACACAGTTAAATGTCAAAACAGTTCTATACTAAACAATTCAGTTTAGTGTAAGTACAGTTTCAATGTCAAAACATTTCCATTTCTAACAATTCAGTTTAGCATAATCATGCTGTTTAAATGTAAATACAGTTTAGTCGTCGAGAATATTTCTATTTAAAGCTATTGAGATTAGTCAAACAGTTCTAATTCAAACAATTCATTTTACCATAGATATGCAGTTAGTTCTATTTAACCCATAGATAGGGTCCTATCTGGTGCTACAATTCCGGGCCAAAGTGGACCTGGGAGCAATGGCAATGATGGGGTGCTCTACATTCCCCAAAGCTCCTGCATTTATGAAACCTCACCATCAGATTGTTTAATGTCATATCTTAGACACTCGTTGGGAGGGTCTTACCCCTCTGCAGAGGTGCAGTCGGTGTATTCTACAGCCCCAGCCGACTGGACAAAAAATAGATAGTAAGTGACCGTACAAATGGTGATTTGTAAGGGTGTTGATTAGAGCAAGTTTTCTGTTATGGAGCAAGATTTTTCTCCAAGTCACAATCAGTGGCTATCCATTTTTTGCCATCGATGAACAAGAGCCTTTGTGCTTTGCTTATAAGAGAATTGCTTCAAAAGTATTGTCTTCTATTTGGTTTGGTTTCTTTGTTTAATGGCATATCAACTTTTTTAGGTTATTTAATGCCAAAGCCATTCTCCTAGAAGAACAGTAGTGGTACTATTTAACCCATAGCTGGGAGGATAAGGGGGTTCATACCTTTCCCAAGGGTATTTGCCCGAAAGTGAACGACTGGAGTACGAACTCGCGTACTACGATTCCGCAGTCCATCGCTTTAACCATTACACCACGAGGACACACCCCGTCTTCTATTTATTTCTAAGGAAACAATAGTTTCAGTTGTATAATAACACTGTTGAATAGAGCAAGTTTTCTGCTACAAAACAACTTTTTTCCATATTGTCCCCACAATTGGCTATGTATTTTGCCAACAATAAACGGGACTCTGTATAATAAGCGTATAAGAAAATTGCTCTAAAAGTAATGCCTCAAACATATTTCTAAAACAGATATAGAGAACATAAAAACACCTTTGGATAGAGCATGTCTTCTGCTGCTAAATACCATTTTTTCATGAAGGCAGCATAACTGGAGATTCAATATTTATTGGTTTCCCACATGTCCATCACAATGTACAATGTATTTCTTTATATAATCGCATATCAATCGTCATGGGTTATTTAATACCAAAGCCTTCCTTGTAGTTGTATTATTTAGCTCATAGCTGGAGAAATACAGCTGGTTATGCCTTTCTGAACGGTATTATTCAAAGAACATAGTAGAACGACTTTGAACTCACTCACAACGATGTCAAACTCGGGCACGTTAGCCTCAACGCCAGAGGAGGTCTCCTCCGACCCTGTTTTGGGGTTAGTTTCATTAAATTCAAAAAATCGAGACAATCCCAGATACTTCCGAAATATCAATATCATGTGACCGGATATTGATATTAAGTAGTTCTGGTATAATTTCTAGACCGACATAAATTCTCTATTTAATTTATTTCTATTTTACCGACTTTTATCAGTTTTCAATTTTCAATTGATAGTAGGAAGCCAAATTTGAGACATAGTTGTATTCATGGAGCACCCAGATAGAATCAGACTCAACGCGAACACCCTGCGAGATGAGGACAGTCGCCGCTAAACTACAAGCTGAAATATTTTATCTCCATTTTTAAGCTTCTTTTTCTTTTTTTCTTTTTTTCTCATTGTTTTTTTTTTTCTTTTTCATCTCCGCGTTGAATTAAAATATCTGAAGACTACGCCTTCTGATATTCATCTACGACACCATTAAATTCTACTTAGAAGCCCGAGGCCGAAGAGGGTGTGGTAGGGTGGGATTAAATGCATCTGGGGGCAGGATGTATGGTCAGACTTTTTGAATGATGGATCACAAATGTAAAATCTCGCTGAGTCACTACGCACTAGGGTTCGCGTCCAGGAATGGAGGGATTGATTATATATATATATGTATATATATAACTTATTTTCCTTGATTTTTTTAAATTGGTGCCATTGCTTGGGGAAGGGAGAGAATTCGTCCTTCAAGTCATCCAGGGGTGAAAAGGGGAGTAATGAGAGCTCTGAGGCGCTGTTGCGAGATGATAACAGACAAAACAAAAACAACGAAATGAATAAACCTAATCGCAAAGGCATGATGATGATGATGATGATGAGGAGGAGGAGGAGGAGGACGTAGAGGAAGATGAAGAGGATGAAGATGACGGAACATAAAATTAGAAAACGGAGGAGGAGAAGACAGGAAAGAAAGATGATGATACTGATTAAAATAAAGAAAGAAAGAAAAGAAAGAAAGAAAGAAAGAAAAAAAGAAAGACGATAAAGAGAGAGAAAATAAAATAATGAGAATGAAGTTGATGATAAAAAATTAAAAAGAAAGAAAATTATGATAATCAGAAAGAAAGAAAGAAAGAAACTAACAAAAATGATAAGAAAGAAAGAAAGAAAGAAAGAAGAGTATAATAGAAAGAAAGAAAGAAAGAAAGAAAGAAAGAAAGAACAGCATAATGAAAAGAAAGAAAGGAAGAGAGAAAGAAAGAAAGAAAGAAGAGCATAATGGAAAGAAAGAAAGAAAGAACAGCATAATAGAAAGAAAGAAAGAAAGAAAGAAAGAAAGAACAGCATAATAGAAAGAAAGAAAGAAAGAAAGAAAGAAAGAAAGAAAGAAAGAACAGCATAATAGAAAGAAAGAAAGAAAGAAAGAAAGAAAGAAAGAAAGAAAGAAAGAATATCATAATGAAAAGAAAGAAATAAAGAAAGAAAGAAAGAAAGAAAGACGAGCATAAAAGAAAGAAAGAAAGAAAGAAAGAAAGACGATAAAGAGAGGGAAAATAAAATAATGAGAATGAAGTTGATGATAAAAAATTAAGAAAGAAAGAAAATTATGATAATTAGAAAGAAAGAAAGAAAGAAACTAACAAAAATGATAAGAAAGAAAGAAAGAAAGAAAGAAAGAAAGAAGAGTATAATAGAAAGAAAGAAAGAAAGAAAGAAAGAAAGAAAGAATAGCATAATGAAAAGAAAGAAAGAAAGAAAGAAAGAAAGAGAGAAAGAACAGCATAATAGAAAGAAAGAAAGAAAGAACAGCATAATAGAAAGAAAGAAAGAAAGAAAGAAAGAAAGAAAGAAAGAAAGAAAGAAAGAATATCATAATGAAAAGAAATAAATAAATAAATAAAGAAAGACGAGCATAATAGAAAGAAAGAAAGAAAGAAAGACGAGCATAATAGAAAGAAAGAAAGAAAGAAAAAAAGAAAGAAAGAAAGAAAGAAAGAAAGAAAGAAAGAAAGAAAGAAAGAAAGACTTATATTTGCCAAAAGGAAATAATGTAAAAGTACTGGAAAGATACGATGTTGTATAGTTTACCTAATATAGTCATCAACCATCTTAGTTTGACATAAAGTCAAAGGTGTGCGGCTCCCAGTGAGAACCGAACTTACCAGTAATTGTCTGCTTACATTACCAAACATTGCACTACGCTCGGCACCCCAATAAATCTAAATAGTCTTGGCGCCCATCCACAACCACACAACACCCCCTGAAATTGGTAGCCATTGCACCTTAGAAACAGGTCTACGAAACAAGCTTGGAAACTATAATAATTTAAGCCCTGCCAAGTATTACCAAGATCATATCAAAATGTTCATGATTGATATGTAACCGTAATTCAAAAAAGTCTCATCGGAGAAGGATTTGTATTAGAGCAATATATTTAGATATATTCTAACTTAATGAATGAAGTTTTTTTTCTGGTTCAAGGTGAAAATGTATTCACACTGAAGGTATTTTTAATTTACTTTTCTATGAAAGAATTATACTGTGAAAACAAAAATTCAATTGACTATTTATTTATTCATTTAATATAACGTTTCATACATTTACAATCTTCATCGTAATCAGTTTTTCCAGTTTTTTCCACAAATTTTTCCAGATCATTATCGGTACACAAATGAACGAAACGTTATACTAATAAATAATCTAACAATTTTTTGCTTTCAAAAGATAATTCTGCCATTCAGTCGTACATTTTATCCAATATATATATATATATATATATATATATGCGTGTGTGTGTGTGTGTGTGTGTGTAACATTAACTCAAGCCATACCAACAGAAAATAATCGCCGAAAGTTCAATACTATCGAAACATACACACCAAATAAAAGAGGAAGTGGATAAAATAGAATAGGATATCGTGCAAAAAACAACAGTAACGAAAAAACACAAGCTTATAACGAAAGGAACAAAAGCTGCAGATAGCGTCTGAGATTAAAAAAAAAAAAGTATTCATCCAATAACAGGACGAAAACAAATTGCAGAGCAAAAGAAGTGAATTGACATCGAAGTATAAACACGTTAGAAGATACTTCCTGTATCATTTACCATCCGACTAATTCGTCACTTATCGTCCTTCTATTAGACTGTTTTATATATATCTATATATATATGTGTGTGTGCTGTGACTTTCATGAGTACTTTTGTTTTACAACGAAACAATATCCCACAATATAAATAGAATTAATTACCCACTTTTCTCAAATTTTCTTCCTATGATTGAGCACACCTCGTGAAACTAGAAGTAACGGACATCTTGTATTCACTGTTTTAATATCTTTTAGAATCGAACACTTTTTATGCAAAAACTTTTCACTTGTGCATTTTTTTTACTAAATATATATATATATATGTATATAAATTTTACATAAATATATATAAAAAAATTTTAGTTGTAGGTCCAAAGAGAGAAAAATATTTTTAAATAAATATGTCCTCGAAGAGATTTATATTTTTTAAGAATTATTTATTTATTTCGTTCTAACATACGTGTATGTTTCCAGCTTGTTGCTTTCGTCAGGGAACACTTATGGCACAAGGCCATGGAAATGGTGTACTTAATGAGACTCGAACTCACTCGTGTTTGTTAGTAGAATGTTTTTAAGGTTTTGTATGGGTTTACATAGAGGTCACTCCTCCCTTTTCTTTTCTCGGAATGTGTCTATTTTGTGTGTTTTTACCCCCAAGTGGTCATTGATATTTGATATGTTATAAATCTTTTGTTCTTTCGCTCTGGGTACTTGTGTGTGTATGTGAGTGTGTGTGTTAAAGTGGTTTCGAATTCCACTAGCAGTTAATTTTTCTTCTCTGTGTGTGTGTGTGGTTTGGGGCTTCATTGTTCCCTGTGTGTAGGTATAGTTGTTATATAATGGTCGAGGGATTTCGTTTTATATATCTTGCCTTTGGGTTTAGTTAGGCTGAGAACCTTTCGGCTCAGTGCATGGGTTAGTTAGGTGCAAACAAGAGCGCAGGTGTTCACGCGCGCTCCGAGCGGATGTGTCATTCAGAGATGTCACAATAAAAATCTCAAATAGAGAATGTGACCAGGGATGTGAGTGACGTCACACACCGGAAGCGTGGGCTGAGTTTTGAGAAAAGTCAGTTAGTTGAGTTCTAGATCCGAGGAAGACGGTTGACTTTCGGGGCTCGCTGAAGCCAGGCCAGTGGCCTTGCGGCAGGTGTCGCACGTGGTGGGGGGAAGATGGAAAAGTCAGTATAGAAAGATGGTATCTCTCTCCTTATGTCGAAAAACCTTTTAACTCAAAGGTAATAAAAAGTTTCGTACCTGAACTAAGAATTTGTAAGTGTTTTTTGTGTTTCGGGATTCCTGTTATTTATATGTGAGTTATGAACATTCTATGTACATTTCACATGTCCATGTATGGCTATGTAACATAGTTTTGGTCTTGAGCTTTTCTTTTAGGTAGCGTGGTTTTAAATTTACTGATAATTATTATTCAACCTGGGCTTGATTTTATCTATGAAATTTTTTCTCTTATTTGAAGTAATATGTAATCATTCGTTTAATTTATAAACATGACTTAAAATTTACTTTTACTACATTTTTATAGGTTTTTAGATACATGTAATTTTCTATTTTGTGGTATTTTAATATTGCTTCTGTGTATGGATATTCTGGTATTGAGGGCTTTGTGTTGATTCAGTGTATTTCTTTACATTGACGTTTTTTCAGTTGCAGCTTAAGTCTTTATTCTGAATTTTGTTTCTGGGTTTATAAAAGTATAGGATTTTCCTTCTATAATTATATCACATACTTCACACACACACACACACACACACACACACACATATATATTGTGGCGCAAGAATTACTCCCCACTTTCGGTAGGAGCTTTCGAATAAACTTACTGTACCTCTGTAAAGATATAAAAAACAATGAGACTACTTGTTGGCCGTGAGTACATCCGAACCTTTTTATCTTAAAGTTGCGAGAAGTCAGATTAATCACTTTGAGAAAAAAAGTGTCCTGTGTATAACGCCATACTGTATATAATTTGAGGAATCATTTGGAGGTGCCCGTGGTGTAATGGTTATCGTCGTAGGGAATGGACACGGCGCCACGAGTTCAAATCCTGGACGGCACTGATTGCATTTCACATAGCACTAATACCCTTGGGAAAGGTGTGAATCCAATTATTCTCCCTCCAGTTACGGGTAAATAATAGGGCAGCCTGGGTTCTTCAGCCTTGGTGAGGCAACTAGTCTAGGAGAAGGAAAACTCTGAATTTAAACCTGTTAAACTCCGCTTTAAAATTGACTTTGTGTCATATCCTGCTCGAGTGGAGGGGTTGGATAAATATGATAATTTGGGGAATCAAGAGAACCCTTCCATTACCCTTACTGCTCCAGAATGGTAGTAAGTTCCGATCTATGGGTCTAATAGAGCTGTTCAATTATTTACAAAGTAATATTTGTATTATTATTATTTACTCCTTTAGAGTTTTTCTCATCAATGTTAGCTGATGATTTTTCACTGGGGTTTGAGTGACAGAAAGTCTCCTCAAGTCTCCAGCACTCTTCTCAGTATTCTGGCCGTTCTCGGTAATGCTGTCATTTGGATAGTCTCTACCCGTCTTTCAGCTTCCAAGTCCTCCAGGCCTTTTAATAATCCTTTAGTTATTGTGCCAAAAGCACCAATCACAATTGGTACAATTGTTACTTTCATGTTCCACAGCTTTTTCACTTCTCTAGCAAGGGCGAGGTGTTTATTCTTCTTTTCACATTCTTTCGGTTTTATTCTGTAGTCAACTGAGACAGCAAAGTTGACAATTTTGAAAATTCTCTTTTTTTTTGTTGATTATTATAAGGTTTGGTCGTCTGGCCGAGATTAGGTGATCCATGTTTATGTCAAAGTCCCATCGGAGTTTATGTGTGTCATTTTCTAGGACAGGTGCCAGGTTGTGCATATACCATTTATTTGTATGGTCGAATTGAAATTCCTTGCACATTTCCCAGTGGATCACCTTGCCGACCCAGTCGTGTCTCGCCTAATACTCCTTCTGTGCTAATTTGCTGCATTCGCTTATTATCTGATTGATCGTTTCGTCTCTGCCACCGCATAGCCTACATTTACTGTTTTGTTTCGTCTTATCTATTCTCGCTTTGATATGATTGGTTCTTATGGTGTTGTCCTGTGCTGCTATTAGGAGGGATTCCGTTTCTCTCTTAAGGTTTCCTTTTCTTAGCCAAGTCCATGTTTTCTGGTGTGCGATATTGTTTATTAGACGTTTAAAGCGGCCATAGAGTTGTTTTTCTTCCCATTTTGTTTCATAGTTGTCATTGTATCGTCTTTCGTGTTGTCCGTATCGTTTCTGATGGTTGTAATTAGTCCTCGTTCGTGTTTTTCTATGTCGTCTTTGAGCCGTTGTATCGATGCGTCTTTGATTGTGGTAAGTCCTCTTCCTCCCTCTTTTCTAGATACATATAGTCTGTCAACGTCGTCTCTGGGGTTTATTGCCTTATGCATGGTCATTAGTTATTATTATTATTATTATAATTATCATTTGTTTTTTAAAAGCATACAACACTAAGAAAATTATTCGTACTAGATAGAAATAACTGATGAAAATACATCCCAGGATGCTGACCGGGAGTGGTAATACCAGTAGTATCTTATCTATGGTTCAGATAGCAACTGTTTAACCCTTTAACTATGTGCAAACAAATGCCTGTTGTTAAATTGAACTGTCAGGGTTATATAACAATACTTGAAACCATTTAACTGTGTGCAAACAAATGATTATTATTCGATAGGATTATTAGTATTAGATGGAAGTTCTTGAAAATATATGAGTGCAAACAAATGATCTCTTACTTGTTACCAACAAACTATCTGCTTACAAATCAAATATGTGTGTGTGTGTGTGTGTGTGTGTGTGTGCGCGCGCGCGTGTGTGTGTATATAATTTGGCTCCCTTTTCAATAGCTACTACACCGATATGTTGGGGAGGGCGCTACTCCTTTCCCTGGATTGCTCCACTTTACCATTGATACGTACCTTATATTGCTGAGTGTTTAGCAAGGCGGTATCAAGTACCATTTTAAAGTCTTTGGTATGACGCGACCTGGGATTGAACCCATTGGCGAACACTCTACACAACAGACCAATGAGCTTCAAGTAACTACTCTTAATGCAACAAACTTGTACACAATCATATGGTTGCAAGTATTCCTATCTAATAATAATAATTTTCGAACAGATCTAATCAAACCCGCTGCTAATACATTTCCTACAGAAATGCATTAAATATGATTTTATTGAAAAAATTTTGAAAATCAAGAAGAAATGTTTTGTCAGAGGTTAGGAATTAATATATATATATATATATATATATATATATATGTGGGTGTGGGTGTGCGCGTGCGCGTGTGCGCGTGTGTGTGTATTTTGGCAGCATATCTTCATTAATACAAATTTAGTTGAACATAATAGACATTTTCTGTCTACATAATTTCTTGTTGACCCTTTCATATTGCCGTATTGATTTTGTAATTTTCGGCTGGAATTGATTGATGTATTTTTCATAATTGTTTATTTCCCAAGTACTTTCTGCCCGACTTTGGGCCATTATCTGGGGAGGATCCATTACAAAAGTGATGTAACTTTTGTATATACATTACTACTTTGAAAGAAGAAGTGCATATGGGCCGTTGCAGTATGTAGTGTTTACTTTTAAAATTGTTCTATAAATAGTGTCAGTAGCTTTAAGTACATTAGCTCTGGTTTGAAAATTAATTCTGTTAAGTTTGGGCTGCACACTGCAACGGCCCAGACGCTCTTCTTCTTACCAAGGATCAACAAGAAAATATGTAGACAATGTCTATGATGTTCAACGAAATTTGTGTGTATATATATATATATATAAACCTTTAAGAAAAACAAAAACTGGTCACATTAGGATTATAAATTTATTTCCATCCTGTTATGGCTATTGATATAAATCAATAACACCAAAAATAACAGGACCTCTTCAGATCTAATGGATAAAATACTTACAGTCAGAATAGACACAGAAAGGAAGGGTGGGAGGCTGTAGAAGAGGGGTGAAGAGATTCCTCCACTTCCGGTTTTTATTTTTATTACGGGTTGGAATCACAATAATGTAACTGGACTTATATTCGAAAGTCACTTTCTACAGTAAATTAATTTTTCTAAATTTTTAAATTCTAAATACATTTCAACGTAAAACTCCAGATTTAATAATAATTTAGGGAATTACAACATTTCTCAATTACAACTTTTCTTAATAGCATTAACGGAGTATATATATACATATATATAAAAATTAAATTAAATCGCGATTTGATTTAATTTTTTAATTGGCTCTACTTCGTATTGAGCACTCTTGGAATTGTAGCATTGCGGCATTTTACGGTGGGTTTTAATTTTCTTTTGACCAACTGACTGCATATCTCTAGATTTTTTTTCAACTGGTGTGACGAACTTGGCCTTTTCTTTTCTTTTTTTTTTTTTTTTGTCCTATGATATTTTTTCTTTTTCCCCCGGGCAGTGATTCGAGATATTTTTATTTCTTGTTCCTGGCGGGATATTTTTTTCTTTTTTTTTTCTGGTAAATATGAATGCTGGTAGATAGTACGTTAGTAAATACACACACACACACACACACACACACACACACACACACACACACACGTATATATATATATATATATATATATATATATATATATATAAGATCTGACATTAAATAATCCAAGAGGGTTTGATATGTATTGAAACATCAACCAGTTAAAAGAAAGCCACTAATTTTTTAAAATTTTTTGACTCTTGAAAATTACTTTGAATTTACAGTGTAATACAATAAGCCTCAAATTTAATTTTTTATGTTTTAGTTGGTATATATTTTTAAATTTCTCACGTGTGTATATATTTATGAAATTGTCACACTGCAAAACTATAATATAATTAAGGATTGTAATTAATCATCTTAGTTCATCGTTTTATTTTAGTCATGAAAGGGAGCAAGGTAAAAAAAACAAACTTTGAGTTTGACTTCATAAGTGTAAGTTGGAATTTGAAAGGTTAAAAGGGTGCAGATATCACACTGGATTTCAAAATAGGGTTGCCCGTTTTTATTTGATTTTTTTTTTAATCAGTAGGAGACAGGATATTAAAGATAAACATTTTGGGGGAGATGTCAGCTGATATTAGAATGACGTCTCTGAAAGTTCTCATGATACGTGTTATTATCAGATTAGTTAACATAATAATTACTAGAATATAGAGAACAGATTAAGGCGCAGAGTTAGTGTGTTAACAGTCAGTTAGTCGATCAGATAGTTGGGCAGTTTCTAGTTTCAGTCCAGCGGGGAGTTGAGACAAGAAGCCCCTTTGGGATTAGGGTTAGGTCGGGGTGAAGCGGAAATGAAGTCTACATTTGTTTTCTCTCGTTTCGCGACTGCTGGAGAATGTTGCAAAAAGCAAATAAATTCTCGTATCTAGAAACAATTTAGTCGCGTTGTATTTGCGTGCGCGATAACGTTTCATATTGGGTCCCGTTATGTTAAACCTTTTTTTATATTTGGTGTCGTGCTGTTACAAAAACAGCACCTCATAGCTAGATTTTGGTAGTAGCACTATACTTAAAATCCTCTGAAATAATTAGCTAATTTCCAATGCAAATGAATGATAATTTTGTGGGTTCTGCATCCGCTTTGAACAGATTTATCGTTTTAATCATCCAGATTCTATATATAACGAAGATTACTATGAAAATCTTTCATTGCTTTATTAATAGAAGTATCTGTATAATCATGAAACACTATAAGAACAGAATCATACCGCAAGGTTCTCGGGTTTCCTCGATATATTTTGTAAAAAATGGACATCTCTCTGACTGGTATAACCGTTACCCTAACGCAGGCCGCTTTTAAGATATCGTTGATAATTCGTGTTAACGATGAGGATGAAAATATGTAGAAAAATGTACCGATCGTGACCCGTGTGATTTTAACACGGATTTCAAGCCAACAAAAACAAGTGTTGAAATGGATTGTCATACTGGAGATTACGTGGTTAGAAATAGTGGATAAGTAAATAGGTCAGTGTGAGGTCTGACGAGTGACGAGTAGGGAGACACGTGCATATGTGAAATGAAACATTGCGAGTTAGTATTGTTTAGCATTCTAGACTCCGTATTCGGCATTGTTCGAGAGTAAAGAGATTTTTAAGTATCGGCCAAAATTACCCCCGACCCCTCACGGAACATTACAAAAGTGGCGACGAAGAATTAGTTTCGAACATTATAAAAAAATAATTCATCGACATATTTAGCCTCGTTTTACTTGCAATTTTGCTTTATTCTAATCAATTCTAAAATTCCATTTCGGTAACTTGTCTTTTGTCTATCGCAAAAGTACCCCCCCACTTTTTAATCGTCAGTCTCTGGTATTCCAGTGTCATCTAAACCCATTTTTGCTCCCCACCGTTCTCGGAAGCCCTTCCCTCCTTATCTTTCCTCTTCGCGCCACCTCCCTTCCTTCGACACTGGTTCATCGCCATATTTAAAATGGCCTTTCCTTCTGAGTCGCCATCCTTTGCCGCCTGACCTCTACAAATACATTGCTTGTTCATTTATTTTATTTTTTCAATATGGCGACACATTCTCATCTATCGGACGATCTAAACTTAGATTTTATTTATTTATACATTTATTTAATCATTTTGTTTTTTAATCGGCTAATGTAATCCTTACAGCCTAGAAAATAAAAATCCAATATGAATTATAAGAAATAAATATAAGAAAAAAAGTTGGGTAGTAAAAGAAAGAAAAAAAGAAAGAAAGAAAGAAAGAAGGAAATCATTTAGAAGAAGAAGAAGAAGAAGAAGAAGAAGAAGAAGAAGAAGAAGAAGAAGAAGAAGAAGGGAAACTTAAGAATAGAAAGAAAGAAAGAACTTAAGAAAAAAGAAAGAAAGAAAAAGAAAAAGAAAAGTGAAGGAAATGTTTAGAAGAAGAAGAACAAGAAAAAAAAAGAAAGGAAGAAATTTTAAAAGAATAGAAAGGAAATGTTTAGAAGAAGAAGAAGAAGAAGAAGAAGAAGAAGAAGAAGAAGAAGAAGAAGAAGAAAGAAAGAAAGAAAATTTTTAGAAGAAGAAGATTGAAAGAAAGAACGGGAAGACAAAAAAGAGAGATGCTAAACGAGAAAAAAAGAAATAAAAGAAATAGATAGAAAACAAAGAAAAAATACCTTTAAATGTAAACGAAAAAGACAAAAAAAAAAGACAGCGATCTATCAATTTTTTATGGATTATTCAAAGAAAGAAAATATTTGGTTGGACAAATAAAATCAGGAATAATATTGAAGAAAGAAAGATCTACGATACAAAAAAAAAAAAAAAGAAAATCGAAAGGAAAAACATTCAAATGATTGCAATAAAGAAGATAGCAAAGAAAGAAAGAAAGAAAGAAAGAAAGATAAATATGAAAAGAAAAACGAAAACTAAACGTTTGAAATAAAAAGAAAAATCGAACGGGAATTAAAAAAAAAGGAAGAAAAGAAAGAAGCTGATAAAAACAAAATAAAGAGAAAAAGAAGAAAGGAAGAAAAGAACATAGGAAATAAATAAAAAGCAGAAATGGCGCAAGCAAGAAAGAAAAACAGCTTGAAAGAGAAACTAAAAAAAGGAAAATAATTTGGGAATAGAGGGAAGGAAGAAGATGAAAGAAAAAGGTAATAAAAAAAGAACAATCCATAACTGGTCTTATGGACTTACGTTGGATTCTGGCAATGTAATCAGTTGGGCTTCGTCTAGACAATAAAAATTCTCCATTTTTTTTTGTCGTCTGCAATTAAGCAAATTTTTCCTTATTGTTCTTAATCATATTCAGATTTGAATATAAACTCGGGCAATTTACCTTGTAGATGGCCTAGAATATCGGAGAGGTTTCCGAAATCCTATGTTTCTTTGCTCGCAATTCTTGACCAGGATATATATATATATATATATAGTTGGGCAGCAGTCTTTCATTTTAGCATGTTTGATTAAATAATAAAAACACATTTTGTCTATATGTAATTTTCAAGATCATTTCAAGTTTCCTGATAAGTGTCTTAGTTTCAGATTAGAATTGGTTGATAAATTTACCAAAATTGTCCCGAGTGCTTTAGGACCTTTCATAGGCCATCATCAGGGGTTGTTTGAATGTGAAAAAATTGTTTTTTAAGAGTTTTTATACAGATGTATGAATGTGTGTATACATTTATAGGTAAGGAAGTAAATGATGGAAAAGAATCCGACAATATGGAGAAAAATTGAAAACCAAAGTAATGGAAGTTGAAGAATTTAATGCGAAAGAAAGTCGATACTATAACCTTTCGGTTTGAATAATCTGGGCTTAGAAAAGATGATATTCAGTGTCGTTAAATCACTGATCATTAAACATCCATCGGTGATCTAATGACCCTCGATAACATATTTTCTAAGTCATGATGATGGCTCATTAAAACCGAAACGTTATAGCGTCGATTTCATTTCACATTAAATTCTTCAATTTGGATTGCTTTGTTTTCCAATTTCTCTCTCTCTCTCTCTCTCTCTCTCTCTCTCTCTCTCTCTCTCTCTCTCTCTCAGTCTCTCTTTCTATCTCTCTGTCTTTCTCTCTCTCACGCTCTCTCTCTCTCTCTGTCTCAGTCTCTCTCTCTATCTCTCTGTCTTTCTCTCTCTCACGCTCTCTCTCTGTGTCTCAGTCTCTCTCTCTATCTCTCTCTCTCTCTCTATCTCTTTATATATACATATATACGAGGATCATTAAATATGTTTCCAGACTTTTTTCATATGGGCACTTTTATTGATAGTACACTCATGAAACTCTAGTCCCCTTAGCAGTAATCTCCCCCGGCTGCAATGCACTTGTTGTGCCGTTCCAACAACGTCTGGAAGGCCTCTTGAGTGAGCGCGTCAATGACCTTCGTCACAGCCTCTTTCATCTCCTCAATTGTCTCATAACAACAGCCTCTGAGCTTAGGGAATAACCAAAAGTCACAGGGAGCAAGGTCTCGACTATAGGGAAGCTGAGGAACTGTCTTGATGCCCATCTTGGTCAAATAGGCTGTGACAAGGATGGAATTATGGACTGGTGCATTGTCCTGCTGGAAATGCCACTGACCCGATTTGAAGAGTGCTAACCACTTCCGACGGAATCTCTTCCTGAACTCCCTTAAAACCTCAACATAGTAACCATAACACTCACCCTTTGGCCCAAACTCTGGTGTATTGACTTCCTTACTCTTCCCACACCTCTCATCATCCCTTACAGGCTCCCTGCCTTCCTTGAATCTCTTATGCCACTCAAAACTGATGCTCGATTCGTGCAAGATGCTCTAAAAGCAGTCTGAAGCATTCCATACGTTTCTGTGGCATTTTTTCCAAGTTTAAAACACAATTTTATTGCATATCGTTCTTTTAAAGTGTCGTCACGTCCAGATTGCATTTTTGAAATTCACCAGGAGTGACAATCAGACTTTAGTAGGGTATATTCCAATTGCTGCTGTAGCTGTTCATTAAAACCTGAAATCATAAAAATTAGTCAGTCATCTCATAAGATGTATAGCAATAACATACTGACTTTTCAAGAGTCTACAACAATTTTAAATGCCTGTACAAAAAAGTCTGGAAAATTATTGAATGCACCTCGTATATATTAAGAAGTAATTTTCAAACTAAACGATCTTCTTAGAGTTCGAATTCTTTAAACGGACAATATATTTCGAACAGAATTTTGGCAGACATTTTATACTAAGAATTACAATAATATTTAATAATTTCCTTTTTAGTACAAAATCACAAAGATTTTTTCTTTACAGCTTCAACTGGTTTCTTTCCAATCAATTCCTCAAAGTAACAGGAATTAGTAATAAAGTCTTACATTCAAGTCACACCCAAGTTAAAACACAATGATCCTGTTCAATATTAAAAAGGGTGACAATTTAATAACAACAGATACGGTTTAATTAATTATAATGATCAATGGCTGAAAATACTGTTAATTAATTAAAATGATCAATGGCTGAAAATACTGTTTAATTAATTATAATGATCAATGGCTGAAAATACTGTTTAATTAATTATAATGATCAATGGCTGAAAATACTGTTTAATTGATTATAATGATTAATGGATGAAAATACTGTTTAATTGATTATCGTGATCAATGGCTGAAAATACTGTTTAATTGATTATAATGATCAATGGCTGAAAATACTGTTTAATTGATTATAATGATCAATGGCTGAAAATACTGTTTAATTGATTATAATGATCAATGGCTGAAAATACTGTTTAATTAATTATAATGATCAATGGCTGAAAATACTGTTTAATTAACTATAATGATCAATGGCTGAAAATACTGTTTAATTTACTATTATGATCAATGGCTGAAAATACTGTTTAATTAATTATAATGATCAATGGCTGAAACTACTGTTTAATTGATTATAATGATTAATGGCTGAAAATACTGTTTAATTAATTATAATGATCAATGACTGAAAATACTGTTTAATTAATTATAATGATCAATGGCTGAAAATACTGTTAATTAATTATAATGATCAATGGCTGAAAATACTGTTTAATTGATTATAATGATCAATGGCTGAAAATACTGTTTAATTAATTATAATGATCAATGGCTGAAAATACTGTTTAATTTACTATAATGATTAATCGCTGAAAATACCGTTTAATTAATTATAATGATCAATGGCTGAAAATACTGTTTAATTAACTATAATGATCAATGGCTGAAAATACTGTTTAATTAATTATAATGGTCAATGACTGAAAATATTAATAATTTTAAAAGTAAACAAAACATCCAAAAGAGTTTCGAAAATAAAGGCTTAACTTAATTTGTTGTATACTTCGCATAGACACAACCAAGAACATAATCAAAGAAAATGAACGAACTTCAATTGACGAAACGAAAAAGACTTCTTTATAAAAATCTCTCTCTCTCTCATTTTATTCTCGAAGGGGGCACACAGTTGTAAGTTTAAGAGATGGATGGAGAGACATATACTCAGGGAGGGGACTTCCTCCTATCCCATATCTTCTTCCTAGAGCCAGGAGATGCCAACGGTTGCACCCCCTTGCAAGCCGTATCGTCAGAGACGACACTAACGCTGCGTATCCCTCGCTCGACTCTTTTCTGACTGGACTGTCTAAATCTGACTGCGTGGTTTTCATATCACGTGGTCTCCTTCCGGTTATGTACAATTATACGGTTACTAGGGATTATTTCTATTGGATTATAGTCATTTGTTCGATTATAAGGTTTCAAGCAACAAGTAATAATCATTATCCTTAGGAGACAATTATACTTTCAACTGATTCATTTTAAAGCTGCCTAGGAGTATTTCATGCCTAGAAGTTAGAGAATCATGTTCATTGAACATTTATTGTATAGTTGTTTTTAATTTTTTTTCTTTTACACACTATCATATGCTATCAAGTATTTCTATGTAAGGTTGGCGATCTTAGTGGAGGGCGACCCGAAAGCTCCTTTCTCCTTAGCTACTACACCAATGTGAGGGCGCTACTCCTTACTCTGGATTGCTCCACTTTACCCTTGATAAATACCTTATAATGCTGAGTGTTAAGCAAAAAGGTATCAAGTACCATTTTTTAAGTCTTTGGTAAGACTCGACCTGGGATTGAACCCCGGTCCTCCGGACCTTTGGCGAACACTCTACCTGCAAGGCCAATTTTTATGTAATACACGTAATTTGCATAGATTTATGGTTTTATGTATTTTTAGCTAATATAAATAATTATTCACAATTATATGATTTCAAGAAATTGTTACTCTGTTTGTACTTAGTCATATGGTTTCAAATAAATAATCATAATAATGATAAGAGAGAAAATGAATCTCTCCAAATAGCAGCACAAAACAACACCATATCAAAGCGAGAAATAGATACGAGGTGCATACGATAAGTCTTCAGACTTTTTTCCTATCAGCATTTGAATTGTCGTAGACTCTGGAAAATTCAGTATGTTATTGCTATACATCTTATGAAATAACTGACCAATTTTTATGATTTCAGCTTCAAATGAACAGCTACAGCAGCAATTGAATTACACCCTACTAAAGCCTGACTGTCACAGCAGGTGAACTACAAAAATGCAATCTGACACTTTAGAAGAACGATATGCAATAAAATTGTGTTTTAAACTTGGAAAAAATGCCACAGAAACGTATGGAATGCTTCAGACTGCTTTTGGAGCATCTTGCATGAATCGAGCATCAGTTTTTGAGTGGCATACGAGATTCAAGGAAGGCAGGGCGTCTGTGAGGGATGATGAGAGGTGTGGGAGGAGTAAGGAAGTCAATACACCAGAGTTGATTGGCCAAACGGTCAGGGTTACTATGTTGAGGTTTTAAGGGAGTTCAGGAAGAGATTCCGTCGGAAGAGGCTAGCACTCGGGTCAGTGGTATTTCCACCAGGACAATCGGGTCAGTGGCATTTCCACCAGGACAATGCACCAGTCTACAACTCCATCCTTGTCATAGACTATTTGAGCCAGATGGGCATCAAGACAGTTCCTCACCCTCCCTATAGTCCAGACCTTGCTCGCTGTGACTTTTGGTTATTCCCTAAGCTCACAGGCTGGAGTTATGAGACAATTGAGGAGATGAAAGAGGCTGTGACGAAGGTCATTGACACGCTCACACATGAGGAGTTCCAAGTTGTTGGAACGGTACAACAAGTGGTTTGCAGCCGGGGGAGATTATTTCAAAGGGTACTAAAGTTTCATGTGTGTACTATAAATAAAAGGGCCCATACAAAAAAGTCTGGAAACTTATCGTATGCACCTCGTAACACGCAACAAAATAGCATATATAGGTTTTGTGATGATAGGGACAAAACCATCAATCACATAATAGCGAATGCAGCAAATTAGCACTGTGTAAGACTAGACACGAATGCGTGGGGCAAGGTGATCCACATGCAGTTGTGCAAGAAATTTAAATTTGACCATACGAACAAATGGTATATGCACAACCCAGCATCTTTCCTGGAGAATGACACACATAAACTCCTATGGGACTTTGACATACAATCAGATCCTCTAATCTCGGCCAGACGAATAAAACTTATAATAATCAACAACAAAAACAAGAACTTACAAAATTGTGGACTTTGCTGTTCCGGCTGACCACAGAATAAAATTGAAAGAAAGTGAAACGTACGATAAGTACCGGGACCTTGCCAGGTAATTGAAAAAACTGTGAAACAGGAAAGTGACAATTGTACCAATCGTGATTGGTGCTTTGGTTACAGGATTGGTAAAAATACTCGAGGACTTGGAAATAACAAGACGAGTGGAGACCTTTCAAACTACTACATTACTGAGAACGTCCAGAATACTGAGAAGAGTCCTGGAGACTTGAAGAGACTTGTTGTCACTCAAACTCCAGGGAAAAACCAACGGCTGACGCTATGTGAAGAACTCTCAAGGTGTAAATAATAATAATGGGATTTTGAGATACAAACGATCACCTAATATTAGCCTGACAACCAGACCTACAAATTGTCAAAAAAAAAAGAAAATCTGCTAAATAGTACACTTTGCCGTCCTGGTGGACCACAATGTAAAATTAAAAGAAAAAAGGATGTCCTCGTAGTGTAATGGGTAAAGCGATGGACTGTGGAATCGTAGTACGTGAGTTCGAACTCCAGTTACGCTATTACGTTCACTTTCGAACAAATATCCTTGGGAAAGTTATGAACCCCCTTATCCCTCCAGCTATGGGTAAATAGTAGGGCAGACTGAGTTCTTCAGCTTTGGTGAGGCAACTAGTTTACGAGAAGGAACAACTCTGAATTCAAACCTTTTAAAATCCGTTTAAAAATTGACCTTGTGTCATATCCAGCCCGAGAGGAGGGGGTGGTAAATAAGGTTAAAAGAAAAAGGAAAATATAGATAACTTCCGAGACATTGCTAGAGAACTAAAAAAAACTTTGTAATTGGAGCACTTGGAACAATCTCTAAAAATCTGGAAGAATTCGAAAAAAGGACAAATGGAAACCATCCAGACAACAGCATCATTAAGATCGGCCAGAATACTGAGAAGAGTCCTGGAGACTTAAAGAGATTTACTCTCACTCAGACTCCAGTGTGAAACCATCAGCTAAGGCTGGTGTGAAAATCTCTCAAAGGAGTAAGATAAACAATTAGAGCTTCAAGTAAGTAAAAAAGTAAAGTTGGCGACTGTAGTCGAGGGCGACCAGAAGGCTCCCTTTTCAATAGCTACTACTACTAAGGAGGTATCAAGTACCATTTTTTAAGTCTTACGACGCGACCTGGGATTGAACCCAGGTCTCCCGGACCATTGGCGAACACTCTACCCACTACGTCAATGAGCTTCAAGTAACTACTCTAAATGCAACAAACTTATACACAATCATATGGTTGCAAGTATTCCTATCGAATTATAATAATTTTCGAACAGATCTAATCAAACCCACTGCTAATACTTTTCCTACAGAAATGCATCAAATGTGATTTTACTGAAAAAAATGTTGAAAATCAAGAAGAAATGTTTTGTCAGAGGTCAAGAATTAATTGCAAGCATTTTGGAGATGTTTATGGTATGATCGTAATTGCCGTAGAAAATGGACACAGTGACACGAGTTCAAATCTCGGATGAAGCCGACTGCATTTCACAAAGCCCTAATACCCTTGAGAAAGGTTGGAATCAAACAACTCTCCTTCCAGCTATGGGCAAATCATCATCATCATGTCGTGCTGGTAGCACGGATATCCCTGACCCTCTCTCGCCACTTTTCCCTATCGTCCATCGCCTCAGGCAGGTCTTCTGGACAACATCCTGTATCCTCACATAGTTGCTGAATGTATGTTCGTGCTGGTCGTCCTGCTTTTGCACGGCCATGTGTGGGGGTCCATAAGAGTACATCACTTATGAGTTCGTCGCTGCTTGTGTCCCATGCAGGACACACATGGGCAAATAGTTGGGCAGAATGGGTTCTTTAACCTTGATATAGCAACCCATCTGGGAGAAGAAAAACTCTGAATTCTAACTCCGCTTAAAAATTGACCTGGTGTCACATCCTGCCCTGGAGGAAAGGTTGATAAGTACACGTAAGCAACATAAACAGTTAATCGTTGTATTAAAAAAAAATCCCGCTTCATTCCAGGGGATCTGGGGTTTGTTTTTTTTTTGGTTTTTTTTTAGCAATACCTCCCTATTGCCCGAAAAGGGAGAGGTTCAGATATAATGCCAGCTGACTGGAGCAATATGTAACATTTGCCGTTATTCACCGAGAGTTGCGTGTGTTTTACTACGTTTAAAACCTGGCCTTAGGTCAATTTTCATCTGCGTGAGAAGATAAGTCAGTATTACCTTCCAAACTGGCATATGACCCCTTGGGATAAATAATATTCAGTTTTAAAAAAGCTGGGATTGACTTGAAACAAACACTGGAATAATGGGATTAATTTCAAGGTTTATTAAAATCGGAGATTATATATATTGCTTTTGAGATTAAACAACCCCCCAACCCACTCTAAATCGGGTTATTTGTTCCAAGATCACCAACAACTGCCTGAAACCATGGATAAGCCATTTAATTTTATGAACTAGTCATATATATATACACACACACACACACACACACACACACACACACACACATATATATATATATATATATATATATATATATATATATATATATATATATATATATATATATATATATATATATATGGGAACTCAACTGATTTCCATTCTAAAGAAAAGTGTTCATTTTTATGCAAAATCTAAGCTAGAGAAGCTGTATTTTTTGTATTAATCAACCAATCGGTGCATTCGCGCTAGTTTTTAAATTTCGAGATATTTCGCCGACGACAATATTTGACTTGTCGCAAAAAATTTGAAGGATGAAATTTAAATTTAAATCTTTACCTTCCACGATTGTTTAAAATACTATTTTCGCCAATTACAATCATAGATGAATTTATAACGTTTTATCTAATTTCGAGCTCACCTAAATAGTAGGAATGAGCGAAGAAATAGATATTTTAAAGTAAATATGAAATTATTATTTACTCAACAAACAGTAAGAAGAATTTTTCTTTAATTATCTATTCAAACTTTCAATTTATTTTTTGGATTGGTTGGTTGTTTGGTTTTCATGGCATATCAACCCTTGTAGGTTATTTAACGCCAAATCCATTTTTATGTAAATTAATCAGTTCTATTTAAAACAATTCAGTTTAGCATGAGTACACAGTTTAATAGTCAAAAACATTTCTATTTCAAGCTATTCAATTAATTCAAACAGTTATAATTCAGCCAATTCAGTTTAGTATAAGTACAGATTTTCTTTACTCATAGTTAGATGTCAAAACAGTTCAATACTAAACAATTCAGTTAAGTGTAAGTACGGTTTCAATGCCAAAAACGGTTCCATTTCAAACAATTCAGTTTAGTATAAGCACGTAGTTTAAATGTAAGTATACAGTTTAATTGTCAAAAAGATTAGCATTTCAAGATATTCAATTTGGTCAAACAGTTCTAATTAAAACAATTCAGTTTAGCATAAGTATGCAGTTTTGATTCATTCAACCCATAGATAGGGCTCTATCAGGTGCTACCATTCCAGGACAAAGTAGACTTGGGAGCGATGGCAATAAAGGGATGCTCCACTTTACCGAAAGCTCCAGTATCACTGGAACATCACCATCAGATTATTTAGCGTCATAAACTGGACACTCATTGGAGGGGACTTACCCCTCTGCTGAGAACTTTTCGCTTAATGTTATGTCCAATACCTTAAAACTAGTTTATATCATTTTGAAATGTTTTTAAAATTGTAAATTAATTGCAGTTATCTTTTAATAATTAAATCATGTGAAATCCATTTTCAAATTAGATTGCTTAGGATACATTTTTATTTTTAAAAATATTGTTTGCGGTGGGTTTTTAGAGTAAACTTTTTACAATGCATTTTATAATGAATTATTTACAGTGAATTTTTATGTCGGGTAGTACGCCACCAGTATCTTCTGTAGAACGGTAAGGCCCTTTCCCACAAAAAGAGACATCTTGTGTGTGAAACTAGACTGCATTTGATAGTGAGACTCCAGTTTCGGAGCTCTTGGGTGTGCAGCGCACTTTCATTGTCATTACTCCCAGGCCCACTTGAACACAGAATGGTGGTAGTTATGGTCACATTTTAGGACCGAATGAATTTTTTAAAATTAATCGTATTAGATAAGAATACTTGCTACGGTATGAGTGGGAATTATTTCCATTACAAATGGTTGTTCGAAGCTATTATTATTTACTGAGGGTTATTACAATGAGCTACTTAAAACGATATAAACGTGTGTAAACAGAAATATTATTAAAAAGAAACAATTATCTAAAACTATATGATTATTAGTATTAGATAGGAATACTAACTGTGTGCAAATTATTTTTGTTAGAGAGGAATACCGTGTCAGCCCAGTCGGCTGGAGCTGTAGAATACACCGACTGCGTCTCTTCAGAAAAGAGTAAGACCTCCCAAAGAGTGCCCAGGATATGATTCTAAAGAATCTGATGGTGAGATTCCAGTCCTGGAGTTTTGGGGAATGTGGAGTACCCTTTTATTGTCAATGCTCCCATGTCCTTTCTGGTCCGGAACGGTAGTATTTAATAGGGTCCTATTAACAGATCAAATAGAACTGTTTGACATTGAAAGTGTGTGTAAACAAATGACTTATGCTAAATTGAATAGTTAGAAACAGATCTGGACCATTTAACGGCGTGTAAAAAAATAACTGTCTTACTGAATTGTTAGTGATACATAGGAATACTTGGAATCATTTAACTGTGTGCAAACGAATGAGTAATGTTGATGGTTTGGTTTGGTTTGGTTTGGTTTATTGGGTTTTATGTCATATCAACCTTCGTAGGTTATTTAACGCCAAATCCATTTTAATGTCAATAACCAGTTCTATTTCAAACAATTCAGTTTAACATGGGTACACAGTTTAATTGTCAAAAACATTTCTATTTAAAACTATTCGAGCAATTATATATAACAATTCAGTTTAGTGTAATTACAGTTTCAGTGTCAAAAACAGTTCAATTTCAAATAATTCAGTTTAGCATTAGCACGCAGTTTAAATGTAAGTACAGTTTAATTGTGAAAAATATTTCTATTTTGAGTTATTCAATTTAGCCAAGCAGTTCTAATTTAGTTTAGTATAAGAACATATTTTGTGTACACACACGTACATGTCAAAACAGTTCTATGTTAAACAATCCAGTTTAGTGTAAATACAGTTGCAATGTCAAAAAACAGTTCTATTTCAAATAATTCAGTTTAGCATAAGCACACACTTTAAATGTAAGTACGGTTCAATTTTCAAAAAGCATTTCTATTTCAAGCAATTCGGTTTAATCAAAGAAATCAGTTCTGTATATGTATGCCGTTAGTTCTATGTAAACCATAGATAGGGCTGTATCAGGTGCTACCACTCCGGGTCAGAGTGGACCTGGGAGCGATGGCAATGAAGGGGTGCTCCGCATTCCCCAAAGCTCCAGCATTACTGAAGCCTCACAATCAGATTGCTTAGTGTTATATCCAGGACACTCATTGGGGCGGGGATATTACCTCTCTGCAGAGGTGCAGTCAGTGTATTCTACAAACCCAAGCGACTGGGCAGGAGTAATGTTGAAAAGAATTATTAATGTTAAAACCTATAAGTTAAAACCCTTTAACTGTATCCTTAAATTAAATTATTGGTATTACATAGAAATACTTGAAACCATCTAACTGTGCAAACGAATGAGTAATGTTGAATAGAATAATTAATGTTAAATAGCAATACTTGTAACCACTCTGCGAATAAATGTTTAATATTGAATAAAATTGTTTGTGTGAGTAATAATTGGAAGGATCTAACTGTAAAAAAAAGCAGCAATACAAATGTGCGAACAAATTCGTTCTAACTCCTTTAAAATTAAAATTACCTATAAACTATTTACTTACAAATCATATATTGCCATTCCGACGGACCACAGAGCAAAAAAAAAAAAAAAAAAAAAAACAAATACAAAAGACGGACAAATATTTGAACGTTGTCAGAGAACAGAAAAAGCAGTAGAAGATGAAGGTTACTGTTCTAACGATAAAATTGTCACCCTAGAAAAGACGACATGATTACATTTCCGTTTAATGAAAACCGGTTCTCTTTTTTTGCTGCTGACCATCTACTAGTTGGCCAGTTGTGTACAAATCCCAAGAGTGATAGGAGCCTTCTATCATGTCTGAAAGTTGCACAATGTTCAACGCGCGAGATCGGAGATGCACCGCTGTACAACTCATGAACTCTACCGATCCAAGTTATGACAATACGATCATTGCCAGCACCCTCAAAATGCAAATCTGGATTGCCACGAATAACAGGGACGTGTCCAAGGTGATGAAAGCATAGTTTCCGGCAACAGTTATGGTCTTTGGTGTGGTTTCAACTGAGGACCACATCATGCCACCTCACATCTTCAGAGTCGGCTTGAAAGTCAACACCAAAGTGTACCTGGATGTGCTAAAGAGTGTGGTGATCCCCTGGTGCAATCAGGTTGCTAATGGCAGACCCTGGGTGTGGCAGCAGGACTTTGCACCGGCCCACCAGTCCAAAGTTTCAGGAGTGCTACGACTTTGTAACCTTCTCTCACTTTGTAACCTTCTCTCACTTCGTTTGGTCATACGTCGAGAACATCACCAACATGACCTCCCACACCAAAGCCAACCTGATCGCTGCCATCCGCCGACTATTCGCAGAGCTCCCGGCGGCGCTTGTGGAAAAAGTAATGCTCCCAGTTCCGGATCCGTATCGAGGCGGTGATTGAAGGTTGCTACATTGAATAGATACATAATCAAGTTAGCTGAATTGATTTTTTCAATAAAATTTTTAAAATAAAGCTGTAGTGTTGTTTTCTTTAGGACGACAATTTCATCGTTCCACCCTGTATATATATATATACATATATGTATGTATGTATGTATGTATGTATATTTTGGCAGCAATTCTTCGTTAATATAAATTTCATTAAATATAATAGACATTTTCTGTCTACATATTTTTTTCTAGATCCGTTCGTATTCCCGTATTGCTTTTATCGTATTCGGCGGGAATTGATTTATGTATTGTCCATAGTTGTATGTATCCCTAGTACTTTCTACTCGAATTTGGGCCATCATCAGGGGAGGACCTATTACGAAAGTGATGTAACTTGTTTTTGCATATTGCTACTATGTAAGAGCGTCTTTACCGTTGAAGATTATATATATATATATATATATATATATTACTGGAACCTCACCATCAAATTGTTAGGTGCCCGTGGTGTGTTTAGTTCGTTCATTGAAGTTCGTTCATTATCTTTGATTACGTTCTTGGTTGGGTCTATAAGAAGTATACAAATCTATGATATAAACCCGTCGTAATATATTTAATGTTATACTTTTAGGCATTTTTATAGTAAAATGCATTTTATAGTAAATAATTTCTAGTGCCTTTTTATAGCAAATTCATTTGCTATGGATTTCATAATAAATTATATCTAATGAATTTTTATAGTAAAATTATTTGAAACATTTTTATTGTAAATCATTTACAACTCTTTTTTTTTATAGTAAAACCTTTTGAAAGGTATTTCATCGTAAATTATTCACATCGCAAATTTGAAATAATTTTTTAAAAATACATTCTTAGATAAAATTATTTCCAATTCGTGGTTTTCATAAAATCGTTTATCGTAGATCATACATAATATATTTTTTCGGTAAAATCCTTTTTGATATATTTCATCGTAAATTATTTATAATTACTTGTTTTAATAAAATCATTAGAAATAAGATTTTATAGTATATCAATCACAATGCATTTTTAAAGGAAAATCCTTTGGAATGCCTTTTTACCATAAAATACTTTGAAATATATCTTCATTGTACATTACTTACCATATTTACCCAACCCCTCCGCTCGGGCAGGATATGACACAAGGTCAATTTTTAAGCGGTGTTTAACAGGTTTGAATTCAGAGTTTTCCTTCTAGACTAGTTGCCTCACCAAGGCTGAAGAACCTAGTCTGTCCTACTATTTACCCATAGCTGGAGGGAGAATAATTGGATTCATACCTTTCCCAAGGGTATTACTGCTATGTGAAATGCAATCAGTCTCGTCCAGGATTTGAACTCGTGTCGCCGTGTCCATTTCCAACGACGATAACAATTACACCCCGATAACAATTACACCACGATAACAATTACACCACAGGCACCTCCTCTTCATTGTACATTACTTACGATTCCTTTTTAGAGTAAAATAATTTTTCAGTAAAATAGTTCGAAATGTATTTTATTGGAACTTCTTTTGTAATGCATTTACAAGATTGAAACAATCTGAAAAAACCTGAAACATTTCTTGGTACAAATCTTAATGAAACTTCCATGGCTTAGACACACATAGGAAGTAATTATTTTCCATGATCATGGATGCCAAAATCCCTTTTTTTATGATTATCTTTTTTTTTATTATAGGCACAAATATTAATGAAACTTTTATGGTTTTGACACACATAGGAAGTCATTATTTTTCTTGATCATTGTTGCCAAATTTTTTTTATTATTATAGCTTTTTTATTATAGGCACAAATCTTAATGAAACTTCCATGGCGAAGACACACATAGGAAGTGATTATTTTCCTTAATCATTATTGTCAAATTTCCTTTCATTGTCGAGGTAAGTAATAATCTTCTAAAAGTGAAATTCTCAGAAATACCAAAAAAAAAAAAAAAAGGTTTGGTATCCAAATTTTTCATTAATATTTTGCTAATGGCGAGTAAGCAGTTGTCTTAGTTCGAAAAAAGATCAAATTGTAGCATTCAATGATCGTCGAGTGTCACTTCCTGATATAGCAAAGAAATTGAATCACCATCATGCATGAATTTACTTTCCTAAAAATTATAAAATTTTAAATCGTCATCTCAGAGAAAGGTCATGATCACAAGAAAAATATCACTGAATGTGATGCCAAAAATTTAGTGGTTATAAATTATCAAAAACTACATCAATTGTCGAAATAAAAAATGGTTTAAATAAAAATATCTTTATCTACGGTAAAATCCATTTCATATTTATAGTAAAACAGAAAAAATGATTTTCTATAAAGAAATTAGACCTGTTTGGCTGGGGCTGCAGAATACACCGACTTCATCTCTGCAGACGGGGACACTCCCGCAACGAGTATCCTGGTTATGACACTAAACAATCTGGTGGCGAGGTCCAGTAAGGCAGGAGTTTGGGGGAATGCGGAGTACTCCTTCATTGCCATTACTCCCAATTCCATTCTGGCCCTGTAGTGGTAGCACCTAATAGGGTTCTATCTATGGGTCAAATAGAAGTTTTTGATATATAAACTGTACTCATGCTAAACTGAATTGTTTGAAATAGAAGTGTTCAACCATTTAAACTGCGTATTTATGCTAAATTGAATTGTTTGAAACAGAATTGTTTATACGTATGAAAATGGATTTGGCATAAAATAACCTACAAATGTTGATATGCCATAAAACCGAAATTAAACTATAAAGAAATTAGTAACAGTTATATTGTCTGCAATCTATAGACGGTAGGCCAACCATTTTCAAAGAACTGGACATTTTTGGAAAGAAGTCTTTTATTAACCAAGTCTGTTTTTCTTTCATGGCTTACGGTTTTTTGGCAGTCGCCATGTTGTTATTTCCTGCTAAACATATTAACAGGCATCACTATTTTACAAGGATTCTTCAAGAAACGCTGATCGTCACGTGATACCGTTTGGCGGATCGCCTTCTGACTCTCAACCAGCCTCTTGCCAAAAGCTATAAACGGAAATTGCAGTTTCTGATTCTACGAGAAACACCACTCTCTTGATGAGTTCGCAATTAGTTCAGCCAGGGCGGACGGCCGAATTCGCAACACTGATGACGTCCGAACGGTCACCGTGGTCAAATGCAGGGTTATCTCCAAGATGGATTAGACGAACACCTCTTGGACATCGGATGACCTTATTGAGCAATCTACACGCCAGGATAGGAGACAGGTCAAGGCTAACGCACAGACCCCCACCTCCTCACTGGTTTACTTAACTGTAGTGAAATCGGAGGTCTCTGGTGGTTTCATCCAGTAATGTCAGAGTGAAGATAATGACGCTATGATAGTAACGAGGCAAGCCTGGCTTTGTTGGGGTGAGGGTAGGCAACAGAGAAGGTGAAGGCATACACAAGATCAGTGTGAGGATTTGGGAAGAGAAACGGGTGGGGTTGAAACAATTTTTGCCTTGATCTTTTACAGCTTCTACCAACATGATATACCCGCTTTTTCTCTTCCTCAAAGTAATTGGAAATGTACTAAGTGTTTTCAGAAATATGTTACGGATATGGAATTATATGGTTAAAGATTTTTCTTTCTTCCTTTCTTTCTTTGTTTTAAGGCATGTCTACCTGCATTGGTTATTTTATGCCAAAGCTGTCCATGTTGAAGAACAGGAGTGGTAATACTTAAACCGCAGATGCGGGATAAGGGATTGCAAAGCTTTCCCAAGCTCGTTAGTCATAACGCCACAGGAATCTCCTTTGCTCAGTTTTTAATACCTAATTAATCATTTTTAAATACCTGCTTTAAATTCATTCGATACTCACTATGTATTAACTATTTCTAATCTTGTACTAAATTGAGGTTGCGCATAGTTTTTAAGGGGAGCATTTCATAGTGTAATGGTTAAGGAGCTAGACTAGCAGACTATTCCTAGTGAGTTTAATTTTCATTGGGCAATCAATACTTTTGAACGGGGAGGTGCCCTTGGTGTAATGGCTATCGTCGTAAGAAATGGACACGGCGACACGTGTTCAAATCCTGGACGAGACTGATTGCATTTCACATAGCACTAATACTCTTGGGAAAGGTATGAATCCAATTATTCTCCCTCCAGGTATGGGAAAATAGTAGGACAGACTGGGTTCTTCAGCCTTGGTGAGGCAAATAGTCTAGTAGAAGGAAAACTCTGAATTCAAACCTGTTAAACTGCCCGAGCGGAGGGGTTGGGTCAATAGGATCAATACTTCTGGACTTGAGACAATCTAAGTTCAGATCATATACAACTGTTTTTTATATTTTTTCCATTCAAATAATTTTTTGTTCAATGGAGATCAAATGTTTAAATTTATTCATTTTTAGTATCTAAACGATATTTATTACAAAATAATGACAATTTAACGGAAATAATAGAAAATACGTTTCCTTGAAAAATTGCACGGGAAATTTTCTGAAAAATCAATTTAACCGCATGGGACTCGTTCTGACGGTCAGGAACAAGGCTAGCAGACTATTCTTAATGAGTTTGATTCTCACTGTGTGCTCTATCAATTTGGGTTTAGAATTAACTAAGTACAGCTTATAAACGACTATTTTATATACAGTTTTTCTATTGAAAGAATTTTTAATTCTAAAAAGAAAATATCCGAAGAATTCGACCTCTTGGGACTCGTTCCAATGGACAGCAGTCTTAGACCTAACCTGGCTGAGTAGGGTCTTTACTCAGTATATATATATATATATATATATACATATGTGTAAATAAGCGGAAGAACAGCGGAAGCCGGTGGACGTTAACAATAATATAACCAGGTGCACAGACGATTCGAGTCAGTAGGAAACAAGATCCTGAAGTGAGAGCCAGTGGCAGACAGAGGGCTTTGGGCCCTCAGTGACCCACGGTTGAGCAACCCCAGCCAAGATGGGGAAGAAGTGCTGCTATGGTCGCAAGAAGAACTTGCGTCACTATAGCAGTCTGTCCCTGTCTGCAGCTCATCTCTCACACACGACAAACATCACCCTTTCGAGAATAAAGTGTGAGAGATATATATTTTTATAAAGAAGTGGGTTCGTTCGTTCAATGACGTTGGTATATTGTGTTTGATTATGTTTCTGCTTATATTTATAGTTGTATATGTAATACGGTATGCAACACAAGGTCGGTCTGTTAAGTAATGAGATTAATTATAAATTATAAACCAAACTAAAATCTATATACGAAAGAACACGTTGTTCCTTTTCTGTAAACACAGTCACGCCCTATTGCATGTCCTCATCATTTTCCAAATGACATACATTTATCTCTGTGAATTGACCAGTCGGCTTTGGTTGTAGAATACACCTGCAGAGGGGTAAGACCCCTCCCATTCAATGAATGTCCTGCATATGATGTGAAACAATCCAATGGTGAGATTCCAGAAATGCTGGAGCTTTGGGGAGTGCGGAGTACTCCTTCATTGCCATCGCTCCCAGGTTCAGTCTGGGCCGGAGTGGTAGCATCTGATATGGTCCTATCTATGGATCAAATAGAACTAAACTGTGTCTTTATGCTAAACTGAATTGCTTGAAATAGGACTGTTTTGAAATTTAAACTGCGCACCTGTGCTAAACTGATTTTTTGAACTGGAACTGTTTTTGTATAATAAACTGAATTGTTTGAAAAAGTACTGCTTTTGTCATTGATACTGTACTTACACTAAACTAAATTGTTTGAAATAGGACTGTTTTGGCATTTAACTGCGTGTAAACAAAAAAAACTATACTTATACTAAACTGCATTGTTTGAAATAGAACTGTTTGTATGTATAAAATGGATTTGGTGCAAACGAATGAATAATGTTCAATGGACTTAATAGTGGTAATAGCAATGCTTATAACTAGTTCAATGTGCGCAAACAAATGATTAGTAATAAATTGAATTATTCCTGATAGAAATGCTTGAAACCATTTGACTTTGTGAAAAAAATGATCTCAGGCTCATTTAAAAATGTTATGAACAAAATATGTCTACAAATCATATATTTGATATATCTGTATAAAGAGGATTTGACATTAAATAACCTACAACAGTTAATATGCCTCAAAAGCCAACCAAACCAAATCATATATATTTAACATATATGTATAAAGAGGATTTGGCATTAAATAACCTACAATGGTTGATATGCCATAAAACATAACCAATCAAAGCAAAGGAAACCTGTTAGAGTCCCATTTATGATACAAATCGAAAATTTATTCACTTACTTTACTAGGAACCAAATAACTGATGTTTAATTGAATCGTTAGTGATACATAGCAATACTTGGAACTATTTAAATTTGCTTACTCATGCTAAACTGAATTGATAGAAATAGAACTGTTTGACCATTTAATTAAGTTGTTACTTATACATACCAATACTTGGAATCATTTAACTTAGTAAACGTTTGCTAAATTGAATAGTTAGAAATAGAACTGTTTGACATCTAACTGCGTGTGAACAAATGACTGTCGTTTATTTGAATTGTTAATTATCTATAGCAATACTTGGGACCATTAAACTTTTTTGACTTATGCGAAATTGAATAGTTAGAAAAAGAAGTGTTCGATCATATAACTGTGTATCTGCAAAAAATGTTATTATTTGATAGGAATACTTGAAACTATACAACTGTTTGCAAATTATATGCATTCAATTATAAAAAACCATTAAAGCGGCTATGAACCTTTTCTCTATTTAGATTGGTGACTATTTAAGTAAGTGAAAGTATGGAACACCGACCGAAGGCCCCTGTGCTATATCTAAGCAAAGTTAGTAAACCTTTTTCTTATTTAGATGGGTGACCACTTAAATAACAGAAGGTACTACGAGCAACCGAATGTCTGTCAGGAGAAATCCCATCGAGAAAAAATAATCAGCTGGGAGAGATGGTTCTACAATACGTAGCTGATTGTATAAGATTTAATTTCCATACTAAAAAGAATACAAAATATTTGCCTATCTAAAATGATTAATCAAAATTAATTAACAATTGCTATTTGATAATATTAAGGTTTGGTTTGGTTTGATTTGGTTTGGTTTGGTTTGATTTATAGCATTTCTACTATTCTTAGTTATTTAATGATAAATCCTGTTTTTATGTAAGAATTAAAAATACAATTTATAAACACAGCTAAATGATCAAACAGTTCTATTTCTAACAATTCAATTTAGCACAAGTCAATAAATTTAAGTGGTTCCAAGTATTGCTATGAATCACTAACAATTCAATTAAACATCTGCCATTTCTTTACACACAGTTAAATGATCAAACAGTTCTATTTCAAACAATTCAATTCGGTATAAGACAGCAAAGTTAAATGGTTCCAAGTATTGCTATGTAACACTAACAATTCAATTAAACATCAGTCATTTGTTTACACACAGTTAAATGATCAAACAGTTCTATTTCTAACAATTCAATTCGGTATAAGTCAGCAAAGTTAAATAGTTCCAAGTATTGCTATGTGACACTAACAATTCAATTAAACATCAGTCATTTGTTTACACACAGTTAAATGATCAAACAGTTCTATTTGACTCATAGATAAGAGGACCCTATCAGGTGCTACCAGTCTAGGCTAGAGTGGATCTGAAGGCTACTCCGCATTCCCCAACGCTCCAGTATTTCATCAGATTGTTAAAAATATTCGTCTTGCCCCTCTGCAGAGATGCATTCGATGTATCCTACAGCCCCAGACGACTGGACGGAATATTAAGTTTATAATTAATTGCAAAGCAGAGAGTGTAAAATGATAACTTACGATTATTGCTTAATTAGGACAATGAGTTATATAAATTTTGAATGATAATATATAATGAATCCTAAGTGAATATAAACTTTGTTTCGTCTGATTATCGTTACAAACACCGTTTGTAACTGTTTGGTATAGATATTTCTTTGCACAATAGGCATTGTGGAGAAAACTGAAATTACTAGAAAGAAATTTGTAAACATACAATTAAACTCATAACGTCTGCAATCTGCGTTTTGATCACTTACCCGACGTAGACGAGTACGTCAGCTAGTTTTACACTACCATCCATATATAATCATGAACCTAATTATTTTTTATAAATAAAAAAGGGATTTTTCGAAACAAAACAAAGATTATTATTTATAAAGGATTATAGTACCATCAAAACGGTTTGGTTTGGTTTGGTTTGGTTTGGTTTGGTTTGATGGCACATCAACCGTTGTAGGTTATTTAATGCCAAATCCATTTTTATACATATGAAAACAGTTCTATTTCAAACAATTCAGTTTAGTATAAGTATAGTTTTTTGTTTACACACAGTTAAATGTTAAAACAGTCCTATTTCAATCAATTCAGTTTAGCGTAAGCACAGTTTCAATGTCAAAAACATTTCTATTTTAAACAATTTAATTTAGCACAAGTACGCAGTTTAAATGTCAAAACAGCTCTATTTTAAACAAGTTACTTTAGCGTAATTACACAGTTTATTTCTATTTGTCCTACAGATAGGACTCTATCAGGTGCTACCACTCCCGGCTAGAGAGGACCCTGGAAGCGATGGCAATGAAGGATTACTCGGCATTCCCCAAAGCTCCAGCATTACAGGAACCTCACCATCAGGTTGTTAAATGTCATATCCAGGGTGGGTGGAGGTTCTTTCTCTTCTGCAGAGAAGCATTCTGTGTATTCTACAGACCCACCCGACTGGGCAAATTAAAAGGGATATAGTCAAACAATTAAAATTGATATCAATATACAGTCCAAATGGATATTAATATACAATTAAAATTGATATCACTATACTAACTAAAAAAATGTGTATTCGTTTTTTATATTCAAGTGACAGTTACGCCGAAAGCGCGCGCACACACACACACACACACACACACATATATATATATATATATATATATATATATATATATATATATATATATATATATATATGGGATTTTGCTGGACAGTCCAAATAGATATTACTATAAGATTAAAATAGATATTTCAATACAATTAAAATGGATATTACTATACAAACTAAACAAATATGTATTCGTTTTTATATTCAAGAGACAGTTACGCCTAAAACACACACACACACACACACACACACACACACATATATATATATATATATATTTATATATATGGGATTTTGCTGGACAGTCCAAATAGATATTACTATAAGATTAAATAGATATTTCAATACAATTAAAATGGATATTACTATACAGTAAAAATATATATTATTAGTTGGGTTTTTACTGTACGGTTCATGTGTATATATTTATATATACACATATATATCCGAATATATTTTTTAATAAACAAAAATGTTAATTTTCTTTTAAAGCAAAGATAAAAGGATTTGATTATTTATCGTGGAACATTATACAACCAAAATGCTCGTTTTTCTATAAAATAAATTTTTTTTTTCTAAAGAAACGATATCAAGTTTTCATTATTTCCTGTGGAACATTAAACAATCGAAACGAATCTTGATAATTTTCATTACGGATATTGTTATTTATTATTTATATCTAAAAATAACTACAACTCTTCCAGTTTTTAATGAAAAGTTGATTTTTTAAACTAATATATATATATAAATTATTTCCAGTGCATTATTATACAGTCAAAACGAGTATCATTAGATATTATCCTTTATTGATTTTCTGACCATTGAAAGAGAAAAATATTAACAGGGAGCAGTAAAAAAGAAATACATTATATATATATATATATATATATATATATATATATATATATATATATATATAGAACATAAAAGTTATTTATCGAACTTAACAAGGAAAGAAAATAGATAAAAGAAAATAAATAAAAAAGTTAAATTACGGTAATTATAACTGACGGAAGAAATTTGAAAATAAAATAAATAGGTAAATAAAAAAACGGAAACTCAATAAAACGAGGAGGTAACTCTTCAACCCTCTTCTTCCCCGTGTCTATTCTGTTTTATTTATCCATTAGATCTGAAGAAGTCCTGTTATATTTTTCTTTGTGTTTTTGGTTCACACCAGAAACGAAAAACAGGATAGAAATAAATTTATAATCCTAAAATAACCGGTCTTTGGTTTTTTCTTTAAAGAAGAAAAAAAAAATATATATATATATATATTCCTTTGGGAGAGGTATGAATCCAATTATTCTCCCTCCAGCTATGGATAAATATTAGGACAGGCTAGGTTCTTCAGCCTTGGTGCGGCAACTTGTCTAGGAGAAGGAAAACTCTGAATTCAAACCTATTAAACTTCGCTTAAGAATTGACCTTGTGTCATATCCTGCCCAAGCGGAGGGATTGGTAATATATATATATATATATATATATATATATATATATATATATATATATATATATATATATAATTATTTCCATTGGGTCTGAAGAAGTCCTGTTAAATTTGGTGTTATTGATTCAGATCAATACCCATAGCAGGATTGAAATAAATTTATAATCCTAATGTGATCGGGTTTTGTTTTTTTTCAAAGGTGTATATATATATATATATATATTAGGAGTTTAAGGTGTAATGATTATCGGCGAAGTAAATAGACATGGTGATTAGAGTTAAAAAATAAAATAACACAAATATACACGCATAAATGTGTATCTTTATTTGTATTTACACACACGCACACACGCACTCAAGATATATATATATATATATATATTTACTAACTTACTACCTACCAGTATTCACGGGTACCAGGAAAAAGAAAAAAAACGCCAGAATTTATAGATAATATCTCGGATCACTGCCTGGGGGAAAAAGAAAAAAAAAATTTCGGGGGAAAAAAAGGAAAGACCAACTTCGTCACACCAGTTGAAAAAAATCAAGAGATATGCAGTCCGTTGGTCAAAAGAACAAAAACCCACCCTAAAATGCTGCAATGCTACAATTACAAATAGTGCTCAATACTAAGTAGAGCTAATTACAGAAATTATATCACGAGTCGTGACTATTCTACTACAGTTTCGCCTAAACCGGCTCCTCGGCGTATCTAGCACTGACTAGATACCCAGATGTATCTACCCTGAAGAGCCGGTTTAGGCAAAACTGTTGTAGGATAGTCCCGACTCGCGATTTAATTTCTCTATATATATATATATGACATAGCAACTGTTGCGGATATTTAATGCCCAGTCCTCTTTATAAATATATATAATATTTGATTTTGTTGTTTTATGGGATTTTTTATGGAATTTTAGGCCATTTAATGTCAAATCCTCCTTATACATATATATTAAACATAAATAAGTTTTTGGTTTGGTTGGGTTTTATGGCATATCAACACTTGTAGGTTATTTAATGCCAAATCGCCCTTATAAATATATATTAAATACATAAGATTTGGTTTGGTTGGGTGTATGGCATATCATCCATTGTAGATTGTTTAATCTACTATTATATATATATATATATATATATTCATTGATATAATGGAATGACCCATCTTCCCCGTACCCCAACAATAGTAATAGTACTACAGCGGTCGTGTCGATACTGCTATATGGATGCACCAATTGGACGCTAACAAAACGGCTGAAGAAGAAGCTAGACGGCAATTACACAAGAATGTTGCGAGCAATATTGAATAAGTCCTGGCAGCAACAACCCACAAAGCACCAACTATACGGCCACCTGCCTCCCATCACGAAAACTATCCAAGTTAGACGAACCAGACATGAAGGACACAGATGGAGAAGCAGAGACGAGATCATAAGTGATGTACTCCTATGGACCCCCACATATGGCCGAGCAAAAGCAGCACGACCAGCACGAACATACATACAGCAGGTTTGTGAGGATACGGGATGTAGCCTTGAAGACCTACCAGAGGCGATAAACGATAGGGAAAAGTGGCGAGAGAGGGTCAGGGATATCCGTGCCGGCGGCACGACATCATGATGATGATGAAATCTCTCTGCACAGTTCTGTGAAGGACTCTCGGCGTAGGACTTCAGCGCGGGACTCACGTGATGGACCATTGCTTGGACTCAATACTACCCTTACTAGGATAGTCATCTAATCAACTAATCTACCCGTTATATTTGTACAAACGTACTAATAAATCAGCCTTCTGTAATACCTACTTAATGTGTTGTCTATTCTTTACCACTCGGAATAGCCTGTCATTGTATGTCATTTACGATATAGCATACATGTGTATTAAATATATAAGATTTGTTTTGGTTGGCTTTTATGGTATATCAACCATGTTACGAAGATCATTAAATATGTTTCTAGACTTTTTTCGTATGGGCACTTTTACACACATAAAACTCAAGTCCCCTTCGAAATAATCTCCTCCGGTTGCAATGCACTTGTACCGTTACAACAGCTTCTGGAAGGCCCCATGGAAGTCCTCTTGTGTGAGCGTGTCAATGACCTTCGTCACAGCCTCTTTCATCTCCTCAATTGTCTCATAACGACGGACTCTGAGCTTAAGGAATAAGCAAAAGACACAGGGAGCAAGGTCTCGACTATAGGGACGGTGGCGAACTATCTTGATGCCCATCTTGCTCAAATAGTCTGTGACAACAAAGGAGTTGTGGACTGGTGCATTGTCCTCGTGGAAATGCCACTGACCCGATTTGAAGAGAGTCGGCCTCTTTCAACGGAGTCTTTTCCTGAATTCACTTAAAACCTCAACATAGTAGCCCTAACCCTAACCCTTTGGCCAATCAACTCTGGTGTTCTGACTTCCTTACTCATCCCACGTCTCTCATCATCCCTCACAGACTCCCTGCCTTCCTTGAATCTCTTATACCACTCAAAAACTAATGCTTGATTCATGCAAGATGGTCGAGAAGCAGTCTGAAGCATTCTATACGTTTCTCTGGCATTTTTTCGAAGTTTAAAACACAATTTTATTGCATATCGTTCTTCTAAAGTGTCCTCACGACGTCCAGATTGCATTTTTGAAATTCACCAGCTGTGACAATCAGGCTTTAGTAGGGTGTATTTCAATTGCTGCTGTAGCTGTTCCTTTGACCTGAAATCATTAAAATTGGTCAGTCATGTCATAAGTTGTATATCAATAATGTACTCAATTTTCAGGAGTCTACGACTATTTTAAATGCCTGTAAAAAAAAATCTGGAAACCTATTGAACGCACCACGTATTTAGTGTAAAATCCTCTTTATATATATATATATCAAAAATATGGTTGCATAGTTGAGCAGTGTCTCATCAACCAAGTAAGACATCAACACGCGACTGGAAAAGGCATGGATAGCTAACAATAAACTATCGGTCATATGGAAGTCAGTTTTTTCCAAGCGGTGGTTGTGTCGATAATGTTATAAGCATTCACTACATAGACGCTAATGAAATGTATGGAGAAAAAGCTTGACGGTAACTACAAAAGAATGCTGCGAGCTATATTGAACAAGCCCGGGTAGCATCACCCCACAAAACAGTAGCTGTACGGCCACCAACTACTTATCACGAAAACAATCAAAGTTACACTGCTGGAGAAGTAAGGATGAAATCATAAGTGATATACTCCAGCGGACACCTTCACACGGACGTGCAAAGGTAGGACGACCAAAAGTAGGCTGACCAGTTAGAACCTATATACAACAGTTCTACGCTGTTACAGGATATAGCATTGAAAACCACCCAGGAACGATGGACGATAGAGACGGGTAGCGAAAGAGGATTAGGGAGATCCGTGTAGGTAGCGTGACATGAACATTTTCAATATATATATATATATATGTATGTAATTTTTTAAAATTTTCATCATACAACGTGTGAAAGCACGTATGATACCCTGCCCTCATCAGCCGCCAACCAGGGTGATAACAGTTTCGGTAGCTTAAGGCGGTACTGCCATTCCTGGTGTTACCAAGCAGCTTTTGCCACCGGACAGGGCATTTAAAAGAAATATATATATATATATACGCCAGATCAACTAAAAGCAGATATGACATTGGACGTTCGTTCATCTTCATTTTTAGTGCAGTTTGTGATTTAAAAATGCGTTTACTTTCGGCCGTTGATGTCATAGCAACCGTTTCTTGATATTGCGTAATCACACGGGAATAGTGGTTCCACGTGCATTTAATTCATGATGAAGTCCCTTCTATATCCGTCGTCTATTCGGTTCGTTTTCCTTCAGTTTTATCTTTTTATATATATATAGTATATATATTTATAATTGTTTTATGTATATATATAAAGCAATTACACACAAACGCAATAATATATATATATATTTTGTCATCCACAGACAGACTGTTTCGTTATGTCACAACTTTCAGTATGGCTTGACAAGCAGTACGCTTCATATGGAAGTGCCCGTGGTGTAATGGTTATCGTCGTAGGAAATGGACACGGCGACACGAGTTCAAATCCTAGACGAGATTGATAGCATTTCTCATAGCACTAATACCCTTTGGAAAGGTATGAATCCTATTATTCTCCCTCCAGCTATGGGTAAATAGTAGGGCAGACTAGGTTCTTCAGCCTTGGTTAGGCAACTAGTCTAGGAGAAGGAAAACTCTGAATTCAAACCTGTTAATCTCCGCTTAAAATTGACCTTGTGTCATATCCTGCCCGAGCGGAGGGGTTGGTAAATATATGTATATGGATTAAATATTAAAGACATTTTGTCTGTATAATTTTATTAGGATCCTTTCAAGTTTTCTGACAAGTGTTTTGGTTTTATGTTAGAGTTGGTTTGATGAATTTACTGAAATTGTCTCGAGCGATTTCGGACCTTTCTTAGGCCATCATCAGGGGTTGTTTGCAGCGTAAAAAATTATTTTTTAAGCTATGGGCTTTTTTATTTACATAACAAAAATCAAGTAAACGTATAATTGGGTTAAACTGAGATGCTGATGACAACGAACGAATTTTTAAAAAACCCTAAAAAATAAGAAAAAAAAAAACAACAATTTTTACACTTTCAAACATCCTCTGGTGATGGCCTTTGAAAGGTTCGAAACGCTCGGGACAATTTCGGTAAATTCATTTACCAACTCCAAAATAAAAACAAAACACTTGTCTGGAAATTTAAAAGGATCCAAATAAAACTATATGGACAAAATGTTTCTTTATTATTTAATAAAACATGCTTATATGAAGGGCTGCTGCCCAATGACGCACATACGCACACACACGTATATATATATATATATATATATATGCCACGGAGAACTTCGGTGTATTGGGTATATACAATAAAGACTTTATTATCGATATCTAAATTCTAGTTTATATCAGTTTTAATTTTAACAATTCTAAACGAGAGAAAAAAAATTTCATAAATATATATATAAAAGAAGTATTTGTTTCTTTTACAGCACCATGTTAATATATTTGGGTTACGAAATCAATGGTTAGAAATTTCATAGTGGATAATACCTAATATTATTGGTTTCGATTTTATAATATTACACTGAAAAAAATGATATACATATATTTGTTTTTAAAAAAATCAACATTTCATAAAAGAGTCATTTAGTTGTAATCATTTTTGAATGTAAATATGAGAGTAATATCAAGAAAAAATTATTCTACACTCCCCTAAAATTTGGATGTAGTTTAGTGTCATACCCAGGTGTTCTTCTCTTTCTCCAGAGAATACAGTTAGCATAATCTAAGACCCATCGACAGGGCGTGACTTATGAGTGGCAATATATATATATATATATATATATATATATATATAGTTTGGTGTATTTATGAATAGATTAATCAATAGACACAGACAACAGCACTTGTGCATTGTCAGTTTCTTGCCTATGAGATCATTAGAGCAAGTCTACATATATATATATATATATATATATATATATATTTAGAGAGAGAGAGAGAGAGAGAGAGAGAGAGAGAGAGAGAGAGAGAAATCCTACTTTACACGTTCAAAAAATCTCTAGCCGTTACACTTCAGCCTTCCTTATGGGTTGATTCGTTTTTGGGAATCGAGTCCTGTTCTGATGATGAATATGTTCCACGTTTAAAGACACATCTTCTGGCGGTGGCCATTTTCTAACAAATACGTCAAATAAGTCCGAAATGAATACAAAATACCACTGCCAAAATTTGAAGCCAGTTCGCCGATTCCGTTTTCCGTGCAATGAACAGTCAGGTCAGCCGCACCCCAAATATATATTAAAAGCGTACGAAATATATGCTGAAGAAAAGATATCATTTATGTTCACCGTGGGGAACGTTTCTTAGCAAATAGTGACTTATTTAAAATGCGTTTATTTCCCAAGGCAAAGTGTTCGGTTAGAACTTAATCAACAGACTCGATTTAAGTTGTTCTTTTTTTTTATATTGACCAGCCTGATGCTTTAAACTCCGTAGAAATAATGATCAAATAAAACGCAAGTCTATAAGATAAAAGTGAAAGTGAAAGTGAAAGTAAAAAATTGTTATCAAAAACTCTAGCCCACATCAAAGAACCCGTTTTTTTAAACATGAAATGAAAATATAGAAGCGAAAGAACAGAAGGAGGAAAGACGAAGAAGGTGGAATCAGTTCAGTTTCTTCCACCGCTGATTGACATCTACGGTGAGGAAGGAAAGTCGGACACGAAAAAGGGCGTGGCTATGAGAAAACCTCGACCAGCAACAGCAGACAGACACAAAGGAGGAGGAAGCCAAAAGTGAGCGGAGCTTGTGTTGGCGTTCTGGAGCGGACTGCTGTCACTCATTCCATTTGAGTGACAGGATGCTGCGGTAGGTGTGGTTTCTAGATAGGCTGTTTATAGGAGAATGCAGCGAGGATGAGAATCTTAGAAGTCTTGCAAGTGTCGCCTCGCTGGAGATTGATCTTAGCAAAATATCAATTGATTTTCTCATCTCTCTCGAAGACTGCCTCAATATCTATCTATCTATCTATCTATCTATCTATCTATCTATCTATCTAAGTATGTATATATGTACGGATAGATAGATAGATATCATTCTGTTCACATCTCTCTCTATATATATATATATTTATATTCATATGTATCTATCTATTTATTTATTATTTTGTTCGTATCTGTCTATCCTATTTTTATAATCTATCTGATAAATAGAATCTTTCTCACACACACGCACCGACACACACACACACACACACACACACACATATATATATGTGTGTGTGTGTGTGTGTGTGTTTATTTATATATTTGCGCGTATATGTCTGATTTTGTATACATGCATATGTATTTGCGTTTGTATATATCACTACAACGTGATAAGAAGTTCAATCTAAAAACGTTCAACCTTACTAAAAAATAACAACCTTTTTCGGACTTCACACACAACCACTATAGGCGTAGACATATGTACCACCCTGTCTGTCTATCTCTCAGTGTAAATATATAAATATATATATATACATATATATATATACACACACACACACATTTATATATATATATATATATACGAGAGAGAAATACAAAATATGCAAGAGAAATAGAAAAAGAAAGAGTGAAATAGTTGGAGAGTGAGAATGAGTGAGGGAGAGAACCCCTGTGCCTTAAAAATAAGCGTATGATATATTTGCCACAAGACATTTAAAAGCAAACGCCATAATCTTCAACGGCAAAGACGTCCTTACACAGTAGTAATTTGCTAAAACAAAAGTTACATGACTTTTTTAATAGATTCTCACCTGATGATGGCCCAAAGTCGGGCAGAAAGTACTAGGGATACATACAACTATGGACAATACATAAATCAATTCCCCCCGAATACGATAAAAGTAATACGGGAATTCGAACGGATCCAGAAGAAAATATGTAGGCATAAAATGTCTATTATGTTTAATGAAATTTGCATATATATATATATATATAATGAATTGTCCCGAAGATCATGACGTATGAGGACTCAAATGTAGAGTCAAATATGAAAACTGTTGTTTTGTTGATTGAGATTTGTTTATTGTGGTGAAAGTTAGTATAGAATCCGTCACACTTTTTGGACTTGCAAATAAAAGAAGATTTGAAAACAAATGGGCCATAGATTCTCGCGAACATTGGCTTTTGAATTTTAGAGTTTCTCCTTTTACTAGACTAGTTTCCTTACAAAAGCTAAAGAACCCTGTCTGTCCCACTATTTTACGCATAGCTAAGAAAAAAAGAAGGATCCATTTCCTTCCTATGCCCATGAGCGCGAAGTGAAAGGCAAACAGCTTTATCTAGGATTGGAACTCGGCATGTCGAGTTTGTTTCCTTGCGACGAACATGTAGATACCCACTACTCAGTCGAAATCTCTCTCTCTCTCTCTCTCTCTCTCTCTATCTATCTATCTATCTATCTCTTAATCGTCACGAATTGTTGTTATTACTGTTATTATTAGTAGTAATAATATTCACACACACACACACACACACGCACGCACACACACACACACACACACACACACACACACACACACACATATATATATATATATATATATATATATATATAAAGTGTAATCAAAAAATATTGAGATGGAAGGTTTTTTATTCAACTGAACATGTCAGAACAATAATAATATTATGACAGCCAAACGTTGTGAAAAGTTAGGTCTAGTTTAC
>OY757937.1:9096048-9148548 GCA_963585895.1 Sepioteuthis lessoniana
GGTAGCACCTGATACGGTCCTAGCTATGGAACAAACAGAAATGAACTGTTTAATTACGCTGAAATGAATTGTTTGAAATAGAACTGTTTTGACATTTAACTGTGTGTAAACAAAATAAAAACTGTGCTTATGCGAAACTGAATTGTTAGAAATAGAACTGTTTATTTGTATACAAATTGATTTGGTACTAATAACCCATAATGGTTGATATGCCATAAAACCAAATCAACCAACCATTTTATTGTGACAGTACAGCCTTCATCGCCCAACACGGCGGTGGTTCTACTTCCAATCCGCTGATAGTTCCGCTGGGAGGAATTTTCTTTAGATGACACGACTGGTTCTCTATCTGCCCACGTTATACTTATTTTAGATCCAGACAACAGATGACTCGCTCGTCGGAGTCACCGGTCAGCGAGTAAACGAATGAAGCCGCACAATTAAGAAAGTTAAAAAAAAAATCGACGCCAAAACAGAAAACAAAACTTGATAAAATAACAATATCTAGTATATATTTTTAAAAAATCGTTTTCAAAGAAGATAAGTATATTCACCAGAGGTTGCAAGACTTTGTCAGAGACTGTTTCACTTTTTTTTTTCCATATGATCGCATATGGAAATCAGACTTAACCGATAAAAAGAAACGCAGTTTCTTCCAGGCAGCGGTCGTATCGATACTGCTGTATGGATGCACTACATGGACACTAACAAAACGACTGGAGAAGAAGCTAGACGGCAATTACACAAGAATTCTGCGAGCAATATTGAACAAGTCCTGGTGGCAAAACACCACAAGACACCAACTATACGGCCACCTGCCTCCCATCACGAAAACTATCCAAGTTAGACGAACCAGACAAGCAGAGACGAGCTCATAAGTGATGTAGTCCTATGGACCCCCACATATGGCCGGGCAAAAGCTGGACGACCAGCACGAACATACATTCAGCAGCTATGTGAGGATACGGAATGTAGCCCAGAAGACCTGCCAGAGGCGATGAACGATAGGGAGAAGTGACGAGAGAGGGTCAGGAATATCCGTGCTAGCAGCACGACATGATGATGATGATGATGATGTTTCACTTATTAACAGTCCGTCAGTTCCTTGTATAAGGTTTTTTTTTATATCTCTCGTGGTCTATAGTCTGGCACCAGGCCATCTTAAATGGTGATTGTGTTTGCCTAATTAACAAATATGAAAATGAGGGAAATTGTTCAAATGTGTTTCTCTCTATAAGATAACCTTTATTATAATGATCCTATATACATAAGTTGGCGACCATCGTCGAGGGTGACCCGAAGGATCCCTTTTCGATAGCTACTACACCAGGGTGTTGGGGAGAGCACTTCTCCTTTCCCTGGATTAATCCACTTTACCCTTGGTCCGTACCTTATAATGCTGAGTGTTAAGCAAGGAGGCATCAAGTACCATTTTTCGAACCCAGGTCTCCCGGGCCATTGGCGAACAATACCAATGTCCGGTATATATATATATATATATATATATATATATATATATATATATATATATATAAGCATAATATAGCAAAACTGGAACATCGTAACCATTTCTATTCAGTTATGCTGGAGATTTTACCAACACAACAGAATCAAAATGCTCTAACTTGAATAAAGCAAGTTGTAATTTGAAACTTAATTGGGAACACTGAGCAGCTGGATTCTGCAGATCATTATAATTTTATAAGGGAGATAACTATTAAGCATTGATTATAGTGTACTTCATTTGTTATAATACAATTGTTTTTTAAAGTGGGGTTGTGACTGAAAATTAAATTTTATAGCAGTTGAAGGCACCCTTTCAGTGACACAAAGAAACACTGAACTTCTTTATTAATCAACTATTCATCACCAAAATGAAACAATGGGAGTTATTTTCAGTTTCAATCAGAGACAGAGAGAGAGACACACACACACACACACACACACATATATATATATATACACACACACATGTATATATATATATATATGATTTCAAAAACAATACCACAACACTTACATACTTGATAATGACCAATAATAGTGTTACATACCCATAATAAACGGATGTGTAAAATAGACATAGTGAATCCGAAATACACGACATTCACGAAATTGGTTCAGGTACGAAACTTTATTACCTTTGAGTTAAAGGTAATTTCACATGAAGAGAGAGAGACACAATCTTTCTATGCTGACTGCTCTTACATAGTCATCTCTCAACCCAACCAGCACGCGGCGCCCGTAGCGCACAAATTCGTCTAGCCTCGCCCAGCTCTGAATCTCGACTCTCTCGTTCGGAGGCAGGAACTCAACTCTCTGCTTTTTCTCTAATCCCCAAATCCTCAGCCCACGCTTCCGGTGCCTGACGTCACTCACATCCCCTGGTTACAATTCCTATCTGGGATTTTTATTTTGACATCTCTGAATGACACATCCTCTCCGCGCGTGCGTGAACACCTGCGTTAATATTGCACCTAACTAACCCATGCACTAAGCAAAAGGTTCTTATCCTAACTAAACCGAAAGGCAAGATATATAAAACGAAATCCCTCCGCCATTATATTATATTAGTTAAAGTTCTTAAATCACAAATAAAAAAATCTTTGGACCATTTTTACACAACTCTGATGCACATTGGCAGCATCTAAAAGAAAAGAAAAACTAAAAAAGTGAAAAGTTCAGAGCTTCTAGAAGAACCGCTCACCGGCTGAGCTTCTGCAGCGTGGAAATAAACTATCACTTTATGAATATTCTCAACTGAGGTTAGGGATGGGGTGGAACAAATGAAAATGTCAATTTTCGACTGAAATGGAATTGTTTAGAAAAATATACATTCCATAGGCGACATTTTATTTTAAATTTAGAAAAAGGTCGCTTTGCATAAGCAATAGAAAACCTTTATGTGTCAAAACTCTTTAGCCCTCTTTAGTTAAACAATAACAATACATTTGCTTTCGTTAAATTCCTATAACAGTTTGATTTCTAATCAAATTCTTTTTCTCATCAAACTAACATAATTTTTATCTATAGAGCATTTCGAAAGCTCATCGCGCCATTTCACATTCGTAATGTATTTTTCTTTCCTTCTAAAATCCAAATCGAATCACTTTTCTCTAGTTAGTAAAATTTCTCTGACCTCTATAGAGGTCACATTATAAGTATAACATTTTTTATATTAACCAACCCCACTGCACAAGCATTATGCGACACAAGGTCAATTTTCAAAGCGGACTTTAAAAGGTTTAAATTCAGACTTTTTCTTTTGCTAGACTATGGCTACCCCATGGCAAGGTTAAAGAATCAGTCTGACCTTTTATTTGTCCATAGTTGATGCGAGAATAGTTGGATTCATACCTTTTTTCAAGAGTATTAACCTAGTGGGTAGAGTGTTCGCCTGGATTCAATTCCAGGTCACGTCATATCAAAGACTTAAAAAAAAAATGGTACTTAATACCACCTTGCTTAACACTCATCGAGGATAAAGTGGACTAATCCAGGGAAAGAAGTAGCGCCCCCCCTACACCTCGGTGTTATAGCTATTAAAAAGGGAGCCTTTTGGTCGCCCTCGACTAAGGTCACCAACTTAACTTACTTATTAGCGGTTTGTATAAAAGCGAACAGACTTGTACGGGAATTGAACACGGGTCACCGTTTCTATTTCCAACGACAGTAACCATGCCAACACAGACGCTTCCGAAGTATCGCAGTGTAGGCGCTAATACATTGCAGTTAGAAAATGCATTGACAAAGTTGGAAACATGGTATTTTGTTGCTGAAAGTTTGCTCTTTTGGGACCCTGTCAGGTGGGGGCTATAGAATACGCCGACTGGATCTCTGCAGAGGGGTGAACATCACGACGAGTGTTCTGGATATAACACTTAATGCTTAATTCTCCAGTCTTGAAGATTTGGGAAATGTGGAGAACACCTTCGTTGCTATTACTCCCAGGTCCAAATAAAATTTAATCACGAGTACCTGTTAGGGTCCTATCTATGTATTTGAATGAACTATTTAACCATTTAAAAGAGACTGTGATTAATATTTAATTAAATTATCGCTGTTGAATAGCAATACCTGAAAATATGAGGTTTCTTTGTTTAATGGCATATCAAACTTTGTAGGTTATTTAATGCTAAAGTCATTCTCCTAAAAGAACAGTAGTGGCACTATTTAACCCATAGGTGGAAAGATAAGGGATCAATACCTTTCACTAGGGTATTTACCCGAAAGTGAACGTAATAGCGTGACTGGAGTTCGAACTCGCTTACAACGATTGTGCAGTCCATTGCTTTAACCATTACACCACAAGGACACCCCCTCGACAATTATAAAATGTGTTCAAACGAATGATTAGCATTACATTATATAGAAATATTTGATAAATAGAATAACTAAAATTAAATAGCAGTTCTTAAGACGATTTAAACGTGTGCAAATAGAACAAATAATAATACTTAAAACCATTTAACTGTGTGTAAACAGGTCTATTAGGTTTATTTGAAACATTGAACTGTGTGTAAACAGATCAATCAGGAATGCTTGCCACCAATTAAATGTGTGCAACAGAACTTCCAAGAATACTTGAAACCATTTAACTGTGTGCAAACAAATCAATCAAGAATACTTGAAACCATTTAACAGCGTGTAAACACATAAATCAGGAATACGTGACACCATTTGTGCAAATGGAAGAACCAGGAATACGTGATACGATTTAACTGTGTGCACATAAAACAACCTGGAATATTTGAAAGCATTTAACTGCGTGCACATAAAACAACCAGGAATACTTGAAACCATTTAACTGTGTGCACATAAAACAACCTGGAATACTTGAAAACATTTAACTGTGTGCACATAAAACAACCTGGAATACTTGAAACCATTTAACTGTGTGCACAAAAAACTACCAGGAATACTTGAAACCGTTTAACTGTGTGCACATAAAACAACCTGGAATACTTGAAACCATTTAACTGTGTGCACATAAAACTACCAGGAATATTTAAACCATTTAACTGTGTGCACATAAAACTACCAGGAATACTTGAAACCGTTTAACTGTGTGGACATAAAACAACCAGGAATACTTGAAACCATTTAACTGTGTGCACATAAAACTACCAGGAATACTTGAAACCATTTAACTGTGTGCACATAAAACTACCGGGAATACTTGAAACCGTTTAATTGTGTGCACATAAAACAACCAGGAATACTATAAACCATTTAACTGTGTGCACATTAAACAACCTGGAATACTTGAAACCATTTAACTGTGTACACATAAAACAACCTGGAATACTTGAAACTATTTAACTGTGTGCACATAAAACAACCTGGAATACTTGAAACCATTTAACTGTGTGCACATAAAACCACCTGGAATATTTGAAACCATTTAACTGTGTGCACATAAAACAACCTGCAATACTTGAAACCATTTAATTGTGTGCACATAAAACAACCAGGAATACTTGAAACCATTTAACTGTGTGGACATAAAACAACCAGGAATACTTGAAACCATTTAACTGTGTGCATATAAAACAACCAGGAATACTTGAAACCATTTAATACTGTGCACTTAAAACTACCAGGAATACTTGAAACCATTCAATTCTATGTAAACACATCAATCAGGAATACATGGAACCATTTAATGTATGCAAACAGAACCATCTGGAATACTTAAAACCATTTAATTGTGAACAAGAAGGAGAAGGATAACTCTGAATTCAAACCTGTTAAACTCCGCTTAAAAATTAACCTTATGTCATATCCTGCCCGAGCGGAGGGGTTGGTAAATATGAACTGTGAACAAACAGAACAACCAGGAATTCTTGAAACGATTTACCAGTCTGTAAACAAAACTTTTACTGTTAGAAATTAATGCATAAAACTATTAACTGTGTACAAATAAATGATTTAATAGTTAGAATTCAGTGTTAGATAGCAACAATACCCAAAACTAACATTGTTCAAACAACGAAGCTTTAAAAATTTTCCAATCAACTATTCACTTTAATCTTATATATATATATATATATATATATTGTTATCCACAGACGGACCGTTTCGTTGTATCACAACTCTTCAGTGTGGCTAGACACATAGGATGCTTGAAGCTGGGATCGAAACCGGGCCTACTTTACGTTAGATTTAATCACCTACCGCTCAGCCAGCAAGCGAACTACGTCAACTCGGGAATTATAAGGTATTAAGTAGTAGCTTTCGTTTGTTTACATTTACACCTAACCGGATACCAGAGTGATATATTTTAAAATAAGAAGGTCCACGAAGAGATTTGCAGTTTATGAATTGATTAAAAAATAAATAAATTCAAAAGATACAAATCTCTTCGTGGTCCTTTTTATTTTAAAATATATTTTTATTCTTTCATTGGACCTACAACAACCATCTTTATATATATATATATATATATATATATATGTGTGTGTGTGTGTGTGTGTGTGTGTGTGTAGAAAATTGATAACAACGATCCTAGTGGAAGGAGAGATTTATTGAGCCGTCGACATTATAGCGTTTCGGTTCTACTGAACCATCATCAGGACCATGAGGGGTTGAACCGAAACGATATATAGTCGACCGCTCAATAAATCTCTCCTTCCACTTGGATCGTTGTTATCAATTTTTCTACAAATTGTTGGATTACAATCCTTTATTTACTTTTCATATATATATAATCAGGATTTGGCATTTAGTAACCTCAAGCGGTTGATATGATATTAAACTTAATGACCTGACTTGACTTTGCTCTATTCAATGGTATTATTTTGCTCTTTATATCTGTTGTTGTTTTCTGGAAAAGAATTGGGTCGATTACTTTTGGGGCGATTTTCTTTTAAGCCTCAGATATACGCTCTAGGTTATCAATGGCCAAAAAGCATAACTAATGATGTCGGCGGCGTGGAAAAGTACTATTTTGTAGCTGAAAACTTACTCTATCCAATGGTACTAGTATGCTCTCTGTATCTCTTGTTTTGTTTTTTCTTCCATGGAACTGAATCGAAGCCATTACCTTTAGAGCGATTGTCTATCTCTATTATCTCTACTCTTCTTCATTGCAAACAAAATACATCGCCAATTGTTGTGACGATGTAGAAAAAGATATTATCATACTCCCAGTTTCTTTTATAGCTTCAGAAGAAATAAAGGGGAGGCATTAATTTTGGAGCATCCTGTGTATGTGGTTGTTCTGTAAATATGGTCCTGTCACCATGTTAACTTTGACTTGCGACAATTAATTCAAATTGAAAGCTGGTAAAAGCCGGTGAGAACGAAAAGAAAAAGAATTATCCTCTCTAAAAGGAAATTTTCATATCAATTTTTTCACATCGATATTTGATCAGGCACTTTTGTCATATCGAAATTATTCGTAATCATGGAGACTTACCGAAACAACGATTGCCTTGTTAGTGGGGTATAGAATACACCAACTGTACCCCCACCTACACAGGGTCATGATCCCTCCAAATAAAAAGGGGTACTCAGCGTCGAATCAACCGAAAAGGACATCGAAACGAGGCTAACGAAAGCATGGACAGCTATCAATAGGCTATCAGACCTAACCGATAAAATGAAACGCAGTTTCTTCCAGGCAGCGGTCACATCGATACTGCTATATGGATGACTACATGGACGCTAACAAAACGGCTGGAGAAGAAACTAGATGGCAATTACACAAGAATGCTGCGTGCAATCCTCAACAAGTCCTGGCAGCAACACCCCACAAGACACCAACTGTACGGCCACCTGCCCCCTATCACGAAAACTATTCAAGTTAGGCGAACCAGACATGCAGGACATTGCTGGAGAAGCAGAGATGAACTCATAAGAGATGTACTCTTATGGATCCCCACACACGGCCGCGCAAAAGCAGGACGACCAGCACGAACGTACATTCAGCAGCTATGTGAGGATACAGGTTGTTGTCCTGAAGACCTGCCTAGGGCGATGAACGATAGGGAGGAGTGGCGAAAGAGGGTCAGGGATATCCGTGCTGCCAGCACGATATGATGATGATGATGATGACTCTTGTTATGACACTAAACTGTATCTGATGGCGATGATTTGGCGATATTAAGTTCACTTTCGGAGAAATACGCTTGGGAAAGGCATAAACCCCCTTATCCCTCAAACTATGGATTAAACAGTATTACAACCGTTTTTTCTATAAGGATGACTTTGGAATTTAATAACCCAAGATGGTTGATATGCCATTACAACTAAGAAACCAAAACCTGTGGAGTTTGAGTTTGGGGAGTTACTTCTTCGGTGCCATTACTCCAAGACCCATTCTGACAGATAGTGGTAGTACCTGTTAGGTCTTTTAGAATATTATGAGTTTGCCTATTTGGTTTTATGGCATATCGACCCCTTGAGAGCTATTTAAAGTCAAATACCGTTTATATGTACACATAAAGGATGAAAATGTTAATAATTGAATAAAGCACCAATCAATGAGTCAAATTGATATGTTTATTGTGAGTAGTAGATAAGAAAATCGGTAGAAAAGTTCAGAGGATGACCAAGATCATCATCATCATGTCGCGCCATCAGCACGGATATCCCTGAGCCTCTCTCACTACCCCTCACTATCGTCCATTGCTTCCGGCAGGTCTTCATAGCTGCTGTATATAAGTTCAGGCTGGTCGGCCATGTGAAGGGGTCCACTAATTGAAGGGGTTCACCACTTATGAGTTGGTCCAAACTTCTTCGGCAGTGTCCTGCATGTCTGATTCGTCTAACTTGGATAGTTTTCGTGATGTGTGGTAGGTGGCTGTACAGTTGCTGCTTTGTTGGGTGTTGCTTCCAGGACTTGTTCAATATTGCTCGCAGCATTCTTGTGTAGTTGCCGTCAAGCTTTTTCTCCAGCCGTTTAGTTAGCGTCCATGTAGTGCATCCATATAGTAGTATCGATGCGACTGATGCCTGGAAGAAACTGCGTTTCATTTTATCGGTCAGGTCTGACTATATGAAATTACATTAAATGTGGGTCATTTTTCCCTTGCAAACTCATAGTCATACGGGTTTGTACCACATCTAAGCAAAAGGCTTTGTAAATTGCTATCCATACGTATACGAGGGTAGGTTGAAAATTTTGTAGGTCGAATATTTGATATTATGATATCATAATAATCGCATCCAAGCACTTCCACACCGATGAAATACGTGTGTGGACCACATGGAAACTACGTTGAAAAATGAATCTCATTTGGTACCATTTCTTTAGAGTATAGGGAGTCTTCGGGTCTCACTCGACTATGGTCGACTCGTGTTGCCATTAGCGTTTATTGCAAGCCTCTTCATATATGAATTGAGGTCTCGGTAGCTTTTGAACGGATGTATGTAAACAATAGTAATTGTGATTCATAACCGTTTAAAATTTACTTCGCAGCTAATGGCTATTCGTGGCTGAATGTTTAGATGCTTGGCTTGGCGTTTGAGTCAACCGGGTTTCGATCCCAGCTAGGGGAAGCTAATGTCTAGCCACACTGATGAGTTCTGATAAAAGGAAACAGATCTGTCTGTGGATGACTATATATATACACGAGGGTAGGCTGAAAATTTCGTCGGTTGGAAAGTTCATTGGCTGAAAAATGGGAAAACCTCTGGTGCAATGGTTAGGAAATCGACGCAACGACCTGAGTTCAAATCCAGGACGAGGCTGTTTTCATTTCGCATAGCCACGAATACAACTAAAAAAGCTAGGTATCTAACTATTTTCCATCAGACTATGAATACATAATAGAATAGACTGGGCTCTATAACTGTGGTACGGCAACCAGCCTGGGAGAAGGGAAACTTTAAATTGAAGCCTATTAAAATCTGCTTAAAAAAGACTTTGTGTCTCATCCTGCTCGTATATATATATATATTTATATATACACACACACACACACACACATCTATATATATATATATATATATATATATATTACTCGTTTTTTACAAATAATTTGAGTCGTTTTTTCATTAAACTGTAACTGTATTACCGTAAATTATTTGTATCAAGAATAGTTACTTGATGCTATAAAAGGATTATTTTACTCATCTGAGAGTTTTTAACACCAGCGTAAGCTGGAGTTTGAGTGACAGCAAGTCTCCTCAAGTCTCCAGGACTCTTCTCAGTATTCTTCAAGACTACAGAACTCTTCTTCGTATTCTTGTCGATCTCAACATCATCATCATCGCATCATCTTGCCGTGCCATCAGCATGGATATCCCTGACCCTCTCTCGCCACCTCTCCCTATTGTTCATCGCTTCCGGTAGGTCCCCAGGGCTACACCCTGTATCCTCACAGAGCTGCTGTATATAGGTGCTAGCTGGCCTCCCTGCTTTTGCACGGCCATGTGAAGGGGTCCACATGAGTACACCACTTATGAGCTCGTTCCTACTTCTCCAGCAGTATCCTGCATGTCTGATTCGTCTAAATTGGATAGTTTTCGTGATGGGTGGTAGGTGGCTGTACAGTTGCTACTTTGTTGGATGTTGCCTCCAGGACTTGTTCAATATTGCTCGCAGCATTCTTGTGTAATTGCCGTCAAGCTTTTTCTCCAGCCGTTTAGTTATCGTCCATGTAGTGCATCCATAAAGCAGTATCGACACGATCGCTGCTTGGAAGAAACTGCGTTTCATTTTATCGGTCAGGTCTGACTTCCATATGACCAGTTAATGCCCAGCATTTGTTAACAAAAAGCGAGTTTATTTGAAATAAGCCAACGCAAGACTTCATACTGCTCGAAGGACCTGGATTAAACTTGGAGAACTGACGGGAGTCGGACTCATGCCACACCCAACATATTACCCGGATCTAGTTCCTTCGGATTATTACTTGTTCTGTTCCATAGCTCATTTCCTGCGCTCTGAACGTTTTAACAATCAAGAGAAAGAGAAGTTTCAAGGAAGGAATTATTCACTTAGGTATCAGCGTTGGATCAAAGAAGTCGTAGAAAGTTAGCTTCACCCAGCATATAATCAGGACCCTGGTCCCTTGGATTATTTCTTCTCCTGATCCATGGTTCAGTTTTAGCACTCACGATACTTTAATAACCCAGAAAAGGTGAAAGCTTCAGTGAAGAAGTTCTTCGCCTTGAAAAACAAGAACTGGTATCAGCCAAGAATCAAAGGGCTAGTAGAAAGATAGTTTCACCTTGCATATAAGCAGGACCTAGATTCCTTGGATTATTTCTTTTTCTGATCCATGGTTCGATTTTAGCACTTACGATACTTTAATAAACAAGAAAATGTGGAAGTTTCAGTGAAGAAGTTCTTCGCCTTGAAAGACAAGAACTGATATCAACCTAGAATCAAAGAACTGGCAGAAAGGTGTCTTCATATTGTGCAACACGATGTCCTCTACTTTGAATGCTTGGCTGCTTTTCTTGTAACTTGAAGCATAAAACAAATAAGTTACCAAAATATTGAAAAAACTTTTTACTTACCCTAGTATTTTAGAAATAGCTATATATACGTACTACCAAAATATTGCAAAACTTTTGACAAACCCTAGTATTTTAGAAATAGCCACATATACGTACTACCAAAATATTGCAAAACTTTTGACACACCCTAGTATTTTAGAAATAGCCACATATACGTCCTACCAAAATATTGCAAAACTTTTGACTCACCCTTGTATTTTAGAAATAGCCATATATACCTACTACCAGATATTTACCCTTAGCTGGAGGGAAATTATTTGGATTCATACCTTTCCCCAGGGTATTTGTGCTATGTGAAATGCAATCAGCCTTGCCCAGGTTTTGAACTCGTGTCAATGTATCCATTTCCAACGACGTTAACCATTGCACCACGGGACAACTTATGTATATTGTATAAGATGTAAAAAAAAGCAATGCAAAGATACTGCACTTTGATCCTTATAAGTAATGCCGGGCGAGGGATATTTTGATCTTTGCTCACGTCGTATCGATAAACTGACCCAAGACAGATTCATATAACATCAGTTCTTTCTTTTAACAATTTTGTTTTCTCATTGACACTATTTTATGGCAGGAATTGTACAAGTCTAAGCTATAGATTTTCTCTATTATACACGATTTTGACTGTGCATTGGATGTGAGTACTACTGATACCCTCATTGTTGAAAGTTAACAAATTGATCTGTAATCAATCTCGATTACAAAATTGTTTTATTCTGAGAAGATTGAAACTGTCAGTATATATATATATATAGTCATCCACAGACAGACCTGTTTCATTCTATCAGAATTGGTGTGGCTAGACAGGCTAGATTCCCGAAGCTGGGATCGAAACCTGGCTGACAATAACGCCAATCCGAGATTCTACCACTCAGCCACGAAGAAACCAACGCAAGCGAAGGAAATTTAAACGCTTATGTATCACATTTGTTTTTGTTTACATATACCCGCTTGACGGCTTCCGAGAGCTCAATTCATATCAAGAGCCTTGCTTTACGCTAGTGGCAAACCTTTTACTTCCTTCGCTAGAAAGCTCAACCCTACAGGGGTAGGGGAGAGTGAAAGAAAGAATTAAAACAGGTTGTTTATATATACCAATCTAAGCTTCTATCAATTCAGGCATGTATCCCTGTCCATCAATCTAGCTAGCTCAATATTTTTATCTATCGATCTATCTATCGATCTATCTTCATATGTTTATATATGCATAAAAAAAGTCTATTTATCAATCTATGTTTATATATGAATAAAATCTATCTATCTATGCATATATTTATATGTATGTATGTCTGTATGTATACCAAAATTTACATCCCAACTTTCGTTTTTTTTTTTTTTGTTCACAATAGGATGTAGACTTTTCTCAAGGTATGTAAGACATTGAAGTATATTTCATGAGAATATATGGGTCAGCCTATGAACTTTTTGGCTGATCCTCGTGTATGTACATATGTGTGTGTATGTATGTGTGTGTGTGTGTGTGTGTGTGTGTGTGTGTGTGTGTGTGTTTGTACGCTCTAATACACCCATCTATATAAGATATATAATATAAAATACGTATATGATAGATATATCATTACATAATTACCTATCGATGGAGGCGTGTGACATAAGGTTAGTCATTGGAAGACAATTGACCTGACGAGCAGAGTTCAAATCCGGGACAAATCTCTTTGTATTTCACTTCACGCTAACGCTCTTGGGTATAGCATGGATCCATCTCTTCTTCCTTCAGTAATGGATGCCCGTGGTGTAATGGTTATCATTGTACGAAATGAACACGGCGACACGAGTTCAAATCCTGGACGAGACTGATTGCATTTCACATAGCACTAATACCCTTGGGAAAGGTATGAATCCAATTATTCTCCCTCCAGCTATGGGTAAATAGGAGGGCAGACTAGGTTCTTCAGCCTTGGTGAGGCAACTAGTCTAGGAGAAGGAAAACTCTGACTTCAAACCTGTTAAACTCCGCTTAAAAATTGACCTTGTGTCATATCCTGCCCGAGTGGAGGGGTTGGTAAATATGATAATGGGTTAATAGTAGGACAGACTATGCTCTTCAGCTGTAGATTGATCACCGGTCTGAGAAGGAAGACTATGAATTTCGTGCAGCTGTGCTCCGTTAAAAAACTGATTTTGTGTTGCATCCTGCTTGTGTACAGAAGTTGGGTAAATACATGCTAATCTATATCTTTTGTATTCTTTATATATATATATATATATATATATATATATATATATATATATGTAAACATCACTGAAATAATTATAAACATATATATGTACGTGTGTATGTGTATGTTCTCTCTCTTTCTCTCACTCTCTCTCACTTTCTCTCTCTCTCTCTCTATGTTAGTAGACATAATTCACTCTGTACAAGACGACCAGCAATGACCCTTAACTTTCCATTGTAACAATGGTCCATAATGACATCTATGCTTCTATTTAAGATGGAGTGAATAATTCTATTTAGAAATTCATAGTTAACAGCTGTCCATGACTATATTGATGCTTCTATTTAAGTGTCAAATATTCTAATTAGCAGTTCATAGCAAACTGCTATCCATGATTATATTGATGCTTATAATACACCGACTGGGCAATACACCGACTGCTTCTCTGCAGAGGGGTAAGACCCCGCCCCCAACGAGTGTCCTAGATATGACACTAAGCAATCTGATGGTGAGGTTCCAGCAATGCTGGGGCTTTGGGGAATGCGGAGTACCCCTTCATTGCTATCGCTCCCAGGTTCACTCTGGCCCGGAGTAGTAGCACCTGATAGGGCCCTATCAATGGGTTAAATAGAACTAACAGCATACTTATGCTAAAATGAATTGTTTGAGTAAACTAAATAGCTTGAAATAGAAATGTTTTTTGACAATTAAACCGTACTTGCATTTAAACTGAGTGCTTATGCTAAACTGAATTATTTAAAGTAGAACAGTTTTTCGACATTAAAACTGTATTTACATTTACCTGAATGGTTACATACAACTGCTTGAATATTTTGTAATAGAAATGTTTTTGACAATTAAATTGAATTGTTTTAAATAGAATAGATTTACATAAAAATGGATTTGGCGTTAAATAACCCAAAAAGATTGATATGCCATAAAACCAACCAAACAACAAACAACATCCAATATTCTCATTAGCAGTTCATAGTAAACTGCTATCCATGATGATATTGATGCTTCTATTCAGAACAGAGAGAAAGATTCCTGTAATCCCTTTATATTTAAAAAACCTTCCTTGATGATATTGACGCTTCTATTTACGAAGGAGTGAAGTATTCTTGTAATTATATCTTAGTTAACAGCTATTCCAGATGGTATTAATGCTTATATTTAAGAAGTGAAGAATTCTAGCTAACGGTTCATAGTTAAAAGCTATCGAAAATGATAGTGATGGTTGGGTTGGGTTGAATTGGGTTTTATGGCATATCAACCATTCTAGGTTATTTGATGCCAAATCCTGTTTATATATATATATATACATATATATATATATATATATATATACTTTAATCATATATATGATTTACAAACACATTTTGTAGATAACATTCTTAAACGACCCTGAGCTCATTTTGCAAAAAGTAAAATGATTTCAAGTATTGCGATATAACAGTCACGATTTAACATCAGTCATTTGTTTGCACACATACGTGGTGAATTCAATAAGTTGAACAGGGTTTTTGAACAGTTTTTGTACAGGGTTTTAAAATTGTCGTAGACTCTTTAAAATTCAGTATGTTATTGCTATATACCTTATGAGATGACTGACCAATTTTTAATTCAGGTTCAAATGAACAGCTACAGCAGCAATTGGAATACACCCTACTAAATACTGATTTTCACAGCTGGTGAATATTAAAAATGCAATCTGACACTTTAGAAGAACGATATGCAATAAAACTGTGTTTTAAACTTGGAAAAATGCCACAGAAACGTATGGAATGCTTCCGACTGCTTTTGGAGCATCTTGCATGAATCGAGCATCAGTTTTTGAGTGGTATAAGAGATTCAAAGAAGCCAGGGAGGCTGTGAGGGATGATGAGAGGTGTGGGAGGAATAAGGAAGTCAGTACACCAGAGTTGATTGGCCAAACGGTTAGGGTTACTAAGTAGAGGTTTTAAGAGAATTTAGGAAAAGATTCCGTCGGAAGAGACCAGCACTCTTCAAATCAGGTCAGTGGCATTTCCATTAGGACTCTGTACCAGTCCACAACTCCATCCTTATCACAGACTATTTGAGCAAGATAGACATCAAGACAGTTCATCACCCTCCGTATAGTCCAGACGTTGCTCCCTGTGACTTTTGGTTATTCCCCAAGCTCAGAGGCTGTCGTTATGAGACAATTGAGGAGATGAAAGAGGCTGTGACGAAGGTCATTGACACGCTCACACAAAACGACTTCCATGGGGCCTTCGAAAAGTTGTTAGAACGGTACAACAAGTGCATTGCATCCGGAGGGAATTACTTTGAAGGGGACTAGAGTTTCATGTGTGTACTATCAATAAAAGTGCCCATACGAAAAAAGTCTGGAAACTTATTTAAGGATCCTCGTAGGTTGTTCTATTTGACTCATAGATACACAGCTTTCTTTTTCTACTTATATATATATATATAAATAAATTATAACAGTGTTGGTTGTCACTATCTTACTTTTACTTATATACATATATATATGTTCGTGACTGTATTCAAGGCTCCCTTTTCAATAGCTACTACACTGAGGTGTAGGGGAAGATGCCAGTCTTTTCCCAGGATTGCTCCACTTTACACTTGAGACGTACCTTATAATGCTGAGTGTCAAGCAAGGAGTTATCAAGTAGCATTTTTTAAGTTTTTGGTATGACTCGACCAGGGATTAAACCTCGGTCCCCCGGGCCATTGACGAACACTCTACCCATGAAGCGATGTTATACATATATATATATATATATATATATATATATATAGAGAGAGAGAGAGAGAGAGAAGCATGATTATAAAGATAGATATGTTCAGATGAAAAGAGAAGAAGCGAGGGATTATCAAATAATTACATATTTAACATATGAAGGTAGCAGGAAAAAATATAATCCAAATAGGTGAATATATCATGATGTGAAGTCGACGTTAACGTTTCGGTTATAATAACCATCGTCAGGACTTGGATATAAAATAGTTCACAATATCGATGGGTGATTGTTGAGATGACAGGAGCAAATGAGAAATATACAACGAAAAGATAGATAAACACGCACATAGCGTTCAAAATTTAACATGGATGATTTAACATTTAACATGGATGATTCCTAATGATTTATACATATGAAAACTTATTTGTTGCGTATTTCTCAATAAACGGGAGGCTTTGTCTCGTTTCTTTGAAAAATCCTACATTTTCTAATATTTTTCCACGTGCCAAACACGTTCTGATGACTTTTGAATTTGAACGCTATGTGCATGTTTATCTATCTTTTCGTTGTATATTTCTCATTTGCTCCTGTCATCTCAGCAATCACCCATCTATATTGTGAACTATTTTATATCCAAGTCCTGACGATGGTTATTATAACCGAAACGTTAACGTCGACTTCACATCATGATATATTCACCTATTTGGATTATATTTTTTCCTGCTACCTTCATACTGTCGGATTTTATCCATATTTACTTTCATATTTAACATATACATATTTCATCTAGCAGTGATCTTAACACTTTTATATAGGTGAGTGTGTCAGTGTGCTTGCTAGCAAGTATCTAATCATAATTGGGTGTGTGTATATAAGTCGCATAAAGTGGTTATAAATCCTTCGATTATTTTCCGTTTTAACGATATATTGGCATAAACTAATGTGCTTACGCAGTACTGTGTGATTTCAGCGAAATAAGATTAAAAATCAATTATAGTTTCTTTTAACTTCCCTCCTTGACTTCAGTTCTTTCTTTTCTATCTATCTATCAATCTATCTAGTCAATTAGCTCGCTAACAGTCTGTCACTCCATCTATCTACATATTTCAATCTGTTTATATCTATCTATCTATCTATCTATCTATCTAGCCAACTAGCTCGCTAACAGTCTGTCACTCCATCTATCTACATATTTCAATCTGTTTATATCTATCTATCTATCTATCTATCTAGTCAACTAGCTCGCTAACAGTCAGTCAGTCCATCTATCTATATATTTCACTCTATCTATCTATATATCTATCTATCTATCTATCTAGTCAACTAGCTCGCTAACAGTCAGTCAGTCCATATATCTATATATTTCACTCTATCTATCTATATATCTATCTATCTATCTAGTCAACTAGCTCGCTAACAGTCAGTCAGTCCATCTATCTATATATTTCACTCTATCTATCTATCTATCTATCTATCTATCTATCTAGTCAACTAGCTCGCTAACAATCAGTCACTCCATCTATTTACATATTTCAATCTGTTTATATATATATATATATATATATTTATATATATATATATATATATATATATATATATATATATATATATATATATATATATATATATATATATATATATATATATATATATATATATATATATATATATATATATATATATATATATATATATATATTATATATATATATATATATATATATATATATATATATATATATATATATATATATATATATATATATATATATATATATATATATATATATATATATATATATATATATATATATATATATATATATTGTCAACTAGCTTGCTAACAGTCTATCTATCTATCTATGTGGTGTAATGGTTAAAACGCTGGACTGCGGAATCGTACTAATCGAGTTCGAACATCTACTGCATTCGCTTTCGGACAAATACCCTTGGGAAAAGTAAGAACCCCCTTATCCTCCCAGCTGTGAATTAAATAGTACTCCAACTGTTCTTATAGAAGGATGGCTTTGGCTTTGAAAAACCTAGAAATGTTGATGTGCCATTAAAAACAACAGACCAAACCTACGTATCTCTCTCACTCTCACTATATACGAGGATTATTAAATAAGTTTCCAGACTTTTTTCGAATGGGCACTTTTATTGATAGTACGCATATGAAACTCTACTCCCCTTCGAAGTAATCTCCTCCGGCTACTATGCAATTGTTCTACCGTTCCAACAAATTCTGGAAGGCTCCATGGAAGTCCTCTTGTGTCAGCGTGTCAATGAACTTCGTCACAGCCTCTTTCATCTCCTCAATTGTCTCATAACGACAGCCTCTGAGCTTGGGGAATAACCAAAAGTCACAGGGAGCAACGTCTGGACAATAGGGAGGCTGAGGAACTGTCTTGATGTCTATCTTGGTCAAATAGTCTGTGACAAGGATGGAGTTGTGGACTGCTGCATTGTCTTAGTGGAAATGCCACTGACCCGATTTGAAGAGTGCTGGCCTCTTCCGACGGAATCTCTTGCTGAACTTCCTTAAAACCTCAACATATTAACCCTAACCCTAACCCTTTGGCCAATCATCTCTGGTCTATTGACTTCCTTACTCCTCCCACACCTCTCATCATCCCTCACAGACACCCTGGCTTCATTGAATCTCTTATGCCACACAAAAACTGATGCTCGATTCATGCAAGATGCTCCAAAAGCAGTCTGAAGTATTCCATATGCTTAAAACGGAATTTTATTGCATATCGTTCTTCTAAAGTGTCAGATTGCATTTTTGAAATTCACCAGCTGTAACGTTCAAGCTTTAGTATGGTGTATTCTAATTCCTGCTGTAGCTGTTCATTTAAACCTGAAATCATAAGAATTGGTCAGTCATCTCATATGATGTATAGCAATAACCTACTACGACAATTTTTAATGACCCCTAAGAAACAAGTCTGGTAACTTATCGTATGCAGCTCGTATATATATATATATATATATATATACATATATATATATATATAATTCTTTAGCTATATATGCTTGTTTTTTTCGTTCTGTTTTCTTTTCCCCAACACCCTACTTTTTCGACGGTCACTAACCCAATTCTATGTTCTCATATATATATTTATCTGATACGGTTTTTAATCTCTGATGAGAATTGACCGAAAAGATGGGATAGCTTTTGTAGAATTTTCAAATATTATGAAATATCTTATCTGTCTTAAAATACATTTAAAAGCACTTTTTAAATCATGCACGTACCACCGAATATATATATATATATATATATATATATATATATATATATATATTAAAACTTTTATTGAAAAAATCAATTCAGGTAACTTGATTACGTAGTAGAGCTGACTATATATATCAGTAATATCCAGTCAATGTCCTAAGACAATGGGTGTTGATTATTCGCGTATAGAATATATGAGGGATTTCATATAAATCTATAGGAGTGCTCGATGTATGGCTCTTGTTATAAATTCTTTATCCAGATTTATAAAATAAAACTCCTATGTATCATTCTGTTCAGGTAAATTCTTTTCTTTGCTAAGTTTATTCATCTCCCCCTAGCAAGAAAACTAAAACGATGAAATTAAAGAATGAAAGAACGAAAGAAAGAAAGATACAGCGTGAGATAGATAGATAGATAGATAGATAGATAGATAGAAGTAGGAAAGTTGCGACAATTCAATTAGACAAAACTGAAATCCTGACAGTCGGATTGAAATACCGTAGATTTTGGTAATAATGATACATGATAATATCCGTTTCGATTGTAGAATGTTTCACTAAAAATAATAAAATCTTGATATCTTTGTTTTAGAAGAAATTTAACATTTATTTCTGCTGTGTTGGTTGGCGAGTGTTGTAAAATATACCGATTGTACCACTTCAATGGGGGGAGGGCAGACTCATCCCCGAAAAGTGTCCTGTTTATGACGCTACAATGCATCTGATAGTGAAGCCCCAGTCCTTGAGCTTTGGAGAATGTGGAGTACCCCATCATTAAAATTACTCCCATGTCCACTTTGACCCAGATTATTTAAAAGTGTTAAGGTCCCACCCAGGAATCAAACAGAAATGTTTACTCATTTGCAAAGATTATTATTATCAATTATTTGAAACCACGCAACCGAGAGCAAATTAAAGAGGAAAAATTGATAAATAAAATTACTAATATTAAAAATGTTGAAACCATTTAAAATTGTGCAAACAGATGATTAATGATCAATTGGATTAGATTTGGCTTGGCTTTATGGCACATTAACGATTGTAGGTTATTTAATGCCAAATCTATTTTTATGCAAATAAACAGTTCTATTTCAAACAATTCAGTTTAGTATAAGTCTAATTTTTATTTGCACAGAGTTAAATGACAAAACAGTTCTATTTCAAACAATTCAGTTTAGCTTAAGGTTTGGTTTGGTGGTTTTGGTTTCTATGGCACATCAACCCTTGTAAGTTATATACTGCCAAATCCATTTTTAAACAAATAATCAGTTCTATTTCAAACAATTCAGTTTAGCATGAGTACACAGTTTACTTCTATTTAACCCATAGATAGGACCCTAACAGTGGTTACTACTCCAAGCCAAAGTGGACCTGGGAGCAATGGCAATGAAGGAGTACTCCGCATTCCCCAAAGCTCCGGCATTACTGGAGCTCCACCATCAGATTTTTAGTATCATATACAGGAAACACTCTGGGTGGGGTCTTACCCCTCTGCAGAGGTGCAGCCGGCTGACTGGGCCATTAATAGAATTATTACTGTTAGATAAGATTACTTGAAACCATATAATTGAATGCAAGCAAATGGTTAATATCAAGTATTTGAATGCATTAACTGTGACCAAACTAACCATTAATATTAATTTATAATTGTTAGTGTTAGATAGGAATACTTGAATGCATTATTACCCAGTCGGCTGGGGTTGTAGAATACACCGACTGAATCTCTGCAGAGAGGTAAGACACCCCACCAAAGAGTGTCCTGTATATGACACTACACCATCTGATTTTGAGGCTCCAGTAATGCTGGAGCTTTGGGGATGCGGAATACCCTTTCATTGCCATTGCTCCCTGGTTAATTCTGGTCTGGAGTGGTAGCAACTGGGCCCTATCTATAGGTTAAATAGAACTAAACTGTGTAATTATGCTAAACTGACTTATTTGAATTAGAACTGTTTTTGACTATTAAACTATGTATTCATGCTAAACTGAATTGTTTGAAATAGAACTGATTATTTGTTTAAAATGGATTTGGCATTAAATAACTTACAAAGGTTGATGTGCCATAGAAACGAAAACCACCAAACCAAACCAAACATTGAATGTATTTAACTGTGACCAAACAAACGATTAATACTAAATAGAATTATTTGAGATCGATAATAATACTTTAACCCTATTAACTGTGTGCAAACAAATGAGTTATACTAAATTGCATTATTAGTGATTGATAGGAATTCTTGAAATCCTTTCACTGTGTAAACGAATGTTTAATATCAAACTTGTTGTATTGGACCAAAATATGTTGTGTCTGAAAGAAATAAGTTCTCAGAAAAGAAACACTCAAAACTCGAATTTTAAGGAAGAAAATAATAGTCGCTTTTATTCATGGGGACTACAGCGGACTGTAGTTAAAAAAGTTTGTTCGATAGCGTTCTTCCTCCCTCCTCTTCTTGGCGATGACGGCGGCGTCGTTGTAGCTGGCTTGTTAATACTTTCATATCAGTCGTATTGCTGACAGGCTGGGTATGGCATGGGTCGGGGTGTCATAGACCTCTGTTGAACCTGTTCAGAAACCTGCGTTGAACTGCCAAAATCTCGTTACTTGATTTCTTATATAGCGATTTGATGGATCAATTCGAAGGTTCCGGAAGGCTCGATGATCATCAGTGAAAACAGTAGTGTAGCACGTGAAAGTTCACGCGTGATTATATTAAAATCACATTTGAACTCTACAGGTCATTCTGCCTGCACGAGCGAGGTTCGTGACATTTTTGATAGTCAGATCCATGTACCCAATGATTGATGACAGCTGATGTGCTCGCGCGTTCTCTAACCTGGAGGCTGCCACAACTCAACGACAGCGCCCGTCCGTAATATTACAAACAATTAAAATAATATATTAGTGTTAAGAAGACTTGAATGCATATAATAATAGAAATATTACGTTTATCATTTTATGGCATTTCAACCTCCTCGGGTTATTTAATGTCAAATCCAGCCTTTTTTTTAGAAGGACGGTAGTGGTACTACTTAACTGGAAGGATATGTAGGTTCATACCTTTCCCAAGGGTATTTGTTCGAAATTGAACGTAATAGCGCGACGGAGGTTCGAACTCACGTACTATAATTCCACAGTCCAGTGCTTTAACCATTATACTCCCGTGAAATTATTAATGTTAAATAGTAATACTAGAAACCATTTAACTGTGTGCAAACAAATCAGCTGTAAACTTGTTCAAAAATAAAGTCATCGATAAAATTATTTGATTACAAAAACTTATATATATATATATAAACAGGATTCGGTATTAAATAGCCCATATCCGTTGGTCAAAGGTACAATTGCCGTTTCAAACAACTTGATAGAAATCAAATAAAAGCAATCCATGTGAAATGAATATGACATTTTATGGTTAAATTTTCTTATTATCTAAGTTTATTAATTACAGTCAAAAATTGCCCTGTCGGCTGGGACTGTACAAGACACCGACTGCACCACTGCAGAGGGGTAAGACACCCCCAAATACTGTCCTGGATATGACACTAAACAATCTGATGGGGAGGTTCCAGTGAAGGTGGGACCTTGAGGAATACGAAGTACCCCTTCGTTGCCATTGCTCCCAGTCCATTCTGGCCCTATCTCTGGGTTAAATAGAACTAACTGCATACTTATGCTAAACTGAATTGTTTGAAATGGAACAGTCTTTTGACATTGTAATTGTACTTATACTAAACTGAATTGTTTAATATAGAACTGTTTGGACATTTAACTGTGTGTAAACAAATTCTCTACTTATACTAAACTGAATTAGATGAATTAGAGCTGCTTGACTAAACTGAATAGTTTAAAATCGAAATGTTTTTCACAATTAAACTGTACTTGAATTTAGACTGCGTAATTATGCTAAACTGAATTGTTTGAAATAGAACTATTTTCATAAAAATGGATCTGGCGTTAAATAACCTACAAAGGTTGATATGCCATAAAACCCAACCAACCAACCAAACCAAACTACAGTCAAAAACTTTACGTTTAAAAAGATGATTGCAAACAAATAAACAAAACCAAATCAAATTTTCTCTCTCGCCTCTTTATCTCTCTTCTTCACTTTTTTTAAATCTCTCTTCTCTTTCTTTTCTTTTTCAGTCCTTCCTCTTCTTTTCTATCTCTCACGCTTTTTTCCTCGATTTCTATCTTTTCTTCTAATCTCTTTATCTCCCCTTTTCACTTTTATCATAACCAAATATTCAAAATTGAATCAGATTCCGGTATTAAATAACCCATGAAGGTTTGGTTTGATTTCTTAGTTTAATGCCAAAGCCATACTTCGAGAAAAACAGTAGTGGTACTATTTAACCCATAGCTGGGAGGATAAGAGGGTTCGTACCTTTCTTAAGGGTATTTGTCCGAAAGTGGATGTAACAGTGCGACTGCAGTTCGAACTCACTTATTACGATTCCGCAGTCCATTGCTTTGACCATTACACCAAGCGGACACCCGTTCAACCAATAAAGAATCGATATGCCATTAAACAATCCAAACTAAAACCGATAATTGTAAAACTAAGGGAACCCAGAATATTTTTGCCAAGTCGGTTGAGGCTGTAAAATACACTGACTGCATCTCTGCAGAGGGGTAAGATCTCCTCCCAACAAGTGTCCAGGATATGACGCTAAACAATCTGATGGTGCGGTTCCGGTAATGCTAGAGATTTGGGGAATACAGAGAAGCCCTTTATTGCCATTGCTCCCAGGTCCACTCTGGCCCGGAGTAGTAGCACCTGATAGGGCCCTATCTATGGGTTAAATAACTGCATACTTATGCTAAACTGAATTGTTTGACTAAACTGAATAGCTTGAAATAGAAGTGTTTTTGACAATTAAACCGTTCTTACATTTAAACCGCGTGCTTATGCTAAACTGAATTATTTGAAATAGAACTGTTATTTGACAATGGAACTGTATTTTCACTAAACTGAATTGTTTAACATAGAACTGTTTTGACATTTAACAGTGTGTAACCAAAATCTGTACTTATACTTAGCTGAGTTCGAAGTGCTTGACTAAACTGAATTGTTTGAAATAGAACTGATCATTCACATAAAAATGGATTTGGCTTTAAATAACCTGCAAAGATTGATATGCCATAAAATCCAACCAACGAACCAACCAACCAGAATATTTCATTCATAGAAGGGAGTTCTTAAATTATTAGCGTCTTCTAAAAAAGAAAAAACAGGCAAATTTATTAAGATTTTAATTTTAAATGATCTTCTTTTTGGCTATTCTTCTCGAACGAAGATTTATGAAGGAGGCTGTCTACGTCGACTGCAGGCATGCTGACAAGGCCGATGCGGGACAGCAGTTAAAGGTCTGGTCTGGTCTGCTATGGCAGCTGAGGCTCCCTGAATCTTCTTCCTGTGGTGTTTCTCCCTGAGGCTGGCTCTGCGGGAGTCCTCAAAAGTGGACGCGACCTGGTGGACAGTGCGGTGCCATGTCTGACGGTCAACAGAAAGTGTCGACCAAAGGTGGTGGTCAATGTGGCAGGTACCGAGGGTCTTCTTGAGAGTCTTTAAAACGTTTCTTTGGTGCCCCTCTGTCACGGTAGCCAGTGAAGAGTTTACCATACAGAGCTATCTTGGGCAGGTTGTGACCACACCTCATTCTGGAGACATGCCCTGCCCATCGCAGCTGTGACTTCAGCAACATAGCCTCTATGCTGGTGATTTCTGCCTGATCAAGGACCTCAACATTGGAGACGTAGTTGAGTGAATGTTGAGGATGGTGTGGAGACCACGCTGTTGGAAGTGCTCAAGGACTCGTAGGTGGTGGCAGTAGGTTACCCATGACTCAGAGCCGTACAGCAGGGTGGTGAGTACGATGGATCGATAGACGCTGATAGACGCTCCTCTTAGTGCAATTTTAAATACTACGCAAAGAAAAAACTAATGTGCCTATATTTTCTTTGAATTCATATAAACGACACTGAATTGAAACAAGGTATAATAACATTTGAAAGAAAAATGGCAACATTGTACAAGATACATTATATAATTGCTTGATTGCTTGATCGATTTTAATGGCATGTCAACTTGTCTAAGATCATGCTAAGAGGTCAGTGAATCGTGTTCAGTGTACATTCAGGTTAGCAAGTTTTTGTGCATTTGTTTCTTAAGAGTTTTTGGCACAGTTTTATAATATCAACTGTTCCAATCAAATTCAAGTCATTTTCCCATGATTGTATAGTTTCAACTATTCCTTTTTAAATACGAATAATCAAAAAGTTAGTTGGTTGGTGGGTTGGGTTTTATGGCATATCAACATTTGTAGTTTATTTAATGCCAAATCCATTTTTATACAAATAAACAGCTCTATTTATAACAATTCAGTTAAGCATGAGTACACAGTTTAATTGTCAAAAACATTTCTATTTCAAGCTATTCAGTTTAGTCAAACAGCTCTTATTCAAGCAATTCAGTTTAGTATAAGTTTAGTCTTTGTCCACCTACAGTTCAATGTCAAAACAGTTCAGTTTCAAACAATTCACTTTAGCATAAGTACGCAGTTTAATTCTATTTGACCTATAGATAGGATCTTATCAGGTTCTATCAGTCTCGTCCATAATGGACCTGGGAGCCATGGCAATAAAGGGGTGCTCTTGCATTCCCTAAAGTCCCACCATCAGATTGTTTAGTGTCATATCCAGGACACTCGTTGGGGGTGGTCTTACCCCTCTGCAGGGATGCAGTCAGTGTATTATACAGCCCCAAAATTGGTTTAAATGTTAAAGCAATTTAATAATAGCAGTTTAATAATAGTTATTTATCATATTTACCAACCCCTCCGCAGGATATGACACAAAGTCAATTTTTTTAAGCGGAGTTTAACAGGTTTGAATTCAGAGATTTCCTTCTCCTAGACTAGTTGCCTCACCAAGGCTGAAGAACCTAGTCTCCCCTACTATTTACCCATAGCTGGAGGGAGAATTATTGGATTCATACTCATGCTGAACTGATTATTTACATAAAAATGGATTTGGCGTTAAATAACCTACAAGGGTTGATATGCCATAAAACCCAACCAACAAGCCAACCAACCAAATCATATGTATTTAATATATATGTATAAACAGGAATTGGCATTAGATAACCTACAAGGGTTGATATGCCATAAAACCCAAACAAATAATCTGATATTCATAATTTTCAAACCGGCCAACTTGGTCCACGGTATTTTTGATTGATTATATGATTTTAACGGCATTTCAACACGTCTTGGGGTATTTTATTTTAAATGTTAAGAAATCACATTGTAAGTTTGTTTATATTTTTGTGTCGTTGTTTTAAAGGGTTTTTCCCCAGGGTCCTATCAAGTATAGACAAATTTTAAAGATCTCGATTTGACCCAATAATGGGTCCCAAACTAGTATTACCCCTCCACTTCAGAGTGGACATGGGAGTAATGGCAATGAAAGGGTTTTTCAGACTTCTCTGAGTGTCCTAAACTGTATCTGATGATGGTCTAGAAGGTATGAAGTACCCCTTCATTGTCATTACTCCCAGTTTCACGCTGAACTGGAGTGTTAGTAACTCTCAGGGTCCCATTTATGAATCAAAAACATCTGCTTGAAAAATTATTCGTAGTCGATTTGATCGGCTGTAAAATGAAATAAAACAAGTACACAAAAAATACAAAAATAAACGTACAATGAAAGCAATTCCCTAACCTCTAGTCATAAAAATGAGACTAGACGGGTTGACATACCGTTGAAAACATTGATTTATGACACAACATTGACGGGTACGTAAAATAACCAAGAAATATTTCCCTCCCTATGCAAAAAAATAAATAAAATAAAATGAATAGCTAAAATAAATTTATTGAAGGAAGTACACGGTGTGTAAAATGCGTTTCTTCATGGATGATTTCAACTCATGACGTTTTCAGAGATTTAGTCTGCGACTGACATTTAGCTGAGAAATAGTTGTATGCCTCGGCGAAACGACACAGACTGCGGCAGCGTTGTCGATAGTAGCAGCGTCGGCCTTGTCTCCAGCTTTATTTCCACCTTTGTCTATTTATTCTTTGTCTATATATATATATATATATTGCTTTTAACTTCTCTTCGTTCGCAGCCAATGTGTTCCTCGCTTGTTACCTGATGTACTGAGGCAGAAGAAAGACACAATATAGAGAGAAAAGTTGTAAAAAATGAAAGACAGTATGCGCATGTAGGCAAACATGCTAAGACGGATGCTAAGATGAGTGAGATTAAACAAAGGTCGCTTTCAATGATCCGTCTCCCTTTGCTCGTGTCTATCGTTGACTATGAGCATGTATTTCAGCCTATTCATATCTATCTATCTATCTCTTATAGACTATTCACATATACCTCAATCTGTTCATTTCACTCTCTCTCTCTCTCTATATATATATATATGTATGTGTGTGTGTGTGTGTGTCTTCACATCTATCTATCTATCTATCTATCTCAGACTATTCAATGGTATCTATTTCAGTCGGTTCATATCTATCTATCTATCAATCTATTACAGACTGTTCACATCTATCTCAATCAATTCATCTCTCTCCCTCACTCCCCACTCTCTCTCTCTCTCTCTCTTTCTCTCCGTATATACATCATCAACATGTCGTGCCGCCAGCACGAATATCCTTGACCATCTCTCGCCACTTCTCCCTATCATTCATCGCCTCCGGCAGGTCTTCTAGGTTACATCCTGTGTCCTCACATAGCTGCTGTATGTAAGTTCGGGTTGGTCGTCCTGCTTTTGCTTGGCCATATGTGGGGGTCCATAGGAGTACGTCACTTACGAGCTCGTCCTTGCTTCTCCAGCAGTGTCCGGCGTGTCTGGCTCGTCTAACCTGTATAGTTTTCGTGATGGGAGGCAGGTGGCCGTATAGTTGGTGTCTCGTGGGTTGTTGTCGCCAGGACTTGTTCAATATTGCTCTCCACATTCTTGTGTTGTTGCCGTCTAGCTTCTTCTCCAGCCGTTTAGTTAGCGTCCATATACATATATCAGTCTAATCACATCTATCTATCTATCTATCTCAAATACGCATACGTGCGTGCGCACACACATATATATGTGTGTGTGGATGTCTTCGTATAAATGCATATGCACATGTAACTCTTTATTGATATGCAAGCACCAATCATTGTTTATATTTACAGAGTCTGTTGAAATATGCCTATATATTCATAGGAGTCACACTCACACATACATGCATGTATACAAACATATATGAACGTATATGCACACATACTCCTCTCTATCGATATACAACTACCAATAATTGCTTATATATATCAATGTATCTGTCAATCTATATATATATATATATATATGTATATCATATTTACAAACCCCTTAGCTCGAGCAGATGCAGTCAGTGTATTCTACAGCCCCAAAATTGGTTGAAATGTTAAAGCAATTTAATAATAGCAGTTTATAATAGTTATTTATCATATTTACCAACCCCTCCGCTCGGGCAGGATATGACACAAGGTCAATTTTTAAGCGGAGTTTAACAGGTTTGAATTCAGAGTATTCCTTCTCCTAGACTAGTTGCCTCACCAAGGCTGAAGAACCCTGTCAGTCCTACTATTTAGCCAGAGCTGGAGGGAGAATAATTGGATTCATACCTTTCCCAAGGGTATTAGTGCTATGTGAAATGCAATCAGTCTCGTCCAGTATTTGAACTCGGGTCGTCGTGATAACCATTACACCACGGGCAAGAGGATATATATATGTATATTGTCATTCACAGACAGACCTGTTTCTTTCTATCAGAACTGTTCAGCGTGGCTAGACAGACTAGATTCCCGAAGCTGGGATCAAAACCTGACTGATTGAAAGGCCAATCCAAGATTCTACCACTCAGCCACAAGGAAACCAGTGCAAGCGAAGGAAATTTAAACACTTATGTATCACATGTTTATGTATTTAAGTATGTATATATGTACGTATTTTACACTATGTTTATTGGTTTGTGTGTGTGTGTGTGTGTGTGTGCTTAATTTTATATCTAGATTAATATAGACATTAATTAAGCAGAGGTTTATTAAAAAATCTACTGCTCCGGGAAACTTCAACAGTACGTGATGCATTCAATAAGTTTCCAGACTTTTTTGTACAGGCATTTAAAGTCTTGAAAATTCAGTATGTTATTGCTATACATCTTATGAGATGACTGACTAATTTTTATGATTTCAAGTTCAATTTAACGGCTACAGCAGCAATTGGAATACACCCTACTAAAGCCTGATTGTCACAGCTGGTGAATATCAAAACTGCAATCTGGATGTGACGACAATTTAGAAAAATGATATGCAATAAAATTATGTTTTAAACTTAGAAAAAGTGCCACAGAAATGTATGGAATGCTTCAGACTGCTTTTCGACCATCTTGCATGAATCGAGCATTAGTTTTTGAGTGACATAAGAGATTCAAGGAAAGCAGGGAGTTTCTGAGGGAGGATGAGAGGTGTGGGATGAGTAAGGAGGTCAGAATACCAGAGTTGATTGGCCAAAGGGTTAGGCTTACTATGTTGAGGTTTTAAGGGAGTTCAGGAAGAGATTCCTAGGAAAGAGGCCAGCACTCTTCAAATCGGCTCAGTGCCATTTCCACCAGGACAATGTACCAGTCTACAACTCCATCCTTGTCACAGACTATTTGATCAAGATGAGCATCAAGACAGTTCCTCAGCCTCCCTATAGCCCAGACGTTGCTCTCTGAGACTTTTGCTTATTCCCTAAGCTCAGAGGCTATCGTTATGAAACAATTGAGGAGATGAAAGAGGCTGTGACGAAGGTCATTGACACGCTCACACAAGAAGACTTCTACGGGGTCTTTCAGAAGTTGTTGGAACGGTACAACAGGTGCATTACAGCCGGAGGAGGTTACTTTGAAGGGGACTAGAGTTTCTTGTGTTTACTATCAATAAAAGTGCCCATAAGAAAAAAGTCTGGAAACTTATTTAATTATCCTCGTAGATGTAAATTTTGTCAGGTGGAAAAAATAAGATTATTAGACATAAAATATCTACTCAATAAACTATTGAATAATTTTTCCTTTTTAATAATAGAAACAATTATCGTAATTACAATTGTAGTGTCAGTATTACAATTAATATTATTGATAATTTAATAATGGTAACAACAACCATTATAACAATGATAATTATAACTATAATAATAATATCAGTATTACTATTGATATTATCTTTAATGCAATGATAATAATAATAATAATAATTGGTATAGAAAAATGTGCCATGCCTATAATGAAAAGTGGCAAACGACATATGTCTGACGGAATGGAACAACCAAATCACAACAGAATTAGAACGGTCGAAGAAAAGGAAACCTATAAATACTTGGGCATCTTGGAGGCTGACACCATCAAATAAGTGAAAATGAAAGACACGATCCGAAAAGAATATCTCAGGAGAACGCGAAAACTACTCAAGATAAACCTCTCCAGCAGAAACCTAGTCAGATATTCGGGACCCTTTCTCAAGTGGACCAGAGAGGAACTTAAACAAATGGACCAAAGAACAAGAAAACTAATGACTATGCATAAGGCATTACACCCCAGAGACGACGTTGACAGACTATATGTATCTAGAAAAGAAGGAGGAAGTGGACTTGCCAGCAGTGAAGACAGCGTTGACGCATCGATACAACGGCTCGAAGACTACATAGAAAAACACGAACGAGGACTAATTACAACCATAAGATACGATACGGACAACAAGATAGACGAAAGAGTGACAACAACTAGGAAAAAAAATGGGAAGGAAAACAACCCTATGGCTGCTTTAAATGTCTAATAAACAACATCTCACACTAGAAAACCTGGACCTGGCTAAGAAAAGGAAACTTTAAGAGAGAAACGGAATCCCTCTGAATAGCAGCACAGGACAATGCCATACGAACCAATCATATCAAAGCGAGGATAGATAAGACGCAACAAAACAGTAAATGTAGGCTATGCAGTGACAGAGACGAAACTATCAATCACATAATAATCGAATGCAGCAAATTAGCACAGAAGGAGTATAAGGTGAGACACGACTGGGTCGGCAAGGTGGTCCACTGGGAAATGTGCAGGAAATTTCAATTCGACCATACAAATGGTATGTGCACAACCCGGCACCCGTTCTAGAAAATGACTCGCATAAACTCCTATGGGACTTTAACATCCAAACGGATCACCTAATCCTGGCCAGAACCCAGACCTCATAATAATCAACAACAAAAAAAAGAGAATCCGCAAAATTGTAGACTTTGCTGTACCGGCGGACCACAGAATAAATCTGAAGGAAAGTGAAAAGAAGGATAAGTACCTCGACCTTGCTAGAGAATTGAAAAATCTGTGGAACATGAAAGTAACGATTATGCCACTTGTGATTGGTGCTTTAGGCACAATAACTAAAGGATTATTAAAAGGCCTGGAGGACTTGGAAGTTGGCGGACGGCTAGAGACTACCCAAAGGACAGCATTGCTAAGAACGGCCATAATCCTGAGACGAGTCCTGGAGACTTGAGGAGACTTGCTGTCACTCACACTCCAGTGAAAAACCATCAGCTAACACTGATATTAAAAAAAGGAGTAAATAATAATAATAAATCAACTATTATCATTATAATACTAATAAATAAGTAATAATCTTGATAATATTAATGAGAGTAACGGCAATTAAAAATACTGTATTTAAAATAAAAGGATTAAGAAGTTTAATAACGAATACATTTTAAGCTTAAATCCATTATAATCTTAAATAGAAATCAGATAAAATTAATACTAATTTTTTTTTTCAACTAAACAGGATAAATTTGATATTAGTAATAAGGTTAATCGCCACGTTTTTATTAATACATGAATAAGTAAAAAGTTTCTTTTCTTCAAATAAAATAGTTTAATTGATCAATATGATTTTAGTTGCTGAGGATTTTATGGGTCGGGTAAAATTTCGGATACAATGACACCAGACAGTGAAATACACCAGGTTTTGACACAAACTTCAATCCCAAGTTTTCTTGCTTCCTTTTCCTTTTCTTTTTAATATATATATATATATATATATATATAGTCATCCACAGACAGATCTGTTTCGTTCTACCAGAACTCATCAGTGTGGCTAGACAGTATCTCCCCGTAGCTGAGATCGAAACCCGATTGACTCAAACGCCAAGCCAACGCTTCTAACCATTTAGCCACGAGGAGATATTAGCTACGAAGTACATTTTAAACGGTTATGAATCTTAATTACTATTGTTTACATACATCCGTTCAACGGCCGCCGAGATCTCAATTCAAATACGAAGAGACTTGCAAAGGCGCTAATGGCCACACGATTACTTCTTCGCTAGAGAACTCGACCCTACGTGGGTAGGGGAGTATATATCTATAGTCATCCACAGACAGATCTGTTTCGTTCTATCAGAACTCATAAGTGTGGCTAGACAGTATCTCCCCGTACCTGGGATCGAAACCCTGTTGACTCAAACGCCAAGCCAAAACTTCTAACCATTTAGCCACGAGGAGATGTTAGCTACGAAGTACATTTTAAACGAAGGGGTTGGTAAATAAGAATATATATATATATATATATATATATATATATATATATATATATATATATATATATATATATATATATATATATATATATATATATATATATATATATATATATATATATATATATATATATATATATATATATATATATATATATATATATATATATATTCTTATTTACCAACCCCTCCGCTCGGGCAGGATATAACACAAGGTCTATTTTTAAGCGGAGTTTAACAGGTTTGAATTCAGGGTTTTCCTTCTTCTAGACTAGTTGCCTCACCAAGGCTGAAGAACCCAGTCTGCCCTAGTATTTACCCATAGCTGGAGGGAGTATAATTGGATTAATACCTTTCCCAATGGTATTAGTGCTATGTGAAATGGAATCGGTCTCGCCCAGGATTTGAACTCGTGTCGTCGTGTCCATTTCCTACGACGATAACCATTACACCACGGGCACCTCCTTTACACCATGGGCACCTCCTAAAATTATTCTCCCTCCAGCTATGGGTATATATATATTAAACGAGGGAGAGTCCATAGTAAAGATAAAAAGTTTTTTTTTATTTTCTCGGCATTGTGAGATGGGTATCTGATGAAGGTGGCCTCATATATAACTGTGCAAGCGGAAATAAATTTTTAATCGTTAAGGGTGGTTTGTCGAGATTTTTTTCAATTATATGGAAATTTGCTCAGTAAGAAACTTTTTAATTTTCATAATTGAACATTCTTGGATTTTATAAGAATCCTCAAATAGAATTATTCCCAACTCATTATCTATTGGATATATATATATATATATATATATATATATATATATATATCATATTTACCAATCCCTCAGCTCGGGCAGGATTTGACACAAGGCCAATTTTTAAGCGGAGTTTAACAGGTTTGAATTCAGAGTTTTCCTTCTTTCAGACTAGTTGCCTCACCAAGGCTGAGGAACTCAGTTTGCTCTGCTATTTACCCATAGCTGGAGGGAGAATTATTGGATTAATACCTTTCCCAAGCGTATTAGTGTTATGTGAAATGCAATCAATCTCGTCCAGGGTTTGGACTCGTGTCGCCTTGTCCATTGTCTACGACGATAACCATTACACCACGTGCATATATATATATATATATATATATCCATTTTACATTTTTTGGACAGTGAAGATTTAAAAAAAAATTAATATTTTTAATTTTTTGTTCGAAAAGTAGGGGTTGTTTGTGTGTATGTGTGTCTAAGTTTGTGCGCTATTGTATGTTGGTATGTTTGCGTATGTGCTGTTGCACTTGGTTGGTATGTAGCAGACCAAATGCGGTATAATTTGTAGAGTCCTCAATATCTGTGATAGAGCTATTACAGCGACTTCCGCTACACATCGCTACACCTATATTTAGGGGACAACCTTAAATCTGCTGCGCAGCGTATGTATCATCATACACACACATACTAACAATCAGATATACAACCCCACACAATAATAAGCAAATATAATCCACACTCACACACACACACACACACACACAAAGAGTTCTACACAGTCATTACGTAAACATTCTTTTGACAGTACTTTTCGATTTTTGTCGATTTCTCCAATATCTTTCTTTCTCTGCCTGATGATTGCCGTAATAAAACGGCATGAAACCACAGGTCATAGATAAGCGTCCAGGCTACTAGATATATATAAAAACTTATATATATATATATATATATATATATATATATATATATATATATATATTATGTACTTTGGTATAGCTCTAAGTAAAGAGAGCTGAATAGTAATTTACGAAGACCTTTGCTTCGATGTGGCACAAGGCCGAATGAATGGGGCACCCAATGAGACTGAAGAGAGCTGAATATGGGTAGTAGAACATATGCAGATCTAAATTTAACAGCGTTTGATGACTGTTTCTGGCGATAAAACGAACAGTCACCAAGCGCCGTTGGTTCTGTGCCAATACTATTCAACATACGAAGTAGATACTTGTTAATATAAATATGAAAAAGAATCATTCCCCATTAAACAATATTCACTCTAAAGACTTGAAGCAAAGTTGACCCTAGACATTATTAATCTCCTGTGGAGGACCATGAAGTCTGACACGTGTAGAAAAAAATTAAATGAAATAAAACCCTTAGAATGCCACATTCAAATTCATTTGCAGACCAATTCATTTAAAAATGTTTACTTTTCTATCACAAAACCAACAAAAAATTCATATATATATCTATATATACGTATATATAAATATATATATATATATATATATAAATGGGTTGAGCACACGAGAGAGAGATTGCCGGCTGGCACGAACGCGTAAATGCAAAGCTCTTCTTATAAACTAAGCACTCCTGTATTCGATAGCGTATATGTAAAAAATATATGCGTTAAAAACTCCTTCACTTACGCTGAATGACGATAGTCTGGGTTAAAATAACCGAGTGACGTAAAGTCTGCCGGGTTTCAATCCCAGCTTGAAGTATGTCTCGCCAACTGAAGAGTCGTGATCCAACAAAATAATCTGTGGATGACAATACACACACACACACACACACACATATATATATATATATATATATATATATATATATATATATAAGTACAAATATCCCACACACGTTTTGAAAGTTCTCATGGTAAAATAGTTATTGGAAATGAACACGGACACTCGAGTTCAAATCCTGGACGAAGCAGATTGGATTTCTCATCGCGCTAATATCCTCAGGTAAATAGTAGGGCAGACTGTGCTTTTTAGCCCTAGTATGCCGACCAAACAAGAAAATGGAAAAAACTATTATTTCAAATCATTTAAACTCCGCTGAAAAAATGATCTTGAGTAAAATTCTGCTCGTACAGAAGAGTTAGTAATGCATTTCAACAGACTGGGATAGATAGATAGATGTAAACAGACGGATATATATATATATATATATATATATATATATATATATATATATATATATATATATACAGAGAAAGAGTGAGACAGAGAGACAGAGAGAGTGAAATGAACAGATTGAAATAGACGTAAATAGTCTGTATTAGATAGATAGATAGATAGATAGATAGATCAGACTGATATATATATATATATATATATATGTGTGTGTGTGTGTGTGTGTGTGTGTGTGTGTGTGTGTGTGTGTGTGTGTGTGTGTGCATACAGGAAGAGAGAAAGAGAGAGTGAGAAAGCGAGAGATAGATAGAGAGAGATAGAGATAAACAGATAAAAATTGACGTGAATAGTATGTAATAGATAGATAGATAGATTTGAACATATGCCATTGAATAGTCTCCCATAGATAGATGTGAAGATATATATATATATATATATAGAGAGAGAGAGAGAGAGAGAGAGAAATGAACAGATTGAGATATATGTGAATAGTCGGTAAGAGATAGATAGATAGATAGATAGATAGATAGATAGATATGACCTGATTGAAATAGATAGATGCGAATAGGCTGGAAGAGATGTTCATAGTTAATGATAGACACGAGCAAAGGGAGACGGATCATTGAAAGCGACCTTTGTTTAATCTCACTCATCTTAGCATCCGTCTTAGCATGTTTGCTTACATGCGCATACTGTCTTTCATTTTTTACAACTTTTCTCTCTATATTGTGTCTTTCTTCTACCTCAGTACATCAGGTAACAAGCGAGGAACACATTGGCTGCGAACGAAGAGAAGTTAAAAGCAATATATATATATATATATATATATATATATATTGCTTTTAACTTCTCTTCGTTATATATATATATATATATATATATATATATATATATATATATATATGTCTGTGTGTGTGTGTGTGTGTGTTTGTGTGTGTGTGTGTGTGTGTGTGTGTATTCTATTTCACTGAGTCATGGTCCATCAAACATTGTGATTTATGTTAGGCTATTGCCATCCTTGCAGTTTTTAAGTGGTCTCTGTTTTATGGTATATCAACCCTTGTGGGTTATCTATTGCCAAATTCAGTTTTTGTTTTTTTTGTAAGCGAATAGTTCGGTGGGTTTTTTTATGTTCAAACGAGTTTTTTTTAACTCATTCGTTCACCGACAATTGAATGTTTTCAAGTATTCCAATCAAACACTAATAATTCTATTTAATATTAATCATGTCTTTGTAAGTTGTTAAATGGCACAGAATTAGTAATTCTACTTTATGTATATATTTATTTACATTTACGCTTATCAGCTATATATATATATCATCAAATTATATATATATATATACATACATATATATATCATCATCCTCATCATCATGTTGTGCCATAAGCACGGATATTCCTGACCCTCTCTCACCATCCCTCCCTATCGTACATGCTTCCAGCAGGTCTTCAGGGCTACATCCTGTATCCTGTATCTGGTCGTCCTGCCTTTGCTCGTCCATGTGAAGGGGTCCACCGAAGTACATCACTTATCAACTTCTCCAGCAGTGTCCTGCATATCTAATTTTGATAATTTTCGTGGTGGGTAGTAGGTGGCCGTACAGCTCCAGCTTTCAAAACCGAATGTGTTTTGTAACAGTGCCTCTTTTAGTCGTTGGTCTAAGGCTTTTTTTTAATGATCAAAGTAATTTGGGGGCACAGAAAAAGCTAGAATGAATATTCTAATGTGTGTTGTAGCATTGAAAATTTCAGAGAATTTTAAAGAACTTATGTTTTATTGGAATAGCAGTTGTTGTATTTTGACCTTCGGCCCGAGTAAACATGCCATTCCAAGGTGATGCACCGGAAGGAAGTGACACATTCCAATGGCCAGTAATCGAAAGAGATCGCGTGGGTGGATTTGGCTGATGAAATGGGACAAGGTAAAGCCCATGATACACTCATAGACTGATGCACCGGAAGAGAGTGACCTGTGAACTGCATGACAGTTATTTCCGCTGGATGACGATCAATCATGCCATTCCAAAGATCGAGTAGGCGATCGAGTGGACGTTGAACTATTATATAACTCAGTCAAGACAGAAGTCAGACATTTCGAGTTGCAGTTACAGTTGGAGACGGAGTTATAGACGAGATGTGGAAGGGAAAACCACACCCGCCCGAGGGGGCCCTCGGAAACCCCGATGGAGTTTGGGGACCAGAGAAGTTGCTGATAAGATGCAGTAAAGAAAGCCAGCACCCAGCAGAGTGGACCCCAGTGCCTCCGGTTGAGCTTCAGGAGAACGAGAAAGACACAATGTTGACGGCTATAAGAGTGGGGGTCAGAATATTGCAGTTTCTGTTCGGTCTCCAACTCCCTCTCACACGCAAACCTTGAGTAACCCTTTTCGAACCCTTACATTAAAGTGAGAGGTACATACATTTCTAAAGAAGTCTTCCTGCGTCTTTATTATTGTGTCGTCATGATGCTGTAGATGACGATATAACAGTAGTGACAAGTAATTAATTTCCAAGTACAGAGAGTTTGGATAATCATCTTCAGAATTTAGATCCCTCTAACAGCCAAAAAAAATAAAAATAAAAATAAAAAAATAAGTATCATCACTAAAAAAATAATGTCTTATAGAAATACTTGAAAATATTTACTCGGATGCGAGTAAATGAGTTGTTTGGTTTTAGTAAGGTATCATCAAATTATGTGTTAACAAACCATACATATAATATGTACAAACAAGCTTTGACATTAAATAACCGATAAAGGTTGATATGCCATTAAAACCAACCAACCAACCAACCATGCTATTTTGAGGGGAAAAGAAATTAACTCTGTTATATAAGCTGCACACAGACAAATTTTCATTGTGTCAAAGTGTCATTTTGTCAGTGTTGTCCCATGAAGAGATATACTTAAATATCTGCAGAAATGTGAAGGGTGTACTCACTTTTGTGAACACTATATATATATATATATATATATATATATATATTAGTTGGTTGTTTTGTTTTACGGCGTATCAACCCTTTTTGGATTATTTAACACCGAATTAAGTCATTTCAATAAAAGTTTCAGACAATTCGGTTTAGTCTAAGTACAGTTTTGTTAACACAGTTAAATGTTAAAACAGTTCTATTTCAAATAATTCAGCCATTGGCCTAATGATAGAGCGTTCACCATTGGTCTCAGAGACCCGGGTTCAATCCCAGGTCTTCATACCAAAGACCAAAGACATAAAAAATGGGACTTGATTCCTCTTGCTTAACACTCAGCATTATAAGGTACGTATCAAGGGTAAAGTGGAGCAATCCAGCGAAAGGAGTAGCACCTTACACTACACTTCGTTATAGTTGCTATAGAAAAGGGAACCTTCGACTACGTCAGGCAACAACAATTTTTGTGTTTACACACAGTTAAATGGAAAAAGCTAATTTTTAACTATTCAGTCTTGCGTAATTTCGGTTTAGTTCGATTTGACCCATAGATAGGACCTTATCAAGTGCTACCATTGTGAACAAGTGTTGACCTGGATGCGATGCCAGTAAAGGGGTACTCCGCATTCCCCAAAGCTCAAGCATTGCAGGAGCCTCACCATCAGATTGTTTAGTGTCATACACAGGACACTCTTTGAGAGAGTCGTACCCCTCTGCGGAGGGGCCAATATACGTATATATATATATATATATCAGCATGGATCTGGCAATCCCACAGAGCGACAACAATCTGACAAAGTCTGGTGGTGTCGTGAGATACTGCTGGGGCGCTCTGGGCTAGTGGCAATGATGCTTCGGCCCCGAAACCATGCTTGAACCCAGAGTCATCATCTGATGAAGGCTTTGTTAGAAGTGTTGTATATTGACCTACGACCCGTCCGGGCTGTCAAAATAGGAAATGCACCTATGTAAATAACAGGTGCATCCGGTCGAGGAATAATCGGGATATCATAGCCTTGACCTTGGACAGGTTGAATGAGTGCAAAATTGTGACGCCCACGGGGGAGGGTGGGTGTTGAACTATTATATAACTCGGTGAAGACAGGAAGTCAGTTAGTTTGGAGACCGGACCAGTCGGAAACAAGATACGGTAGAGAAAGCCAGCACCCAGCAGAGGGAGCCCTCAGGCCCCCGATTGAGCAGTTTTGATACCAGACAAATTGGGAGATAAGATGTGGTAGAGAAAGCCAGCACCCAGCAGAGAGCTGGGCCCCCGGGCCTCCGGTTGAGAAACCATGGAGAACGGGAAAGAAACGCTGATGGCCAAAAGAGTGGGGAGGTCAATATGTTGCAGTTCTGTTCGGTCTCCAACTCCCTCACACACACAACCTTTCAATAAAGTGAGAGGTATATTTTTCTAAAGAACTGTGTCGCTCGTCTTTATTGTGTCGTTGTGTTATGCATGCAGATGTATTATGTGTTTGTATAGTTGGTCAGGGATGTGGCTATACAATAGAAGCAATGCTGTTGTATAAACATCAGTTATTGTATGATACCTCCTAAGATTTTTATGCGAATATATTGTTAGTCTCTTTATTTTTAAAATAGTTGTTAGATGACATTTGTTTACATACGGTCTAATGGTTACAGTTTTTGCTAACGCTGATAATTCTATTTTATATAAATCATTTGTTTGCACACAGTCCATCAAAGGTCCCGGAAACCCGGGTTCAATCTCAGGTCATGTCATACCAAAGACGTAAAAAATGGTAATTGATTCCTCCTTGTTTAACACTCAGCATTATAAGGTAGGAATCAAAGGTAAGTGGAGCAATCTCGGGAAAGAAGTAGCACCTTCCCCTGTACCTCGGTGTAGTAGCTATTGAAAAGAAAGCCTTCAGATCACCCTCGACAATCGTCGGCCAACATGCATATATTAATCATTGTTTGTACAAAGCTAAATGGTTTCAAGTATTCCAATCTAACACAAATAATTCTATTTGATATTGATTATTTGTTTGCACACAGTTAGGACTCAAGAGAACTTTGAAGAAAATGTTCGGGATAATCATATTGGTGCTAGGACTTGATATGACCATCTGATTTATCGAATAAGCCTCTCTGATTAGCTTTCCTCCATGTAGTGCATCCATATTGTCGTACTTACTCGGTGTCAGCTCAGAAGAAATACCGTTGTATTTTATCGGAAAGATTACTATATCTGATGTAACCATTTTGTTGTCTGTAAATACTTGAGATGGGGTGAAAATTATTTGTGTTTGATAGGAATACTTGATAGCATAATTCTGTAAACAAATGAATAAAAACAAAATAAATGCAAATGAAATGAAGTGAATAAACTTTCGGCGTTAAATAACCCATAAGTAAAGTAAAGCTGGTGACTTTAGTCGAGGGTGACCCAAAAGTTCCCTTTTCAATAGCTGCTACACCGAGGTGTAGGGGAGGGCGCTACTCCATTCCTGGATTGCTCCACTTTACCCTTAATTCTACCTTATAATGCCGAGTATTAAGCAAGGCGATATGAAGTACCATTATTTTTAGTCTTTGGTATGACTCGACCTGGGATTGAACCCCGGTCTACCGGGCCATAGGCGAACACTCTACTAATTAGGCCACTGGCCCGGTTAATTAACCCATAAGGATTTGCAACACACTCAAACAAATTAAACAAACCAAATGAATCAAATATCGACATTAAAATAACCCATAAGAAATTGATGTGCCGTTAACCAAAAACCAAACTCAACCAGAATGTTCCTACAAGGCTGAGGCTCTAGAATATGCACAATGCATTTTTGTTAAGGAAGAACAAACTAATCCCACCTCACCCCACCTCACCCCACCCAACCTTCGCATTTCCTGGCTTTGACACTAAACTATCTGAAAGAAGTCTCCAGTTTTGAAGCTTTGGAGAAAGTGGAATACCCCTTCATTGTCATTACTTCCAGGTCCACTCTGACCCTTAGAGGTCGTGCCTATAAGGATCCTGTCTATGAGTCAAATAGAACCATGCAATCCTTTTCTAAACTTGGAACTATTTAACTATGTGCAAAAAAAACTATTAGCGGAGGAGAACAATATTTTCATAGGTCGTGTATATAACAATTTGATTTATCTGTATAAAAAGAGTTCAGCATTAAATAACCTACAATGGTTGATATGCCATAAAACCCAGCAAAACCAAATCATACATATCTAATATATGTGTATGTACAGGATTTGGCATTAAATAGCCTACAATGGTTGATATGCCATAAAACACAACAAAACCAAATCATATATATTTAATATATATGTATAAAGAGACTTTGGCATTAAATAACCTACAATGGTTGATATGCCATAAAACACAACAAAACCAAATCATATATATTCAATATATGTGTATAAAGAGACTTTGGCATTAATTAACCTACAATGGTTGATATGGCATAAAACCCAACAAAACCAAATCATATACATTTAATATATATGTATGAAAAGGATTTGGCATTAAATAACTTCCAAGAGTTGATATGCCATAAAACCAACCCAAAACAAACCATATATATATATGTGTGTGTGTGTGTGTGTGTGTATGTGTGTGTGTGTGTAAACATATCAACTTACAAGGGTTGATATGTCATAAAACACAAGCAACCAACACAAGACAAACAGCTTTTTCGGAAGGTGTTCCTGAGACTTACATAATTTTATATTACATCTAAACAATTATTGAGAGACTAACTAATCTCCCGCCATTACTAATTCGATTAAGGTAAGACGCCGTTAATCAGACTATCTATCTATCTATCTATATATATATGTATATATATATATATATATATATATGTCGATTTAAGAACTTAGAAAGATAAATTCCAATACATTTAATAAGTGAAGGTAAATATACTGCTGTAAAGGTTGATGACCTCGATTTGAGGACTATGATTTTCTCTTTTTCATGAGAACTCCTACATTTGATATTTCCATGCAGGGGAGTTCCCCACGGTGTAGTGGCTAACGCGCTGGTCTGCGTCTTCGTAGTAAACGAGTTCGATCTTCAGTCGAGCTATTAAGTTCCCTTGTTGACTTATATATTGGGGAAAGATATCAATCCTCTTATCCACCCCCCACCCAACTATGAGTTTGATTGAACTACTAGTGGTACACAAGAATACAACACATTGTTTTGAATAAATCCTAGAAGCAGCACCCTACAAAGGTTACAAACCTCCCATTGTTACGTTTAGCTCTGACCAAACAAACGACAACACGTAATATATATAAATATATATATTTATTTTTTCGACGGACGCTTGTGTGAAGTTGGAGCAATCATGAGAGGTATTCAAATCGTTCATCTATGAGGCCTGGATACTTCGGTGTTAGACGATGGACGAGAACGCGCACACGAGGTAACGACGGGATAGGCTTGTGTGAACAGCGGAATTTCATTGCCTTCCGTTCAAAATCGTCGACCTTATATTACCATCAAACTCCCACGTGGAGATATGGACACGCCTCTTCGCCTACACAATCTCCTCCCATAACTGGCCAACGAAATATGCAAATTCCGCCTTTTTTGGAGTGACAGGTTTGATCATCATCGAGCGGAAATAACTGTCATGCAGTTCACAGGTCACCCTCTTCCGGTGCATCACTTTGTGACTGCACCGTGGAATTTAAACATCGTCCCATATTGTCACCCAAGCTGTATTTTACACCATCCCAGAAATCATCCAGGTAAAACAAACAACACATGCGAGGCGCTGCTGGAGAAGCAAGGACGAATTCACCCGTGGTGTTCTCATATGAAGTCCAGTATTGCCCGACCAGCAAGGAGTTACATACATCAGCTCAGTGCGGACACTGAGTGCTGTCTGGAGGACCTACCAAGAGTGATTGACGATAGTTACAAATGGTAAGGGAGAGTCAACAGAATCTGTGCGATCCTTATGACTTGAGGAGGATGAATGTTGTTCTAAATTACCCACGAAGATTGATATGCCATTAAACAAAGAAACCATGGAAAATGCATTATATCTAAACTTAACGTGATTTTTATGTATCACTTTATGCTGATACCATCGAGAAAGGTAAAAATCAATATCTTTTCCTCCCAAATTTTAGAGAAGACTAGTTTCTTTAACTTTTGCAAGGAAATTAGTCCAAAAGAAGGAAAATCACGAATTCTGGTTGGTTGGTTGGTGGGTTGTTTTGTTTTACGGCATGTCAACACTTTTCGGGTCATTTTGATAAAATTATCAAAAATTCAGTTTAATATAAATTCAGTTTTGTTTGCACACAGTTAAATGTCAAAACAGTTCTATTTCAAACAATTCAGTTTAATATAAGTACAGTTTTATTTACACACAGTTAAATGTCAAAACAGTTTTATTTCAAACAATTCAGTTTAATATAAGTACAGTTTTATTTACACACAGTTAAATGTCAAAAGAGTTTTATTTCAAACAATTCAGTTTAATATAAGTACAGTTTTATTTACACACAGTTAAATGTCAAAACAGTTCTATTTCAAACAATCCAGTTTAATATGAGTACAGTTTTATTTACACACAGTTAAATGTCAAAACAGTTCTATTTCAGTCAATTCAATTTAGCATAAGTATACAGTTTTTTTTGTTTACACACTGTTAAATTGAAAAACAGTTCATTTTAAACAATTCTGTTTCGCGTGATTACAGTTTAGTTCTATTGACCCATAGATAGGACTTTATCAAGTGGACTCGAGAGGGATGGCAATGAACATGTACTCAGCATTCCCCAAATCTCCAGATTTGCTAGAGCCTCACTCTCAGATTGTTTAGTGTCATATCCAGGATGCGAGTTATGGGAATCTTACTCTTCTGTAGAGATGCAGACTGTATTCTACAGCCTCAACCGACTGGGCCGTATGAATTCAAATCGGCAACACTTCGCTAAAAAAATTACTTTGTGTTACAACCTGGCCAAGGCGGAGCGGGGTAGTACATACATTTTTTAGTATCCCCACCCCATTGTTATATAAAAGGCCTTCTGTTTGATGCCTTTTCTTATTAGAGTCTGTTTATGTTGAGTTCTGGTTAGTGAACGCTTGTAATATTATATAAATGACAAACCACGATACGAGATGAAAATAGAGATATATTCTCAGGAAAAAGTATATACAATAGAGAGACTATTAGTAGACAAGAACATAGGATTAGTGAACGCTTGTAATATTAAATAAAGGACAAACCACGATATGAGAGGAAATAGAGATATATTCTCAGGAAAAAGTATATACAATAGAGAGACTATTAGTAGACAAGAACATAGGATTAGTGAATACAGAGTAAAGATATAGTCCAACGATAGTATTGGCTTCCGTTATTACGGTAGCAAGTAAGGTGATCTAGTGCGATCTCCAGTCTCCAACGCTCTAATACTATTCCTATAAGAAGCTGCTCCTCACCTTCTAGTCTGCCTTGGTATTTGTAGCTACTGCTATACAAGGCAGATGGACTAGTTCATTGTGTGGAAGAAGGTGGGTGATACTCAACAGTTCACATTCGCAACTTCTACAGTCTCTCACCGAACGACTTTTATTTTTTACTTACTGTCTAACAAGGAAACGTGTAAAAAGATGAAGGTGATATTAACATTTTTTCACTGTCTTCTACTAAAGCTTTAAGCACTGTTTCGGCTATTCCCTGAATATGAGAAAAAAACAAGAATGATATAGGTGTGCTCTTTGGTTTCGGCCTATCTGGAATTGTCTTCACAGCCTTTCTTCTGTGACATTAAATCATTATTTGATTAAATACATGATACCGACTAATGTTTCGGATATTGCAATTTTTGCTATGATTTTAAAAGATATATACTTATATTATCTTAATCTTTATCTACCATCCCATGTTTAGATTATATTCTCCCCGATTATTTACCAATAGCTACAGAGAGACTACTTAAACGCCTACCTTTCCCAAGAGTATGAGAGCTCTATTAAAATACAAATTGCATCATCCAGGTTTTCAACTCGGGTCGTCGTGCCCTTTCCTTGTAACTATAACCATCAATATATATATATATATATATATATATATATATATATAATTATTATTTAGAGTTTTTCACATCAGCATTAGCCGATGGTTTTTCACTGGAGTTTGAGTGACAGCAAGACTCCTTAAGTCTCCAGGACTCTCCTCAATATTCTGGCCGTTCTCAATAATGCTGTCGTTTGGATGGTCTCCACTCGACCGCCAACTTCCAAGTCATCTAGGCTTTTTAAAAACCCTTTAATTACAGTTGCAAGAACACCAATTGGTATAATCGTCACCTCGATGTTCCATAGTTTTTTTCAGTTCTCTAGCAAGGTCGATGTAATTATCCTTCTTTTTACATTCTTTCAGTTTTATTCTGTGATCAGCTGGGACAGCAAAGTCGAGAATTTTGCAAATTCTCTCTTTTTTTTTTTTCTTTTTTTTTTTTTTGTTGTTGTTGTTGTTGATTATCATAAGGTCTGGTCTTCTGGTCGAGATTAGGTGATCGGTGCGTATGTCAAAGTTCCATAGGAGTTTATGTGAGTCATTCTCTAGGACAGGTGCTGGGTTATGCATATATTATTATTATTATTTTACTCTTTTGAGATTTTTTCACACTAGCGTTAGCCGACGGTTTCCCAGCAGAATTTAAGTGATGGCAAGTCTTCCCAAGTTTCCAGGAATCTTCCCAGTATCCAGGCCAATCTTAATAATGCTGTAGATTTGATGCTCTTTACTCTTCCTCTTATTTCCAAGTCTTCCAGTTTCTTTACCAATCCTTGCTGACTCTACCGAGCGCGCCAATTACTATTGGTATCACCGTCACTTTCATGCTCCACGGTTTTTTCACTTCCCAATTGAAGTTCAGGTACTTTCTTTTCGCTTTCTTTTAATTTTACTCTATGATCAGCACGGACAACAAAGTCCACAATTCGGCAAGTTCTATTTTTTGTTTACAATCACTAGGTCTGGTCGTCTGGCCGAAATTTGGTGATCCGTTTTTATCTCAAAATATCATAATTATAATTCTTATTATTATTTATGATATCTATTTGTCTGGAATGGAATGAAAATATTTTGAAACTACTCTTTAAATAAAAATTAATATTTTAAAACATCTATATCACACAAAAGAAAAGTTTGTAGATTTCAAAAACAGATATTATTAGGGATTATTTATTACCAAAATCTAAAGCATTGCAACATATACATAAGTGGTGTTATTATTTCATGACTCAAACTTATAATTTTTCTAACGGCGTTTCTAGGTTAGTTGGTTATAGATAATGCCTAATGATATCCGTTATTGTTGTATAATGCTTCATTTGAAATAACAGAATCCCAGTATCATTAAAGAAAATTAATCTAAAAAAAAGAATTTTTTTTAGAGTTGTATTTATTTATACATGAGAAAATAAGGATCAGTCAACAGCGTTGTCAATTTTTAGCCAATTGGCCATATGATCGAATATATATATATATATATATATATATATATATATATATATATATATATATATATATATATTAGTTTTTATATCTATTTAATTGGTTGGAAGCTTATCTGCGACTTTGGTTTCATGCTGTCTTTAAATGAAAATCATCAGGCAAGATTGTCGTATAAAGACGACTTCAAACCAGTGGTCGCAGATAACCATCGATGCTATTAAAGGCAATAAAGGAGATCCGAGCTGGCGGCGCGACCTGATGTATATATATATATATATATATATATATATATATATATATATATATATATTGATTCGGCTCTTCGTATGAATCGAGCTCTCGGTAGCCGTTAAGCTGATATATGTAAACAAAAAACAATTGTGATACATAAGCGTTTAAATTTCCTACGCTTGCGCTGGTTTCCTCGTGGCTGAGTGGTAGAATCTTGTATTGTCGTTTGAGTCAACCGGGTTTCGATCCCAGCTTCGGGAATCTGGCGTGTCTAGTCACCCTGAAGAGTTCTGATAGAACGAAACAGGTCTGTCTGTGGATGACAATATATATATGTATAAAGAGGATTCGGCATTAAATAACCTACAATGTTTGATATGCCATGAAACCAAACCAAACCATTTTGTAACTGAATAATATTTTAAGAACAGTATGAACGTAATCATTTTTCTTTTATCATTTAAATATTTCTAATTCTCGATATAACGGAAATAACTATGAAATGCTTTTTAAAATACTTCACTAGATTCTAAATAGAAGCATCAATATCATCATGGACCTCCGTTGCAATACAGAACGCATTTGGTTCACAAGTGGTCGAGTTTTAGAAATTCAAATATCAACTTTAATTTAAAGAGTTCGAATTATATTGTTACAAATTGCGGATGAATAATCGTAATTCTGCCCATAGTGTAAATGTATCTTTACAAGAAGAAATTTCATTTTACTAAAAAATGCATTAAACAATGATTTTACAATAAAAATGTATTGGGCAAAGATTTTTCTATTATGATTAATTCGATTTTCTATAATAATTCATTGGACAAAGATTTTCTATAATAATTCTTTGGACAAAAATTTAACTACAAAAATTAAGTGAACAAAGATTTTTCTATAATTATTCATTGGACAAAGATTTTTCTATAATTATTCATTGGATCAAGATTTTACAATTAAAATTCATTGGACAAAGATTTTTCTGTAATAATTCATTGGACAAGGATTTTTCTGTAAAAATTAACTGAACAAAGATTTTTCTATAAAAAATCATTGGACAAGGATTTCTCTATAATAATTCATTGAACAAAGATTTTACTATAAAAATTTATTGGGCAAACATTTTTCTATAACAATTCATTGGACTATGATTTTTCTGTAATAATTCATTGTGCAGAGATTTTTCTATAATAATTCTTTGGACAAAGATTTTACTATAAAAATTCTTTGGACAAAGGTTTTTCTATAATAATTCTTTGGACAAAGATTTTCTGTAATAATTCTTTGGACAAAAATTTAACTACAAAAATTAATTGGACAAAGATTTTTCTATAATCATTCATTGGACAAAGATTGTTCCACATTAATTCTTTGGACAAAGATTTAACTATAGAAATTAAGTGAACAAAGATTTTTCTATAATTATTCATTGAACAAAGATTTTTCTATAATAATTCATTGAACAAAGATTTTTCTATAATTATTCATTGGATCAAGATTTTACAATTAAAATTCGTTGGACAAAGATTTTTCTGTAATAATTCATTAAACAAAGATTTTCTATAATAATTCTTTGGACAAAAATTTAACAACAAAAATTAATTGGACAAAGATTTTTCTATGATAGTTCATTGGACAAAGATTGTTCTACAATAATTCTTTGGGCAAAGATTTAACTATAGAAATTAATTGAACAGAGATTTTTCTATAATAATTCATTGGATCAAGATTTTTCTATAATAATTCATTGGACAAAGATTTTTCTAAAATAATTCATTGAACAAAGATTTTTCTATAATTATTCATTGGATCAAGATTTTACTATAAAAAATTCATTGAACAAAGATTTTTCTGTAATAATTCATTGGACAAAGATTTTTCTGTAAAAATTAATTGAACAAAGATTTTTCTATAAAATTTCATTGGACAAGGATTTTTCTATAATAATTCATTGGACAAAGATTTTACTCTAAAAATGTATCGGACAATGGTTTTACTATGAAAATATATTGGACATTTTTATCATAAAAATGCATTTTAAATGAATTTTTCTACAAATGTTCATTGTATTTTACTTTTCTATGAAAATAAATTGGGAATGGTTTTTGCCCAGGCTATTGCTTTAAAAATAAAATCGAACTTATCAGCAACGTTCTCTTGTGTACTCCTACACATGGTCACACCAACCAGCCAAAGTATACCAGCTGGATCTCTGTGCGGACACTGGATACATTCAGGGGGTCCTGCCAGGAGTAATCAACAATAGGGACTAATGAGGAGAGACAGTCACGAAACTCTGAGCTCTCAGCACGACTTAATGGTGATGATGATAATGATGATGTTTAAAATATAAAAGTAAAAAAGAAGAAATCCGAGGTTGAGTCAAAAAGTAATCCATACAGCAATAGTCACCGACAAAGTGTTGCAGAGCCACGACACAACTACACAAAGATACGGATGCAGGGAAATCCCGAAACACGGTAGTTCAGGTACGAAACGTTTATTAACTTCTTGTGTTTAGTTTTTCGACACGAGGAGAGAGAGACACAATTTTTACTATGCTGATTGTTCCATCTGACCAAACAAACGCACGGAGCTTCCCGTAACCCCCAGCTGGACTGCCCTCGCCCAGGTTCAAATCTAAACTAGCTTCGCCCAGAGTCAAATCTCAACTGCTTTTTCAAAAATCACCAAAATTCCCAACTCATCGCTTCCGGGCATGACGTCATTCACATTTTCTATCTGGGGGTTTTTATTATGACATTTGTGATTGTCATATCCTCTGCGCGCGAGCGTGAACACCTGCACTAAGAGCCGAATAGTTAAAAGCCTAACCAAACCGAATGATAAGATATAATTAACGATAATGATTAAATAAAAAGAAAATCATTCCGTAATTATAGAACAAAAGGAACCTGTATCATACATCAAAATGAAGCTGGTCCTCTGTGGATCACATCCCTGCTTCTCAACATGGTTATCGTTTCTCTCAATAGCAATGTTCCACCGTCGAATGAGAGCATGTATCCCTGCCTCGTAAAATTTTGTTCAATATTCTTTGAGCCACTTTATCATCGCAGTTTTCAGTTCCTTGACACTAGGCATAACTGTTTTCCTCTTAAACTCCCTTTCATTGGGCCAAAGAGATTATAATACAACGGCACTAAATCTGATGAGTATGGAGGATGCAGCAAAGTTGTCCACTTTAATGAGGCAATTGTCTCCCTTGCTCTGATTCTTGTGTGTGGTGAAACATGGTTATGCTGAAGGATTTTATCGATTGGCAAGATTTAGCGATGAAGTGGCTCAAAGAACACTCAAAAGAATTTTACGAGGCGGAGATACGTGCTCTTATTCGAAGGTGGAACGTTGCTATTTAGAGAAACAGTTACTATGTTGAGAAGTGGGGATGTGATGCACAGAAGACCAATTTCCTTTTGATGTATGATAGATGTTCCTGTATCGGTAACAATTCCTGTACTGAAGAAAAAGGTATTACATTTAGACTCACCCTCGTAAAAAAAAAAATTAAGAAAATTTGATTTTTACGTACCTAAAGTTGACTTCTTTTTTTAAAGCCTGACATTATGTAATTGTTTTTTAATTAACATCAGCTGCTGTTTATTGAAAGTACCGGTAGCGTAATGGCCAAAGTTCCGTGCTGAAATCTCTAGGCATACGAGTTCGAACACCAATCACGAACTAATACATGGTGCCTTCAATAAGTTTCCAGACTTTTTTGTACAGGCATTTGAAATTGTCGTAGACTCTTGAAAAGTCAGCGTGTCATTGCTATACATCTTATGAGATGACTGACCAATTCTTATGATTCCAGGTTTAAATGAACAGCTACAGCACGAATTGGAATACACCCTACTAAAGCCTGACTGTCACAGCTGGTGACTTTCAAAAATGCAATCTGGACGTCGTGAGGACACTTTAGAAGAACAATATGCAATAAAATTCTGTTTTAAACTTGGAAAAAAATGCCACAGAAACGTATGGAATGCTTCAGACTGCTTTTAGTGCATCTTGCATGAATCGAGCATCAGTTTTTGAGTGTCATAAGAGATTCAAGGAAGACAGGGAGTCTGTGATGGATGATGAGAGGTGTGGGGGGAGTAAGGAAGTCAGTACACCAGAGTTGATTGGCCAAAGGGGTTAGGGTTAGAGTTAGGGTTACTATGTTGAGGTTTTAAGGGAGTTCAGAAAGAGATTCCTAGGGAAGAGGCCAGCACTCTTCAAATCGGCTCAGTAGCATTTCCAACAGGACAATACACCAGTCCACAACTCCATCCTTGTCACAGACTATTTACCAAGATGGACATCAAGACTCTTGGTTATTTCCTAAGCTCAGAGGCTGTCGTTATGAGACAATTAAGGCTGTGACGAAGGTCATTGACACGCTCACACAAGAGGACTTCCATGTGGCCTTCCAGAAGCTGTTGGAACGGTACAACAAGTGCATTGCAGCCGGAGGAGATTACTTCGAAGGGGACTAGAGTTTCATCAATAAAAGTGCCCATACGAAAAAAGTCTGGAAACTTATTTAATGATCCTCGTAGTTTTGGGAAAGGTATTAAAACACTTATACCTTCTCAGCTCTGGGTTAAATAATATCACTGTTGTTCTTCGACAGGCATGAACCTGTTTTAAACATGAAAAATACCAAGTTTCATAAAAAGATATAATTGTAAAATCTTTGCAATCAAAAATATATGTGGGATACTAATCTGCA
>OY757937.1:9156048-9176048 GCA_963585895.1 Sepioteuthis lessoniana
TCGAGACTGTCCAACTACAGTTTCGCCTAAAACGGCTCCCCAGGGTATTTAATACCGACTCGGTATTAGGGTATCCTGAGGAGCCGTTTTAAGCGAAGCTGTAGTAGGACAGTCCCGACTCGCGAATTAATTTATATATATATATATAGTTTCATACAACTATATATATATAGACACACACACACACACACACACACAAACACACACACACACACACACACACACATATATATATACATATATATATATATATATGTATATATATATATATGTGTGTGTGTGTGTGTGTGTGCGCGATTTCTCCTTAAAATTTAGTCGAAATTAGGCTTCCTGATGATCCGTTAAGGTGAAACTTTAGTAGAAGATTTTCGACTCGCGATTTAAGTTAATTCTATAATTGGCTCCTTTGTTTTGTGTTGAGCACTTTAGTATTTGTAGCATTGCAGCATTCGCGGAGGGTTTTTTGGTTTTCTTTTGACCCCTGAATGCATACCCCTTGATTTTTTTTCAAGGAGTCGGACGAGGTTGGCCTTTTCTTTCTTTTTTACCCCTGGGCGGTGATTCGAGGTACTTTTATCTCTTGTTCCTGACCAGGGTTTTTTTGTTTTTTCCGATACCGTGAATACTGGTAGATATTAGATTAGTAAATATATATATATATATATATATATATATATATATATATATATATATATATTTAAGAAATGGCGAATCGTTTGGCCAAAAACGTAGTGAGATAAACAACAAAAAATCTACCAAGATGAGGACAAAAGTCCGCAATAAAATTAACACTCAAATGGCAAATTGTTTAAAGCGCTTTTAATTTAATTTTGAGTCCAGGTCTTTGTGAACCACCGCACTTTTTAATGTTCTTAGTTTTATTTTTAGCGACTGCAAGCAATATCATATCCATCTATCTACATGCATATATATATATATATATATATATATATAACCCTTGTCCATAAATAAAGATGCTACAAACAATCTCCTGAAAAAAAGTTAATTTTCTTTCAAACAAAAAATAACCTTAGGAATTTTTTTATGGAACATTATACACACAAAACTGTTATCATTAGGTATTATTTATTTTCAAACTCCGCAGCATGGAAACTCTATATCTCAAAAGAAAAATGCATAGATATTGATGTATAAAGAGTGAGCTTCTTTCTTATTGTTATTTTTTCATATTATTGGTTGAAGAATTCCACTGCTGTAATGTTTGGTAAGAAATAATACCTAATAATATTCTTATTGATTGTTTAATTTTCCAGTAGAAATGATAAAATTCTGGTATCAATGGTTTCGAAGAAATTTGGCGTTATATTTTAAAAGAACTAGTTAAGTATACTTATTTACAGATTCTGTATCTATGGTACTGCTCATAAATATTTGAACAAATGAAGAAATTGTTTCACAGGAGTCAAAATCAGAAATATTATACAAAAAGAATCAAATGCGTTTTTGAATCAACGAAACAAAACCCGTGAGTCATTATGTTTTCTTAATCTGAATTCAAATTTTAAAAAAGTTTTTTTTTTCTTTATTTTTTGTTATTTGGGATTTTTTTTTTTTAGGGTTGTTACATTGGTTAGATAATTAGAATTGTAAATTAAAGATGAAGTTTTTCCATCCTTCTAAAATCTTTTTTTCAGAACCAATCAAAGAGAGAGATAAGATGAATTAACTTGGATATATGGCCCAGTTGGCTAGGGCTGTAGTATACACCGACTCTATCTCTGCTAGGGGGTAAGACTCCCCAAACGAGTGTCCTTGTGGCCCAGGCAGTAGGGGCTGCAGAATACACTGACTGCACCCCCGAAGAGAGGTAAGACCCCCCCCCCAATGAGTGTCCCGTGTATGGCATTAAACAATCTAATAGTGAGGCTCCAGTAATGCTGGAGCTTTGGGGAATGCAGAGTACTCCATCATTACCCTCACCATTCAGGCTAGAAGTGGTAATTTACAAAGCTTTTTGCTTAGATCTGGCACAAGGCCATATGAAAGGGGCACCCAATGAGACTCGAACTCACTCGCGTAGGTTTGCTAGTCGAGCTTGCTAACCATTACACCACCAAAAGGCGCCTTTTTAGAAGCGGTAGCACTTAATAGGAGAACTCTATGGATCAAATAGAATTCTTTCACATATATACTGGGTGCAAACAAATGACTTATGCTAAATTGAATTGTTTGAAATAGAACTGATCATTTAACTGTGTGCAAACAAATGATTAATAGTAAATAGAATTATTCGTTATTAGATACAAATAAGTGAAACCATTTAACTGTGTGCAAAAAAATAAGCTCAAGCTCTTAAAAAATGTTATCGGCAAAATGTATTTAGAAATCATATATTCAATTTATATGTATAAAAAAAGGATTTGGCTCTAAATAACCCCAAAAGGGTTGCTATGCCAGAAACCCAACCAAACCGAATCATTAGGATTCCTGGAAGAGTTATCTAATCAATAATTTCACCGACTCAATCCTCGGAAATTTTAAAACAGAAAAAAAAAGAAATTTGATTTAATCAGTTTTAATGGCATATCAACCTTTGTGGGCTATTTAATGCCAAAGCCATCCTCGTAGAAGAACGATAGTGGTACTATTTAAAGTTTACAATTATGGTACTGTTTGACTTATAGATTTGAATAAGAGGGTTCATGCCTTTCCTAAGGGTATTAGTCAAAAAGTCAACGTAATAGCGCGACTGGAGTTCGAACTCACTTTGTAGGATGTCGCAGTTCAGCCACTACGCTACGGTAACTCCCCTAAGACATTGTGTTTATTCAAAAAATTACCAGGAGGTGAGTTCTTCGTAACAGAAAATGTAATCGGCAAATCCTAGACAAGATAACGTTTTAATTAGTGCTAATGCCCTTGCGAAAATCACGAATCTTTCAATTCTCCTTCCAGCCCTGCCGTAAATAGTAACAAGCGGATATTTCGGACTCCAAACTAAGGTCGGCCTCACTTCAAGTTTTAGAATACACTGACAGATAAAAAAAAAAAGAGGGATTCTCTGTATGACACAAAACTGTATCTGATGGTGAGGCTCCTGTTCTGGAGATCTGAACATTGTAGAGTACTCCTTCATTGCCATTACTTCCACGTCTACTCTGGCTCAGAGTGTAGTAAGTAAGTAGAGTTGTCTCCCTTTAGTCGAGGGTGACTTTAAGGCTCCCTTTTCAAAAGCTACAACACCAAGTTGTAGGGAAGGGCGCTACTCCTTTCCCTGGGTTGCTGCACTTTACCCTTGATATGTACCTTATATTGCTGAGTATTAAGCAAGGAGGTATCAAGTACCATTTTTAAAGTCTTTGGTATGACACGACCTGGGATTGAACCCAGGTCTCCCGGACGATTGGCGAACACTCTGCCCTCTCGGCCAATGAGCCGGTAGTACCTATTAGGTAATCTATGGATCAAATAAATCTGTTTAAAAATTACTTCTATATAGATAGGAATAATTGAAAGTATATGACTGTGGGCAAAATGACACTTTCAAAAAACAACAACGAAAAAAGTTGAGCATTCAATAAACGCGATTCCCTAACATCTAGGCATAGATTAAGCCTAGATAGATTGACATGCCGTTAAAATAAATCAGTCAACCCAAAAAAAGAAGTTTGATCCACTTCCGTCAGACCGACAATTTCAGACGGTCGAAATGGACTCATATGACCCATATTATGTCTCAGTAATGTTTTTACTGAAGACAGACTTTTATTATATCAGTCTAGATTCTGTTCGTCCATTTCTCTATTGTTTTGTTTGCTTGTTTGGGTTTTATGGCATACCAACTTTTGTAGGTTCTTTAATGCCAAATCCATTTTTATAAAAAAAACAGTTCTATTGCAAGCAATTCAGTGTAGCATAAGTACAGTTTAATAGTCAAAAACATTTCAATTTCAAGCTATTCAGTTTAGTCAAACAGTTCTAATTCAAACAATTCAGTTTAGTATTCGTATAGTTTTAGTTTACACACAGTCAAATGTCAAAACAGTTCTATTTCAAACAATTCAGTTTTGCGTAAGTACAGTTTCAATGTCAAAAACAGTTCTATTTCAAACAAATCAGTTTAGCCAAAGTACAGCGTTTACATGTCAAACAGTTCTATTTCAAGCAATTCAGTTTAGCACAAGTACGCAGTTTAGTTCAATTTGATCCATAGATAGGACCCTATCAGATACTACCACTCCGGGCCAGAGTGGACTGGGAGCAATGGCAATAAAGGGGTACTCCGCATTCCTGCATTACTGGAAATTCACCATCAGATTGTTTAGTGTCATATCGAGGACATTTGTTGGGGAAGTCTTACTCCTCTGCAGAGGTGCAGTCGTTGTATTCTCCAGCCCCAGCAACGGGGCCATCTATTATGTTTGATTATAGTCAAGTTAGTACAACTGTATGGTTGCACCCGGGAAAAAGCTATACGCGAAGTACACAAGGGTGCTACTAGCTGTTTTGAACAAATCCTGGAAGCAGCACCCTAAAACACAGCAGCTGTGCGGCCACTTAGCTCCCATCTAACAGACAAGTCAAGTAAGATGAGACAGACAAGCTGAGCACTGCTGCAGAAAGAAGGACGAACGCATAAGCATACTAGAATATCATTTTACTAGAATATCTTGCTTCAGCATCCTATATATATATATATATAAATATATATATAAATATATATATATATATATATATATATATATATATATATATACGAGTCATTAAATAGATGAGATGACATATTGGTTAACGAGTTTCCTGTAGAAAACTATGTTTACAACTGCACTTTTTTCAAAGAAATCAGTAACGATGGATCCTTTTATTTTCCAGTAGAACTAATTGCTGAGCCCGGTAATTTTTTTTACTGGAGAGTTACTTTTCGACGCAGGTTCGTTGTGGAAAACCCATGTTTAGCTCATTTGTAAACATTTTTTGACTAAAACACACTTCTCCGTACTCATTATACATTCTTCCATAAATTTCACATAGTTTGCACATCTCAGCCACTAAAAATTTGATGACCAATCTCTGTTCAAGCCGGGACTGCTCTGTTTGTTCGCCACTATTGGGAAATAGCCTCAAAAATATTTCTGTGAAATTAAAATAATTTTTGTTCAAAACTAATCAAAAATATATCGAGTTTACGTTTTTAGAAAAAAGAATTAAAAAAAAAAGAGACTATTACTCTGCTTTTTAAAACTTACTTTATTGAATAACCTTTGCATAACATGAATATTGTTTAATCTTTTTTTTACACCTTTGATGATAAGTGGGGAAAAACTGCAGTTATAGCTATTTTAAGCTACCTTTGGAAAAAAAAGATGATTACAAAAGCAGCAACAACAGAAATTAATGACGTGGAAGGTCCATGAACAGTTAAAGACCCGTTTAGCACGAAACAAGCTCAGACGTTTCAAAGAAGGTCACACTCGCCTCGAAGATAAACTAAGGTCAAGGAGACTTTTTGTTGCGGCAGATGAGGTCTTGCCTGAAATGGTTGTACCACAGCCAAATACAAACACTTAGACATTTGCTTAATTTTTTTTTCTCTTTTTTCCACTGTCCAAGATAAGAGTGTATACTGTATTAGTCATCGGCACTTATATATATATATATATATATATATATATATATATATATATATACGAGGTGCATACAATAAGTTTCCAGACTTTTTTCGTACGGGCATTTAAAATTGTCGTAGACTCTTGAAAATTCAGTATGTTATTGCCATACATCTTCTGAGATGACTGGCCAATTTTTTTTTTATTTCAAGTTCAAATGAACAGCTACAGCAGAAACTCGAATACACCCTACTAAAGCCTGATTGTAAAAGCCGTTGAATTTCAAAAATGCAATCTGACACTTTAGAAAAACGATATGCAATAAAATTCGATTTTAAACTTGGAAAAAAAGGCCACAGAAACGTATGGAATGCTTCAGACTACTTTTGGACCATCCTGCATGAATCGAGCATCAGTTTTTGAGTGGCATAAGAGAATCAAGGAAGGCAGGGAGTCTGTGATGGATGATGAGAAGTGTGGGAGGAGTAAGGAAGTCAATACACCAGAGTTGATTGGCCAAAGGGTTAGGGATAGGGTTACTATGTTGAGGTTTTAAGGGAGTTCAGGAAGAGATTCCGTCGGAAGAGGCCAGCACTCTTCAAATCGGCTCAGTGACATTTCCACCACGACATTACACCAGTCCATAACTCCATCCTTGTCATAGACTATTCGACCAAGATGGGCATCAAGACAGTTCTCAGCCTCCTCATAGTCCAGACGTTGCTCCCTGTGACTCTTGGTTATTTCCTAAGCTCAGAGGCTGTCGTTATGAGACAAATGAGGAGATGAAAGTGGCTGTGACGAAAGTCACTGACACGCTCACACAAGAAGACTTCCATGTGGCCTTCCAGCAGTTGTTGGAACGGTTGAACAAGTGCATTGCAGCCGGAGGAGATTACTTCGAAGTGGACTTGAGTTTCATGTGTGTACTATCAATAAAAGTGCCCATACGAAAAAAGTCTGGAAACTTATCGCATGTACCTCGTATATATATATATATATATATATATATATATATATATATATATATATATATATATATATATATATATCCTTCTAAGGAGACAATCATCTGTAGGTTGCAGGTTCAATCCTGACTTCAGACGAGTAACAATACAGGAATACTTTACACTTGTACCTGGTTATGGCTAACGGAATCAGAACAGGTCACCCCCGTGGATTCAATAAAGGACGTAATTCGAAGTTCCGTGAAGGTTCCCGAGTTCGACAAACACCTGAAGAAGGCCGGAGGACATATCGGCTGAAACGTTGTGGAAATAACAATAAAGATGAAGATAATAGTCCGAAAACCCTTAATGATATATACATTCACTTCTTTCGAATTCTTGACTCTTGTTTTATGTAGTGTGTTTTTTCCTGGAATGTGTGTGTCAGCAAGTCTACTCAGTCTTCCAGGACTCTTCTAAGTATTCTAGTTGATTTTAACACTGCTCTGGTCTGGATAGTCTTGATTCTTTACCCTGTCTTCGATTCATTCAGTCTCCTTTACAGACCCAATGGGACAGTTGCATATGCATCAACTACAATTTGCATCACCACCACCCCCCATGTTTCACAACTTTTGCAACTCTCCGGTAAGATTCGAGTATTTGTCTATTTTTTTAAATTTTCTGTTAGCGATCTAGTGGAACAACAAAAACCACAAGATGACGAGTTCTTTTCCACAAGTTAATTTATACTTAGTCAAGTATCCGTTGTGAGCACGTATATATATATATAAGTAAAGTTGGCAACCGTAGTCAAGGGCGACCCGAAGGCCCCTTTTTCATTAGCTACTACACCGAGGTAAGAAAGAGCGCTACTCCTTTCGCCGGATTGCTCCACTACCCTTGATCCGTACCTTATAATACTGAGTGTTAAGCAAGGCAGCATCAAGTACCATTTTTGAGTCTTTGGTATAACTCGACCTGGAATAGATCCCTGGTTTCCTGTGCTATTGACGAATACTCAACCTACGAGGCCAATGGGTCGATACACACACACACACACACACACACACATATATATATATATCATATTAGATAAACTTTTTAAGTCACTGCCAGCACGGATTTCCAGGACACTTTCCAGCAACTCGTACCTATCGTCTATCACTTTCGGCATGTTTTCCATGCTACAACTGTATCATAACACAGCTGTTGGGGATAGGTTCTAGCTGCCAGCTCTATCTTTGCTCGTCCATGTGAAGGGGTCCACAGGAGTATATCACTTATGAGCTCGCCCTTACTTCTCCAGCAATGTCCCACATGTCTTGTTCGTCTTGTTTGGATGGTTTTCGAGATGAAAGGTAGGTGGCCGTACAGCTTCTGTTTTGTGGGATGCTGGCCCCCGGACTTGTTCAATACAGCTAGCAGCATTCTTGTATAATTACCTTCAAATTTTCTCTTCATACGCCTAGTCTGCGTCTATGTGGTGCATCCATAAAGCAGTACTGACACGACCACAGCTTGGAAAAATGTGCTTTATTTTATATGACAGATTAAAAAAACAAAAGGTCAGCAGAGGATGATTTTGTTTAGAGAAACATTTGCTAATGTTTTGTGTTTCGTTTTTTTTTTTTTTTTTACCTCTCTCAGAGTATTTAAGTTAGTTAATGTAACAAAAAAAACTTTAAAAGATTCTATTTCTGTTGGGAGGGTATGAGAGATGAACATATTGCAGAATTTAACAGAGACAGAAAGAAGAAGATTTACACTGATAAAGACGAATAGATATATTATGGAATCTTTATGATTGATTAATATGAACAAGGTGATATAAATATTAACGCTGATAGATAGATAGATAGATATACGCAAGTCAAAAAGATAGATAGATAAAAAAAACAGACATAGATAGATAGATAGATATACGCAAGCCAAAAAGATAGATAGATAGATAGATAGATATACGCAAGCCAAAAAGATAGAAAGCTAGCTAGATAGATAGACGCAAGTCAAAAAAATAGATAGATAGATAGATAGATAGATAGATAGATAGATAGACGCAAGTCTAAAAGATAGATAGATAAAAAAAAAACAGACATAGATAGATAGATAGATAGATAGATAGATATACGCAAGCCAAAAAGATAGATAGATAGATAGATAGATAGATAGATGCAAGCCAAAAAGATAGAAAGCTAGCTAGATAGATAGACGCAAGTCAAAAAATAGATAGATAGATAGATAGATAAAAAAAAAAAAAACAGACATAGATAGATAGATAGATAGATAGATGCAATATAATTTTTGGAATAAATTTTGGAAAGCCAAACACATCACACAAATTTGAAACAGAACGCTACCAACTGCAATAGAATGTTTAAAACTTTTTTACCATTTTTGTTTCATTTAGCTACCTACATGCCCGCACGAAGGCCTAAAACCAGAAACGTTAAACGATAGAATATATTTCTACTGATAAAATCATCCGTTGATATGTTTTTCAATCTCTTTACATTTTCTTTGGGTTGGTACGTAAATTAATAAAGAAGCAAACAAGGGTATTCACAACAAATTTGAAATACTGTCTTCCGAGGCTTACCATATATTTCCCTAACGAAAAACTTATTCGCTAAAAGCCCTCACTATAGATATATATATATCCTATTTACCAACCCCTCCGCTCGGGCTGGATATGACACAAGGTCAATTTTTAAGCGGAGTTTAACAGATTTGAAGTCAGAGTTTTCCTTCTCCTAGACTAGTTACCTCACCAAGGCTGAAGAACCCAGTCTGCCCTACTATTTACCCATAGCTGGAGGGAGAATAATTGGATTCATACCGTTCCCAAATGTATTAGTGTTTTGTGAAATGCTATCAGTCTCGTCCTGGATTTGAACTCGTGTCGCCGTGTCCATTTCCTACGGACACCTCCATCGATCTATATATAATAATCGGTTGAAGACAATAAGATACAAGAAAAGGATCAGCACAGTCAGTTGGGGCTGTAGAATACGTCTACTACATCTCTATAGAGTGTCCTTGATATCGAATGGTGAGGCTCCAGCCCTGGAGCTTTGAGGAATGTAGAGTAAACCTTCATTGCAATAGCTCCCATGTCCACTCTGACCCAGAGTGGTAGCACTTGATAGGATTCTATACATGGGCCAAATAGAACTGTTTCACATTTAAACTGTATGCAAACAAATGACTTACATTAAATTGAATTTTTAGAAATAGAACTCTTTGTGTAAACAAATGACAAATGTTTAGTTGAATTCTTAGAGATACATAGCAATATTTAGTACTATTTAACTGTGTGCAAACAAATAATTAATTGTAAATAGGTAGAAATACTTGAAACTATTTAACTAGCAAAAAAATTAGCTTAGGCTTGTTCAAAAATATTATCTACAAAATGAGTTAACAAATCATATTTAATATACATTATTGGCCCAGTGGATAGAGTGTTTGCCAATGGTCCGGGAGACCTTGGTTCAATCCCAGTTCGCGTCATACCAATGACTTTAAAAATGGTACTTGATACCTCCTTGCTTAACACTCAGCAATATAAGTTACGTATCAAGGGTAAAGTGAAGCAATCCAGGGAAAGGAGTCGTGCCCTCCCCAATACACCTTGGTGTAGTAGTTGTTGAAAAGGGAGCCTTCGGGTCACCATCGACAACGGTCGCCAACTTTACTTATGGAGGATTTGGCAATACATAACCTACAAGGCTCGATATGCCATAAAACAAAACTAGAAAATAATTTTCATCAGCCTATTTTTCGTATCTTCCCTTATAGCATATAAAAATCTTTTTTAAAAAGACTTTCTACAAATTCAAAATAAATTCTCCTGATGATGACATAGATCGAAACTATTGAAGGCAATCAATCACTTTCATGTTCCATATTTTTTTTTGTTTTCTAGCAAGGTCTAGGTAGTTATCTCTTTTCGCTTTCCTACAGTTTTACCCTGTGGTCAGCCGGAACGGCAATGTCAGCTTTTCGGCAGGTTGTCTTTTTTTGTTGACTATCGCTAGGTCTAATCGTCTGGCTGAGATTAGATGATCCGTTTGTGTCACAAAATCACAAATTCTTCTTCTTCTTCTTCCTCCTCCTCCTCCTCTCCTCCTTCTCTTCTTCTTCTTCATCTTATTATTATTATTATTATTACAGTGCATCAAAACTATTAAATTTTTACAAACCCTATCTTCATAAAATATCTGTCGAGAAAATGACTCGCATAAACTCCTATGGGACTTTAACATACAAACGGATCACCTAGTCCCGGCCAGAAGACCAGACCTCATAATAATCAACAAAAAAAAAGAGAATCTGCAAAATTGTAGACTTTGCTGTTCCGGCGGACCACAGAATAAATCTGAAGGAAAGTGAAAAGAAGGATAAGTACCTCGATCTAGCTAGAGAATTGAAAAAGCTGTAGAACATGAAAGTAACGATTGTGCCAATTGTGATTAGTGCTTTTGGTACAGTCATCAAAGGATTATTAAAGGGACTGGAGGACTAGGAAGTTGGAGGACGAGTGGAGATCATCCAAACTACAACATTATAGAGAACGGCCAGGATACTGAGAAGAGTCCTGGAGACTTGAGGCGACTTGTTGTCACTCAAACTCCATTGAAAAACCATCAGTAAAAACTGACGCAAAAATCTCTCAAGGATTAAATAATTATAGTAATAATAATGATAATAATAAAAAAAGAGAACTAGCAGAATTGTGGACTTTGCTGTTCTGGCTGACCGCAGAATAAAATTGAAAGAAAGTTAAAAGAAAGATAATACCTGGACCTTGCTTGGGGATTTTTTTAAAAAGTGGAGCATAAAGGTGACGGTTATACCAATTATAGTTGGTGCTCTTGGTACAGTAACCAAAGTTTGGTACAGTGACTGGAGGACTTGGAAATAAGAAGGCAAGCGGAGACCATTCAAACTACAGCATTGTTGAGATCGGCCAGAATACTGAGAAGAGTCATGGAGAATTGAGGTGACTTGTTGTGACTCAAACTCTATTGAAAGACCATCAGAAAACGCTGATGTAAAAAAAAAAAACCTCTCAAATAATAATAATAATATCTCAAAGCAAGAATAGACGAGACGCAGCAAAATAGCAGATATAGTTATGTGGTTATAGAGACGAAACGATTAATCACATAATGAGCGAATGCAGCAAATTGGCTCAAAGAGAGTATAAGACAAGACACGACTGGATGAGCAAGGTAATCTACTGGGAATTGTGCAATAAATTGAAATTTGACCCCACGAATACATGGTATATGCACAACACAGAATCTGTTCGAGGGAATAAGATGCACAAACTCTTCTGGGATTTTGAGAAACAAATAGATCTCCAAATCTTGGCCAGATGACCAGACCAAGCGATAGACAACTAAAAAAGGAACCTGCCGAATAATGGACTTTGCCGTTCCAGCTGTTCACCGGGTAAACTTAAAAGAATGTAAAAAGAAAGATGAGTACTAAGATCTTGCCAGAGAACTGAAAAAAATTATGGAACATGAAAATGACGGTGATACCAACTGTAATCGGTGCGCTTCGTAGAGTCATCAAAGGATTGATCATTGGACTGGAGGACATGGAAATAAGAGCACGAATGAAGACCATTAAAACGACAACACTATTTATAATTATAATTGGCATAAATACCGGGAAGAGTCCTGGAGACTTAAGGACACTTGCTGTCACTCAAACTCCACTGGAAGACAATCAGCTAATTCTCAAAGGAATAATAATAATAATAATAATAATAATAATAATAAGAAGAAGAAGAAGAAGAAGAAGAAGAAGAAGCAGAAGAAGAAGAAGAAGAAGATCTACCTTTGGTTTCAGATGTTTGACAGAAGTACTGAAATTCCGGTAATTTTTAGCCATTTTTTAAAACTCAACCTCAAAGCCATTGAAGCTGCTCTTTTCACAGGAATTTGAAGGAAAGGAAATAATAGCAGGTTTAAGGATTTTCATTTGTTATGACTTGTCCCATGAAATATACCCAGAAACGAAGGACCATCAGTTGTTAATTCTGGGATGCTTTAAAACACGAAAAGGAACGAACCTTGTTCACTAGTACCCGAAAACTAGCAAGGATCATCGAGGGGTGAATATGCAAAACATAAAAGAATTAATAAATACATAGATAAATAAGTAAAAAATAAATAAACAAAAACACCAAGGACATCAAAGACAGTTGAAAATTTTTTTAAAAGAGGTGGGGATACTTTTGATACACGATAATATATATTTTATCCACACATAGAGAGAAGATTTGACAAAACTAATTCAAGGGTCGTGTGTCCTCCGTCATAGAGTATCCTTCTTGTTCGTGCTTAGCAACTGTTATTATCTCTAGCCTCACTGCCGCCACCACTGTCGCCTCCGCCACCACCACCACCTTCTCTTCCGCTTACACCTAACTTCAAATCCATACCGCCGTCTCCAACCCCCACTCCCACTCTGCCAACCGACTTATTTGACTGCTCTTTTCACAGCGGTATCTTCGTCTTCCGAAGCCTCGAGTGTTATTCCGTAATCGGCTCCTCCTCCCTCTCACCTTCGCCGTCTCCCTCCCCTTCCTCCTCCTCATTCTTTCCTCGTAAACATTTGCACTTTCTCTCTCTCTCTCTCTCTCTCTCTGATCGATTGACGAAACCTGACAAAGGAGAGAGGGGGAAAACGAGCAGGGAAAAAAGTGAAACTAAAAGTGTGAGGGACAGAGAGAGGGACAGAGAGAGAGACCGAGAGAGAGATTTGTGTCAGTTTTATAGTCTGCTCTCCTCTTTCGTTGAGCTCTAACCTTACTCTCCTCTTTCTTTAAGTTTTAACCTTACTCTTCTTTTTTCCATTTATTTTCTGGGTTTTTTTTTTGTTTGCTTTTTCACCTGACTCTTATTTTATTGGCACTTTATTTTGATGTAAGAAAAGTGTGAAGAGAGTGAACACAAGCGTGTGTTGGCCAATCTTCTAATTTCTGACGGCCTACGTACCTTGAAAATGAGGATTCCTTTAACTAGTCTCAAATACCACCGGGAGACACCAGGTAAGAAACAAGAATCTACGTCAGATACAAGAACAGGTAGTTCTTCGTCTTTATATCTATATTTATGTTAAGTTGAAATAATTATGAAGCAATGTTGATAGATGTGAACTAAGTTGATAGATAGATAGATAGATAGATAGATATTGCACAATTTACACCGTAGAAGAACAGTGTGTTGATAGTAAAGTCAAACCTTCACATAGCATTAAATGCCAGTGTAGAAGAACTATATTTTTACTTTATATTTTTACTTTTCATTCTGGCAAAAGATATACCAATAAATCCTTTCTTATCGTCACCACCTAACAGTCTCTCTCTCTCTCTCTCTCTCTCTCTCTCTCTCTCTCTCTCTTTCTATATATATATATATATATATATATAAGTGGGGGGGTGTATGTGCGACTGCACCCGTTGGGTTAGATAGATGCTAGTCTTAAGGATTTCTGTCTGAAGCTAGTAATGGTCTGGTACAAGATCACATAAATGAAGAATATTAGATGGGATATACCACTTTAAAAATCACTTTAGGAAAACCAAATGTTTAATTGATACTGAACACTGATCACTACCGCTGATTATGAGTAGGAAATTAGGTCAAGCATCAGTTTGAGATAGATAGATAGATAGATAGATAGATAGATAGATAGATAGATAGATAGATAGATAGATAGATAGATATGAACAGGCTAAAATATGAAGATATTTAGAAAGCTATGAACAGATAAAGAGAGAGACAGAGAGAAATAAAAATACTATATATATATATATATATAAAGTTAAATAAGTAGATTATATATATATATATATATAAAGAGAGAGAGAGAGAGAGAGAGAAAAACTGGGAGATATGAACGGAATAGGAAATATTTATATGTAGATATAGGTAAAAGGGTGTTTGTCAGGCTTAGATATTACTACACTGTATAAACAAATAAGACAGAAATATATATATATATATATATATATATATATATATATATGCGCGCACATAGAGAGAGAGACAGAGAGAGAGAGAGAGAGAGAGAGAGAGAGAGAAAAGATAGATAGATAGATAGATAGATAGATAGATAGATAGATAGATAGATAGATAGATAGAATGCAATAATCGTGAAGACCGAAAGAAAGAAGGAAAAAGGAAACGTGAAAGATGGAAAGACGAAATGAACGAAGCAAGTGATAGAAAAAAAAACATAACAAAGCATACCGAATGAAAAGGCAAAGAGTAAGACATGTAGGAGGATGGGGAGGAACAAGAATAATCTTAAGATTGGAAGTTGCGGACGAAGGAGGGATTGAGTGAATGAGCAGAAGGAGGCGGATGTCGAAAGATGCTAATGAGATGGTGGGAGGAGGAAGTTTCAGAGTCGAAAGAGGAAGAGAAGGAGTACTATGCGGAAGGAGAGTGATCTTAAATGAACACATGAGAGAGTGAATGAGTGTGTGAGGAGTTGTTGGAGGCGAGACTGGGGCAAACCAGCCAGTCATACGCTTCGACTTTTATCAAAGCAGTAGTAAAAATTGTTCGCAAGCTCTTTAAATGTGGAGGGTGAATCCCTTCGAAGCCTCTCTCTGCGTGTGTGTGAGTGCAGACCCCACCCGTTATTTCTGTAAATGCGAACGTACTACTTTATTTTTGTTCTCAACCTAGTTCTCCGTTTCTGTGTTTCCCCTGTAAAAGATTTTTTGTAGAGACTGAACGAAAAAAAAAAGCGTTTTTTGGGGGGGCTTTTTTTTTCTTCTTTATCGTTCATCTAATCTAAAATGTTCATTTTTCTGAGATTGGGGGGTACATAATCCCCCCCCCGTTCTGGAGGGTAAGAAACAACAGAAAAAAATCCTTCATAAAAATTTAAAGAAAAAAAGAAGAAAATAGACAAAAAAAAGGGAAAAAAATAATATATATTTATATACATACACACATACATACATACATACATACATACATATATATATATATATATATATATATATATATATATATATATATATATATTACGTAAAATTCATTTACGTATTTTTGTATAAATTTAACTGATGAAGTATATATAAATCAAAATATTTTTTTGGCATCCAACACAGAACAAAGAAGGTGATATATATATATATATATATATATATATATATATATATATATATATATATATATATATATATATATATATATATATAAATTGCTATAGATATTGATATATTTGTGTATGTGTGTATTATTTGTTAAAACATGTAATTGTGTCTTTTTTTAATGTTCATTTGTTGTGAGAAGAGTTTGTGTCTGAAGAAATATTTATGAGCGGAAAAAAAAAAATGAAAGAAAAAACATCAGAAAAAAACGTATCGATACCTGGATTGATAGAAAGAAGATATAACAATTAAAAAAAGAAAGAAAGAAAGAAAGAAAGAAAGAAAGAAAGAAATACAGGGAGGAAATATCTGAAGAAACATCAACAACAACATCAAAAACAAAGAAAGAAAAGGCAAAATTTATATATAAATAATATAAGCGAAACATATGCCGACAAAGAAGAATATATATATATATATATACAAATATATATATATATATTTTAAAAATTACCTGGAGATATTTTACTGCTTCATCGAACAACAGAAATGCGATAAAAAAATATTGAAAACTGAAATCGGAATTTAAAAAAAAAAACAGAAAAGGAAGTGACATCGACAACAACAACAACAGGAACTATATCAGCTGTAAATAAACAACCCATTCAAGTCTACTTTTTCAATACACTTATATACAAAAAAAAAACAAAAAAAAAAACAAAAAAAAACGTGTTTTTTAATCGCTAAAATTACACATTCACATTATCACACAGGAAACCACAGGAAATATACACATAGATATATTTATATCATTTTTTGAAAAATCGAAATAACATATCTACCTCAGTTAACTGCTTTTTCAAAATTATAAAAGATATTGATAATATGTATATATATATATGTATATGTATATGCACAAATATATATATGTATTTATATATGAATGTATACACAGCTATATAGTATAAAGAATTATACTAATGTACACCTAAAAAATAACAGGTAATTAAACAAAAATACTTCCTCAAAAACGACCAAAATAAACAACGGGTAACTTATTATACATAAAAAAAATCAATAAGAAAACAAAACATTATATAGATATATATATATTTATATATTGCAAATTACTGACATTCTTTTTCCTCGGTACTTACATATTTTAGAATTCATTTCGTTACTATCGATTTGACAAAACAAATTAACATACAATAGTATTTCAATAAAATAACTCTACCTAAATCTACGTAATCATATGAAGATCTTTTAATCTTAAAAAAAAAACTCTTTTTAAAATATATTTTAAAAACTTACTTTATATCTTGCCTAAAACGTAACGAAATACTCAAAAATTAATTGAACCTGTTTGTAAATAAATGTAAGTCGTCAAAATATAGTATAGAAATTTGTTTTAGTTTGTTTGTTTGTTCGTTTGTTTCGTATATATATATATATATATATATATATAATATATATATATATATATATATATATATGTATGTATGTGTACGTATGTATGTATGTATGTATGTATATAAATATATATATCATAAATAAGTATATTCAACTGCGAGCAGTAAAGATATTGAAGGTTTAATATGTTAGTGAATGAACATAAAATATATGTTTTAAATTATTGGAAATACTTTCATGGTAAAATTTTTAGATACCATATACAATAAGTGAATTTTAAAAAACAAACAACCAAGGAATTATGACTTTTAACATAAAATCAATATATATAATATATATATATATATATTTTCAAAGTAGGAATTTTAAAGAAATTTTAAAAACCAATGTGTAGATATTTAATTCGTACAGTATACACTTTTAGGCATATACACAAGTGGCTTAAAACTAATATTTAAACTGGCATTTTTTTATATGCCCGTGCGTGTGTGTGTGTGTATGTGTGTGTGTGTGCATGTTAAACAAGAAGGATAAGTTTTTAAACTTTCTAGTACGGTGATACAACGTTTATTTCTATGCCAAATTTGAAATAGATAACAGTTTTTTTTCTTTATATATATATATATATATATTATATATATATATATATATATATATATATATATATATGTATGTATGTATGTATGTATGTATACATTTATATATAAAGTATAACAACGGCTTAACAACCAGAAGGATTCCAAAGCTTTTTTTTTATTTTGTTTTGTTTTGTTTTGTTTTGTTTTTCCTAAGAAAAAGAGGGAGAAAAATATCCCCATCATCGAATTTCATGTGGAAATATGCTATTTCATTTTAAAGAAAAAAGTAAATCTATTTTTGTCGTTTACTTACGGAGAGAAAAAAAAAAACATGTCCTACTTAATTGGATGCTGTAGAAATTAATGACTGACAACAAACACATCGGTAATATCAGAGAAAATCTTCACACATACGCCGTTTGGATTTATATATATATATATATATATATATATATATATATATATATATATATATACTTTGAGCTTAGTCTGGCACAAGACCCCTATGTAAGGGTCACCTGCTAAGGATCAAAATCATCTACATTAAGGAGAAGAAAAATAAATCTGCTCACACACACACACATACACACACACAGAGAAACGAACAAACAAACGAACGAACAAACAAACAAACAAATAAGCAAACAAACAAACAAATAACTAATCATTTTTTAAGTTTCGTTTAAACGGCGCGAATCATTTCGGCGAGGCACGTGGTGAGGATAGATCTCATACTCTTATGAAAGTTTTCTGAGATAAGATTACAAAACATTTTTTTCGGTTGGAATCATTTGTGTTTACATAGCAACAAGTTAGGTGAAATTAAAAGGTTTTCGTTATTACATTTATGACAATAAAGAAGTTATTTTAAAGCCGTAAAAATATACCAACCTCACACGTTATCTATACCTCTAAAACAACAGTTTGGTTTCTGAAAACATCTAAAAACTAAATACACGCGCGCGCGCGTGCGCACATGCACACATATATATTTATAGTCACACACTTAAATAAAGATATTAATGAAAGATTTTGTTTGTCGCAGATATTACGGACTTCCGGCATTCATATTTACTTATATTAAAAGAAATACAATACACATGTAATATCTTGAGAACTATATATTATATATATGTGCATATATTTATATATATATAATATATATATATATATATATATATATATCCATATTTATATCGAAAGTAAGAAAGTGAAATTGATGGCGATTATACTGTATACATGCACATGAATCTATACCAATATCTATCTATCTATATATACATATATATATAAATACATATATATTTATTTATGTATATATATATATATATATATATATATATATATATATGTACATGTATATATATATATATATATATATATATATATATATATATATAAATATAATGATTATATTTTTCAACGATAGCAATGCAATGTATAATTTTTCTTCTTGGGGCAAAAAAATAGTTCAAATCAACTGATTCCTTTTTAGAGCTCTGTGAAACCTCATCAAGTGACTGAATGCAAAGTTTAATGAAACAAAATATGATAAGAAAAAAATTAACAAATCTAACATTTTGTCGAGGAATTTTTTTTATGTAATGTAAAATCAGATAAAGAAATGCTGGCTTAACCAGCCGTAATTAGCATTATTATTATTATTATTATTATTTATTATTATTATTATTATTATTATTATCATTATTATTATTATAATTATTATTATTTCACTATTTCCAAGTTTTATACACCAATTTTAACTACTGGTCTTTCACTCATGGCCGGGTGACAGACAATCACCTCAGGTCTCCAGGAGTCATATTATTATTATTATTATTATTATTATTATTATTATTATTATTATTATTATTAATATTATTATTATTATTATCATTTGATCTAATGTCCCTTACTAACGACTATTACTGCTGTCATATTTGTCAGGCTCTTTCTTTTTTTTCTCAGGTTTATTCTGTGATGAATCATTAACCGCAGCTGAAAAAAAAAAAAGGTTTTAAGATAACATTTGACGGCTTTCATATCGATATATATCTATATCAATGTTTATATACATATATACATATATAGAGAGATATCATTATATGGTAAGCACGTCCCTACATGAAACAAAAGAAAAAAGAAAAAAAAAACATACTTGGGTTTAACCAACTATGCGATCCCACAAAAACAGAAAATAGATTCTCCCAGTTAAACCCCAAACCAAATTTAAATTGCCATCCTCAAAAAAATCACTACGGCCATTTCAAGAGATATCCTATCGGCCCTCAAATTCCGAAACCGCCCGGGCAAACATCACAAGCACAACACGAACATAACCAACAACAACAAACCCAACAACAAC
>OY757937.1:9191048-9196048 GCA_963585895.1 Sepioteuthis lessoniana
AGGGTGGGCAAGGTGATTCACTGGGAATTGTGCAAAAATAAATGATATATGCTTAACCCAGCATCTGTCCTGGAGAATGAGACACTCAAACTCTTCTGGGATTTTGAGATACAAACGGATCACCTAATCTCAGCCAGACGACCGGACCTTATAATAATGAACAACAAAAAAACGTACTTGCAGAATTGTGGACTTTGTTGTTCCGGTTGACCACGGAATAAAATTGAAAGAAGTTGAAAAGAAGGATAAGTTCTTGTATCTTGCTAGGGAATTGGTAAAAAAAAAACATGAAAGTGACGGTTATACCAATGGTAATTGGTGCTCTTAGTACAGTCACCAAAAGATTGGTACAAGGACTGGAGGACTCGGAAATAGGAGGACGAGTAGTGACCATCCAAACTACAGCATTATTGAAATCGGTCGGAATACTGAGAAGGGTCCTGGAGACTTAAAGAGACTTGCTGTCACTTAAACTCCAGTGAGAAACCATTGACTTACGCTGGTGTGAAAAATTCAAAAAGGATTAATTAATAATGATAATAATAATAATAATGATGTGTGTGTGTGTGTGTGTGTGTGTGTGTGTGTGTGTGTGTGTGTGTGTGTGTGTGTGTATCAAGATAGATAGAGATAGATTGTTATTGTTAAAATGTTATTATTTAATCTTTTTCCTTCATGTTTTAAAAAATGTTTTCGGTCATGTGACGACTTAAAATCAGGATTTTGTAAATCAGTGAAGGAAGGAAAATATTAGCTTTTCAACAAGATAAACGCTGGTTATAGAAAATGGATCGCTTCACCCGATAATCTAGTCAATTCGGTTGTTAACTTATTCAATGCTTGTCGAATGAACACACGAATTGTACGACCACCGCGTCAAAAGCCATCAGTCTTCGCCTGTATCATCATTGTATGAAGATAAATTACACACACACGTAGACACACAGACACACATACTCATACATACATTCCGAATAATCTAAGAACGTTCCAGGTTTAAGTAGACCATATATTAGCTAAGTCCGGTATATGGCCAGAGAAAAAGAGCGCCCTATGAGTCACTAGGTTGTGAGATGAAACACCAACCAGCAGCATGTGTCCGTCATTAGATGTTCAAAGATATCTTTCGATCTGGCCATTTTTTTTTTTTTTTAGAATTAGCAGCTACAAGAAGGAAAATAAATGTATTTGGGGTTGATTTATTTTTGAAATAGCACATTAACCCTTAAACTGTTATTAAATGCCGAAATTTGACACAAATACTTTGCACAGTTAAATGGATTCAAATATTTTGATCTGATACTTATAATTCACACAGCAATTCCAATATAACAATAATAATAATAATAATAATAAAGGATAAATACCTCGACCTTGCTAGAGAATTGAAAAACTATGAAGGTGACAATTATACCAATTGTGATTGGTACTTTTGGTACAGTAACTAAAGGATTATTAAAGGGACTGGAGGACTCGGAAGTTGGTCACCGAGTGGAGACCATCCAAACGACAGCATTATTGAGAACACCCAGAATACTGAGAAGAGTCCTGGAGACTTGAGGAGACTTGCTGTCACTCAAACTCCAGTGAAGCTAAAGCTGATGTGAAAAACTCTAAAGGAGTAAATAATAATAAAAGAAACGAAGAGAAAGATAAATATTTAGACCTTGTTAGAAAAGTAAAAAAAAAACTATGGAAGATGAAGGTGACGGTGATACCTATTGTAACTGCTGCACTTGGAACAATCCCCAAAGTTTTGAAAAAAGGAACTAGAAGACTTAGAAATCCAAGAACATCCAAACTACAGTATTACTAAAATACTGGATACTGAGAAGAGTCCTGGAGACTTAAGGAGACTTACTGTCATTCAAACTCTAGTGAAAAACCATCAGCTATTGCTGGTGTGAAAAACTCTCAAAAGAGTAAAATAATATCTATATTTACCAACCCTTCCGCTCGGGCAGGATATGACACAAGGTCAATTTTTAAGCAGAGTTTAACAGGTTTGAATTCAGAGTTTTCCTTCTCCTAGACTAGTTGCCTCACCAAGGCTGAAGAACCTAGTCTGTCCTACTATTTACCCATAGCTGGAGGGGGATTAATTGGATTCATACCTTTCCCAAGGGTATTAGTGCTATGTGAAATGCAATCAGTCTCGTCGAGGATTTGAACTCGTGTCGCCATATCAATTTCCTACGACGATAACCATTACACCACGGGCACCTGAGTAAAATAATAACGTTTATGCAGAGGTTTATCATATCAAATATCCTTATATGATACAAATAGTTTATACACAGTTATATAATTTCAAGTATTCCTATCAAATACAAATAACTTTTATACAATCGCATGGCTTCAACAACATATTCCTATTTAACAACAACAACAACAATAATAATAATAATTTGTTTGCACAGTTATATGATATCAAGTATTCCTGACAAATACCAATAATTTGCACACTGTTATATGGTTTCAAGTATTCCTATCTAATACTAATAATTTTTCAGATCTAGTTGTCCCAAAGATGGAACTCTAACAGGTAGTACCACTTCAGGTCAGAGTGGACCTGGGAGTAATTGCCATGAAGGTAGGAATGCACACTCTCCAGAGCTCCAGAACTGTAACCTCATCATTTGATACAGTTTAGAATCGTAATCAGGACACTCCCTTTTTTGTTTTATTTTATGCAGAGGATAGTAGTCTTTTATGTCCTGCCGACGGGGCTAAATTAATTTGGAAGTGAAATTGAAAGAATTTAAGATCTAAATTCAAATGGAATAGCATAAACATATTCTGTGAAGATTTTCAATTTCCAACTATATGAACGAATAATTCACAATATCACTTCCCTTTGATTTTCTGGGTATTATCATTTACTAAGCTTACCTTTGTCTACTTCAAAGGTAAAATTATTAGACCTTCAGATCGACAAAAATGTAAGGTACCCACTGTGGAATAAATTCACAACAATTATAGGTCGATATCAAACTTTAGTTAAGTCTGATACAAGGCCAAATTGTAGAGCAATCAATAAGAATCGAAATAATTAAATAATGGGTATTTACTGACCTTATCTTAGTCTGACACAAGGACACAAATTTGGGGTACCAAGTGAGGATCAATTTCTTTTCAGTAATTATCTGCGTTATAAGGTTAAAGACTGCAAATTCCTGGTCAGGGTTTGACTATATATATATATATATATATTCATGGTAAAAAATAAAAATGAACAACTAACCGGTTTCGGTCCTAACTGGTCACAGTTAAACTAGGACAACGATTATGACAAAAGAGAAGAAATAGACACTGTAATTTTAGAAAAAAACATCAGAGTGTATTTCTTCTCTTTTGTCCTAACCGTTGTCCATATATATATATATATATATATATATTATATATATATATATATATATATATATATGGCATATTTAATTAGATAATAAAGACAAATTTGGTCTATATAATTTCATTAGGATCCTTTTCAAGTTTCCTGACAAGTGTTTTGGTTTCAGGTTGGAGTTTTGTAATATTATAAAAAAAAGTCCTTAAAACCATTTAAAAAAACAAACTTTACACTTGCAAACAACCCCTGATGTTGGCCTATGAAAGGTCTGAAAGCGTTCGGGACAATTTCGGTAAATTCATCTACCAAAACGAACCTTAAACCAAAACACTTATCAGGAAACGTGAAAGGATCTTTATAATAGCATATAGAAAAAATGTGTCTTTATTATTTAATAAAACATGCTTAAATGAAGGACTGCTGCCGAGCCACACACACACACACACACACACATATATATATATATATATATATATATACATATATATATTGAAGAGTGTATATTTAGGTAGCAAGTTATTATTGAACCAAGTTTTATTTAAGACAATGGAACACTGTTGATTATTTTTAATTTCAATTTTTCAAGACTCCTTGTTATGTTTCTAGTGTCGGGATCTGGATACTAAAGGAATTGATATATATATATATATATATATATATATATATATATATATATATATATATATAATTGAAAAACTCGGCAAACTGTCATTTGGCTATTATAAATTTATTTCAGCTGCCAACTTTTATATAGAAAAAATTTTCATTAAATATTTTTTCAACGGACTCTTACTCGTTTAAAAAAAATGAAGATGAAAAGGTTTTTAGAAGAGGATTTTATTTTTAGAAGAATTTGCCAACGCTCAACGTTTTGGTTTTTTCAGCATCATCAGGGCGTATGAGACGTTAAAAGAAAAGAAAAAGTTCTTTTTGTTTTATTTTATTTTCATTCTTATTAGGCAATTAATTCTATGAATAAAATCACCCTTAGAAGCCCTTATCTTTTTTTCATTTTGGTACATTTCTATACTGTCGGATCAAATTTCTGTTTTTCCTCTCTCTCGCTCTCTCTCTCTCTATATATATATATATATATATATAATCGAAGAAAAAACTGCATTGCCCTGAAGGACGATGGCGATATTAACTTGGGTACAGTATGTGGATAAAGTTCGTTTATAGTTCATCCACCCTTTATTTTGTGTCCAGTGGGACATGTGACTTTTACATAAAATCTTTGACTGCAATCTATTGCACTATGTTGGGCACCTCACGTGGTAAAATAGTTTACGAGCGCAGTTTAACATATCATTGTTCCTGAATTCTATTCGCACTGGGTGCTCTATACACCCAGCCTTGTGCCATAACTAATCTATGGTTAGTAGATGACGATATTAGTGTATGAGCAATTTGAAACTCATTCATAGGGTGTTGGTCCAAATTAATTTCCCATCAGTAGATAGATAGATAGATAGTGTGTCAATGTTTGTCGCGCTTCTGTGTTTTCATGCATGTACATAGATATGTAATACATGTCATAAAATGATAAAAGAAAAAAAAAATGGTGTATGTAATAACTAAAATGTAAGTGATATTTTCTCTTAAAATGTATATAAACACACGTATGTTTATAACATATACACGCGCGCAC
>OY757937.1:9206048-9208548 GCA_963585895.1 Sepioteuthis lessoniana
TATTCATTGAATCAAGACCGGAATCGTTCTTTCATAATCGAATACACACTCAAAGTGAAAGATGGAGTAAGTTATTAAAGGTTATTAAAAAGTAGATTATACTCCTACTTTGTCAACTAAATAACACTGGTATTAATATAGATGAATAAAATATTTCCTTAAAAATGAAAGTAGATTATACACGCTCACACACATGTACATATATATATATATATATATATAGAGAGAGAGAGAGAGAGAGAAATGTTAGATTTTGGTGAATCTGAGAAGATGATAGAAATAAGTGGAAAAATGGATTAATCAAACACTTACAATGAGTTCAGGGTAATATTTCATTCTTTATTAACAAAACTCTATTAGACTAATCATATATATATATATACATAATCACACAAAGATACATATATATATATATATATATATATATATATCTTTGTGTGTGTGTTTGTGTGTGTGTGTGACGTAGGGGAGGGGTGTACTGTGGTATAATGGTTACTGTCTAATGAAATGAACATGACGCCGGAGTTCAAATCATATACGAATCTGTGTGCATTAGCGTCATAACTTTTAAATTTTCGTTTGGAAGAAATCTAATATATATAAACCTTTCATTCTTTTATTTCGAGGAATTTTATAAAATATCTATTTTTCATTATTCATGTATAGAACTATCCTTCTAGTAATATACATTGGCGATATAAATAGAATATATACTATTAACCAGGAGATAGATTAAATATACGCACGCATATATATATATAAATATATATATATATATATATATATATATATATATATATATATATATATATATATATATATATATATATATATATATATATATATATATGCGCGTGTGTGTGTGTGGGTGTTTGTGTATACATTAGATGTTAAAAACCTAATATATGAAACTGTCAGTTTCACGTTCTAACGATTCCAAGGAGATAATGAAAGATTATTAGAGTGTTAATTCGTCCCTCATCTAGTTCTGTTCTGGTCATTGAACGGTGTTGCTTTATATTTTCCAGTATTATCAACTGTTGTTTTTTTCACACAGTCAGAATTAGATAATATATATAAAGATAGATAGATAGATATGATATGATATGATATGATACGCGCACATGCACACACACGCACGCACTCACACACACACACGCACACGTATATATATATATATATATATAAACACATATCATGCGTGGTGACTAGAGCAGGTTAGATTATCCTAGAGAAGTGCTTTAACACTAAAATTTGTATTAATGATTATAGAATACAAAAAATGAAACTTGGTTTCTTCATTTAACGGCATCTCATCTTTTCGTTGATTATTTGATGCCAAGGAAATCTTTATAGTACTATTCCGTGGGGAATATGTGGGACCATACGTCTCCAAAGATTATTAATCTGAAAGTGAAAGTAATAAAGTGACTGGAATTCGAACTCGCTTACAACGAAATCACAATCGAACATGTTAGCCACTATGTCTCCAGGAATCCCTCGTAACACACACACACACACACACACACACACACACACACACACACACGTATATATATATACGCACACACGCATACACACACACGCACATGCATATATATATATACACACACACACACACATATATATATACACATACGCACACACACGTGCATATATATATACACACACACACACACATATATATATACACATATATATAAATAAATATATATATATATTTACAGACGCACACACACACACACACACACACACGCGCACATATATATATACCAACACACACATTCACACACACACTCACACAAACACATATACATGTATATATATATACATACACGCACAAGCACATACACAAACATATATATATATATATAGTTAAAGTGCGTGTGTTTGATTAAATGTGGTTGTGATTTTGCTGTGATTCCAACCCTTCTTCTCAGGTCTATATTCCCTTCTCACCCGATGCACGATGTCTCTCTTTTTGCACTTATCTATAGCTCTGATAATTGTATCTCTGTTACACAACGCACCTACCCCCACCCCCCCGCCCCACCGTGCCACTTTTCTCTCGCCATCGCCATCGCCATCGCCCCTTCCACTCCCACCGCCGATCCACAAGTAGTGTGTGCATCTGAAAGTTGTTTTTAAAAGCCATAAGAGGAATTTATCTACAAGTTATCTAATAATGATGAGCATGACATTTATGGAGAAGTTCGCCTTTGTCGAAGCACGAATTATTATCAGGCAAAACGCCCGGCAAGTTTGTATGGAGTGGAGATAGATAGATAGATAGATAGATAGATAGATAGATAGATTTGATCGATAGATAGATAGATAGATAGATTTGATCGATAGATTTGATCGATAGATAGATATGTACTGAATGTGATAGATAATGTACACAATGATTTAGATAGATAGATAGACAGATAGATAGATAGATAGATAGATCACTCTTTGTAACCAATTAGGCAACTGATATAGAAAAGAATATATCTTC
>OY757937.1:9216048-9238548 GCA_963585895.1 Sepioteuthis lessoniana
CAAGCACACACAAAAGTTTATATATATATATAGAGAGAGACAGACAGACAGACAGACAGACAAAGAAATAGAGGGAGAGATAGAGATATCACACGCTATATATATATATATATATATATATATATATATATATATATATATATATATATATATATTACATGGTAGTGAGCGCAACCCTGGTTTTCATGCATTTTGATTTTGTCAGACAAATGCAAACTACATGAAAACCCGGGTCACAGACACTAACATTATATATATATATATATATATATATATATATATATATATATATATATATATATATATATATATATATATATAATGTATTTACGCAGATTTATGAATAAAAAGTGTTCAGTATCATTGACAGAGCATATGAATGTAAGTTAGGTCTGCTGATCGCAAAGGCGAGAAATTGACAGTTGGCAAGCACCGTTGACTCAGTGTCTCCGCTTCACTATTCTAAGTTATATATATATATATATATATATATATATATATATATATATATATATATATATATATATATATAACTTAGAATAGTGTATTGGAGATAAGTGAGTCAACGGTGCTTGCTAACTATATATATATATATATATATAGATAGATAGATATGAACACACTGAGATAGATATGAACAGACTGAGATAGATAGATAGATAGATAGATAGATAGATATACAAATGAAAATATAAACTTTCAATATGTTGAAAATGTATCAATATCTCACGATGAAACACACAGATAATTTAACTGGTAAATTAAAATATATATAAAAAGAAACGTTTACAGGTTCCAAATTCCGAAATGTATCAACAATAGTCAATTTCTTTATTACTACAGTATAGCCCCTCCGCACACACACACACACACACACACACACACACACACATATATATATATATATATATTGAGTGAGAGAGAGAGAGAGAATGATACATGTATTGACTCAAAAACAAATATATATATATATATATACGTATGTATATATACTTTTATATATTTAGATATATATATATATACACTTACACACACACACACACACACACACACACACACACACACATATATATATATATATATGGATATAATGATACTGAATTGTATTGTGCTGTTGGTTTGGCAGTGATGTATAGAAGGACTACATATTTACCATTTTTAGAAATAATCTTTTTTTTACACGGAAGTACTAATTTTTTTTTTCATTATAATGGGAGCCTGTATCATCAGAATTATTTACTACAAAACACTACGATATGGAAAAATGTAAGCAGAAATATGAATATATCCAAGAATAAGTACACAAATATTCAAAAACTTATTCCATAATATTATCAAGTACATCTTCGTTCTTCAGTGTATGATATTCGTAACAAAGGTTTTGCTCCCTTTATATATATATATATATATATATATATATATATAATCCGAAAAAAAAAAAGAGAATATATAACATTATATTTCATGATATATAATGATATATGCACCGTTAAATTTTTTTTTTAAATTAAAAAGTCGAAAAGATTTTTTTAAATTAATTCTCTCGCCAGAAGCAATACAAAACTGCCTAAATCATATTCAAATACACTACTGAATTTCTTTTCCCCATCTGAAGAAGGCCATTTTATAGACCCGAAATAAATTTATAATAAAACTACAAAATTGATTTTTCACACACACACACACACACACACACACACATACATATATATATATATATATATATATACTGTTACTTTAATCAAAATTAAATTAATAACTTCACAACTGAATAGGATTAGTCTTGTAAATTCTATACATGAACTGATGAATACTTCCAGATATATCTGTTAACAAATAATAATATAAGTGATATATATATATATATATATAAGTGATATATATATATATATATATATATGTATGTGTGATTGCTAATTGCATGAAACCTAGGGTCATTGTCAGTACCAGGTAATATATATATATATATATATATATATATATATACATATATATATATATATATATATACATATATATATATATATATATATATATATGTAAAAAAAAAGAAAGTTACATCACTTTTGCAATACACAACCCTCTGATGATGGTCCAAGATTGGGCAGAATGTACCTGGGAAATAATTAATTATGGAATGTTTATTAACTAATTCCCGCCGGATAGCATAAAATCGATGGCGCAATTCGAAAGGATTTAGAAAAAATAATTTTGACAAAAAAAGTTTATAATATTCAATCAAGTATACATTAATGGAGAAATGCTGCCCGAATATACATATATCTATGTGTGTTTGTATATGTGTGGGTACTTATATATATATATATATATATGTGTGTGTGTGTGTGTGTGTGTATTTATATATATATAGATAGTTTGAGAAATAAATGTATATATATACATGTATATAAATATATATGTGAAATGAAAGTTTAAGTAAAAAATGTATATATATATATATATATATATTCATTTTTTATTTTGAAATATTTTCAGGTGAAACATATAATGTTCATTATATAACAACTTTGAAGATATTTTCTTTTTCTTAAACTAAATTGTTGATAAAGTACATCCTCTATATATATATTCATTTTTTCCTATTCTATACTTACACCTGAAAACGCACACATGCACATATAAAGGGAAATACTTTAAGATAGATAGATAGAAAGATCTTACTTATTTTGCAACTTTGCATACGCTATAAACTCACTGTCGCAGGAACTATACATGAAATCACTTACATTGGTGTTTATAGAATATCGGGAAATAGGTAAACTATTTTTAATATTCAAGAAATAGTTTGCTGGTCAATATTTCTGTGGTTTTTTTTCTCTTTACATTGCCAAATATATCTACAATAAATTTCCAGAAAATTATAATTAACCTCGAAGTGAAAGTCAAATGCTGAAAAAGTGAAAGTGAAAGTAAATATGAAAGGTTACCGTATTTTCAATTTTCTTTGTGTGTGTTGTTGTGTGTGTGTGTGTGTGTGTGTGTGTGTGTGTGTGTGTGTGTGTGTGTGTGTGTGTGTGTGTGTGTGTGTGTGTGTGTGTGTGTGTTTAAGTTTATCAGCTTTGAAATATATTATCTTTCTTTTTTATTTTTGTTTTTACCCCTTGTGTCGCAGAATAATGGTACTGAACGACATATGCGCAATATTCAAGTTCCGAATATCGATGAATAAAAGCCATTGATTTATAAGTTCAATAAAATTTGTAAAAAAATAGAAAACCTTCATTTCAGATTTGACAATAAGTCATTTCATACAACTAGTAAAATATTACAAAACATATTTGTGCGATGTTCTTCATGGCAGACTAGTATATTGAAAACGTTTCCATTTGTGGTTGTTCTTTTTAGATCAAGTGCCCGAATGACATATTTTACGCAAAAAATTACTTGCATTTTTATATGCAATACCGTGGAATTTTACGCATTTTTATGTGAAAATAAAAAAAATAAAAAACAAAAAATAGAAGCCAGATATTAAAAGGAAAAAAAAGAAAGAAAGAAAAATAAAACAGATGCATAGGCATGAGGTGTCTAAATCTGTAATATAAATACGCGAAGTAATGAATAATAATAAGCTGCTAGATAGATAGATAGATAGATAGATAGATAGATAGATAGAATTTGAGCAGACAGGGATACTTAGATGGATAGATAAATAGAATATGAACAGATTGAGATAGATAGATAGATAGATAGATAGATAGATCACGCCACTAAATAAATAAATTCCACCATTTTTAACACCGTAAAATAACAAAGCAAATATGATATACGTATATATACACACATGCATACAAACACGTGTGCATGCACACACACACACACACATACACTCATGCACACACAAAAATACACACACAAACACACACACACAGACACACATATATATATATACACCGCATATATATATATATATATATTCAGGAAAAACACATATTTCATATTTGAATAGATAGATAGATAGATAGATTACGTTATCAAATAAACAAACTCCTCCGTTTTTAACATAAGTAAAAGGAACTATGATAAACGTATATATATACCCATGCACAAAAACACATGCTCGCACACACACACATTTATTCATATATATATATATATTATATATATATATATATATATATATATATATATATAGTGTGTGTGTGTGTTGTGTGTGTGTGTGTGTGTGATATACATATTCAAGTGTAAACTGATAGATAGACAGATAGATAGAGAGAGAGAAGACAGAGAGAGAGAGAGAGAAATACAGAGAGAGGGATAAAGTAACACCCATGAATAGATTGTGACAAGTTGTTGTTTTTTGTTTGTTTTGGAGGGTTGTTTTTGTTTTGTTTTGTTTTTACAAAAATTGAAAGTTCCTTCTAAACTAAAATGTAATTTCAGATTATTGAGAATATTTTCTGATCCAACTTGATTATTCCTCGATAAAGACTTACATTGCTGCAGAATCTTGTAAGAAACACTACGTAATATCTGTTCGACTTTTTGATAAGAAAAAGTACTGACTTTCTCTAGTTCCTAATGGTTGATAATAAAGATGTTATACAAAGCTACGGTTTTTATTTTCCAGGTAAGTGAAACACCACTATAGGCTGATCCCTTAAATCAGACTGTCAAAATCTGTGCATCCTTCGTTGAAGGATAGGATCCATTAGAAGAATTTTTTCGCGCTTTAGCTTTGGCTCTGATATGGATCCTAAGCGGTAGATGTAAGGATATACTGACAGATAAAAGGATTTTGGGGAAAAGGGATCAAGATAGATAGATAGATAGATAGATAGGTCTTAAAGACCGTATATATTTGTGTAAATAAGTATAATAGGTCAAACACAGATTTAAAGACACTTACGTAGACAGACGTACAAACTATACACGGAGACGCACATGTACATCCTTAGTGCTTTTCATTTTTGCAGTATCTATCTATCTATCTATCTATTATAAGCATATATGTATATACATGTACACACGCGCGTTTAAATTTAAAATTTTCTCCAAAGGATGCTCGATTGAGCTGTGTATCGATATGGGTGGATATTAAGTTGAAAAATCTATATGTATTCATATATATATATATATATATATATATATACATATATATATATATATATATGTATATATATATATATATTTGTGTGTGTATGTGCGTGAATCTATCTATCTATCTATCTATATATATATATATATATATATATATATATATATATATATATATATATATATATATATATATATGATAGAACTTTAAATTAGATAAGTTTGAAAAAGGAAGTGTCTGATATTTCTGAGCAGGTATAAAATCTAAGATTCATGATGATTATGAACACTAGAATCCCTGACCTAAAGTGTCCATGTAGTATGCACAATTTTATATATATATATATATATAATATATATATAATCATAAATATAAATATATATATATAAATATGTATATGTACAAACTAAAATATTTTTTTGTGTTTTTTGTTGTTGTTTTTTTACATTGAATATTATACTTGATTATCAAGAAATTTAAAATTCACTTACCAATTCTTATTACATCTATTTACTAATGCTTTTTTACGACAAAAACGTACATCGAACGTAAAATCTAAAAACAATATTCTTCCGAAACTTTTTTCCCTACTTTCCGTTACCAAATCAACCTACGAATTAAAAACAAAAAGCAACTTTTTTTTTTTTTTTTACTTTGTTTCATCCTTACAGATTTAAAAAGAAAATCAAAATCATCTTTTTTTCACGTGTTGGGAAAAGGAAATATGGAATAGTTTCCTTTTTTTTTTTTTTTACACGCGGTGAAAACGTACGATTCTTTAAAATTTTTCTATTGTCACTTATTTTGGCCACTTAAAGTGAAGAAGAAGAAGAAGAAGAAGAAGAAGAAGAAGAAGAAGAAGAAGAAGAAGAAGAAGAAGAAGAAGAATGTTCAAAATAGAAGCTTAAAAAAGGTTAATTTCTTGTCGCAATTAAAAGACCATTTTGTCTGTCAGTGAATTCATCTTTACCAAATTATTTCAATTGGTTCCACTTTATGATCCTTAGTATTAATCTGTCTGTTTTCTATTAGTTTCTGATCACCTTTCTGTTTTTTCGCTTATTTAAAAACTAAAAAAAAATTTTAAATAATAATAATGATAATAATAATAATAAATTGCATAAAATAAATAATAATAATAATAATAATAAATAAATAAATAATAATAATAATAATAATAATAATAATAATAATAATAATAATAATAAATTGCATATAATAAATGATAATAATAATAATAATAATAAATTGCATAAAAATCCCCCGAACCATTAAAGTCATTTCTTCTTCTCACCCCGCGTAAAATACCATCGTTAGTTAGGATTGACTTTTTTTTTAATTGCCACACTCCAAAAGGAAAAGAAAAGAAGCCATAGCTATTATTTTATTTTATTTCATTTTTAATGATTTAATAATAATAATAATAATAATAATAATAATAATAGTAAATGACACACATAAAATCCTATGGGATTTTGACATACAAACAAATCCCCTAATCTCGGCCAGACGAGCAGACCTTATAGTAATCAACAACAACAACAACAACAAATAAAAATAAAAGAAAGAGAACTTGCAAAACTGTCGACTTTGCTGTCCCGGCTGTCCACAGAATAAAACTGAAAGAATGTGAAAAGAAGGATAAGTACCTTGACCTTGCTAGGGAATTGAAAAAATTATGGAACATGAAGGTGACAATAATACAATCGTGATTGGTGCTTTTAATAAAGGATTATTAAAGGGACTGGAGGACTTGGAAGTTGGAGACGAGTGGAGGCCACACAAACTACAGCATTATTGGGATCGGGCAGAATACTGAGAAGATTCCTGGAGACTTAAGGAGACTTGCTGTCACTCAAACTCCAGCGAAAGACCATCAGCTAACGCTGATGAGAAAAACTCTAATGAGTAAATAATAATAATAATAATAATAATTACTGTCCCAGGAGACAACAAAGAAAAATTAAAAGAAAGCGAAAAGAAGGATAAATATGTGGACCTTGTTAGCGAATTGAAAAATCTGTCGAACATGAAAGTGACAATTATACCAATTGTAATTGGTGCTCTGGGTATAGTCACCAAAGGATTATTAAGAAACTGAGGACTTGGAGGTTGGAGGACGAGTGGAGACCATCCAAATTACTGCACTACTGAGATCGTCCAGAATACTGAGAGAGTCCTGGAGACCTGACGAGACTCAAACTTCTATGAAAGACCATCAGCTAACGCTGATGTGTAAAAACTCTCAAAGTGTAAATAATAATGATAATAATAATAAAGGCTAAGTTATAGTTAACGAAAAGGAGAACCTGCCAAATTACGGATTTGGCTGTCCCGGCGAACCACAGAGTGAAAACCAAAGAAAACGAAGATGGAGATGAGCACTAAGACCTTGCAAGAGAACTAAAAATAGCTATGGAATACGAACGTGAAATTGAAACCAGTTGTAATAAGTGTGTTGGGAACAATCCCCAAAGGCTTGCTCATGGGACTAGAAGATTTGGAAACCGGTGGACCAATCGAGACCATCCATCCAGACTAAAGCATTTTTTAGATCGGCCAGAATACTGAGAAGAGTCCTAGAGACTTGTTGTCCCTCAGACTGTAGAGAAATGTTGGCGTGAAAAGCTCGCAAGGAGTAAAATAACAGTTAGCCAGAAAAGGAGGAGAATGAGCAATTCATATATAAACAAAAGTAAAAAAATATTATTCCCAAAAAGTAGAAAAAAAATAACAACAAAAATACAAGGACAGACAAAAAAAAAACAGGAACGGAAAGAAAAACCACTTTACAGGTATTTAAGAAACTAAAGACAGGGCACACGAAATGACCTGATCATGGCTAATCATAAAATGAGAAACGTAATCATTACTAATCATCATCATCATCATGTCACGCTATCAGCACGGATATCCCCGACCCTCTCTCGCCACCCCTCCCTATCGTCCATTACTTCCGACAGGTCCTCAGGGCTACATCCCATATCGACGCAGAGCGTCTGTATATAGGTTCTAGTTGGTCATCCTGCCTTTGCACGTTCATGTAAAGGGGTCCACAGGAATCCATGACTTATGAGCTCCCCCCTACTTCTCCAGCTGTGTCCCGCATGTCTGGTTCGTCTAACTTGGATAGTTTCGTGATGGTTGGTAGGTGGCCGTATAGCTGCTGCTTTGTGGGTGCTGTCTCCAGGACTTGTTCAATATTGCACGCAGCATTCTTGTGTAGTTGCCGTCAAGCTTTTTCTCCATACGTTTAGTTAGCGTCCATGTAGTGCATCCATATAGCAGTATTGACACAACTGCTGCTTAGAAGAAACTGCGCTTCCTTTTATCGGTCAGGTCTGATTTCCATATGACTGATAGCTTATTATTAGCTGTCCATGCCTTTGCTAGTCGCGTGTCGATCTCTCTCTCTCTCTCTCTCTCGGTTGATGAGGTAGGGGAACTTGTCAATAAAAAAACTAGTTCATTACTAATAACATCCCAAAATAGCGCCATAAGGACAAATTATGTCAAGACTTGACTAGATAGGACCGAAAAAAAATGAAGTGTTGATTATACGGAGAGAGAGAGAGAGAGAGAGAGAGAGAGAGAGAGAGAGAGAGAGAGAGAGAGAGAGAGACGATACAGTAAAAATAAGCGAGCGAAGCAAACTGGCACAGAAGTAGTACCAGAGCAGGCACGACGGGGTAGGAAAGGTGCTTCACTGGAAATTGTGCAAGCAACTAAAATTTGATCAGCCTAGCCAGCTTGAGTAGTTGAATACGCCAACTGCATGTATGCAGGGGGATGAGAAAATCCTACCCACCCAACGGGTGTTCTGGATATGACACTAAACCACCTGATGGTGAGACTCCCGACCTGGATGTATGTGAAGTATCCCTTCATTGCCACTACTTTCAGGTCCACTTTGATCCGGTGTGATAGCAATTGCCAGAGTCACAACTACGAGGCAAAATAGAACAGTTCAGTCTTTTACCATAATATTTTATATACATAATATTTTATAATATTACTAATATTAATATTAAATAGAAATATTTGTTTCAAATGGCAATACTTGACACTGTTTAAAAAGATAAATAACAAATACTTGAGACCATTTAACTATGTGCAAATAATGAATAGCAGCACTTGAAAATATTTATTTTGTGCCAACATATGAATTGTAACTGGGTTTAAAAAATTACCTTCAAACTATTCACGAGTAGTTTGAAGGTAACTTTATAATATATATATATATATATATATATATATATATATATATATATTCTTGGATACATATGTGGTGGGGATTTTAAATGTAAAGAATAATTCTATCCAAGTGAAAAGATTTTTTGCAATTTTAAAAGCTTAATATATAACCGGTTCCCTGGTCTAGTGAGTAGAGTGTTCACCAGTGGTCCGGGAGACCTGGGTTCAATCCCAGGTCGCGTCATCCCAGACACTTTTAAAATGGTACTTGATACCTCCTTGCTTAACACTCAGCAAAATAAGGTATGTATTGAGGGTAAAACGGAGCAATCCAGGGAAAGGAGTAGCACCCTCCCTATATCTCGAAGTAGTAGCTATTGAAAAGGGATCCTTCGGGTTGCCTTCGACTACTGTCGCCAACATTACTTTTTACTTATATATATATATATATATATATATATATATATATATATATATATATATATATATATATATATATATATATATATATATATATATATATATATATATATATATATATATATATATATATATATATATATATATATATATATATATATATATATACTGGGTGACCTAAAAAAAACAGAATCCATAAACCTTTTTATTACTTCTACAAAAATAAAGCAAAATAATTCTAATTTTGTACACTCGAACTTCTGGACATGTTGGGGAATACTATGGCCCCAAATTTTCATGCACAGAATTTACTTCATATCCAGAAAAAAAAAGAAAAGGCTAGAATTAAATTTATGAATTTCAGTCAAAAATATATGGGTTCTAGTTTCTGGGGGGGGGTCACCCTATATATATATATATATATATATATATATATATATATATATATATATATATATATATATAGGATTTGGCTTTGAATAACTATCACGATGAAATAACCAAAATTTGACCAAACAAACAAATGGGACGTATACTAACAAGAAACTGGAGGTGCCCGTGGTGTAATGGTTATCGTCTTTGGAAATCGACACGAGTTCAAATCCTAGACGAGACTGATTGCATTTCACATAGCCCTGATACCATTGGGAAAGGTATGAATCCAATTATTCTCCCTCCAGCTATGGGTAAATAGTTGGGCAGACTAGGTTCTCCAGCCTTGGTGAGGCAACTACTCTAGGAGAAGGAAAACTCGGACTTCAAACCTGTTAAATTCCGCTTAAAAATTGACCTTGTGTCATATCCTGCCCGAGCGGACGGGTTGGTAAATATATATACAAACAAGAAACTATAAAAAAAAATGAGACCAATGATAAACTTAAAAACAATCGACTGATAATGAATAATTAACTAATTATCTAACCAATTTATAAGATTGTAATTATTTCAACACGCTTATCCAGCATCAGCTGGAAAAATTTTGGACCAAGTTAAATGATAATATAGCAGAAAGGATGAAGAAAAGAAATATTCAAACAAAATTTCCCTGTTTTTTTTTTTTGCATTAATATAAATGTTTGGTCTAAATTCTCTCAATTTTAAAACTTTATATACTTTTAATGTATTTACCAATCTATTGCAATCACCAAATTCAATAATTATTTGTGTTTAATATGCATTCATGTATAACACAGACTTATATTTGTCTCTGTCTCCCACCAGACAGGACTTGACACAAGGTCAATGACCCAAAGGCCGATTTTCGTGGGGATGTTTAGACAACGAAATTCTGTGGAAAAAAATACATTCTTGAATACAATAAGCAGATATTTTTATAATTTGTAACAAGTAAAATTAACCTAAATCAAACAGGTTCAATTTTTTTTATCGTTAAGTAAAGGTTAAAAATAAGCATTTAGAGTATGTGGGCACCTCTGGTGGTGTAATGGTCAGCAAGCTAGACTAGCAAACCTACACGAGTGAGTTCGAGTCTCATTAGGTTCCCCATTTATATGGCCCTGTGCCACATTTAAAACAAAGCATTTACATCGTGTCTTAAAACACAAAATTTACACCATGTTTAGAGCCAATGTACGGACATATTCCCACACAAATTCAAGAAGCTTGCAGCGAAAAAAAGCTCACATTAGGGGGAAAAAGACTTATAAACAAGCACGCATGCCAGTGGATATATCTCTGTAACGGTGCCCGTGGTGTAATGGTTATCGTCGTTGGAAATGGACACGGCGACACGAGTTTAAATCCTGGACGAGACTGATTGCATTTCACATAGCACTAATACCCTTGGGAAAGGTACGAATCCAATTATTCTCCCTCCAGCTATGGGTAAATAGCAGGCTAGGTTCTTCAGCCTTGGTGAGGCAACTAGTCTAGGAGAAGGAAAACTCTGACTTCAAACCTGTTAAATTCCGCTTGAAAATTGACCTTGTGTCATATCCTTCCCGAGCGGAGGGGTTGGGTAAATATGATTATTCAAATTTTTTTATCGCATTTTAACTGAAATTATTGTTTTCAAGGAATTATATTTTATCACAAAGGCTGCCCAAAATATAGGTCGAAACAAAACTTTTCTTTTGGCATCTTCAGTTACTTTTTTTTTCACCACAAATATCACGACTACCTTTTTTTAATTTCAAAATCGACTTCAAACTTGTCAAAAATTCTCATTTTGCACCCGGACAGACAGACAGACAGACACACACACACACACACACACACACACACACACACACACACATATATATGTATATATATACGTGTGTGTGTGTGTGTATGCGTATTTATCCAACCCCTCCAAAACAGACAGTGTAACACAAGGTCAATTCTCATTTGAATTCAATGTTTTTCTTTCCAAAACCAAGAGCAAAGAACCTAATCTGCCCTACTACTTACCCATAGTTGGATGAAAAACAAATAAATTCAAGCCTTTCTAAAGGGCATTAGCGCGAAGTGGAACGCAAACATATATATAAATGTGTATGTGCGTATATATATATATATATATATATATATATATATATAATTAAAAGAGTTCTTTAGATGAAGATTGTGCAACCAGTACACACATGAAACTCCGAGAAATGGAAGGCAATAACATTGTGGACCAATTTTAATGTTGTAGAGATTAAATCGGCTGTGCTCATATATTGAACGCATTCTTAAAAAAGAGTTTTTTTTCTTTTTTTTTTTTTTGATTTTGGGTAAAAAACAAAACGTTTAATACATATATATATATATATATATATATATATATATATATATATATATATATATATATATATATATATATTCTCTTTTGCATGTTTCATTCAAAACTACAGTTTCTTACTTTTTTTTTTTTTTTTGGATTATTGATTTTTTTTTTCTTGTTGTCTCACAAGATCTCTCAAGCTTTGTTCGTTTTTAAATAAAATTTTAAGAAAATATTTTATCGAAAAAAAAATTTGACCGAAATTTTCTCCCACACAGTTTTCAGCATTGGTCTTTTTCAAGGTTATAGTCAAGATGTTTTTGTTTTTTTTATTAGTTTTATTTTTTGTTCTCTCTCTCTCTCTCCCCTCTCTCTCTCTCTCTCTCTCTCTCTCTCTCTCTCTCTCTCTCTCTCTCTCTCTCTGTGTTTTTTACGTTCTTTTTTGCGTTTTTCTTTAAAAAACACAGTCAAACGTTTATTTTTACTCTCTGAAATGCTTTCTATTAAGAGTGTAGAAATATTTTAAATACTTTATAGTTTTTTTCTATAGTAATTTGTTTCATTACAATTTTAAAATTCAAACCGTCTGGTGTTCATGTACCCTTCTGTTAACCGCCACCCCAGCTATAGATAAATAGCCAACTTAAAGCAAATAATCCGAAAGAAGGGATACAAAACTCTTAATTCAAGACCAAGAAGCGTGAGTCTAGCAACCCTATCCAATAAAATGGCAGCAATATCACATATATCGTGTAGTTATTCTCTCATGCCTTTAAAGATACAGAAAGATTATATTACCAACATTTTGTCGTTGTTAAATCGTTTGAAAGCCATTGTTTCAAGCTAATTATTACCGGATAGTAAGATCAATCCTCGCTGTTTCTTCCATACATGTGGTTTTCTGTCAGAGTTAGACTACACCTATATATCACGGTCAAAATTCCTCCTCTAGTCCACAGAAGTGAACCTTCAAAGAGCAGTGATGCCCTATCATCCCCCCATATCTTCCACTATTGGTAAATAGTTGGGTATATTGGGTTCTTTAGCCTTGGTACAACAATCACAAACGGGATATGATTGTGACCTTAAGTTCTTGAGGGGTGCGGGATATTTACATAGACGCGTGAAAAATTCGCGTAGAGTGAAAATCATTATCATCATCATGTCGTGCCGCCAGGACGGATATCCCTGACGCTCTCTCGCCACTTCTCCCTGTCGCTTATCGCCACTGACAGGTCTTCAGGGCTACATCCCGTATCCTTACAGAGCTGCTGTATGTATGTTCGAGCTGGTCGTCCTGCTTTTGCTCGGTCATATGAGAGGGTCCATAGGAGTACATCACTTATGAGCTCGTCCCTGCTTCTCCAGCAGTGACCTGCATGTCTGGTTCGCCTAACTTGTAGAGTTTTCGTGATGGGAGGTAGGTGGCCGTATAGTTGGTGCTTTGTGGGATGTTGCCTCCAAGACTTAACTTTCTCTTTCATCTTTTTTTTTCATCGGAATTCTGCGACACAAATTGTACATTCGTAACTATGCCGGTTATCATGCGTTTGCCCCGGCAGAGAATCGAACTCATATCACTTTTCTTCAAGATGTCTCTCTTTCTGGGACTCAGTTGTCATGCCGATTAGGGCAAGAGGTCGGTCTTAAGTGGAATTATTCTAGTACTAGAGTGAGTGGACTGAAAAAGATGCCATGGTCTCAGCTATTTGGTAGCAAGTCGGGCAGATACGAGAGGAGGACCCACGAAGTGGAAAAATATTCACCCATCCGTTTTCTGTAGCGTCACTGTCTCAGTTGACTGCGCCCGTGGCAGGCTGGAGAGCTTCATCTTTCTCTCACTCCTCGGACCTAAATATAACAGTCACTTGCACCCATAACCACCAACAGCCCATCCTCGGCGCAGCACTCACCGACGTCCCTAGCTAAAGCCAACCCAGTTACTAGAGTGTTTTGCTGTTGGGAACGAATCGGGAATACACAAAGCTGACGGGGTGTGGGAGTAGGAAGGCAGAAAAAAGGGGGTTACTGAGGTTACTTGGACAGGTAACCAAGAGTAAGTACCCACTTCCCCATCCTCCAAAAAGTTAAAAAAAATAAACATCTTGGAAATTCAAAAAAAATTAAAACGAAAAACTTTATAAAATCTCTTTATATATATATATATATATATATATATATATATATATATATATATATATATCGTATTCATTTTTGAACGAATCTATTTTTAACATGTACAAACAATTATCATTATATATATGTGTGTGTGTGTGTGTATGTGTGTGTGTGTGTGTGTGTGTGTGTTAAAATTTGACCCTGTAATAATGAATACAATAATATGTAAATGTATACATATAATTTCTAACATGTACATACAATTATTATGCATATATATATATATATATAATATTGTCTAAGTGTGTGTGTGTTTTAAAAATGAGTCATGCAATAATGAATACGATATATATATATATATATATATATATATATATATATCGTATTCATTTGTGAAATAATTTTTTTTAATATATATGAACAATTATGATTGGATATATATGAGTGTGTCAGTGTCTGTGTGTTAAAACTGGGTTATGCAATGATGAATATATATATATATATATATATATATATATATATATATATATATATATATATACATATATATAATTTTTAACATAGGAACTGGTCCATTGGCCAAATCACGAGAGCCTTCGCCAATGGTCCGAAAATTGGGGTTTAATTCCAGGTCGAGTCATGCCAAAGACTCAAAAAATGGCACTTGATGCTTCCTTGCTTAACATTCAGCCTTATTATAATGCTGTGGGTTAAGCAAGGTACGGATGAAAGGTAAAGTAGGGCAATCTAGGGAATGGTGTAGCGCCCTCCCCCACATCTCACTGTAGTAGCTATGGGAAAGGGAGCCTTCGGGTCGTCCTTGACTGCAGTCGATTTACTTTACTTACTTAGATACAATTGTAAATATATATATATATATATATATATATATATATATATATATATATATATATATATATATATATATATGATTGTGTTTGTTTTAAAATTGAGTCATGCAATATTGAACACGATATATATATATATATAATTCTTAATATGTACAAACAATTATTAGACTAAATCAAGTCTATTTAGACTTTTAAACAAGGGATTGATCATAGAGAATCCTCTTGTTTGTTTTTAAAGCTTATATAATGCTGGACTGCGACTGCGAAGAAAGAGAGTTCGATCTCATTACGTTCTTTCGTTCACTTGGGAAAGGTGTGAACCCCCTTGTGTGAACCCCCTTGTCCTCCCCAAGCAATAGGGGTTTATGGTACCATTATTGTTCTACAAGGATGGCTTTGACATTGAATAACCTACAAAAGTTGATATGCCATTAGGTAAAAAGCTAAAACTTATATAACGTTTTATATATAGAATCTTTTAATGATTCTCAAGTTTTTTTTTTTAATTTTCCTTTTCTTGTGGTTGGATAAACTGACCGAAGAAAACAATATCCAAAAAAAGAAAATATGACAACTAAAACCACGTGGTCAATGTATAAATTAAAATTCAACAAAAAACAAAAAATTTATACTACAAGAAAACAAGAAAAATTATGTGAGCCGATAATAGTTCCCACAAAGTTTTTTTTTTCTTTTAGGATTAACACACCAGCGTTTCGTGTTTTGGAAGACATTTTTTGTCTCATTTGAAATTTGTTCAAAATAATTTTCTGTGCAAAGCTTGGTCAACGGCACAGATGAGTGGAAGGGTTCATATCTACCAGAAATATCTTCAGAAGAAAGAAATTCTTCTGTTGTTGTCAAAAGGTTATTCTTCCCGAAATATCTTCAGAAAAGAGTTAAATTCTTCTGTTGTTAGTAAAAAGGTTATTCTTCCAGAAATATCTTCTGGAAAAAGTTAAATTTTTCTGTTGTCGTCTAAAGGTAATTCTTCCAGAAATATCTTCTGAAAAAATTTTAATTCTTCTGTTGTCGTAAAAAGTTCATTCTTCCAGAAATATCTTCTGGAAAAAGTTAAATTCTTCGTTGTAGTCAAAAGGTTATTCTTCCAGAAATATCTTCTGAAAAAAGTTAAATTCTTCTGTTGAAGTTAAACGTTAATTCTTCTAGAAGATGTTTCTAGATCAGTGGTTTTTGAAATTTATTGAAAATGTTGAGATAAAAGGTAGCGAGAATTTTATCTTCTTGATAATCTAAGAAAGATTAGTTCTAAAAAATAAATATCAGTTATTTGGTTGGCAACACGTTAAAGTAACAACAGTTTCTTTTTTTGAGGGAGCTGATTTCCACGGGACAATGAGTTCTTACTTCTCTCTCACTGTCAAAGGAAGTTAGTTGTTCGAGTTTATTTATGAATAAAGATAGGACCAAGAAGCATTTGCGCCATTGGGTCAGAATTCTTCTCAATTCTTTTTTTAATTTTATTTTTTGTTCGCAGTGAAAGATTTTTCAGCCAATCATGTTGAAGGTTATAAAATGAATACAGTTTTTTTTTCAGATTGTTAAATTGCACCCTTTTTATTTTCTTTTTCTTCAAAGTTTTCACAAAAAGGAAAATATGAGCAAAAAGATTTTGTCTCTATTTTTGGTGGAATTTTTTAGCGCCCACCTCCTCACAAGAAAACGGTGGTTCACTTTCTGGTTGAATTTTTTAGAACAGAGAGTTTTATTAATTCTTGTACGAATTTAGAACTTTACAATATTCGATCATGTTTATTGATACAAGTTTATTTCAACTTTCTTGAACATATTGTTTAAAGATTCTTATATATATATATATATATATATATATATATATATATATATATATATATATATATATATCAATATATATATATATATATATATATGTGTGTGTGTGTGTGTGTGTGTGTGTGTGTGTGTGTGTGTGTGTGTGTGTGTGTGTGTGTGTATTAAGTCGTGTACTTGGGTTAACGTCTTACATGAAGAATAGGAAAAACAAATCAATCTTTGACTTATCTTATATTTGGGATATTCTTTTACTTTTTAAAAGTTTGACAGCATCAATATTCAGTTAAGAAAATTCATTTCAAAAATATTTACAAAAGTTTTAATGAAAAAAGGTTAAAATTGATTGAGAAGATTTTAGATATCATTACATTCTTCAAAAAGATAATCATATCTTCGTTTAAAAAAATGTAAAGATTTTAAAAATTTAGTGAAATTTTTTCCCCAATGAAAAAAGTTTCTCAGTTCATATATATATATATATATATATATATATATATATATATATATTTAGAAATGATTATTTCATATACATATCTTCATTTCTTAATTCCATGAACTTGTTTATAAATATTTTCATATGAAAATTTCACACGCACAGACAGAAAATAAATATATATATATATATATATATATATATATATATATATATATATATATATATATGTATATATATATATATATATATATATATATATATATATATATATATATATATACATGTGAGTGTGCTTGTACATAGATAGATAGATAGATAGGCCGGCACTTGTGCTGTAAAGCTTATAGACGAAGAAAATGGACGAGCTTAGTTCAAATCCTGGACGACACTGTTTGCATTTTACTTAACGCTATCACCCATGGGTAAAATATTGATCCAATTATTCTTCCTCCAGTTATGGGTAAATTGTTGGGCAGACTCGACTCTCCAAACTTGGCATGGCAACTACTCTAGAAAAAGGAAAACTCTAAATTTAAACCTCTTAAACTCCGCTTAAAAAGTCGACCTTGTGTTACATCCTATTAGTCCGTAGGGGAGTATATATATATATATATATATATATATATATGAATGTGTATGGGAAGCTGTGTCTAGGAATCTCACCTGATTATCTCTATCTTGAAACTCAGAGATTTCAATTCAATTTTTTTTATATTTGCTGAACACTTTTGTCTCGTTCCTTCCTGAATTCACTCACGTTTTATTTTTGCCCGAACAGGAGACATTCGTATTTTAATCTAATCACACACACACACACACACACACACACACACACACACACACACACACACACACACACACACACATATCTATGTATTTATCATAATTTCTTATATCTATGTTTAGTTGGAAATGGGTATTTTTAATGAATATCCAAACTTGATTTTCTGTATATATATATATATAGTCATCCACAGACAGACTGTTTCGTTCTATCAGAACTCTTCAGTGTGGCTAGACACGCAGGGCGCTCGAAGTCGGAATCGAAACCCATCCAACTTTACGTTAGACTAAGTCTCAGACCACTCGGCCAACAAGTGAACGTTGGCTAAGGGAATTTTTAAGGTATTTATGTAGCAACAGCAGCGTCCGTTTGTTTACATTTTAATACCCTATCGGCTACCAGAGTGCTCAATTCTTTCAAAGAGCTTTTGCATTATGCGAGGTGGCTGCCTGACAATTCCTTCGCTAGAGTGCTCAACCCCCATGGGGGGCGTATGTGTGTGTGTTTGTGTGTGTGCATGTATGTATACATCTCTGTGAGTGTCAGTGTATCTGTGCTAGTACATATATATTGGAGGGAGCAATTCTTCAATATAAACTAGTAGATATACAAGCGTTTAAAAATGTGAACGGCGTACAAAAAATTGATCTTCCCTGGTCTCAATGGTGAAGGGTTAAATACCTGAAACCCCTAAGGAACGCGTTATAACATAACTAGAAACGCTCCTCCTTGCCCCAACTTTAGCAGGATATTTTCAAATATTTCACTCTCTCTCTCTCTCTCTCTATATATATATATATATATATATATATATATATATATATTATAACAGTGTTGGTTGTCTCTAAATCACTTTGTGGGTTTGTGTCGAAACAAGTGCTATATAATATGGAGAGTGCTCAATATCTAGGATAGACCTATTATATAATAATAATAGTAAATAAATATATATTTATTTATTATTATTATACAATAGCTCTACCCTAGATATTGAGCACTCTTCATATTATATTGCACATGGTCTTAACTGCCTGATGATTGTTGTTTTGAAAAAAAAACTCCATGAAACCCTGGGTCGCAATCTAAATTCCATGAATTAAATATATATATCAAATATATATTTATTTATTATCATCATCATTATGATTATATATGTATATATATATATATATATAATTGCTCACAGAAATATAAGCAGACATATTAAAGCTTTAAGAAATAAAACTATGCTAGAACTAAATTCTATTTATAACGATCCCCGAATTTAGGTTTTGTGGGTTTTGATGCTTACCGGTCAGTTTTCTGAAAAGTAGAATGGGATTTTTAGACAAAACGTTTTCTCCAAAAATGTTTTTCAAAGTTGGTCAACGAGACTGAGAAGATGAACCCAATTTGCTATATAGAAGAAAGCAAGTGAGATTTGCGGATAGTGGCCGCGGAGAAAATATCTTCATAGGGAAAACTGGTGTGCTTAGAAATAATTTTATAATCTGCTTCGCCTTCTGGCTCGTGCGTGCGTCCATGAGGCGAAGTCTTTCTATCCCCCCGCCTCTAAGGCGTGACACATGCCGAATCTAGTGAACGTAGACAGGTTGGTAGTTACAATGGTATTAATATCCAGACAAGTATGCAGGAGAGGGTCTATATGTGCATATATACCCGAATAGCAGACAGAAAATAATGTTGAATTTATTATTCACCGGAACCTTCCCTCTCCCGGCGCCGAACCTTTCCTATGCACCCCCCCGCCGAATCTTTCCTCTCGCACCACCCCTACTCACCAAAATATTCAGATTTCACTTTACCTTTATTGGCTGTGTTATACACAAGCGTTGTATCAGCCCCCTCCCGCCTCGCACCGTGTAATACAGTCACCATATTGATAGATTCACTAGACAAGTTGTAATTCCTAAACAACTCACCCCTACCCTCACCTTTACCGGCGAGTTGGGGGCGGTGACGAGGGAAGAGATGTTGACAAATTGAAGCATTTCAGTCTATTCGTCGTGCCCCACCGATCTATGCCTATTTCGCAACGACAGCTCCAACGTAACTGTATCGTGTCGATTCGTCAAACCAGCCCCTATTCAAAGGGGATCTTCCACCGAACAAGTATCGCTGCCAAGAAGACGACAGAGATAAGGAAAGCTGATGTCACAAAGGAAGCATCATTTGCACGGCTAGAAATGCTGTTAATCTTCCATAGCCCTTAATATTAAGAGACACGCATTATATATCTATATATATATATATATATTGAGTCTCCATTAAATTGTACTATATATATATATATATATATATACATTTGTGTGTGTGTCTGTTCGAGCCCATGTGTATCGGGGGAGAAATTCTTCAATATAAAATAGCAGATTTGCTAGCGTTTGAAAAGTTGAAGGGCGTACAAAAAAATTGATCTTCCCTGGTCTCAATGGTGAAGGGTTAAATACCTGAAACTCCTAAAGAACCCGTACTAACATAACTAGCAACTCCCCTCAGTGCCCCAACTTTAGCAGCACATTTTCAAATATATATATAGTCATCCACAGACAGACTGTTTCGTCCTATCAGAACTCTTCAGTGTGACTAGACACGTAGGACGCTCGAAGCCGGGATCGAAACCCATCCAACTTTACATTAGACTAAGTCTCGGTCCACTCGGCCAACAAGTGTACCACGTTTGGCTAAGGGAATTTTAAAGGTATTTATGTAGCAACAGCAGCAGCCGTTTGTTTACATTTTTATACCCTATCGGCTACCAGAGTGCTCAATTCTTTCGAAGAGCTTTGCATTATGCGAGCGGCGGCCGAAAATTCCTTCACCAGAGTGCTCAACCCCCATAGGGGAGCGTGAGGCTCCGGATTTGGAGAGTACGGAGTACATTATCATTGCCATTACTCCCAGGTCCTCTTTGACCCGGAGTAGTTGTATCTTTTTGGGTCCCCTCGGGGAGTCAAACAGATCTCTTTAAAAAATTGTTTGCATTGCGTACAAATTATTTGTTGTAAGAATAGTTCCTATCTGCTAAAATTATTTATTTTGGATTAGTTCATTGTAACCACACAATAACTACAATTAAACTGAGATAATTACCTGAAACCATATTATTAATTGTATTAGATAGGAATACTTGAAACCATACGACCGTGTGCTTGCTCAATCGGCTGGGGCTGTGGAATATACAGACTGCGACTCTGCAGAGGGGAAAGAACCCTGCCAAAAAGTGTCCTGGATATGACACAAAACAATCTGAGGGTGAGGTTCCAGTAATGCTAGGGTTTTGAGGAATGTGGAGTATCCCTTCATTCCCATCGCTGCCAGGTCTACTCTGGCCCGGAGTGGTAGCACTTGATAGGGTGAAATAGAACTAAAATAAGTACTTATGCTAAATGGAATTACTTGAAATAGAACAGTTTTGATATTTCAACTGAATTGTTTGAAATAGAGCTGTTTTGAACTGTAAACCTTGTACTAATGCTAAACTCAATTGTTTGAAATCGAACTGTTTTTGACATTGAAATTGTTCTTTGGCTAAACTAAATTACTTGAAATTGAACTGTTTTGACATTTAACTGTGTTTAAACAAAAACTATACTCATACTAAGCTAATTTTTTTAATCAAAACTATTTGACTAAACTGAATAACTTGAAATGGAACTGTTTTTGACATTGAAACTGGGTACTTATGCTAAACTGAATTGTTTGAAATAGAACTATTCATTTGTATAAAAATTGATTAAAAAATTAACAAATTAAATAACTTACAAAGGTTGATATGCCATAAACCTAAACAAACGACCGTGTATAAATTATTTGTATTAGATAAAAATACTTGAAATTATACAACTATACGAGAAAACAAACTCTTAATAGCTCAGAGAGATAAGACCCCCAACAACAACAACAACGAGTGTCCTGGATATGAAATTAAACAATCTGATGGCGAGTCTCCAGTAATGGTTGAGCTATGGGGAATGCAGAGAGCCCCTTCACTGCCATCACTCCCAGATTCACTCTAGCCGGGAGTGGTATCACCTGACAGTGTCATATCTATGGATCAAATAGAACTGTTTGACATTTAAACTGGGTGCAAACAAATGACTTACGCAAAATTGAATT
>OY757937.1:9251048-9266048 GCA_963585895.1 Sepioteuthis lessoniana
TCCCAACTCCCGTTTAACTGGGCCAAAGAATACTATATATATATATATATATATATATATATATATATATATATATTAAAATGAGTAGGTTCGTGAAGAGATTTGTATTTTTTAGGATTTATTTGTTTATTTTGTTCTTACATACGAGTATATTTCCAGCTTGACGCTTTTGTCAGAGAACATGTATGGCACAAAGCCTTTTTAATGAGTAATTAAATGAGACTTGAACTCACTTGTGTTTGCAGTTTGAATGGTTTTCAGTTGGTTATGGGTTTTTTTATGACGGTCGGTCCACTCTTTTTCTTATAGTGTGTTTCCTTAGCCAACTTTACCCCTCATTTGTTTCTGATATTTCGTACGTTGCGTGTGTGTGTGTTGGAGTGGTTTCGGATTTCACTTACAGTTATTTTCTCTCTCTCTCTCACTCTTTATCTCTCTCTCTCTATATATATATATATATATATATATATATATATAATGAAAATAATTCCTACATAACCAAGAGCGAGTCTTCCAAGGCTTCACCTAAACGGCTCTTCTGTTTTTCGTCTTCTTTTTTACTGAATTTTTTCCCCAGATATCAGTTTGTAGAATTCGAAATTTGTACTATCTGGGTTTTTTTTTCATACCAACAATATTATTGATTATATATAAAAATTAATGTATATATATATATATATATATATATTAATTTTTATATCTAATCAATTATTCTGCATATATATATATATACATATATATATGTATATACGTATTAGGTTATTTAGAAAATACTGTCCGACTAAAGAACTAATTCTTATTCCTGAATTTATAAATCTAAACAGTATTTTAATCAGTCAAAATATGATCCCTGATGATTTCTGCATTTCTGCCATCGATTAACGGGGATATTTTTGCCTCTAAAACCTTAAAACCCTAAACATTTTGATGCCAAGAAATCTTCCAGTGCAGTTTCAGCTTCTTTTGAACCGAATTAATTTTAGCCTAAAAGGTTTCCAGACGCTTGAAAAAATAGTTTTCGGTGAGTGAAAGATCAAGAGAATATGGTGGACGTGGCAAAGTCTCATATCCCCAGTCAGTGAGCGTCTATTGTATTATATTTGCGACATTTAGCTGAGTATTTTAACGAAGCAAAATTAAGACCGATCTTGAAAAGTAAATGCATCACTTATTTTCTCATGTTCATGATTAGGGACGTCTAACCTTCAAAATCAAATTCTAAAATATAAGTTAAAAAATTAATTGAGACACTTTTAATCTTTGGGAATGTGAATTTGAATACAGATGCTCTTAAAATGATTTGATAAAACAATATTTAAATTGTTTATGTTAAAATCGGACTGTATTTTCGGAAAAGATCTAATATATATATATTCGTACACACACACTGATACATACATATATATGTACACACACCCCTATATATATATATATATATTCACACAAACACATACGTACGTATATGTGTACACACACACTTATATATATATATATATATATATTCACACATACGTACATGTATATGTACACACACGAACCTATATATATATATATACACACACATACATACATTGGCCCAGCGGTTAGAGTGTTCGCCAATGGCCCAGGAGACCTGGGTTCAATCCTAGGTCGAGTCATACCAAAGACTTTAAAAATGGAACTTGATACCACCTTGCTTAACACTCAGCATTATAAGGTACGGTTCAAGGGTAAAGTGGAGCAATCCCGGGAATGGAGTAGCGCCCTCCCCTACACCTTGGTGTAGTAGCTATCGAAAAGGGAGCCTTCGGGTCACCCTCGACTATGGACGCTAACTTTAACTAACTTTATATATATATACATATATATATATATATATGATGAAATTATAGATTGTGGTGAATCTGACAAGATGATAAAAATAAGTGGAAAAATAACAGTTTGATTTATCCATCTTTCCACTTATTTTTGTCATATATATATATATAAATAAATATGAATATATATATATATATGTGTGTGTGTCTGTGTGTGTGTTGAAAAACAAATTATATTCAAATTAGAGAGAATGTTTTATTGTCTTCAGGAAATAACGTGAAACAAGCTTTACAACAGGGTGACTTACCCTGCAAAATTCTTTCAATAATCCACATTGAACTACAGCATAATATAGCTTATCATCTATGGTATCTCAATGGCCTCTAGCCAAAAGAAAATAACATAAACTTTTTCGATATTTTCAACACTTATTCGTCAATAACTTAGCGTTATGGCATTCATGAAAGTAAAATGCATCTGTTGCTGTTTTTTTGCCGACAGAATCACCGAGACAACCCGTAAGACTGATCATAGCAAAGTTAAAAGCCTTGTAAGTTTGTTGTTTTCTTCAAAATATAGCAACAAATGAAACTGACGTCATAAAAGATGGCATTTTCTTACCAAAATCTATACTCCTGTTGGCACTCACACACACACACACATATATATATTCACACACACATACATACATATATATGTACACACACACCTATAAATATATATACACACACACACATATATATATATATATATATATATATATATATATAAAAAGTAAAGTAAAGTTGGAGTTTCTTGTTTCAGTCATAAAATATTATCATATTAAAGGGTTGCATCTATTTTGAGACAGTTTTGATTGATTTTCTATCCAAATAAGTAATTACGCAAAATATTTTTCCTCTCTTGTCCAAGGCATCGTAATCGAGGATTAATAGTTGTTATAGTATATTATTTTCAAATCTGAAACAAAAAAGAACACAACATTATTAGTAGTAGAGTTATTAGCAGTCACATGGGTCCTATGTATATTGAGACACCATATATATATATATATATATATATATATATATATATATATATATATATCGCTCCCCCATGGGGGTTGAGCACTCTGGTGAAGGATTTTTCGGCCACCGCTCGCATAATGCAAAGCTCTTTGAAAGAATTGAGCACTCTGGTAGCCGATAGGGTATAAAATGTAAACAAACGGCTGCTGCTGTTGCTACATAAATACCTTAACAATTCCCCTAACCAAACGTGGAATGCTTGTTGGCCGAGCGGTCTGAGACTTAGTCTAACGTAAAGTTGGATGGGTTTCGATCCCGGCTTCGAGCTTCCTACGTGTCTAGCCACACTGAAAAGTTATGATAGAACGAAATAGTCTGTCTGTGGATGACTATATATATATATATATATACTTTACAGACTCTCATAAATACTTAATATGTAATCATGTTTGCATCGGATAAGTATCTATCTATCGCAAGTTGTTAGAAAGTCAGCGAAAATCCTACACGCAGCTGTGAGCATTTCTCATAGCATTAATATATAATTTCACATCGCACTAGTTAGATGGATCCAACTTTTCCCCTTCAGCTATGGGTAAATAGTATGGCAGACTGGGTGCTTTAACCTTGGTATAATAACAAGGAGAAAGAAAACTCTAAATTCAAACCAGTTTTAAACCTGGAGAGGGATGGGTACCACCAGACTATTGCTATTCAAGACACGCTACCTGAGCAGCGTTCTTACAAGCAAACCAACCAACGGGAACAGTAAAGAATACAAATCCAAGAGATGTGGGGTGTCCTCGTAGTGTAATGGTTAAAGAGACGTACTACGGAATCGTAGTACGCGAGTTCGAACTCCAGTCGCGCTATTAAGCTCACTTTCGGACAAATACCCTTGAGAAAGGTATGAACCCCCTTATCCTCCTAGGTATAGATTAAATAGTACCACTACTGTTCTTCTTGAAGGATGGTTTCGGCATTAAATAACCCACAAAGGTTGATGTACCATGAAACCAAAAAAACCAAACCCTCCATACGAGAGATGTCCTCAAAGTAAGGTACAAACATAGTGTCTATATTACCATTACTACTATGCTACTTTCCATGTAGTTGCCATTAAGATTGTAATATTTGTATTATAGTGTCGTATATCAGGTAGTAAAGAGACAATAACATTTATTTATTCAAATATACATCTGTCTTGTTTATTACGAAACTTTACGAAATTAGTTGAGTGAGAGAAAGAGACGGATAAACAGGGAACCGCTAAGATTTACAACAGGTGGCGATGCATCATCCGGGAGCCATGCTTCTTTCACGGGAGACTGATACATGACAAGTTCTCAACCCAAGGGCTGGTGGCCCCCAGGTTAGAGTCCAAAACAACGTGATTCTGCTGACTGACCTCCGACTCTTCGGGGTTGAAAACTTGTTGGAAATTTTCCGGACGCCTGCATATTTCTCCTTACGCAATTCCCGTGGCATATCTGCTGTCCTTTACCTTAAAACACAACTGCACATCCCGTTTTTTGAAACCGACACCGGCCTAAGAAAAGGTCAATATGTTAGCAGAGGTGAATGAGCCATAAACACTCTGCTTTTAGAATTGGTTTTCAGTCAATCGCTTTGGGACATAGTAAGATGATATCTCGATTTCATGGCTTTCCATTTAGACTGTTTCAGGATAGTCGACATCTTTGTTGTGAAGTTTATTTGATCTTAACGCCATGTCAACCTATCTGGGGTTATTTCATGTCTATAGGTTAGGAAATCGCTTTCATTGTGCTGAAAAGTTCATTGGTTGAAAGGTTCATATGATGACGTCATATCTGCTATTGATGACTTTTTTGACCAATGGAATCCAAACATTACAACACCGATGAACGATGTGAGTGGATTTCAAAGAGGACTACGTTGACAAATTGACCTTATTTGTTGACATTCCATAAGAGTATCTTGGTCAGTCTGAGAACTTTCCAGCCAACTCACGTATTTATATTTTTGGATAGTTGTTTTTTTTTATCTTTTTTTATTTTTTGCACAAATACGAATAATTCTTAAACAAATCTATTTTACACATAGATGGAACCCTAACGAGTAGTACCATTCGGGTTCAGAGTGGACTCCGTTGCTATAGCAATGGGGTGGGGGGTACTCCACACTTCCTCGTTCTCCAGAATTATTTTCTCATCATCAGAGGTAGTTTAACATAATATCCAGGACAGTCATTGAGAGAGGGAGGCGTTCTCACCCCTTTGTAGAGAATATAATCCACGTATTCTAAGCCTTGACATCAGGGGTTTTGTTATAAAGTGACATACGCGTAATTTCAATTTTAAAACTGTTCTGGCTGTTACAAGAAGTATTGCATGCTTCCTTGTTACTTTTTATGTTTACAGCTTTCACAACGTTTTAACGTGCCGTTATTTATGTATATCCGTTCTAAATAAATAGATCGAGGAATAAAAATTATATAAGTTATTCAAAAGGTTAATCCCTTAATAATCAATTGTCATCTGCTAGTTATGAAAAATATTAATATTAAGGGTGTGTCGAAAAGATTTTGATCCTCTTACAGAAGAACCAATAACTCATCGATGATTAAAGAAACATCCTATTTTTGTTTTGTCAGTATGTTATCTGCCAAACCAGTCCCTGAAGAGAATTTACGATTAATACTAGTTTGATAGTGGGAGAGGTGTAGCGTGCTCTAGGCACAGATCCCATCACTCTCCATGTCTAGTTTAAATTCAGAGCTTTACCTTCTCCTTGACCAGTTACCATACGAAAGCTAGCGAGCTCACGAGCCTTGTCTTGCTGGTTTGAATTCAAAGTTTTACGTTCTCCTTCATTGATTGCCATACCAAAGTTTGTGAGCCCAGACCAGCCAGTTTAAATTCAGGGCTTTACCATTTGCTAGACCTGTTGCCATACCAAAGTTAGCCAGCCAGTCTACCCTACTATTTACTCATAACTGGAGGAAAAATCGTGGGCGTCATCCTTTTTCCCAAGTGTATTGGTGATATCAATAATGCAAACATCTTCCTTCGGGATTTGAACTCTGATAGCCATGGTCTATGACGATAAAAAATTACTCAGATATATCGTTGGTTGGTTGGTTGGTTGGTTTTAGGGAATGTGAGCCCTTGTTGGATCACTTATTACCGAAATCAGTCAATTTTTCAAGCAGTTTAATATTTTCAAATAATCAATAAACTAATTTTTGGCTAAGAGGAACTAATTAACAAAATTCTAATCATAGCAACCAGTATCCACAGGCTACACATACCCCTTCGATTAAAACGATTGGAGGTGTCTTTAGCGAAAAGGTAATCGTCACAGAAAATGGAATCGTCGAACCGAGTTCAAATCCTGAAAGAGGCTGTTAGTGTTTCATTCCCTTGGGAAAGGCATGAATCCATCTCCCTGTTAGCTATGGGTAAATAGTGGGCTTTAAACAAATTTACCTGGTTTTACATCCTGCTTATGATGGAGAGGTTAGGTACTCCTCTTTCTTCGATATGAAGAAATGGTGCCAGTATTTAGACTGTTCCCTTGAGGATTGGATTGTTTACGAATAATTACCATTTATTTGTTGAAACCAGATAATTGTCAGAAAGAAAAAAACTGACTTCGGTGTGATTTAACTCTTCAAGGATGGAACTGACTTAAAACCAACAAATTAAGCAAAACCTGTTCATTAACTATCCATCTATCTATCTAACGATTGATCTCAATTGTATATCTCTCTCTATTACTCTCCCCCCCCCTCTCTCTCTCTCTCTGTCTCTCTCTCTGTCTCTCTCTCTCTCTATCTATCTATCTATCTATCTATCTATCGATTTCGTCTTTTTCGTAGTTATCTTTGTATGACGGACTGCTTTTCTATCTATCTATCTATCTATCTATTGATATATCTCAAAAGTATCTATCTATCTATCTATCTATCTATCTATCTATTTCGTCTTTTTCGTTGTTATCTTTGTATGACGGACTGCTTTTCTATCTATCTATCTATCTATCTATCTATTGATATATCTCAAAAGTATCTATCTATCTATCTATCTATCTATCTATCTATCTATCTATTTCGTCTTTTTCGTTGTTATCTTTGTATGACGGACTGCTTTTTCTATCTATCTATCTATCTATCTATCACAATCTGTTGATATCAATCAATGAATTTTTCAGTCTGTTCATCTCTATCTACATATCTCTCCATCTGGAATAACGCTCTTCAATTAGAAGTTTGTTTTTTTTTTACTGGTAGAGGATCACTTAAAAAAAAAAAAAAAAAAAAAAGAAACATTCAAACTCGAAAAGAAATTATCGTTTGTATTTCAATGCAGAAAATAAATCAATGTGTTTTAAAGACATGATAAAAAGGAATTAATTTTAAGAATAACATTTTTTTTCTTAATTGTCAATGTTTGTTAAGAAGAAAAAAAGAAGAAAAAAAAAAACAGAACAGAAACGACGCAAACACAAAAAATAATAATAATAATAATAATAATAATAATAATAATAATAATAATAATAATAATAATAATAATAATAATAATAATGACACAAATAGGAAAAAGATTTACAGAATCAAATAAAATTAAAGGCAAAAGAATTCGAGGAAAAAAAAATGTGCAAATTAAGAATACGGAAACGAACAAAACAAAATGAAACAAAGCAAAACGAAAAATGAAGAAAAACGATAAAATATCTTTCAACCCTAAAAAATTTATCAGCCATTTTAATTGCTAAACTGAATAGAAAAAAACGTTTGAATATTTTCTAATGAGGAGCGTAAGTATATATATATATATATATATATATATATATATATATATATATATATATATATATATATATATATATATATATTAAGATAGAGTTGATATAAAGTCAGCGGATTTTAGTTACAGTCAGTTTCTCACTTATCTATTCAAATCTATCTATCTATCTATCTATGTCTCTGTCTCTGTGTGTGTCTCTCTCTCGAAATATATATATATATATATATATATATATATATATATATAAATTTATTCATCCTTATCTCTCTCAAGTTTTCGTATCTATCTATCTATCAATCTCGATATATATATATATATATATATATATATATATATATATATATATATATATATATATATATATATATCGAGATAGATAGATAGATAGATAGATACGAAACCTTGAGATAGATAAGGATGAATAAATTTATATATATATATATATATATATATATATATATACATTCATCCTTATCTATCTCAGCTTTTCTTTTCTAGCTATCTATCTATCTATCTACGTAAGATTATATTCAAGTCTGTTCATGGGTAAAAGTATTAGTAGATTTTTATCTCTTTCCTTCCCAATAAACACACATATATATATATATATATATATATATATATATATATATTACTTTATTCATCCCCCTCTCTCTCTCTCTCTCTCTCTCTCTCTCTCTCTCTCTCTCTCTCTCTCTTAATTCAGCTCTATCTCTGGCTATTTGTATATATCTATCAATTCAGCTAATACATTTAAGTTTGTTTATAGTTAAGTGTAGATAGATGAGCATACCTTTCCCAAGGGCATGAGCAGGAAAGTAAAAATACAAAGAGCCTTTACTCGTTCAAGGAGGAGCTCAGAATAGTGATAAGCTATAGAAAACTGATGTTAATAGGGAGAAACTATTTCGGGGCTTTTTAACCTTCAATAAATCCTGTGACCTCATTATTATTATTATTATTATTATTATTATTATTATTATTATTATTATTATGATTATAGTTTTTGACATCAGCGAACGTTGATGGTCTTCCACTGGAGTTTGAGTGACAGCAAAAGGATATTGGGTGACTGTAAATCTTTTTCAAATCGCTACATTTTGTATGTGCTATTTACCTGGGTGATTTTGATCCGTCATTTTTGCTCCCGTAATTTCGGTTTTCTTCTTCTTCTTCTTCTTCTTCTTCTTCTTCTTCTTCTTCTTCTTCTTCTTCTTCTTTACTTCCTTTCTTTCTTTCTCCGCTTCTGTCTTTTTCTTTCTTTCTTTCTTTCTTTCTTTCTTTCTTTCTTTCTTTCTTTCTTTCTTTCTAACTTTTTCCCCTTGTCTTTCTTCCGTGCATTTTCTTCTTTCTTTCTTTCAAATCCTTCCTCTATCATCTAAATTATTATTCTCTTCCGATCTGTCTACGCTTCTTTCTTTCTTTCTTTCTTTCTTTCTAGTTTTTGCATCTTTCTTTTTTTTTCTGTGTACTTATCTTCACTGTCTCTCCACTGTTCTCGACTTTCTTCTTCTTCTTCTTCTTCTTCTTCTTCTTCTTCTTCTTCTTCTTCTTCTTCTTCTTCTTCTTCTTCTTCTTCTTCTTCTTCTTCTTCTTCTTCTTCGTATTATTATTATTATCAGTTGTAGTTGTAGTATTTTATCATTGTTATTATTAGTAGTAGTAGAGTTTCATGGTTATTATTAATAGTACCACAATTTAATCTTTCTTCTTCTTCTTCTTCTTCTTCTTCTTCTTCTTCTTATTATTATTATTATTATTATTATTATTATTATTATTATTATTGCTACTGCTGCTGCTGCTGTTTGTGTTGTCGTCGTTCGTCTTATAAATCGTCCTTATTGTTAATAATTTTTGTTATTATCCATTTATTTTCATTGTCTCTTACTTGGGATTACAACGATTACCCTCCACCTACCCCCTCCTCCTCCTCCTATCCCTCTTGATCGTCTTCCTTCTCATCACATCACCATAACGATCATCATCATTTTTATTTACCCTATCTTATGGTGGTTGTTTCTATAGCAACGGTGATTATTGCTAATCCTGCTGTTGACTTCGTGGTGGGTGGGTCGTTGGAGGGGGTGGTTGGATATTGGATTGAAAGAGCACTCATCTCCAAAAAAGAAATGAACCTAAATGAACAGCATCGTATTGCTATCAGGATTAACGAGGACCCAATGTAGATAATAATAATAATAATAATAATAATAATAATAATAATAATAATAATAATAATAATAATTCTATTCCGTCCTGAATAATGAGACGCACAAAGTTCTCGGGGGTTTTGAAAAACAAACAGATCCTCTAATCTGGGCTAGACTATCAAACCAAATGATAGTCAAAAAAATAAAAAGAGAACCTGCCGAATAATGATCTACTTTGTCGTCCTGGCAGACCACTGGGTAAAATAAAATAAAAAAGCGAAACGAGAGATAAGTTCTTAGACTTTGCCAGAGTACTAAATATATGATCTTCATGACAGTGATACCATTTATTATTGGTGCAATCTGAACACTCCTCAAACGATTGTTAAAAGGACTGGAAGACTTAGAAATCAGGGGACGAGTTGAGACCATCCAAACTAAGATCGGCTAGAATACTAAATGGGGTCCTAGAGACTTGTTCTTTAGTTTGGATTTTATGGCATATCAACCTTTGTAGGTTATTTAATGCCAAATCCATTTTTATACAAATGAACAGTTCTATTTAAAAAAAATCAGTTTAGCATAATTACACTGTTTAATTGTCAAAAAACATTTTTATTTCAAGCTATTCAGTTTAGTCAAACAGTTCTAATTCACACAATCCAGATCAGTACAGATTTTGTTTACACATAATTAAATGTCAAAACAGATCTATTTCAAACAATTCAGTTTAGCGTAAGTATATTTCAATGTCAAAAAAAGTTCTATTTCAAATAATTCAGTTTAACATAAGTACGCAGTTTAAAGATCAAAACAGATCTATTTCAAGTAATTCAGTTTACCACAAGTACGCAGTTTAGTTCTATTTGACCCTATAGATAGAGCCCTATAAGGTGCTACCTCTCGGGACCAGAGTGGACCTGGGAGCAATGGCAATGAAAGGGTACTCCGCATTCTCTAAAGCTTCAGCATTACTGGAACCTCACCATCAGATTTTTAATGTCATTACCAGGACACTCGTTGAGGGCGGGGCGGTCTTACCCACTTCAGAGGAGCAGTCGGTGTATTCTACAGCCCAAACAAACTGGGCAATCCAAGAGACTTGCGAACACTTACTGTCTCTCAGACTTCAATGAAAGACCATGTCAAAACTAGCACCTGTCCTAGCAAATGACACACATAAACTCCTATGGGACTTTGACATACACACGGATAACTTAATCTCGGCCAGAAGACCGGACCTTATAATAATCACCAAAAATTGAGAATTTGCAAAATTATCGGCTTTGATGTCCCGGCTGACCACAGAATAAAACTGAAAGAATGTGAAAAGAAAAATAAGTTCCTCGACCTTGCTAGAGAACTGAAAAAACTATAGAACATGACGGTGACAATTATACCAATTGTGATTGGTGCTTTTGGTACAGTAACTAAAGGATTATTAAAGGCACTGGAGGACTTGGAAGTTAGCAGACGAGTGGAGACTATCCAAATGACAGCATTATTGAGAACTGCCAGAATACTGAGAAGAGTCCTGGAGACTTGAGGAGACTTGCTGTCACTCAAGCTCCAGTGAAAAACCGTCAGCTAAAACTGATGTGAAAAACTCTCAAGGAGTAAATAATCCACTCAGGATTGTGTAAGTGATTGAAAATGCAAAAAAGTTATATGCATAAACCAGAATCTGTTCAAGTGAATACGACGGATCAAATTCTCTTTGATTTTTGAGATACAAACAGATCACCTAAACCAAGCATCGATTAACAAAAACAAAAGAACTTTGCCGTCAAGTGGATTTCACTGTCCCAGCAGAAAACAGATTGAAAATAAAAGTTGTTGTTGTTGTTAGCAACCGTGGCTTTTCAATAGCTACGACACTGGGGTGTAGGGGAGGACGCTACTCCTTTCCCTGGATTGCTCTACTTTACCCTTGATACGTGCCTTATATTGCTGAGTGTTAAGCAAAGAGGTATCAATTACCATTTTTAAAGTCTTTGGTATGACTCGCCCTGTGATTGAACCCAGGTCTCCTAGACCATACTTGGACCTTGCCAGAGAACTAAAAAAAACTGGAACATGATGATGACTAGTTGTAATTAGTGCACTTGGAACGGTAACCTCCAAAAGCTTGGAAAAAAGAATGGAAGATTTGGAAATCAGAGGAAGAATTGAGGCCATTTAGGCTACGGATCGGCTAGAATACTGGGCAGAATCCTGGAGATCTAAGGAGACTTGCGGTCACTCAGACTCAAGTGAAAGATAACAAATAAAAACTTGTTTAAAAAACTCGCAAAACGTATAATAATAATAATAATAATAATAATAATAATAATAATAATAAAAAGTTGACGACTGTAATCGATGGCGACCAGAAGGCTCCCTTTTCAATAGCTACTACATTCAGGTGTAGGGGAGGGCGCTATTCCTTTCCCTGGATAGCTCCACTTTACCTTTGATTCATTTCATATAACAATGAGTGTTAAGCAAAACGACATCAAGTACCATTTTTTGAATCTTTTGTATAACTCGACCAGGGATGGAACCCCGGTCTCCCGGACCATTGGCGAACACTCTACTCATTGGGCAAATAAAAAAATAATGGGAGGAAAAATATCAGTATTGCTACTTTAAGCGTCAGATTAAGGAAATTGCTCACGAGATGACGTGAGTATGGCTACGCAGAAGAAACCTCAAGAGAGAAACTGAATCTCTTTTAATAGCGGCTCAAAATAACGCAAGAAGAAGTAATTGTGTCAGAGCAACAACTGGTAATATGCAAAAGGATCGCGAGAGTAGGTTATGGGATCACAGCGATGTAGTAGTTAATCACTGTATAGGAGAATGCAGCAAACTAGCATTGAAGGAATACAAGACTAAGCATGACTGGGTAGGAAAGGCGATCCACTGTGAACTATGCAAGAGGTTAAAGTTTTGGCTATAAAGTCAAACGGTATATACACAAACTAGAATCTATCCTCTGGAACTGAGAGATGTATATAGATTACTCAATCCTTGCCCGAAAACTAGATATAGCATCTATCTATCAATATATATATATATATATATATATATATATATATGTGTGTGTGTGTGTGTGTGTGTGTGTGTGCGTATGTGTGTATGTGTGTCAGGGTAGTGTAGACAAAAAAAAATCCTTTAAGCTTGGTAATATTCAGTTTCTCGCCTATCTAACGCTATTCGTATCTATATATATATATATATATATATCAATTGACGTATAAATATATAAATCTCTCTCTCTCTCTCTCTCTCTCTCTCTCTCTCTCTCTCTCTCTCTCTCTCTTTGTGGGTCGCTCTAACTTTATTCATTCTTATCTATCTTAGGTTTTCTTATCTATCTGTCCATCGATCTATCTTCTAAAGAAAAAAATGTCATTCAGAGTATTTTGCTGTGTTAGTCGGCCAACTAATGAAAATGAAAGAAAACGAAACAGTAGGCAAGTACTTAGACCTTGCAAGGGAACTGAAAAAGTTCTTAAGCATGAAGGTAACAATGATGCCAATTTTTAGTTGATGTCCAACGAACAGTCACCAAAAGCCAGGTTAATTACCTGAGGAAACTGGAGATCCGAGGAAGAGTCGGAACTACTTAGAGGAGACTTGGAGACACGGAAAAACTCGTGATAATAATAATAATAATAATAATAATAATAATAATAATAATAATAATAATAATAATAATAATCAAGAACTATGTAATGGCCAGAATAAATTGGACCCAATATAATAACAACTGTAAACTATGCGGGGAAGGAAAGAGAGAGAGAAAGAGAGAGAGGGGAAACAGTAAACCACATAATAAGCGAATGCAGCAAAAGAGACCAGAAAGAGTACAAGAGTAGGCATAACAGGGTAGGAAAGGTAATCGATTGGAAATTGTGCAAGCGACTAAAATTAGACCAGACTGACAAATGGTACATGCACAAATCAGAAACTGTCAGAGAAAATAAAACGCATAAAATCCTCTAGGATTTTTAGACAGGAACAGACTACCATAATCGGAAGATGACAGTCATGACAATAGTTACTGGATCACTGTAACATTTCCGATACGCGAAAAGATTGGAGAAGTTGGAAGAATGTCGACAAGCAGTACTGAAAAGAGATAGGATATTGAGAAAAGTCTTAGGGTTTTAAGAAGGATTGCATAAAAAAGATTTCTATTTAGTGCCAGCAGATATTACTCGTGTGAAAATTCAGTGTGCACAGATATTGTGTGTATTTACCCAACCTGCCCTATTATTTGCCCATAGCTTGTAGGAGAAGAGAAGAATTCAGGCCTTTCCCAGGGTACGTGTTGAAACAGTTTGGGGCAAGATTTGATCTCAGGTTACGGAGTTCTTTTCTAAAGAGTATAATCGTTGCGCCACGATCGCCTCCTAAAACTGCAATTGTATGCAGAATACGGAGTTATCGTTGTTACCAGGCTTTGCTTAGTTTGGGATATGTCGTCAGGTTGCTTACGGTTCTTGTTATTCATAAATAGTCACCCATCTAAGCATTACCCAGACTCGAGCTTAACTTTGATGATAACTTTGACGAGAACCGTTTGTTTTAGCGTAACTTGAGCGTGGCATAAAAACTAAGCGTGGCATAAATTTTGTATGTAGCTGCTCAGTGAGAAACGAAATCTCGACTGGTCTTTAAGGCAAACTTACGATAAGATGCATCACAATAAGATGTTCAAAAACGGAACTTTTTCTAAGAAAGATTTTCTTCGTCTGACATATGGGCCTCAAATTATCTACACGACCTGACGCTGATAATTGAAGTACTCCAAAGGCCCGTTGCTGCTTAACTTTACTCTTATAAAAAAGCGTGAGGATGGTTTAAGTTTATTACAGTTCAGTTTTACGAGCACGGATCACCCAGTCCTTGCTTGATTCCCAACACTACCTCGTTAACCACAACAATAAGGTGCCATGCCTCATATTGATTGTTGAGAAAAGAATTTGATTTGTTTTTTGTTTTTGTGTTTTTGTTTAACGGTACATCAACCTTCGTTGGTAATTTAATGCCAAAGCCATCCTTCTGAAGAACAGTAGTGGTACTATTTATCCCATAGCTAAGGAGGATAAGGGGATTCGTACCTTTCCTAAGGATATTTGCACAAAAGTGAACGTAATTGCGCGACTGGAGTGCGAACTCGCTTACTGCGATTCTGCACTCCTGCGTTTTAAATTATACCATGAGGAAGCCCCTCCCCACTGAGTAAAGGAAGATTGCTGAAGAGAA
>OY757937.1:9271048-9283548 GCA_963585895.1 Sepioteuthis lessoniana
GAGCAACGTCTGGACTATAGGGAGACTGAGGAACTGTCTTGATGCCCATCTTGGTCAAATAGTTGGTGACAAGGATGGAGTTGTGGACTAGTGCAATGTTCTGGTGGAAATGCCACTGACCCGATTTGAAGAGTGCTGGCCTCTTTTGACGGAATCTCTTCTTGAACTCCCTTAAAACCTCAACATAGTAACCCTAACCCTAACCCTTCGGCCAATCAACTCTGGAGTTCTGAATTCCTCATTTCTCCCACACCACTCATCAACCCTTACATCCTCCCTGCCTTCCTTGAAACTCTCATGCCTCTCAAAAACTTATGCTCGATTCATGCAAGATGATCGAAAAGCAGTCTGAAGCATTCCATATGTTTCTGTGGCATTTTGTCCTAGTTTAAAACAGAATTTTATTGCATATCTTTCTTCTAAAATGTCCTCACGTCCAGATTGCATTTTTGAAATTCACCAGCTGTGACAATCAGGCTTTAGTAGGGTGTATTCCAATTTCTGTTGTAGCGGTTCATTTAAACCTGAAATCATAAAAATTGGTCAGTCATCTTATAAGATGTATAGCAACAACATACTGGATTGTCAAAAGTCCACGACAATTTTAAATGCCTGTACAAAAAAAGTCTGCAAACTTATTGAATGCACCACGTATATATATATATATATATATATATATATATATATATATATATATATATATATATATATATATATATAATTGTAGTCATACACTTTTAAAAAAGGGTGCAGAATCGCCTCGTCAGTGATGCTCATGAGGTCCTTTCATGTTTCGGGTCTTCCAACATGATACTTGCTCTCCCAAGCGACCCTACCGAAACTATTGTTCCGGGCGGCGATCCTGCAGTAAAAAGTTCGCCAAGCACGCAAAACTGCTCAGTACACACCTCAATATATATATATATATATATATATATATATATATATATATAGGGGCTTTATCACCAAGTAATTGTTGGAAAGATAGTCTTATTCTTGGCTAATGTACTGAATTATGTTTTCTGTGGATAATATATATGTGTATGTGATAGTGTGTGTATGAGAGTATTTGTCTGTGTGTTTGGGGGGGTGAATGTCCTCTATGACTCAAGAGGTTGTCGAAATTTCATGACTTCTATTTGACTCAGCAAAGTAATCGGTATTTCTTTTGTTTATATTTCCTATCTCTTCTTCCAGTAACATACGACTGATTTGATTGGGTACAGAATAAAAACAAACCCTAGTAAAAGTCACTCAGTAAAAACATTCATTTACTTTTCAAAATATACTCAACGACTCATAGTTTTCCATCACGCACACTTTATAAATCAATAACACGAGCTGTACCCACTGGGGTGGTCACTGGTTTTTGGACAAGTTACGTGTTGCAGAATTAATCCCCTTATCCCAGCATATCTTCACCCATGAGTTACCTGCATAGCAGGGCTAAGTTTATCACTTAGCATCTAAAATACCCCTAAAGGGTATATCATGCATTTTTTGTCACGGCCATGAATGTGTCGTGATTGGTGCATAGACCCCCACTACATTAAAATGACTTAGTGTCTAATCTGACTGCATAGGAAATCGGATAAACCCTACACACACATACGCACGCACACACAAACATATATATATATATATATATATATATATATATATATATATATATATATATATATTTCAGATTGAATAGGTTGGCCAAAACATTTGTATTTCTTAAGAATTATTTATTTCGTTCTTACATACGCGTATGTTTCCAGCTAGTTGCTTTCGTCAGAGGACATATGTGACACAAGGCCATGTAAATGTGGCACCAAATAAGACAAGAACTTACTCGTGTAGGTCTGTTCCAGTCTCGTTGGGTGTCTCATTTACATAGCTTTTGCCTCATATGTTCTCTGACGAAAGCAACCAGCTGGAAATATACACGTATGTAAAATCGAAATAAATAATATTTAAAAAGAATACAAATTTCTTAGTGGACCCATTTATTTTGAAATATTAACTTTTTACTCTCTTTGGACCTCGAACGATATATTTTTTACATATATATATATATACTGTATGTATTGATTGTTGACTGGAGTTGATATATCTCGAATTCCTTTATACAGTAAAGACCAACGGACTACGTTACAAAAAATATTTCAAATTTGTTTTTACTACCCTAGACTTTTCAAAAACGAAATTTCTTTATTTATTTATTCAGTTCTATTTCTTATTTTTAATTAAATCTTCAAAGGAGGAAAGATTGATTTATTATGAATTGAAATATTTCCTATTTTAAAAGAAGAAAAATATATCGCCCGTCGACCAATCCCACGACCCTCACCTCCACATATTTACTAAAACAAACAAATTGATATCAGGCGTGTTTGAATATATTAAAGTATATAAAGATATGAGAAGAGATGTTTTAATATTTACAAAAATTTGCCTATTATTTTTCTACTTTCTGTTATTTTCTTCTCAAACATTTGAAAAAGAATAAAAAGAAAATGGCTTTTAAAATTCTTTAGTGGCTTTCTTCTCAGAATGTTCAAAAAGAAAAATATCTAAAATACTAAAACCCAGGAGACCTCTACATATGAACTGGGGCTTCACCTGGTCCCAAAATGAGCCTATCAAAAATAAGCCAGGTCGCTACCAAATAATCTTAAATTCTTTTTTCGTTTTTATTATGTATAATAATTAAAACTCGAGTAAGGTACCTTTTTGTATTATAATCCAAACACGAGTAAGGTACCTCTTTGTATTATAAACAAAACACGAGTAAGGTACTACTATAAAGGAAAAATTTCCAGGTACAAGTAAAATACTGGAAGCGTGCTTAGCGTAATGGTTATCGCCGAAGGACCTGAAATCGACGACTCTAGTTCAAATCCAGGCCGAGGCTGTTTGCTTTTTCCCTTCGCACTAATGCCTTTAGGAAAGGCATGAATCCATCTCTTTTCTCGCAAGTTATAGATAGATAGTAGGACAGCCTGGGTTCTTCGGAGATGTGGAGAAGGAAAATTCTGCATTCAAACCAGCTTTAATCCACTTAAACAAATGGCCTTGTGTCACATTCTGTCCTTAACAGAAGGGTTTGGTAAATACATATAAGTGAAATCCAATTAGGAATATTTACATAGCTTAGCTGTACCTACCCTTTTGAAAGCTGGAATGAGCTATTTTTGGCACCACGCACCTATACATGAGAGAATTAACATGTTACAAGTTAAAAGTGCGTGGAAGGAGCTATATTTCAATTTTCAGAAAGAGTGTCATTACGTACGAAACTATCTTAGATCTGGGATTGTGATCTGGAATTATGCAGGACATAGACTGCCCAGTGGATAGGGCTCATAATACGTTGAATGTACCTCTTTCAGCGAGATATAAAAAAACAGTCCCCGCCACCCAAAAAAAAAGAGGTTTTCTAGGTATGACACAAAACTGCATCTGATGGTGAGACTCCAGTTTCGAAGCTCTGTGGTGTGTGTAATGTGCCTTCATTACACCCAGGTCTACTTTGACTCAGAGTGTAAGCATATGTTTGGCTTCCATTTATCAATCAAAAAGATGTATTCAAAACTTTTCCACAAATTATTATTATTATTATTATTATTATTATTATTATTAATATTTTTATTTACTCATTAGAGTTTTTCACATCAGCGTTAGTTGATGGTCTTTCACTGGAGTTTGAGTGACAGCAAGTCTCCTCAAGTCTCCAGGACTCTACTCAGTATTCTGGCCGTTCTCAATAGTACTGTAGTGTGGATGGTGTCCACTCGTCCTCCAACTTCCAAGTTCTCCAGTCCCTTCAATAATCCTTTAGTTACTGTACCAAAAGCACCAATCACAATTGGTATAATTGTCACCTTCATGTTCCTTAGTTTTATCAATTCCCTAGCAAAGTCGAGTATCGTTCTTTTCACATTCTTTCAATTTTATTCTGTGGTCAGCCGGGACACCAAAGTCGACAATTTTACAAATTCTCTTTTATTATTATTATTATTATTTGATACTTAAAACCATACAACTCTGTGCAAATCTTTTGTATTAGATGAAAATACTTGAGATCATATAACTGTGTGCCAAAAAAACGCTCTAAAGAAACAAGTACACAAAACTGTAGAAATTAAGTGCAATGTACGCGATTTTCCTGGCCTCTAGGCATAAAATAACCCTTGTTGGATTGACACGCTGTTAAAAATAATCAATTAATCAATGGGACTTGAAAGAGATTAGAATCTATTGGGTCGTCTCACGTCTGGGAGGTGGTTATAAGGTCATGGTTTGCTCTGGGTAACCATACGCCCGCAGCTAACAACACACCCTAGGAAGTTGAGTACATTGGGCGGTTAGACGGATAAAATTATGAATCAAGCCAGAAAATTTCTTCGTTTTTTTTAATAAAGATACCTATAAACTCCTACACAACGATACACCAGTGTTTGCCGACCAGCAAGAGCTTTAATTCATCAGCACTGTACAAGCACTGGATCCTTTCTAGAGGACTTACCAAGGGCGATGGCTGATAGGGATAGATAGCGAGAGAAAGTCAAGGGAATCTGTGCTATCAATACACCTTGATGATGATGATGATGATGATGATAAAAAAAAACAGATTATAAGATTCGGCTTTAATCGCAACGGGAACTAAAATGTTAGGATTAGCTGAAAAGTCACGCCTCATGAAGAATTTGCAATAGGGAGCCTCTTCCCATTACCTCCCTACGTCTCCCCTTTCTGAAATCAGTCAGTCTATCGATATGATGGATCTACGGTTGGATCTCGTCACACTCCTGACCATGGTTGTATCGACTTCTAGCAGATGCCCATGCGTCATGTCTTCCCTTTTTTTCACGGCACCGATCTTGTCTAAGAGGAAGGCACGGTTCTCAAGAACTTCCCACTGCAAGGACAAAGTTGAACACAACGTTGGATTGGCTTAAGAACGTCAACTTCTTAGGTTTTCCACTTGAACGCGGTAGTTCGAGGTGGTGGGGTTAAATTCTGAGTTTACTTTCTCCAACATCCGTTGCCTTTACCAAGAATATAGCAAGTCTACCCAACTATTCACCTATAGCAAGGCTGATCGATTGATTTTAAAGGCATATCAAACTGTCGGCGGTTAATTTGTACCTAAAGGTTAGGGAATCGCATTCATAATACATTTATAGTTCCATATTTTGTGTTGTTGTCTGATAGGAGTTTTTTTGGTGGTGGGGAATTGTCAGTTTTTTTGTTTCTTGATTTTTGTTTTTTCTTTGTTTCCGTGACTTTTTTGTGTTTTTTTTTTTTTTTTGTTTTTGCTTTTGTGACTTTTGAGATTTTTTTTGTTTCTATGACTTTTTTGTTTTTTGTTTCTGTGACTTTTTATATGATATCAAGAATTCCAGTTTAAAACAAATATTTGCTCAGCAGATTTACGATTTTCCTCAAACAGCTGATATTACTAATACTAATACTACTACTAATAATAATGAGTAAAATAAAAAAAAATAACTTGCAAAATAGTCGACTTTGCTGTCCCGGCTGACCACAGAATAAAACTGAAAGAATGTGAAAAGAAGGATAAGTACCTTGACCTTGCTAGGGAATTGAAAAAAACTATGGAACATGAAGGTGACAATTATACCAATTGTGATTGGTGCTTTTGGTATAGTAACTAAAGGATTATTAAAGAGACTTTGAAGTTGGCGAACGAGTGGAGACCATCCAAACTACTGCATTATTGAGAACGGCCAGAATACTGAGAAGAGTCCTGGAGACTTGAAAAGACTTGCTGTAACTCAAGCTCCAGTGAAAGATCATCAGCTAACGCTGATGTGAAAAACTCTAATGAGTGAATAATAAATAAATAAACTAAAAGAAAGCGAAAAGAGAAATAATTACCTAGACCTTGTTAGATAACTGAAAAACCTATGGTACATGAAAGTGACGGTGATACCAATTGTAATCGGTGCACTTGGTACAGTCATCAAAGGATTGATAAATAGACTGGAGGTCTAGAAAATAAGAGAACGAATGGAGACCATCCAAACGACAATATTATTAAGATTAGTCAGAATACTGAGAAGAGTCCTGGAGACTTGAGGAGACTTGCTGTCACACAAACTTCCGAAAAAGACCATCAGCTGTTACCGGTCTCAAACAACTAAAACAGCAACAATGATAATAATCCTTAGTAAACAATAACAGCTTCAAGTAATTATTATTGCTACAAATAATTAACAGTAATTAATAAAGTATTTCTGTCTAATACAAATAATTTGCATGCAGTTGCACGGTTTTAAAAACTCCTATCTAATATAAATAATTATATGGTTCCAAGTAACTAATAATAATTATGATTCTGAGTAAACAATTATAGCTTCAAGTAATTATTCTTGATATGAATAATTTGTACACGTTTAGATAGCCAGCAGAGTCGGATAAAACCTCGAAGAATTTAAAATTACACCTCTTTCTATAGTAGTCTCATGAATGAAAATGTCATGTATCAACTGGGATAGATAGATAGATGTTTGGCAAATGAAAGATACTCTAATCTTGTGTCTCTATATACATATATATATATATATATATATATATTTACAGACACGCACACATTTACACACACACACACACACACACACACACACATATACATATATATAGATAGATAGATGTTTGGCCAATGAAAGATGCTCTAATCTTATGTGTCTATCTATATATATATATATATATATATATATTTACGGACACGCACACATTTACACACACACACACACGTATATATATATATATACATATACCGAAATCGAGATTTTAATAGAATGTATTCTCTCTCTCTCTCTCTCTCTCTCTCTCTCTCTCTCTCTCTCTCTCTCTCACACACACACACACACACATATATATATATATATAACCTGCATTCACACCTGAACTTATTCAACTAAATGAAGGCCTTTACTTGTAAGCCCAAATGTAATATTTCGTGAGCCTGTGTACGCAAGAGCCCTCACACACCTAAGGCCTTCATTTCACGTCCCTTTGAAAGGTTGATATTCGCTTTCAACACCTTTAATCACCTTTTTCGTTGATAAGTCTTCGGTAAGCGCTAAGGGAACCTTGCGGCTGATGGCGCTGATATATCGATGAGGGAATAGAAGCAAACCACAGATAAGACGCTCGCTATTACTTGACAGATAGCCAAGCCAGTCTTGCGCGCGAGGCCGCCATATTAAGTGCTAGAGTATCGATACCTCTACATCGAAATCGACATCTTTATAGAATGTGCTCTCTCTCTCTTTCTCTCTCTCTTTCTCTCTCTCTCTCTCTTACACACTCACTCCCTTACATACACATACACATACATACATACACACACACACACACACACATATATATATATAATGGTATATATATACATATATATATATATATACACACACACACATATATATATGTATGTGTGTGTGTGTGTGTGAGGGAGTGAGTGTGTAAAATAGAGAGAAAGACAGAGAGAGAGAGAGAGAGAGAGAGAGAGAGAGAAAGAGTACATTCTCTTAAGATCTCGATTTCGGTGTGTGTATATATATATATATATATGTGTGTGTGTGTGTGTGTGTGTGTGTGTGTATATATATATATATATACACACACACATATATATATATAAGGATATATATATATATACCGAAATCGAGATCTTGATAGAATGTACTCTCTTTCTCTCTCTCTCTCTCTCTCTCTCTCTCTCTCTCTCTCTATTTTACAGTCTCACTCTCTCACGCACACACACACACACACACACACACACACACACACACACACACATATATATATATATATATATATATATATAGAGAGAGAGAGAGAACATCAAGTTGTTTTGATATTTTGGAGTTCCCTGATTCTCTCACGGTATACCTCCCAATCATCGCTCATGGCAGGTCCTCCAGACTGTGTCCGCACAGAACTGATTTATATAAGTTCTTGTTTATCAGCCAACACCAACAAGTCCATGTGTAGTAGTCTTTAAAAGAACTTCGCTAATGAGTTCGTCTATATATATATATATATATACGAGGGTACTGAAAAGTTCATAGGCTGAAAAATTCATCTTATCGTAGATGTTTTCTTACCATTGGGATACAACCCCCTGCAAAATCGATGGAAGAAGGGTGTGAACCGTAACACTAAGCTTTATAAGGCACGGACCAAGGGTAAGTGGTGCAATCCAGCGAAAAGAGGTAACGCCCTCCCCTACACATTGGTATAGTAGCCAATGAAAAAGGTGCCTTCGGGTCGCCCTCGATTACCGTTGGCCAACTAACAATATGTATGTGTATGCATGTGCGTGTGTGTGTGTGTGCATACTTGCAGTTCCACGCTATCATAAAACAGAAGTCAAAATTATTAATGATATATCTATATAACCATATATACTTACAGTTATATATAAGTTGTCGAGGGTGATCAGAAGGCTCCCTTTTCAATAGCTACTACACCGAGGTGTATGAGAGAAAGGAGTGCTACTCCTTTCGCTGCATTATTACACTTTATCCATAATCCTAACCTTATAATACTTAGTGCTAAGCAAGGCGGAATCAAGTACCTTTTTTTGAGTCTTTGGCATGACTCGACCTGGGATTGAACCCCGGTCTCCCAGACTATTGGCAAACACTCTACCATTTAGGCTAATGGCTCGGTTTAGTTTTATATAAACCATATATGAATATAATATAAATAAATTGTATGTATGTAAGTATAATAATAAAACAGACCAGTAAAAAGTAGATGATATATATATATATATATATATATATATATATATATATATATATATATATAAACCCGTCTATATACGTAAAACTAATAGATATTTATTTTTGTTATAGTCTTGGTTACAAATATGAAATAAGCAAATAAACATTCATACGCAAGCGTGCGCATATATATATATATATAAATTTATCAGAGGAAAACGGTACGTATATATATATATATATATATATATATATATATATATGTGTATATTGATATATATATTAAAATATATATATTAAAAAAAAAATATATATATATATATATATATATATATATATATATATATATATAGCTTTTCTTGTTTTTTGTCTCTATTTATCATTATTATTATCTTTCTAAAGCGAATATGTAATATATAAAAAATATAAATATGAAAATATATGAATATAAAAAATAAACATATATATATATATATATATATATATATATATATATATATATATACTTCAAAACACACACATACACACACACACACACACATGTGTGTGTGTGTGTGTGTGTGTTTTAAAGTTTGTTCGTTTTATTTTTTTTTTTTATAATTACTATCAGGTGTAATCACAAAATTAAACAAAAACATTTGCTTGAAGTCTCTCACTCAAAAACAAACAAGAAAGAAAATAAAGAATTTTTTTTTACATCAAAATATTTGCACGGATCAGGAAAATGATTATAAATCATAAATATTTAATTCCATTTCAGGTAAAATGAAATTCTCTCGGAATATAAAAATAAATATTTCTATCTTTTTTTTTTTTTTTTTTAAATTATACATTTTTATGAATTACAATATTAAAATTCTAAGAGTTAGTTTTGTAAAGTTTTTTAAGCTTCTAAAATCTCAATTTTTAAAATTTTGAAATTTGAAGTAATGAATTTCTAAAAATCATATTTTATTTTATTTTATTTCATTTTTCTTTTTTGGTTGTGAAAATTGTTTTCTGTAATTTTTTTTTTCTATTTTTATCTCTTTTATTTATTTATTTATTTTATTTATTTTTTTGTTGATATTAATTTCACAACTTTCCTCTGCCTGCACGTGGCGTAAGTTGATTTTTTAAAATTATATCTCAAAACTTATTCGTCTGTACTTGAAAAGTAATCACGATTCATTTATATCTCAAACCATTATAAGGGATTTTAATGACTACTACTACTACTACTACTACAAATAATAATAATAATAATAATAATAATAATAATAATAATACCTAGATCTTGCCAAAGAACAAAAAAACAAACAAACTATGGACCATATATGAGACGGTGATACCAGTTGTAATTGGCGCACTAGGAACAATCCCTAAAGCTTGGTTAAGGGGCTAGAAGGGTTTGAATTCGGGGACGTGCGGAGATCAAACAGACTATAGCATACGGGGAAGAGTCGAGGAGACTTGAGAAGTCTTGCGGTCACTCAAACTCCAGTGGGAAAACATCGGCGAATGCTGATGTGAAAAACTCTCAAAAGAGTGAATAATAATAATAATAATAATAATAATAATAATAATAATAATAATAATACGAACAAATGGTATATGCACAACCCAGCGTCTGTCCTAGAGAATGACACACATATGGGACTTTGACGTACAGACGGATCACCTAATCTCGGCCAGAATACCAGACCTAATAATAATCAACTACAAAAAAAAGAGAATTTGCAAAATTGTCGACTTTGCTGTCCCGGCTGACCACAGAATAAAACTGAAAGAATGTGAAAAGAAAGATAAGTACCTCGACCTTGCCAGGGAAGCGAAAAAACTGTGGAACATGAAGGTGACAATTGTACCAATTGTGATTGGTGCTTTTGGTGTAGTAACTAAAGGATTATTAAAGGGACTGGAGAACTTGGAAGTTGGAGGACGATTGGACACCATCCTAATTACAGCATTATTGAGAACGGACTGAATACTGAGAAGAGTCCTGGAGACTTGAGGAGACTTGCTGTCACTCAAACTTCAGTGAAAGACCATCTGCAAAAACTGATGTGAAAAACTCTCAAGGAGTAAATGATAATAATCTGTACAATGAGGGGAAAACCTGAAACAGGCACTGAAGGAGTACAGGGTCAGGTATGATTGGGAAAGGTGAGCCACAGGGAATTGTGCAAGCAAGTAAACTTTGACCGAACCGAAAAAGGTATTTGCGCATAGTTATCAATTGTCCAGGAAAATTGCGTACACACAATTATTTAAGGTTTTGGGATAATAAAAAAAAATATTCAATTCACACCAGAAAACAAAATTGAGTTTTTGTTGATTTTAAGAAAATGTTGTCTCAACAAGTAGATTTTGCCTTTTCAGCGAAAAGTGATAATAAAAGAAACGTAACAGGCAAATTCTAAGATTTTGGCTGAGAGTTGTATAAGCTTTGAAACGTGATTGTGATGCTGATACCAATTCAAGTCAGTGCGGTTGGAACGGCCCCCAAAGACCTTGAAGAGTGAGTAGTAGTCGGGATCAGACCACAGCACTGTTAAAATCACTGGTGTAAAAAAATTGTAAGGAGTATAATAATAATAATAGTTATCGGCCAGACGACCAAACCCATTGATAGCCCGCAAAAAAAGAGAACCTGCCGAATAGTGGATATTGCTGTTCCGAATGACCACAAAGTAAAAGTGAAAGAAAGCGAAAAGAGAGATAAATACCAAGACCTTGCTAGAGAATTGAAAAAAACATGGAACATGAAAGAGACGGTGTTACCAATTGTAATTGGTGCACTTCGAACAGTCACCAAAGGATTGGTACAGGAACTGGAAGACTCGGAAATAAGAGGACGAGAGGAGACTATCTAAACAACAGCGCCGTTGAGATCAGCCAGAATACTGAGAAGAGTCCTGGAGACTTGAAGAGACTCAAATTCCACTGTAAAACCATAAGCTACCGCTGATATCAAAAATACTAAAGAGTAAAACAATTATGATCATTGAAAGGCTTGAAAAACAGAACTGAGAGGATTGGAAATCGGAGTCAGAAGACAACAATATTGTTAAGGTCGGCTAGAATACTGAGAAGAGTCCTGGAGACCTGAAGAGACTTGAAAGACCACTCGCAACGAGTATAATAATAATAATAATAATAATAATAATAATAGTAATAAGTAAAGTTGGTGACTGTAGTCGAGGGCGACCCGAAGGCTCCCTTTTCAATAGCTACTACACCGAGTTGTAGGAGAGGGCGCTTCTCCGTTCCCTGGATTGCTCCACTTTAGCCTTGATCCCTACCTTATAATGCTGAGTGTTAAGCAAGGGGGTATCAAGGACTATTTTTTAAAAGTCTTTGGTATGACTCGACCTGGAATTGAACCCCGGTCTCCCAGATCATTAGAGAACACTCAACCCACTAGGCCTATGAGCCGGTCCACGATAATAATAATAATAATAATAATAATAATAATAATAATAATAATACTATCACTCAAACTCCAGTGAGAAATTGTCAGCGAACGCTAGAGTGAAAAACACCCTAAGGAGGAAAACAATAATAATAATAATGGCAGTAAAAAGTTTACTTCAATATTGGAGTGTTCTAAACTTTCTTTTGAGTCTTGGGAATCTCAGTAAGAATTCATATCGCTCAGGTGAAAGATTTACAAAAATAAGCTACTGAGAAGATATGTTGTCACTTGATTCGCCGCGTAAACTACCATATGTTATTGGTACAAAATCATGATTAGGATTCAATAAGTAGTTG
>OY757937.1:9293548-9296048 GCA_963585895.1 Sepioteuthis lessoniana
GGGCGGGTTTCAATCCCATCTTGAAGAGTTCTACGTGTCTCACCACACTGAAAATTGTGATACAACGAAACAGTCTGTCTGTAGATGACTATATATATATATATATATATATATATATATATATATATATATATATATATATATACAGACAACTGGTATATGAAATTCACAATACCATCAGCATATGAGGTCTGTTAAACTATATCGAGACTTATCAAGTATTTCCCCAGAAAATTATTAATGGGACCATTTAACTGAGAGCAAACAAATCAGCTCTAACTCATTTGAAAATAAAACGACCGACAAACTATACACTCACAAATCATATATGTATCAACAAGATTTTGCATCAAATTACCATCAAAGTTTGACATGCCATTAAATAAAATAACCTCACCAGTTAACTATGTGCAAACAAATTATTGTTGTTAGATTGAAATATTAGTATTACATAACAGTACTTGAAATGATTTAACTCTTTGTGTGTGTGTGTGTGTGTGTGTGGAAAGACTAAATACTACCGCCCTGCAAAACAGCTTGTAGAGAAAGAGATGGTGAGATTGTGTCACGTGATAAATGTCGCAGATTTCTGAAACGCTTCACTGAAAATAATTAAGTTTTGGGTACGAAGAACTAAGAGATTTTTCATCACAGAGGAAAATTTATCCAAAGCAATGAGTCTCTGATTAGGGAACGAATTAAGACAAAGTTATGAGTTGGATACAGTTGAGTTCTCTGCCCTTTTGAATTCTTGAATTTTGAGATCCCTTATATGGATTAACATTGCTACATCCAAGTCGTTATAGTCTAGTTCAGACCGAGAACTTTTCAGTATTCTACCAAACAATTTTCTTACTGATTTGAATTATTCGTTTATTCATTACTTTAGATAGTTGATTGTCATCATTTCGAATTTAATCAAGGGTCATTTTTATCTTATTTGTCGTAGTTGTCATTTCTCCGCAACATAGATGGCCTTCCATATTACGAATAGAATGATTTTGCGTCAAAATTATTCAAATCAAAAGCAAGTGAACTATGGAATGCGACAATTGTTATAATGAATTGGACACATTTCACTCAAGTTCTTCTATACTATTCATTTCTTTACTTTATTCTATCGTTTTTTTTGTTTTTTTTTTTATTTGCTTGGAACACCTTACTGTTATTCTTTATTCATTTTAGTTTCTTTTCTTTCTTTTTTTGATTATTTTTGCTGTTATTTTTTCAATCAAATGATGATGATTGTAACAATGTTGATGATAATGATGAGAAGAAGGGGTAAGAAGAAGAGGTGAAGGAATAGGAAGATGAGGAAGAGGGGGATATAATTAGCCAGTAAAAAGAACAGTAAAAGGGGAAACTGTAGAAAAAAAAAGAAAAAAGTTCGAAGGAAGACATTTAAAAAAAATTCTTCCAAATATATATATATATACCTTTGGAAGAACTATATATATATATATATATATATATATATAGAGAGAGAGAGAGAGAGAGAGAGAGAGAGGGAGAGACAGAGACAGAGAGACAGAGACAGAGACGGAGACAATTTGTGGAGAAGAATATGAAATATAGAAGGAAATAAAGCGTAAGAAAAAGATAGATAGATAGATAGATAGATAGATAGATAGATAGATAGATAGATACAGAGAGAAAGTAAGAGAGTGTGAGACAGATAGAGAGATAGATAAATAGATAGATTGATAGATCTTATCTCACAGGCGATTCACTCGTGTACTGAAATGTAGTATTCCTATATATATATATATATATATGCTTTGGTGCACGTGTGTGTGTTCACGATTTTTGTGAATACACACGTTTATATCGAATTGGTTGTGTTTTTCTGGAAATTTTTACTCTCCCTCTCTCTCTCTCTCTTTCTCTCTCTCTCTCTTTCTCTCTTTATATATATATATTTATATACCTCACTACATATATATATATATCACTACACACACACGTATCCACACACACACACACACACACACACACATATATATATATATATATCGCACACGCACATGCATACGCTCAAACACACATATATAAAGTAGATAAAAATTTTAATATGCAAAATATGAAAATTCACACACGTTTTCTCCATGTCTAAAACATGTCTTTCTAATCTTATTTTGTATATATATATATATATATATATATATATATATATATATGACATATAAAATTTGGTGAAACAAGGAAAGAAAACTTGCGAAGCAGTAAATTACGAAAATTAAATTTAAGAAATGAACAACGATGGACAAACTTCCTAACATAAATATTTTGGATAGAGACTGAGGAGCTGCGATAGGGTGATGAAAACGCTTCGATTCTACCTTCACCAGCTGGAAATATGGCGATTATTGTAAAATAAACGGGTTTTATCGGCCATTTTTCCCGATCCATCAACGCGCTGTAGCCTCCTTAATTAATTCGATAAGCGTTTATTGACAAGAAACAAAACTATATAAGTGTCTACTATAAGATTATTTCCTGC
>OY757937.1:9301048-9306048 GCA_963585895.1 Sepioteuthis lessoniana
CAAATCAAACCAAACCCAACCAAACCCAACCAAACCAAACCCAACCAAACCAAACCAATCCAAATCAAACCAAACCCAACCAAACCAAACTCAACCAAACCAAACCAAACCAAACCAAACCAATCCAAACCAAACAAGTAACTTTGAACATTTAAATGGTTAAGCAGTCTATTTGACTCATGGATGGAACCCTAAAAGTACTACTACTCCAGGTCAGAGTGGACCTGGGAGTAATGACAATAAAGGAGTACTCCACATTCCCCAAATGTATAGGGCTAAAGCCTCATCATCACAAGCGGTTGAGTGACATGTCTAGAGCACATGTTAGTGGGGGGATCTTACTCCTCTACACCCCAACCCCATTTAGCTGTGGACTCCGTCTGTGTATCAGGGCATGTATATACGACTTAAAAAGAAGCTCTCTAAGATTATTGTCTGGAAACTAAGTTATACACCAAGTTAAACGAAGTTGACATATCTTGATAAAAAAAAAAAATAACCCAAACTCTTTCTCTGTATATATATATACAGTCTTTTTCGTTGCATCAGGAATCTCCAGTGTGACTAGACAAGTCGGACGCTTGAAACTAGGATCGAAATCCGATCAACATTACGCAAGGCCGATAACTTGCCGCACAGCTATTTTGACGACCGACATATAAGAACACTTGAAAGAATCGAAATAAAATCATACAAATAACATGTGTCTTTATTGTTTAATCAAACCTGCTTAAATGAAGGACTGCTGCCCAACTACACACACACACACACACACACACACACACACACACACAGACACACACACACACACACACACACACACACACACACACAAATATATACATTCTATATGTATACATATAAATATAAGTTTGTAATTATATATTTACTTATGTGTAGATTTACTTATGTTTGTAAATATATGTATATATATGTATATGCATATATATATATTTATATATTTATATATATATATATATAAATTCGAATTTATGCCAATAAAATCATTTTTATATAACTAATTTTTAAGGGCGTCTACGCTTGACAGTATACACACAGACATACACACACACACACGCGCGTGCGCGCACATGCATATACACATACACACACAGAGGTATATATGCAATGTTCATTCTTGTTTAATTTAACTTATTAATAAATATAGTATTTATGATGAGTGCGTTATTCGTTTTTATATATTAAAATTATCAATATTTATATTCAGACACATACACACAACCAATTACACACACACACACACACACACACACACACACACACACACATATATATATATATATATATATATATATATATATATATATATATATATATATATATTTTTATATATTTGTTCATAAGTGTGGTTTAGAGGTTTGTTCTGAAATACCGAATATTATTATCAAAAAATTATTCAATAAGTATTTTAAAATGAAGAGTACTCATCAAAAGGAATAAATGATTTTTTTATGAACTAAGAATACATTATATATATATATATATATATATATATATATATATATATATATATATATATATATATATATATATGTATGTGTTTGTGTTTGTGTGTATATATATACGCATATTGTCTACAATGTTCGATGAATTAGTGAGATAAAGAGTGGAGAAAATATATATATATACACAAAGAGAGAGAGAGAGAGAGAGAGAGAGAGAGAGATAAGAAACAATTTGTCTTGGATCATACAAACACTTCAACTTACAATATATATATAGATATATAAATATATAGATATAGATAATGAACTAACACACTTAGATTTGTTATATATATATATATATATATATATATATATAATTTACGGATTTTAGTCCATCAATTCATTATCTATTCATTTATATATATACTAGATAGATAGATCGATAGATAGATAAGTCTTTCTGTTGGCATGTTTTTGTGTGGATTGGGGAATGTGGTGGTCTGTCTCTTTTTTTTAAATAATTTATTTTGTAAAAATTCCTTTATTCCTTTTATCTTTGTTTTTGTTTTGTTTTGTTTTTTTCTTTTTATCGTGTTTTTTTATTATTCTTTTTTCACTAATAAAATACACACTTTTAATCGGACTTGGTTTTGACTGAACATTTTTCAGCCGATCAAATATCCTCGAAACAAAAAAAACAACAACAAAAAACCCTGAAGTGAGCTTTTTCTCTTAGAAATATTTGAAAAGCGACAGAAAAAGATATTGTTTGAGCTTGAAAAATAATCTTTGTTTTTTTTTGGGTGGGGGTCGTATTTGAATTCTGGGAGGGAACCGGCTGAGCGAAGAACGTGATTGGTCAATTCGGTTTTGGGATTTTGAGCGACTGCTGAGAGAAATCCAGCCTCTTACGAATCCTCCACAGAAACAAGCACGTGTGGAATTGATTGGAATGGATGCTGTTAATTTATTTCTTATGCAGGGAGGTAAGAAGCGTCGTGGGAGGGGTTAGAAACTATTTAAGAAAGAAAGAAAGAAAGAAAGAAAGAAAGAAAGAAAGAAAATGGCTGAAGACGTGGATGGGGAAAGAAAACAAGAAAAAAAAAAGGAAAAACGTGAAAAAATCAAAGCGTCGTGGGAGGTGTTAGAGACCGTTAAAGAAAGAAAGAAAGAAAGAAGGAAAAAAAGAAAGAAAATGGATGAAGAAAGACTTGGATGGGGAAAGAAAACAGAAAGAAAATAAGAAGAAAAAGAAAAAAAAAGGCGTGAAAAAATAAATAAGGATTAAATGTGAAGAAAGAAAGAAAGAAAGAAAGAAAGAAAGAAAGAACATGAAGCAAGAAGAAGAATAAGTAAAAGAAGAAGAAAGACCTGTGAAGGGGGAAGAAAGAAAGAAAGAAAGAAAGAAAGAAAGAGCAAGAAAAATACTAAATGCAATAAAAATATTAACAAAGAAAACCACAGGATATATATGTGTGTGTGTGTGTGTGTGTGTGAAATGTGTTTTAAATGAATAGATTGACTTCAATCAAGGCAAGATAGATAGATAGATAGATCTATCTGTTTTCCCTTGTACCAAAGAATAATAATTTTCGAAATAAATTTTCTTCTAGGCATTTTATTTTTGTTGACTTCTAATATAGAAAACGATTTCTTCAATAAAAATAATAATCATTTACCCTTTGATATTCTTTATATTAAAGTTAGATGTTTTCCTTCAGCTTGTGATATTTTAAAAGAATCACCAACCCATCACTAAAATTAACAATTTTTATTTTTTTACCTGATAGTAAATTATCCTGTCGACATCCAGCGCAATAATAATAATAATAATAATAATAATAATAATAATAATAATAATAGTGATTGGTGCTTTAGGCACAGTAACTGAAATATTATGAAAGGGCCTGGATGACTTGGAAGTTGGCGGACGAGTGGCGACCATCCAAACGACAGCATTATTAAGAACGGCCAGAATACTGAGAAGAGTCCTAGAGACTTGAGGAGACTTGCTGTCACTTAAACTCCTGTGAAAAACCATCAGCTAACGCTGATGTGAAAAACTCTAAAGGAGTAAATAATAATAATAATAATGATAATAATAATAATAATGGGACACCCTGAAACCACCAAAATAATTCTAAAAAAAAAAAAGAAACTAAGCGGACTGATAATCTGAGAAAAGAAACCGTCCAGCCTACAACACTACTGAAGTCGTCTAGAATTCTGAAAAAAAAAGTCCCTGTGAACTGACCTGAACTATTATCATTTGGACTTCTGTGACGGTTACCAATTACAAACAGAGTGAGTACTCAAACGGCAAATAATAATAATGATAATACCATCAAGACCACACAACCGGTAAAATCAGCTCGAATACTAAGAAGAGTCCTGAACAGATAGGGAGACTTACTGTCGCTAAAGTTTTAATGAAAAACTACTACTAATAATAATAATAATAAGTAAGTAAAGTTGTCTCTCTTTAGTCGAGGGTGACCCGAAGGCTCCCTTTTCGATAGCTACTACACCAAGGCGTAATGGGAGGGCGCTACTCCTTCCCTGAATTGCTCCACTTTACCCTTGATCCGTACCATATAATGCTGAGTGTTAAGCAAGGAGGCATCAAGTACCATTTTTTAAGTCTTTGATATGACTCAACCTGGGATTGAACCCAGGTCTCCCGGGCCATTGGCGAACACTCTAACCGCTAGGCCAATGTCCGGTAATAATAATAATAATAATAATGACAAAAACAACAATAATAATGCGTTCGGAAAACATCCCCAAAGGCTTCGTAAAAGCACTGGAAGACTTAGAAATCAAAGGACAAATGGAGACGATCCAAATTACAGCATCATTAACATCGGACAGAATACTGAGAAAAGTCCTGGAGACTTGAGAAGACTTGCTGTCGCTCAAACTCCAGTGAAAGACCAATAGCTAAGGCTGAAGAGATAAACTCTCAAGGAATAATAATAATAATAATAATAATAATAATAATAATAATAATAATAATAATAATAAGAAGAAGAAGAAGAAGAAGAAGAACAGGAAATATAAATTGAAAGTATGTGGCACCTTAAAACTACCACCGTACGAAGCCCTGGGTAAGATCAAGAAAGAGACAGATAAACACATGAACAAGGCAGTGGCGACTCTAGCCTATTTTTGCTACTCGTGCCCCACCCCGCCCTCTGTCAACTTCAGTTCCCAACCCGTGGTCCGTGGACCCAAAGTAAGTCATCATAGTTGCTATTGCGTGATTCTCCATTGTATAGCACAGATTGACAAACGTACCTTGCATGGTGTTTTTTTTTGTAAACAATCAAGATACTATATAATTTGTAGTCTTGTTAATACAGTAGATAAGATAATTTTTTTTCCTTTCAAAAGTATAGAAGAAAAGAGAAGATGTTCATTACTGACGAGAAAAATATGTTTATTAGAATAAAGAAACTGATGACAATATACACAGACACAACTAGTAGTTTCAATTTCGCTTAAAATAAAGATTATTTGTTGAAAATGTATTCAAATAAACAAATTTTAGTT
>OY757937.1:9311048-9326048 GCA_963585895.1 Sepioteuthis lessoniana
AGATAGATAGATAGATAGATAGATAGATAGATAGATAGATTACAGGATTCAATGTAAACACTGATTTTAAGATTTAATGTATATATTTAAAAAAATGTAGATTCATTTTTCCTGTGTGGCATTACCACAGAATTTCTAAATTGTAGACTAATATATGCAAAATTATTCATTAATATCTTTCTGTGAAAAATTCCCGACATTCTGATTGGTTCGAAAATATTTCTGCTTCCGACCATTCTTTTTTCCAAAATTTGATTTTCTCATGAATTTATTCATCTTTTCTTTACTTTTCTTTACTTTTCTTTTTTTTTCTTTTTAACTTTTGACGCGTTGAATTTTCCCTTTAATAAATTTTGGTGGCTCTCGTCAAGAATCTGCAGACAGCAGATCCCCTCAATATTCCAGGACATCCCAAAGTATTAAATTATTGCTTTGTATTTGTCAGTTATTCTAAGCTTGTGGTATTTGATATTGCTTATCGAGAGACAAGTGACTGCAAGTCGCCTTCACATTCAAGCTGACTTTTCAAGATTCTATATCTTGTATTTGTTTTATTTTCACTGGAGTGATCTTAACTATTGAGATTAATCATCTTTCTTTCTTCTGCACATAATACAAACAAGTATTTTTATACGGTGATCTTAAATTCTTTTGTTGACTGGGACTGTAGAATACACCGACTGCATCTCTGCAGAGGGGCAAGACTACCCCCACGTTTGTCCTGTGGCCCAGTCGGCTGGGGCTGTAGAATACACCGACTACATTTATGCAGAGGAGTAAAACTACCCCATCGAGTGTCCTGATAAGACACTAAACCATCTGATAGTGAGGCTCCAGTTGTGCTGGAGCTTTGGGGAGTGCGGAGTACCCCTTCATTGCCATTGTTCTCCGGTCGACTCTAATAGTGCATCAAATAGAACTGCTTGAAATTTAAACAAATGACATGCTAAATTGAATTGTTAGAAATAGAACTGTTTGATCATTTAACTATGTGTAAACAAATGACTCATATTTAATTGAACTGTTAGTGATACATATCAATACTTGGAACTATTGAACTTTGTTGACTTAGGTTTGCAAATCATATATATCTAATATAGGTGTAAAAACCGAATTTGGCATTAAATAACCTGCAATGGTGGATGTGTCATAAAACTAAAAACAGAAAAAACATCTCATGCCTTGGTGAATTAGCTTATGACGGGATATGTCCGGTCAGAAGTTAAAAGGTTAGAGTTTTTTTTTAAATAAAAAGCTAACTTTAAGACTGCTGCTGGAGAAAGTCAAGTCTTTGAAAAGAATATGATATTAATTTCGATATTTTGGGGACAACAGTTTTTCACGAAACACAAGATTGTTTAAGAATAAACCTTCACATCACACATATACTTCTCACGCCTAGCTCTGCGCAACTTTCTTTCTTGGTTCCTAATTAAGATTATTAATCTCAGGATACGCGAGGAATTGCTTGATAATAAAAGAAATACGATTGTAAAACTTCACCTCATATATAAAAAAATTTTATTTGCTTCGACCAGTCATAAACCCGATGGAATAAGCGTATTGAATTTATTTTTAAAGAAAATGAGCGTTTACAGATTCTGTCTTGATATTTTATGAACACACCTCACATCGGGACATAGAGATATACGCACACACACATATATATATATATATATATATATATATATATGTTCTTCCCTAACCCCTCCTCGCGAGCAGGATACAACACACAGGGATTTCTTAAGCAGAGTTAAACTATGTTTTCCTTCTCCTACATCGGTTGTCATATCAATGTTAGGAGCCCAATCTGCCCAACTATTTACCCAAAACTGGAAGGATAATAGCTGGATACATAACTTTCCCAAAAGTATTAGCACTAAGTGAAATGCAAATAGCCTCCTCCAGTATTTGAACTCTGATCTCTGATTTCATTTTACACCACAAGCGTCTCCACATATGTATACGTGCACGCACAGGTGCGCATAAACACCCATACATACTTTCATATTCATAGACATATTTATACGTACAAAGACATACATCTATACTCACTATACAATGGAGATTTCCAATTTAGAGATTAGTTGATTTCATATTTTACATTATATTATATTTAATTGCAGTAGACTATATGAGTTGATGTTGTCAAATTGTTTTTTGAGACTAATTATTTTGAAATGTCTCTTTCGAGCCAGGCTAGGGTCGCCACAGTCTATCAGAATTTGTTTGATAGTAGATGGTTCTTGACACGCAATACCCTCTGGTGAAGTTTTTTTTTTTTAATTTTATTTAGTTGATAGGTGTGGATGAGAAGTGTATGGCTGATATGGAGTCTGTCTAAAGTTATTTTCTTTCTTGATTTTCTGAGAGGAAATATCATTATTCCACTCTTTATTTGAGCGAGTATCATCACGACTGTTGTCAGAAATTTCGAGATATATTTTTATCAGTCCACAAATTTTTGGAACGAAGAGCAGCATAACTGCTGTTTAGAATTCCGAGATGATATCTTTTCATTAGTCCACACATTACGTGAACGAGTAGCTTCATGACTATTATCTGTAAGTACGAGATGAAATCTTTTCATTATTCCATATATTTTTGAAACGAGTAACAGCGTAATTGCAACTTGAAATTCCGAGATGATATCTATTCATTAGTCCACACATTTGAATGTGTAACATCATGACTATGGTCTAAAATTCTGAGATGTAATCATTTTATCAGTCCACAAATTTTTAGAACGAGTAGCAGCATAACTGCTATTTGGAAGTCTGAGATGAAATCTGCTCATTAGTCTACACATATTCCGAACGACTGGTAACATAACAGCTATTTCGAATTCCGAGATGAAATCTTTTCATTAGTCCACACATTTTTTAACAAGTGGTAATGGTTTGGAATTCTGAGATGAATTTTTTTCATAAGTCCAGACAATATTTGAACGAATAACAACACGACTGTCGTCTGAAATTCCGAAATGAAATCATTTCGTAAACACTTAAGATATTAGGAGACGTTTCTTTAGTTCTCACTCAACCTCACTCTCTCTCTCTCTCTCTCTCTCTCCCTCTCTCTCTCTATCTATCTATATATATATATATACACATATTTAACGTAAGGAGGTATAGATAAATATAAATGTATGTGCGCTTATTAACTTTTAAAATATCAACCAAATCTATATGTTTCATATTTCATGTTCATCGGGTGATTATTGTTCTATCTATACACTGAGTATTCATTGATCTAGTGGGCAGAGTTTTCGCCAATGGTCCGGAAGACCTGCGTTCAATCCAAGGTCGCGTCATACCAAAGACTTTAAAAATGGTACTTGATACCTCTTTGCTTAACACTCAGCAAGATAAGGTACGTATCAAGGGTAAAGTGGAACAATCCAGGGAAAGGAGTAGCGCCCTCCCCTACACCTTGGTGTAGTAGCTATTGAAAAGGGAACCTTCTGTTCCCCTCGACTAAGGGTCGCCAACTTTACTTACTGTTTCAAAAAAGACTTCCAGACCCTATATAGATATGAATCTCAGTCTATACATATATATACAGAAGAACAAATATATATATATATATATATGTGTGTGTGTGTGTGTGTGTGTGTGTGTGTGTGTGTACTGATTTATAATTGGTTAAATGTCTAACTTAAAGTAAATTGTATTCCCGGTGTTAACGGAAAAACTATCAAATCCTGTACACCATCAGATGAAATAGCCTTTTTATTAAAAGGTCTGTTAAAATAAATTCATAATGGTTCTTATCTGTTGATTTTTACCTATATTTATATATATATATATATATATATATATATATATATATATATAAATTGCTCAACGCTTATATGTCCGTCTTTCTAAGATGATACCACTCCCATCTGTTCCCATCAGCTGAGTGAAGGACAATCTAGTATAACATGTAGACTTGTATATAAGCATAACTACTTATATACAAATTCATCTACCTTTACATATTACTGTTTGATGACTTTATTGATTTCTCATACATTGTCAATTCGATTAGCGAAGCATTTCTTTACGTAATCATTTGGAGAAATTGTTTTAAACCAAAAGCCGATATTCTTTTCTTAGCTCAACAAAACTTGATTTTCGCGCAACTCGAGAACCCACACAGTTTTTGTGCTTCACTTGTTAATTCTAGAAATGCTAGCATAATACCTGTCAAAAATTGACGGACTTACTTACGTATGGGACGAGACTTCTACCAAGAATCAGAGCATAGAATCGGTGTGTTCCGCCTGGGTTGAAATATTGCTGATTCACGCTCTTCTGAAATTGTATCAATAAACCTGTTCTCTCTAATCCTTCAACGGTGGGGCGTGGAACAAATACCTTTGTAATCCTTCAACAAGTTGGAACTCTGAAAATAATGTCCTTGTACCTTGGGTCATGTACTTAATAAGCACTCCTTGTATATTTTGATGTCTTTTCTCGTATTTTTGCCCTATCTCGAAAGCTCTCAAGTTGTTTCTAACTCCTATCCCCCTCTTCTCCCTCTCTCCCCCCCTATCTCTCTCTCCATATATATATATATATATAATGTAATTTACTATATCTATAAAAAAAAGTGGTGCTCACTCTCGGTGACAGAATATATATATCTAAATTAGGATAGGGTTGGACTTTGTCTTGTGATCGCATAAGCGAGAAGCTGACAGTCACCAAGCCCCGTTGCTTCTTTGTCTACAATATCCTTATATATATATATATATATATATATATGGGGGGGGTCAGGCAGCAGTCTTTCATTTAGCATGTTTGATGAAATAATAAAGACTCATTTTGTCTATAATTTTATTAAGATCTTTTCAAGTGTCTTACTTTCAGGTTGGAATTATTGGATGAATTTACCAAAATTCTCATGAGTGCTTTCGGACCTTTCATAGGCCATCATCAGGGGTTGCTTCCATGTGCAAAGAGTGCTTTTTAAGAGTTCTGAAAGATTTTAGCACACAATAATAGCACAAGAAATAAATAAACTACGACTACAAATCCTAGAAGCCCTACATATAAAAACAAAAAAATCAATTGAATCAATTTTGAAAACAGCGACAATATTTTGAAATGCTTTTATTTATTTATTTTCAAATATTCCATCTTTCTTGATAATATTCTATTTCCGTTGATAGCGTTTTGTTCAAAATTCATCAGCATCTCAGTTTTATCCAGCTCTTCGTTTACGTAATTTGTTATATTATAACAAACCTAAAAACTTTCAAAACTCTTCAATCCAACATGCTCTTATATATATATATATATATATATATATGTATATATATATATATATATATATATATATATATATATATATATATATATATATATATATGTATATATGTACATGTATGTATATATATATATATATAATTTTATAAAGTAGAATCTTGAACAAATCTGAACCGAATTGATAACTAAGTGTGTGTATATACATATATAATATATATATATAAGTGTATATATATAAGTGTATATATATATACATATGATATATATAATATATATATATATATATATATATATGATTATATATATAATTTTATTGACTAGAATCTTGAACAAATAAATCGAATTGATAACTAAGTGTAGACACGTTAATAAATTCTCCTGTGGCATTTATCTTCTGACTTATTTCATTGTTTATTTTCCTGTGTTTGGTCTCCTCTGATTTGTGTGTGTGTGTGTGTGTGTGTGTGTGTGTGTGTGTGTGTGTGTGTGTGTGTGTGTGTGTGTGTGTGTGTGTGTGTCACGTGAACAAACATCTTGCCACGTGACAAATTCTTCACCCTATAAATACGGTTGATTGGCTTCTTTTGATTGTGTGATACCTATAAAATCTTCAGGATTGGACTTCAAGAAAACATAATTTGGACATTTTAAGTTTTAGACACGAGCTTGTGTATGATACAGACAGACAGACAGACAGAGGAAAAGGAGGAGGGAGATAGAAACTTCACTATGTTGTAATATTGGAAAAAGACTGCATAAAAATCTCGAATGAACCTGATTTTATTGAGAAATGTAGATATGAAATTAAATGCATCTAAATCGATAACTAGATCGACAGTTACATTAATATCAACAGACTTGATAGATAGATAGATAGATAGATAGATAGATAGATAGATAGATTTAAAAAAAAAAACCTGTGTTAGATAGATATTAACAGATAGATACCAAAACTTTAGATAGATGTATAGGAAGATAATGAACAGTCTGGGATAGATAGATAGATAGATAGATAGGTGGAAAACCTTGGATTGATATTAAGAGGCTACGTTAGATAGATATTAACAGATAGATTCCAAAACTTTAGATAGATACATAGATAGATAATGAACAGTCTGAGATAGATAGATAGATAGATAGATAGATAGATAGATAGATAGATATGCTTAGTTAACATAGGTAGCAGTTATATTTATATGTTAGTATTTAGTTGGAGAAGTGTGTATAATCAACAAGAGATTGCCGACAAATAAACAAAAATTCAATCGACTTGAAGAGTAAGATGTTGGATAAATATACGCGGTTTGATTAGACATGGTAGCGAAACCATGCGAATCAAGGCGATGGTATAGGGTAGGAGTCTGTTTAGATGTGTCTCTCAGTTGTGGGAAAAAAATAATGCGTTTTTTATAAGCTGATTAAAGACGAGCGGTGAGCGTCCGCTAGAGGTCGCTTCGATTCATTTATTAGCCGGCTCTTCGTATCATTAAATTGCGCATGCGTAAACAAATGCTTTCTTAAATTCTGCAAGTGAGTATCATTTAAAGAAAAAAAGGAAAGGTGAGAGAGAGAGAGTGAGGAAGAGACAGAGTAAGAGAGAATAGAGATCTATGTCTTTAAAGATTATTTGTGTGCGCATATGAACTTGTGTGAGTTTTTAAGCGCGTTCACTGCGTGCGCATGCGTTGTAAAACAAATAACACGGCTCGTTTTGTATCGTCTGCTTTCTACTTGTATCAATCACTTAAGAGTTGCTGATTCTGACCAGCTTTGCATTAATTTTTTTTTTGTTTTTTTGTTTTTTTGAAAATATAAATGACTCTCTTTATATTTGAGTCTTATTAATTCAAAATGATTAAATATTTTTAAGTACGCTTGCAAAAATCGGACAATTCTATCGTGAACTTTGCCCTGTCGAATAGAGAATTAGAATACGCTGACTGAACCTCTGCAGATGGGTAAGACCCCCCCCCTTTGTAACAATGACCATCAATGGTATAGCACTGAACAGCATCTGATTGTGAGGCTCCTATCCTGGAGTATTGGGGATTGTGGAATGCTACTTAATTGCCATTACTCCCAGGTCCAATCTGATAAGAATTCTTTACAATATTTCACTGTGTGCAAACAAATATTTAATATCAAATAGAGTTAGATTGGCCTTGTAGGTAGAGTGTTACTCAATGGTCCGGGAGGTCTGGGTTCAATCCCAGGTCGAGTCGTACCAAAGACTTTAAAAATGGTACTTGATATATCCTTGCTTAATGCTCGGCAATATAAGGTACGTATCAAGGGTAAAGTGGAGAAATTCAGGGAAAGGAGGATCGCCATCATCTAGACCTCAGTGTAATAGCTGTTGAAAAGGGAGCCTTCTGGTCACCCTCGACTACAGTTGCCAACTTTACTTACTTAGGAATACATGAAACCTTTAAACTGTGTGCAAACAAATGAGCTCCAAGAATTCGTTCGACGATAAATCTATCAGAAAACTATATATATATATGTGTGTGTGTGTGTGTGTGTGTAAATATATAAAGAGGATTTGGCATTGAATAACCCAGAAGGGTTAATATTCCATAAAACACCAACCAACCTAACGAGCATTGATAAGCCTTTTCAGATTATTTGAGGTGACCTTGTAGGGATAAATTGTTTGGTTGTCTTTTATAATCTTTTGGTGCTTTGCGAAATAATATCTGATTTTATGACATAATTTAAAGTTGAAAATTGGTCATTTATTGAGCTACCAAATTTGCAATGTTTGTAGATCATTTCTTGACAAAATTCAATCCTCATGGAAGAATGGTCTTTCAAATCTACCGCATATATTCATATACCTGACGCAATCATTTTGCGATTGACATGAGTCAAACAATAAATTGGTTGTATTGTTATATTTTGACCTTCGGCCCGAGCAAAAATGCCATTCCAAGGTGATGCACCGGAAGGAAGTGATACATTCTAATGGCAGTTATGAGAGGAAATCGCGTGGGCGGAAATTGGCTGATGAAATGGGACAAGGTAAAGCCCATGATACACTCATAGACTGATGCACCGGAAGAGAGTGACCTCTGAACTGCATGACAGTTATTTCCGCTTGATGACGATTAAACATGCGAATTCAAAGATCAAGTGGGCGATCGAGTGGGCGTTGAACTATTATATAACTCAGTCAAGACAGAAGTCAAGTGCCAGTTGAATTGCAGCCAGTTGGAGAGGAGATGTAGTAGGGAAAGCCACACCAGGCCGAAGGGGCTTGGGACCCTGATGAATTGGGGTCCAGAGAAGATGCTGATAAGATGCAGTAAAGAAAGCCAGCACCCAGCAGAGTGGACCCCAGGGTTCCGGTTGAGCATCAGAAGAACGAGAAAGACATAACGTTGCCGGCCATAAGTTTGGGGTCAGAATATTGCAGTTTCTGTTCGGTCTCCAGCTCCCTCTCACACGCAAACCTTGAGTAACCCTTTTCGAACCCTTGCAATAAAGTGAGAGGTAAATATTTTTATAAAGAAGTCTTCCTGCGTCTTTATCATTGCGTTGTTATTGTTGTGTTGTTATGATACGGCATATGAGAATATAACAGTATGAGAGGTAGCGTAGATAACAGAAAAATTATTTAAACGGTTGTTTCAAATGGAAACCATTAATGTTTAATTGACGGGTGATGACCTCGAGATCATTCAAGAACTTAGTGGAGATTTGATAATTTGTCAGTTAAACGAAGAGGTCTAAAACATAGAAAAATTTCAGCTGGGGTTGCTTGTGGTGTAACTGTTTTCGTCGCATTGAAATCGACAGGGTGACCTGAGTTCAAATCCTTGTCCGAGGTTGTTTGTATTTTACATAGTACAAATACGATTGGGAAAGATATGAGTCCAATTATTTTCCCTCTAACTATGAGTAGATAGTCTAGGCTCTTTAACCTTGAATTAGCAACCAAGAAGGAAAATTATGAATGCAAAACATTAAGAGTCCGCTTAAAAAATAATCTGTGTCGCATCCGTACGGATGGGCTAGGTAAAAACATATATTTCAGTTAAGAGTTAGTCCAGATAAGCTGAGGCCCATTTCCATCTATCGTCCGACTAATTCCCGGCATGTACGGTCGATAAGATGAGTGCGAAAAGACGTTGGTTGGTTGGTTTTGTTTGTTTGGTTTTATGGCATATCAACCTTTGAAGGTTATTTAACGCCAAATCCATTTTTATGTAAATAATCTGTTCTATTGAAAACAGTTCAGTTTAGCATAAGTACATAGTTTAATTGTCAAAAACATTTCCATTTCAAACTATTCAAGAAGTTATATGTAATAATTCAGTTAAGTGTAAATACAGTTTTAATGTCGAAAAACAGTTCTATTTGAAATAATTCAGTTAAGCATAAGCACGCAGTTTAAGTGTAAGTACGGTTTAATTGTCAAAAACATTTTTGATTTCAAGCTATTCAGTTTTCTCAATTCATTTTAGCATAAGTATGCTGTTAGTTCTATTTAACCCATAGATAGGGCCGTATCAGGTGCTACCACTCCGGGCCAGAGTGAACCTGGGAGCAATGTCAATGAAGGGGTACTCCACATTCCCCAAAGCTCCAGCACTGCTGGAACCTCACCATCAGATTGTTTAGTGTCATATCAGGACACTCGTTGGGGGCGGGGTCTTACCCCTCTGCAGAGGTGCAGTCAGCTGACTGGGAAAGCGAAAAGACGTCTATGTCAATAAAGTTATATGTACACGAAAAGATGCCACATTTATTCAAGCCAGCAAATATGGTCGAACAACTAGATGCTGTGAAAGAAAAACAAAATAGCGAGGTAGAACGAAAAGGAACAAGATAGCAAGATGATACGAGACATATCACTCGAATTAGTGTGTAGTGACCAACAATTCAGCACATATTCAAATGGAACTCAGAGCAAGAACTCAAGTCTTTTAGGTAATCAGAAACTAGGCACCAATTCCTGTAACTCTTTTTATCAACTTACAAACTCTATAATAAGGAAAAGGCTGCCGGTTCCAATCATAATATTCTGACTTTGATGCAAATCAACATCGAAATATCAACACTTGTTATTTACTTAGCTTTGCTAAGTCTTGACTATAGGCCTTAATATCATATAAAACGAAAAAGAACAAAGCTGATGTATGAAGATATAATCTGTTTTTTTTTTTCTGGGTTTTTTATCACCCGAAATGTACGTATGGGTAGAGTAAGAGCGAGTCGGAGATGGCTGAAATGCGTACACACCCAGGGGTGACAGTGCGGTTTTCTGGGAATTCTCTCTGCCATTCTGCTTTCTTCTGCCTGGTCGAAACCTTCCGTGGTTTATATAATTTTCCAGATGCCCAGGCCATCCCACCTCCCGCCTACGCGTTGTACGTTGACATATCTCCTGTCTAGCATGCCACCCACGCAACTTACGTGGCACTGCTGTGAAAATACCAGAGTCTTGTTTAATTTAGGAAATACGTATACATCCTATTATGCCACCTTCACTATTTATGCAGCATGAAAAGGAATCATCCGGTCGATATCCAACTTTAATTTACTTACAGTACTGGTGATGGAGAGAATTTAACAAAAGTTCAATTTCTTTTCGCTTTTTAAGTAAAGTTGATTTGAGTTCAGTGTTTTCCGTTTCCTAAACTGGTTACCCAACTTTGTTGGCGGGACTTTGAAGACGCTGACTGTATCCTTTGCAGAGGGATAAAAATTGGGTGTTCTGTGTATTATATCAAACTGTATCTGATAGTGAGGCTCCAGATTTGAATATTTGGGGAGTTTAGTGTACCCCTTCATTGCCATTACTCTCAGATCCACTCGGGGACGAAGATATATTACTTGTTAGTGTCCTATCTACAGGTCAAATTTATCTTTTTGGACATTATTCGTATTCGATAGGACAGTGCGCAAAAGAAATTACAAAAATGTGAAAATAAATGTACAATGAACGCGATTCCCTAACTTAACCTCAGGGTATAAAATAACTCTAGACTTGTTAACCTGCCATTAGAATAGATCACAAAATCAATAATATCAAGATTAAATAGACCTATCTTCCAAACTATTTACTATTAGCTGGTATTTAGAATCTGTCTGTCTCAGTTAAAAGACTCAAATACTTGAATTTCAATTTATACCGTTTTTTTTTTCTTTTTCGAAGACCGGTTTTCTTATCAAGGTTAAAGAGTCTTTCCAACAATTTAGCTGGGTAAAAAAGGATTCATGCCTTTTACTAAAGTATTTGTGCCAAGTAAATCAAAGTCTCGTCCAGGATTTGAACTCGGGTCACCAATGTGATTGTTACCCTTATTAACACGTCCAGTTTTTATAAGATTTTATCAAGTTGAACGCAATAACTACATCAGATTAAGATAAAAGTACACATTTTAAGTCGTGACTTTCAGAATGGAGAGTATGGATGTGAGCAAGGTGAAAGCTAAATATCAACAGATTTTAAAATCCTTGCTTCGTAGTATTCAGGTATTAATGGTTTGAAACAGAAATCGCGTTCTTTCTAAAAAGGAAAAACAAAGACGTTTTCTAATCCTAAATTCACTTGTAAAATATACGCATGTGAGTGATGTATATATATTATATATATATATATATGTGTGTGTGTGTGTGAGAGAGAGTGTGTGTGTGTGTGTGTCATTTACTAGGGTGAGTCAAAAGTTTTACAATATTTTAATATTTCAAGTATTTCAGCGTCTGTTTACAAGACCGAGCTAATGGAGGAGCTGATTGATGAGGCTTGACGAAGGACCAAGTTTGTGATAAATCCTTCTTTTCATCGGTAGTGTAAAATGGCTCCAATTGCAATTTTCTTACCATTCATAATCAAAGATGTATAATAAGGAATAAATAACTAATGTTTAATATTTTGTGTGTGGGAGGTGCCCGTGGTGTAATGTTTATCGTCGTAGGAAATGGACACGGCGACACTAGTTCAAATCCTGGACCAGGCTAATTGCATTTCACATAGCACTAATACCCTTGGGAAAGGTATAAATCCAATTATTCTCCCTCCAGCTATGGGTAAATAGAAGGGCAGACTAGGTTCTTCAGCCTTGGTGCGACAACTAGTCTAGGAGAAGGAAAACTCTGACTTCAAACCTGTTAAACTTCGATTAGAAATTGACCTTGTGTCATATCCTGCCTGAGCGGGAGGGGGTAAATATGAATATTTTGTGTGTGGTTTTTCAAATTGTTGTCCTCATCTTTATTTTTGTTTGTCGAAACGCAACGTTTCGGCTGTTGTATCCTCCGACCTTCCTGAGGTGTCCCTTGTTTATCTTGGCATAGAAATGATTCAATATGGGAAATTATTTTTAAAGTTTGACTTAATTTAAAAATGATTTTCCTGGTTGAATCATTTCTGTGCCCAGATAAACAAGGGAAACCGGAGATAGGCTGGAGGATACAGAGGTGTAAGAACTAATAACAATAAAGATGAGCAAAATAATCCGAAAATCACTCATGAAGTATCGCATATCAAGCCTCATCTAAAAAATACAGACGGATAATTAATATTTACGTGTTATATATTAAAATGAGGAATAAACTCTAAATGATTAGACAATAAAATTATCTAATTAAGGATAAAACATGAATATAAAAGTTGCTTAAAAGCCTTAAGTCAATATCGGAAAAAAAACTTTTAACTTAACTTGGAATATAACAAAATATTTTACCCACCCGAGCACATTGAGAGAAACAGTATCACTCATAAAAAGCAAGAGCTATCAACTATTCATATATAAGTAAAGTAAAGTTGATGTCCTTAGCCGAGGGTCACCCGAATTCTCCCTTTTTGATAGCTACTACACCGAGGTTTAGGGAGGGTGATACTCCTTTCCCTGGATTGCTCCACTTTACCCTCGATCCCTACCTCATATTGCTGAGTGTTAAGCAAGGAGGCATCAAGTACCATTTTTGAGTCTTTGGCATCAATCGACCAGGGATTGAACCCAGGTCTCCCGAGGCATTGGCAAACACTCTAACCATTATGTCAATATAAGAATCGATAGAAATAAAAGCAATTTTGTTCCTTATGTGAAGAAAAATGTTGAGAGTAATATCTTTCTCGCGGGTCGCTCAAACCCAATTTGAGGGCAACATGTGTCCCGATGGTTGCAATTTGCTCACCTCGAGGCCAGACTATACGATCATTAACTGCATGATCTACGTTTGCTTTGCTTTCTTTGTTTAATGGCATATCAACCTTCAGGGGTTATTCAATGCCACAGCCATAAGGAAGTGTATATCTTTCCTGAGGGTATTAATCCGAAAGTGAATATAATAACGGGATTAGATTTCTAACTTGCTTATAACAATCTTGCAGTCCGGCATTTTAGCCACGATATCACGGAAATGTTCCTCCTACTTGATCTATATGAAATATTAACTTTTTAAACAACTATACTAACAGATAAATTGCATCTTTTAACCCGGAAAACATGAAAAAACTTATAACACTTATCTATTAAACCAATTCTTAAAAATATAACGTAAAAGCATATCATCTGTGAATGAACTTATTATTAAACTTAAATGAAAGAAAAAAGTTTCGATCCAAGTTTTCAAAGCTTATGTAAACGTCTATATGTGTTATCATTCGATCACCCGAGCTCTTTTGAAAGTTTTTTAAGTTTATGTAATCTTCTACATGTGTTATCTTTCGATCATCTGGGCTCTTTTGAAAGTTTTTAAAGCTTATGTAATCTTCTACAAGTGTTATCCTTTGATCATCCGAGCTCTTTTGAAAGTTTTTAAAGCTTATGTAATCTTTTACATGTGTTATCCTTTCATCGTCCGAGCTCTTTTAAAAGTTTTTGAAGCTTATGTAATCTTCTACACGTGTTAGTGATAATCCTTCCTCTTTTGAAAAAAAAAAAATTGTGTACGTATTCTAGCCGAAAATTTCCTAAATTAAGGTTTCTCAAACTTTTGATGTACTCCTTGTGACCAAATTTCTATTCGCCGCACCCCTGAATGAATTGAATATTAAATTACAAAACCTCAATTATTTACCAGTTTTTAATACAACTTATAGAGGGTTAGGGATATCCGTATGGTGGGCGCGTCATGATGATGATGATATAAGATAAGAATCAGTAAACTAAGAAAGTAAAGACACTTTTAATTCTAGAACTATTTTTGAGGCGCATAACGTAACGGTTATCGTCTCAGCAAATGGACATGGCGTCCCGAGTTGAGGTTATTTGCGTTTTACTTTGCGCCAATGCCCCCCAAAAATACCTGAATCCATCTCTTCTACCCCCAACTATGATGTAAATAGTAAGGCAGTTTGAGTTCTTTAATTTTGGTGCGGCAACCAGTCTATGAGAAGGAAAAAATCGAAAATTCACACTGTCTGTGGCGAAGGGGTTAGGGAAATAAAAACCTGTGATTTATATATGAATCAAAGGTTCAGTTTCTTATCTCGACGTATACATGAGTGCACACGGGCATGTCTCGCAGGTAAGTTGTATAGAAAGAGATGTGATTAAGACATTTAACTCAGCAAAATTCAGAGATGATCCATCATAAGGTCATTATTTTGTCAACGTTGATAAACAGTGAAAATTTCTTAGTCACTATCAAATCTTTCACTTGGGAGAATTATCGTTCAGTTATTTTTTTTTTTAACTTTTGATTTTTAATTTATTTTCTCAATATTCAGAAGGTTAATCTAGGTTGTCTTTCAAAGCATTTTTCTTACCTTCAACTAAACTGAGAAATCTTC
>OY757937.1:9331048-9378548 GCA_963585895.1 Sepioteuthis lessoniana
AATTATTATTATTATTATTAGTAGTAGTAGTAGTAGTAGTAGTAGTAGTAGTAGAAGCAGTAGCAGTAGTATAAGTAGTTGTAGTAGTTTTTGACACCAGCATTATCTGGTGGTCTTTCACTTGAGCGAGATTGACGACTGGTTTCGTAGATCCCCATGAGTTAAACAGAGTATTCTTGCCTATCCTAACAATGACGTCGTCTGGGTGGTCTCGATTCTAATTTCCAAATCCTTCAGAGTTTTTCTAAACCTTTTGAGACCTTTCCAAATGCCCCAACTACAATAGGGTCCATTATCACCTCCTATTCCACAGCTTTTTTATTCCTTAGCCAAAGTCCCAGTATTTGTATATCTTTTCGCTTTCTTTAATTGTCACAGACAACTTCGTGGTCTATCGGAACGGCAACATCCACTAAATATCAAGTTCACCATTTTCTTGTTAATTAACTCTAGATCAAGTCTTCTGGCCGGGTTTAGGTTATCCGTCTCTTACACAAAATCCTAGAGAATTTGATGCGTCAAATTCTCAAGGACGGCTTCCGATTTTGTGCATTATTGTTTCGTTTTATGGTCAAATTTTAATCACTTGCACAATTCCCAGGTGAGCACCTTTCCCACTCAATCATGTCTAGTCACGTAGTCCTTTTGTGCAAGTTTGTTGCATTGGTTTAGAATGGCATTATCTATTTCATTAGTTTCCACTATAAAGTACACTTGCTATTCTTCTTATTATTATTATTATTAGTAGTAGTAGTAGTAGCATTTCCATTAGGACACTTGAAGTGTATTTCTCCATTGAAAACCTCGCTGTGGTGTGCCATTTTTTACTGCTTATAGTTACAAAAGACACTCCCTCTAGGTTTTAACATTGAGATTGTACACCTGAATACAGCGGGATAATGGATCGGCGAAACGTTAGGTTAGCAACAATGGCAGTAAAAAGAAGATAAGATCAGTCGCCCATAGAAGTGGAAAAGCAAAGATCAACAGGGTGTATCAAATACGATTTTACAGCACAAGAGCAGTACCGCAGTAAATAGAAAATCGGATCGAATTAATTTTATTCGCGGAACACTCACTTCCTTCCACACCAGCTGATCGAGAGCGAAGAGGAAGTCATCACAAATCAAAAGTTTATGAATTATCCTAAGGCTTATCTTCTCGGTAATCTCAGTACATGTCGCTTCTATGCTTCTGTCCTTTTCCCATCGTCCCATCGTCTCTCTCTCTCTCTCTCTCTCTCTCTCTCTCGTTTTTTTTCTTCTCTCTCTTTCTCTTTCTTTATCTATCTATCTATCTCTCTCTTTTTGTTTCAGACTATATATTTTTTTTTCTTCACTGTACCGTCTCTCTTTGTCTCTGGTTGTTTCTTTCCTCTTTTTGTATGTCTATCTCTACCTGTCTCTGTCTCACTGTCTTTCTCTCTCTCTCTATCTCTCTCTCTCTCTCTCGTTTTTTTCTTCTCTCTCTCTCTCTCTTTCTTTATCTATCTATCTATCTCTCTCTTTTTGTTTCAGACTATATATTTCTTTTTTCTTCACTCAACCGTCTCTCTTTGTCTCTGGTTGTTTCTTTCCTCTTTTTGTATGTCTATCTCTACCTGTCTCTGTCTCACTGTCTTTTTCTCTCTCTTTCTCTCGCTCTCTCTCTCTCTCGTTTTTTTTTCTTCTCTCTCTCTCTTTCTTTCTTTATCTATCTATCTATCTCTTTTTGTTTCAGACTATATATTTCTTTTTTCTTCACTCAACCGTCTCTCTTTGTCTCTGGTTGTTTCTTTCCTCTTTTTGTATGTCTATCTCTACCTGTCTCTGTCTCACTGTCTTTCTCTCTCTCTCTCTCTCTCTCTCCCTCTCTCTCTCTTCTCTTATCATATCTTTCATTATCAGACTGCCTATTTCTCCTTTTCAGTTTGTCGTACACTCTTAGTTTACCCTCCCTTCTCCTTTTATCTTGTTCTCTCTCTCTCTCTCTCTCTCTCTCTCTCTCTCTCTCTCTCTCTCTCTCTCTCTCTCTCTCTCTCTCTTTCTCTCTCTCTATTTCACTCTCTATTCCATCTATTTCTGTCTCGGCCTACCAATTTATTTTTCTTTTCGTCCTACCGTCTCATTTTTCCTCCTTTACCTCTCTCTCTCTGTCTCTCTCTTTATCTCTCTCCAGCCATCTCTCTCTATATCAGACTGCCTATATCTTTTTCCTTCACCGTACCGTCTCTCTTTGTCTAAGTTTCCTCTCAATTCGTCTCCTTTTTTTTTCGTGCTCTCTCTCTCTCTCGCTCTCTCTCTATCTCTCTCTCTCTCTCTGTATCTATAGATTTATCTTTCTTTCTTTCTCTACGTCCATCTCTCTCTCTCTCTCTCTCTCTCTCTCTTTCTCGCTCTCCTGCCATCTCTCTCTGTATCAGACTGCCTATATCTTTTTCCTTCACCGTACCGTCTCTCTTTGTCTCAGTTTCCTCTCACTTCGTCTCCTTTTTTTTGTGCTCTCTCTCTCTCTCTCTTTATCTCTCGATCTGTCTATCTATCTATTTCTATTTCTTTCTTTCTTTCTTTCTTTCTTTACTTCCATATTTCTCTCTCTTTCTGTCTCTCTCTCTCTTTATCTATCTATCTATCTATCTTTCTTTCTTTCTTTCTTTCTTTCTCCCTCCCTCTCTCTCTCTCTCTCTCTCTCGCTCTCTCTCTCTTGGTTTTTTAACATTATCTTTTTTCCTTCCTATTTCCTCCTTTTCCAACTTTCTGCCCTTTACTGTTCTCGACGTTTATTTTGCCGAACCCTGACAATATCCGAGCTGTTCTCAAGTGACAGATTGAACACTCATCGATACGCATATTCTCTAAATTTCTTAGAGGTTAATTATTTCCGACACCGTCTGATTCAACCATTAAGGCAAGTCGTCGACCATAAAAAGACTTGACAACAGTACAGAAATATCACTGGCCAAAAGAATTCTAGTTGATTTTTTTCATGGCCATCGATAACAACAAAGTCTATTTTTTAGCTTCCCGAACTAAAGTCGTAGTATATGAATTAGTTTCGTTCTAATAGGATTTACGAAGTGCGTTGCACGTCTGTGAGACCTCACTATCCAAAAGAAAAACAGCAACTATATCAATAACCATTATCATCATCGATACCTGCCGTCTATCTCACAGTCTTTCTCTCTAACTCTCTCTGCCTCTCTCCGCCCCCATCTGTCGCTATTGACCATTATTTTTGTAAGTCCTCTAGACGGCATCCGGTTTCCGCTCAGAGTTGATGAATATGAGTTTTTGTTGATCGGCCAACACTTGTGAGTCGACGTTTCCATAGGATAACGTTGCTTATGAGTATGTCTTTTCTTACCAGCAGTATTCAGCCTGTCTTGCTCGTCTTTTGTGGTTGGTTTTTGAGATGGAACGTAAGTGGCCGTACAGCTGCTGTTTTGTTGGGTGCTGCCTCCAGGATTTGTTCAAATTGGCACGCGGTTTAGTTTCCATTTTTTTCCAGACGTTTTGTTAGTTAGCGTTCAAGTGGTGCAACTATGCAATAGTACACACACACACAGATACGGCTGGAAGAATTTTCGCTTTATTTTATCAGAGAGATCTGGGGTGGGGTTATAGATCCTAGGATAACTTTTTCAAAAATTTCTTTAAAGAAAAAAAAGATTTGTATAAATGGCGGATGCCAGCTTGTCTCGAAGCTGACTTTAGTCATGAGTCAACTCAACTTTGACGATCTTTCCATATTGCGAAACTCCTCCCCTTGTAACTTTTGCTTTTAAAATACTTTCTCTAATCTGTCTTTATACGATATGTCACAGCTTAAACGCAAATACACGATCATACAAGAATGCGATAGAATTTGTTTTTTGTTTTTTTTTGGTGAGAAGAAAGAGCTCAATGAGTCTCCTTATTGAAATGATTTTTGGGTTCTTTTTTATGTTAATTTCTTTTTTTTTTCTTTTTTTACTTTAAAAATACGATAAGAAATGATTTCATCGGAAAGAAAAAAGAAAACAAAAACACACAAAAAAAAACTGATACTTTTTTTCCGGGAGTTTGCAACTGATTGTGTTTGAAATCTCAAACGTGCTACCGACTCCGCAGAACAGCTTATAGTTTAAAGATGGCGCCTTAAAATGGCGCCATTTTAGTTTCGGCGGGGAAAAAATAGGCGTTTCGGCTTTACTTTGCCATTTACCCATATTTTCGTCAATTTGAACTGAGGGTTAAACCATACAAAGGAAGCGCCATAACCTTTATTTTCTTCCTTCTCCCCTCTTTTCACTCTTCTCCCCTCTTCCTCTACGTCCTACTCAACATCTTCATCTCTTTTTCTTTTTCTTCTTCTACTTTTTCATAAATTTTCTCGCTTGTAACATCAGACTGCGCAAACTGCCGACCAAATGACAGAAAATTTCCGAAACACTAACAATCTTTCGTGTATGGTGTTATTATTTTCAATCTGTGCGAGTTTCAACGGATGGTTTTTCACTGAAGGCTGAGTGACAGCAAATCTCCCCAAGTCTCCAGGACTCTTCTCAGTATTCTAGCTGATCTTAATATGATGTAATCTAATAGATCTCGGTTCTTCCTCTGATTTGTAGTTCCTTCAATTTGGAGCTTTTGCAAGTCTATCAACTAAAATCATTATCACAGCCACCTTCATGTTCCATAGCTTTTTTTTAGATCTCGAGCAAAATCTTGTACAGGCTGTTTCAAAATGAATGCAACCCATAAATATGACAATGATTTATTTCTGAGACAAGCGCAGTGGTAGTCATTTGGAACACGTCTAGTAAAAAAAGCATTCTTTGAGCTTGAGATATCAAATCAATGTTTTTTTAATTGTTATTATATCAGTTTTATTTTGAGTCAGTTTTGAATTATTTTGTCTCCAAATAAGTAGTGACACCTAATATCTTTCAATCATCTGTCCAAGTCATTGTGATCAAGGATTAATAGTTGTAATAGTATACTATTTTCAAATCTGAAACAAAAAAGGAATACAACATTATTATTAGAAGAGTTATTAGCAATCACATGGGTCCCATATATGTTAAGACAGCCTATATTTATCGATCTTTAGGCTTTCTTTTAGTTTTACTCTATAGTAAAGTTAGCGACCGTAATCGAGGGCGACCAGAAGGCTCTCTTTTAAATATCTACTACACCTAGGTGTAGGGGAAGAGCGCTACTCCTTTCCCTGGATTGCTTCACTTTACCCTTGATACTTACCTTATATTGCTGAGTGCTAAGCAAGGAGGCATCAAGTACTATTTTAAAGTCTTTGATATGAAGCGACCTAGGTGTGTGGATTGTTCCACTTATAATGTTGAGTGTTAAGCAAGGAGGTATCAAGTACCATTTTTTTGGTCTTTGGTATGACTCGACCGGAGATTGAACCGGGCCATTGGCGATAGTCTGCCGAAACACTAAATAACACTAGGTCTCGTGATCCGTTTGTATCTGAAAAATCACAGTGAATTTTCTTGGTTTCATTTTCTTGGAACGATTCTAGTTAGTGCATATACTCTTAGTTTTTGCATAATTCCCAGTGGATCATCTTTCCCACCCAATCATGCCAACCTCTATTTTCTCTTTTTATACAACACGAGTATCAAGTAACTCCTCATTTTTCAAACATTATATCAAGTTCTTCACGTTATTGCCATCTAATTCTCACGCCATTAGTCCTTAGCAACTATAGCAATTACCTTGAATAGTTTAGCACTTTGCCCAGTATATAAACATCTACATAATTCGTAGGTTTTGTGGGAGCACGACGTCAACCATGGTAGGAGTATGATACCAACAGTAATACGTTGAATTGTGTCGATAGGATATGTCAAACACGTACATACATAAATACATTATATATATATATATATATATATATATACGAGGATCATTAAATACGTTTCCCGACTTTTTTCGTATGGGCACTTTTATTGAGAGTACACCCATGAAACTCTAGTCCCCTTTGAAGTAATCTCCTCCAGCTGCAATGCACTTGTTGTACCGTTCCAACAACTTCTAGAAGACCCCATGGAAGTCCTCTTGTGTGAACAGGTCAATGACCTTCGTCACAGCCTCTTTCATCTCCTCAATTGTCTCATAACGACAGCTTCTGGAATAACAGCTTAGGGAATAACCAAAAGTCACAGGGAGCAAGGTCTGGTCTACCGGGAGACTGAGGAAATGTCTTGATGCCCATCTTGGTCAAATAGTCTCTGACAAGGATGGAGTTGTGGACTGGTGTATTGTCCTAGAGGAAATACCACTGACCCGATTTGAAAAGTGCAGGCCTCTTCTGATGGAATCTCTTCCTGAACTCCCTTAAAACCTCAACATAGTAACCCTAACCCTAACCGTTTGGCCAATCAAATCTGGTGTATTGACTTCCTTACTCCTCCCACACCTCTCCCCATCCCTCACAGACTCCCTGCCTTCCTTGAATCTCTTATGCCACTCAAAAACCGATGCTCGATTCATGCAAGATGGTCGAAAAGCAGTCTGGAGCATTCAATACGTTTGTGTGGCATTTTTTCCAAGTTTAAAATAGAATTTTATTGCATATCGTACATTGGCCCAATCAGTTGAGTGTTCGCCAACGGTCCGGGAGACCGGGGTTCAATCCTAGGTCGAGTCATACCAAAGACTCTAAAAATGGTACTTGCTTAACACTCAGCAATATAACGTAAGCATCAAGGGGAGCAATCTAGGGAAGGAGTAGCGCTCTCCTCTACACTATTGAAAAGGGGGCCTTCGGGTCACCCTCTACTAAGGTCGCTAACTTTACTTTTATATGCCTGTGTGAACAGATATCTGTAACCCAGCAAAAAAAAAAGCATATCATTGCGAGATTAAGATTAGAGAAATACTCTTGGAATGCTCTTGTTTTATACTCATATGCATACAGATGCATGCAAAATCATAACAACAAATAATAAAGACGAGCGACACAGTTCTTTAGAAAAATATACCTCACACTTTATTTGAAAGGGTTGTGTGTGAGAGGGAGTTGGAGACCGAACAGAACTGCAAAATATTGACCCCCATTCTTATAGCCATAACTGCGTTTCTTTCCCGTTCTCCTGGGCTGCTCAACCGGGGGCCTGGGAACCCAGCCTCTCTGGGACATGTTCCTCAATCCAGCATCTCTCCAACTGGTATGATCCCCAACTGCTCAATCGGGGGTCCCGAGGGCCCCTTCTACTGGGTGCTGTTTTCTCTACAGTATCATTTCTCCAACTCTGATTGAACTTCCTGTGCACTGAGTTATATAATAGTTCGACGTCCACTCAATCTCTTCCCATAAATAGCCAACAGAATATGCCACTTCCGCCGTCTTTGGAATGGCATGTTTTGATCATCATCGAGCGGAAAAAAACGTCATGCAGTTCACAGGTCACCCTCTTCCGGTGCATCAGTTTGTGACTGTACCGTGAGATTTTAACCCTGTCCCATATTGTCAGCCAAGCTCGCCTACGCCAACGGAATATGCAACTTCCGCCGTCTTTGGAATGGCATGTTTGGCCGGGTCGGAGGTCAATATACAATACTCTGACTTGCCGAATACAGCAAAATCCTGTAAAATTTCCAACGAATCATAATTTTCTAGAGTTAATATTTGAGCTGAATCTCATTTTCTTCATCCAAGTTTTCAATAGAATGGATTTAATGGTAAAAAAAAAAACACGAGTCTTTCACTCCTTCCTAAATAGAAGCATCGATATCTGAATAGATTTTTGTAAACATCAGGAACCCAGTTTTCGTCTGGTATCCTACAAAGACAATTTTTTTGAGAAATATTCATTTGTTTTCGGTATATTCGTTCTTCATAACAATACTCTTCCTCCTAAATAGAATATTTACCCGATTTCTGTTTGTATATTTTCACCTAAAGATTTATTTGGTTCTGGGGCCTTTCTTTTTGATAAGATATCTCGGATTAAGAAAACACCTAATCCATGGGACATATGACACTTGTCGAGATAATCCTATCTCTTTTCAATTTAAGTAGTTTTCTCTCCAGAAAGAGTTCCTAAAATAGCAGTCGTTTTTTGTCTATTCTTATTTTATTGTTAGCAGTTCTTTACCGTTTTCCTTCATCAAATGTTTTCATATTTTTGACTTTCGTTTTCATCTTTATTTCTTTCAACCTTTTTTATTTCGTTTTACTTATTCGTTTTTTTTTTTTTGTTTTTTTTCAGAACACTCTGAAAATTAGCCCAATTTTTTTTATTGCTATTTCTTTTTCTCTTGTCTTATTTTATCTTACTTTTTTTCTGTTAATATCTACGTTATTTTTTTAACTCGCTTGCAGGTCTCTAACGTAACAATATTTGTGTTTATTTATTTGTTGATAATTGAATAAAAAGTCTTTAATAATTTTCTTTAATACCTATTTTTCTTCTTTCCTTTCTTTTTCCTTCATTCGTTTGTCTTTCGTTCCTTTCTTTTTTTTCTTTTTTTGTATTTCTTTCCATTCAACTTCTTTTGTTCTTTTCTCTTTCTTTCCTTTCTTATCTTTTCATTTTTTTTTGTCTTTCTCCCATTTCTTCCTCCTTCATACGTTTCTCTTTCTTCCTCATTCATTCTCTTGTCTTTTGTTCCTTTCTCCTCCTTTCATTCTTTTGTATTTCTTTCCTTTCTTCTTCCTTTCTTTTTTTGTTTTTCTGTGTTTTCTTCTTATTTCATTCTTTTCCCATTTATTTCATTCTATTTCCTTCTTTATTTTCCCTTTCCTTCCTTCCTTCCTTCCTTCTTTCATTCGTTCGTTCCTTCTTTTCTTTTCCTTTCATTTCCTCTTCTTTCATTCTTTTTCTTTTTCATCTTCCTTTGTTATTTTTCTTCATTTTTCATTCTTTTCTATTCTTATCTTTTTTACTTCGTGCATTCTTTGTCTTTCTTTCAATTCTTCTTCCTTCACTCTTTTCTCTTTATAACCTTACTACTTCCTTCATTAGTCTTTCATTCCTTTATTCCTTTTCATTCTTTTTTCTTTCCTTCATTTTTTCTTTTTGTTTATTTTCTTTTATTCCTTTTTCTTTATTTCTTTTCTTCTTCTTTCATTTTTTACTCTTTATTTTCTTGTTCTTCCTTAATCTTATCTTTTTCTTTCCCTTTATCTTCTTTTGATTTGTCTTTCTTTTCTTTCTTTATTTCTCTTTCTATCTTTTTTCTTCTTCCTTCATTCTGTTCGCTTTCTTTCTTTTTTCTTCTTTCTTTATTCATTTTTCTTTCTTTCTTTTTTCTTCTTCCTTCCTTTATTTCGCTTTTTTCTTCTCCCTTCCTTCATTTCTCTTTTTTTCTTTCTTCTTCTATCCTTCATTTCGCTTTCTTTCCTTTTTCTTCTTACTTCCTTCATTTCTCTTTCTTTTTTCTTCTTCCTCCATTCTTTTCTCTTTCTTTCTTTTTTTTCTTCCTTCATTCTTTCCTTTTTCTTTCTTTTTTCTTCTTCCTTCCATAATTTTTTAAAAAAATTTTAAATTCTTTTCTCTTTCTTTCTCTTTTTCTCACCTCCTTCATTTCTCTTTCTTTCTTTTTCTTTGTTCCTTAATTCTTTACTCTTTCTTTATTCCCGTCTTCAATCTTTACTTTAAACTTTTTTTCTATTTTTCTTTTTTTTCTTTTTTCTTTCTTGTTATTCCTTCTAGCATATTCTTATCAACACATGTAGCGATACACGTAGCTTCGTAACTACAAAATCACAACATGTAGCGATGCGTTTGACAAAAAACATAAAATACCCTTTCTCTCTATGGTTTAGTTTGGTTTAGTTTGGTTTTATGGCATATCAACCATTTTTATTATTTTCTGAAGATACTCGACAAAAATTACCTATTTTCAAAATCGGACAAAAAGTATTGAAGATTAAGGTTGTTTCTACTTAATTAGAAAAAAGAATGCAAGAACAGTTTACTTTTTTCTAATTCGATTCGACCGTCGTTTTCTTTTCTTTTCTCTTTTTCTCCTTCCTCTTTCTTCTCCACTAATTCTCTTTTACGACTCTCTACTTTTTCTTCACCTTGTCTTTCTTTCTTTTCTTTCTTTTAATTCCTTTTTTTCTTCCTCTGACCCTTTCTTTTTCAAAAACGCTTTCTTTCTTTCTTTCTTTCTTTCTTTTTTTTTTTTTGCTTTTATTTATTTTTTTCATTCTTTGTCGCTTTCTTTTTATAAAACGCTGTCTTTCTTTCTTTCTTTCTTTCTTTCTTTTGCTTTTTTTTAGTCATTTTTTTCTTTCTTTGTCGTTTTCTTTTTATAAAATACTTTCTTTCTTTCTTTCGTTAAAACTTTATCTTTCTTTTTATTTTATTTTTCTTCCTCTGACCCTTTTTTTTTCAAAAACGCTTTCTTTCTTTTTTCTTTCTTTTTTATTTTTACTTCTTTTTTTTTCTTTGTCTCTTTCTTTTTCCAAAACGCTTTCTTTCTTTCTTTCTTTCTTTCTTTTACTGTTATACCTCTCTTTTTTTGTTATTTTTCTTTTTTGTCTCTTTATTTTTCCAAAACGCTTTCTTTCTTTCTTTCTTTCTTTCTTTCTTTTCGAGTGCATTCATTTACTTCCTTTTCGGATTTTTTTTATCTTTCTTTTAGATACTGATTTGTCCCTTCTGTCACTTTTTTTTCTTTTTTTTTTTTTTTTGATTTATCAATCTATTTATTTATTTCCTTCTTTCTTTCTTTATTCACTTTTCATCTATTCTCGTTTTCCTTTATTTTTTGCTCTCTTTCGGATTTTCTTGACTTTCTTCTAGATGATGATTCTTCTTTTCTTTCACCTTCCTTCTTTTTTTTTTTTTTTTTGCTTTCCTGTTTTCTTTAATCTTTTACCCCCTTTCTTTTTCTTCAACGCTTCTTTATTTATTTCTTTGATAAATCTTTCGTATCATTCTTTATTCCTTGTTAAGCCTATTTGTCACTAATTTCCTCAAATTTGTCCTACTAAATATATCTTACTCTCTTTATCAATATTCACTTCGATCTATTTAATTCAAGTTTTTATTGCTATTAGTTTCTCTTTTTCTCCTATTTCTATCAACTTTTTCATATGAATACTTAGCTCGTCTTCCAACTTTCTCTCTCTAATTCTTCCCCTTCTTTTCCAAGTAAGCTCACAACAAATCCTTCCTATTACAAATCATATGTTTACTTTCTCTTTCATTCATTAAGCATGTGTCTACTTTCACTTTCATTTATTAAGCATAGGCCTACTTTCATTTTCTCTTTCTATCTCTAAGCATATATCTACCTTCCCTTTTCCCTTTAACCGCTTAGCATATGTTTACTTTCACTTTCACTTTCCAATTTTTTTCTTGATCTGATTCTTTACGGCCACTTTTTCGTGATCTCTGTCCTGACTCTATTTTAATTAAGGTAATACATAAAGAGAAAAACCCTCTTTTCTAGTTGGATCTTTGTCCGCCTCTTCTACCCCCCACCTCGCTTGCTTCGTTCCTATCTTCCCTTCTTCCACTCAAATGGTCTTAATATCACTAATGGTTTGAAATCTTTTTGCTTTTTGCTCTGTTTACAAAAAGCTTTTCTTGCGAATTAAGAAACGGGCGTCGCTTTGCAGGTAAGACGCTACTGACCGAAAGAAACAACAAAAATCCAAAGGCTTGCCTTTGCGCATGCGTGTGTTATTGAGCGAAATGGAGCTGGAAAGACCACAGAGACGTGCAGTCAGGATAGACAAGGTAGGCAGTGTCTATTCTGACTAAAATTATAAAATTCAATTATTAAATATCTAAAAGGAAAACATATAAAATCCGTATTCACAATGAATTTGATAGAATATGAAATTTACTGAATAGTGATAATAATCATTATGATAAATTTCATCTTCCTTGTTTATACTTAAAGTTTCACGTACGTTGTCCCCACAACGATCGTTAGTTAGACTGCAGTACCCTAGTTTTGTGCTTCATATTATATATATATATATATATATATATATATATATATATATATATATATATATATCCACAGACTGACTGTTTCGTTGTATCACAACTCTTCAGTGTGGCTAGACATGTAAGACGCTTGAAGCTGAGATCGAAACCCGCAATACCTTATACACTGAGTCAAGTGTGATAAACTGACAGTCATTAGAGCCGCTGTTGGTGAGACCACGCTAACCTAACTTTGATATATAGTGCTCTATCACAGGTATTGAGCAATTCTTTGTCATAAATATAGCAAACTATATATACATATATATATATATATGTGTGTGTATATGAGAGAGAGAGAGAGAGAGAGAGAGAGAGAGAGAAATTGATTGATTTTAGCGGCATGTCAACCCATTTCGGTTTATTTTCTTTCTGTAAGTAAGGAAATCACGTTGATTGACCGTCTACATTTACATTTTTTTAGTTGTTTCATACAAGTTTTTTTTATATCTAATACAAGTGATTTTTAAGCAAATCTACTTGACCCATTGATAGAACCCTAACAGGAATTACCATTTGGAGTTAGAGTGGATCTTGGAGTAACGACAATGAATGGATACTTCACAGAAGTGATATAAACAGATGGGTGAACTAAAAAAAGATCCTTCAACGAAAATACGCTTCTCTCTTCATGTATTACCTCAATTGAAACAAGGGCAAAACTGAGATTAGGAAAGTGAAAATGAAAGTAAACATATGCAATTGGCACTGTCAGTATATTCTCAGGCCAGCCAACAGGGTGGATTACTTTCAGAGAGACACCTGTATATTATTGTCTATGATATGACCTTGAATGCTAGTAAGCTAAGTGCAACTGATTTAGCCACTAAGCAAGCAGTCTGTATGCAAATATGCAGTCTGTGAGTAAGCGAACATTTCTGGAGTCTTTCTTGCGTCAGCAAACGTGTTTTGATTGAGAGCTGAATTTTTGCACGCGTTGACATCGGAGCGTAGAAAGAGTTAACTATAATAAAAAAAGGATTTTTTGAATTAAAAAAAATATATATATAAGTCAAGCTAAACAAAGAGAAAACGGCAACAATACGATTTCTTAAAAAAAAACAATAAATAAATAAAGACCAACAAAATGTCGACACTTTAAAATGTAGAGAACGCTTTAAAAAATACATTTAAATACAAATAATAAGAATTGCTTAAAACGTGTCGATTGAAAAAGATTTAAATACAGTATCGATATTCTGACAGAAAGAAAAGAATAAATGAATAAACAAATCAAATGAATAAATAAAAATCAGGAAGATGCATCGGCAGACAGATAGGAATAAAAGACGTCTTTTTTTCGGGAAACAGTCTCCTTGTCGACAGATAGGAACAAGTTTGAGATAAAAGTTGATGCTTAAAAAATGATAAAAGTGAACTTATAACATCACAAATGACTTCATTTAACAAGCGAATACGTAAAAAATGGTAAATAGAATGACAGGAGGTTTTTAATAATTCCCTTGAAGACATAAAATGGTGCCATTGATTGGTTTTTAATGGGGTTTTTTTTCTAATCATTTTATCATGCTATTTCTTTTTTAGAGGAGCATAACGATCAGAAGTGAAATCAAATAAACGAGTTCGAACCCCAGCTGAAGCTGTCACATAACCACTACGTACAATTATTCTTGGAAATGAGGAGGGTATCCTCTTCTCATTGCACTGTTATTATATCACCAGATTATATGACGAAACCTCTTATCGTTGACATGTCAATACGATTGATGGAGTCAAACTACCATATATATTCATTGAAGACTCAACCAAAAAGGTGTTACCACAGTAGCCAACTTTGATAGAGAGGACAGTCATAAAAAGATGAAGTAAGAGTCGAAATGATTACGGGATCCCTTCATGGTTGATTATGCGCTAAAAGACTTTTGGTTTATTATGAGTTAGATATGAACTTTATGAATAAACCGAAATGAATATATATATATATATATATATATATATATATATATATATATATATATATATATATATATATATGTGTGTGTGTGTATTAATCAGTATTTATATATGTTTTGTTCATCTCTATCTCACTCTCTCTCTCTCTCTCTCTGTTCCCAAATACATACATATATATATATATATATATATATATATATATATATATATATATATATATATATATAAAGAGAAAGAGAGAAGGAGGCAGGGAAGTGAATTTTTGGCTTATTATAAAATTAGATAAGAACATAAAGAGTTAGCGAGTAAGATATAAAGTGACATATATATATATATATATATATATATATATATATATATATATATATATATATAGAGAGAGAGAGAGAGAGAGAGAGAGAAAGGGAGAGAGAGAGGTGAATAAATCGACAAAGTGGGCTCATTTTTTTACCTTTTTCTCAGTGAAATAGATATAGATTGAATGAGTTAGCTGACACACACACACACACACACACACACACACACACACACACACACACATATATATATATATATATATATATATATATATATATATATATATATATATATACTTTAAGAAAAACAACGAAACCGGTCACGTAGGATTATAAATTTATTTCCATCCTGTTACGCATTCCCAACTCCGGTTTAAGTGGACCAAAGAATACTTATATATATATATATATATATATATATATATATATGGAAAGAGAGGCGTAGGGGAAAGAAATAGAGATGAACATAGATAGATAGATAGATAGATAGATAGATAGAAGGTAAATACAGTCTTTTAAAAATATTACAAAAAAAATCAGTTAACTAGAGAGAGAGGGGAATGGAGATAGATAGATAGATCTTTCTGTTCTCGCTTTTCCTTTTCAATACTTTTAATACTTTCCTTCTCTTTTTTCTCCTCCAACAACTTTCTTCTTCTCTTTTCTTTTTCTTTTTACCCCTCCTCCTCCTCTCCTCCTCCTCCTATGATTATTTTCTTCTTTTCATCTTTCTTTACTTTTCTTGAACTTCTAACTTTCAACTAAAACTTCTCTTTACTTCTCGTCTTCCTCCTACTCCTACTCACCATCAATTCCTTCACTTTTTTTATTCTTTTCCTTTTTTCTTTATTCCTTTCTTTTTTAATTCTCCTCTTGCTCCAGTCACCCTCTCTTTTTCTTTCTTTCCACGCTCCTTCTCTGATCCTCTATTTTCTTTACCATCCTCAAGTCCCTTCTAGACTTTTTCTACCCTGTCCTTTCAACCTTTACTTTTATATTTCTCGGCTGCTGGGTAGTGGGTAGGGAATCGCAAACCTAGAACCTTTATTTCTCCATCTGCCCTCAGCACCCCCAATAACGCAAACGCTTACTCATTATACAAACCTCAAACTTCACACCTTTTTTTGCTGAAAGATATTTGTCCTTCTTTCAGTTTAAGCCATTTACTAACGTGGGTAACATCTGTTTGTCGTAATCCGAACGTCTTGTCCATATTTTGCAAAGTTTCCCAACCATCCACTCCCACTGTTTGTAGCCGTAACCTCCCAACCCTTACTGAAAATAAGGGGATGAAGACTAAAGCATCAGCTCCCCGTGAGCGAAGTCTTGTACATTCTTAAATTCTAGAAGAAAAGTAAAAAAAATGGGTAGGGTACTAGTAACGTTAAACTGAGACGTTTTTTTTTATTTCGGTTTTTATTTTTATTTATTTATTTATTCATTTATTTTATTTTTGCTTTGTTTTTTTGTCCCCAAAGGAGTATATTCTGGGTTCATTCGATGAATGACGAACACCATTGAAGATGGCATAGGATGAATAGTCGTTCTTTTACCGGAAATTATGAGTTCGATCCCTACATAGGGTATTTACCAACGCAGTCCAGAGACAAATCGGCGTCAAGTTATCAAATTTTATTTTAATCAATCAGTCTATCTTGTGATCGATTAATGCAAAAGCAACTAGAATTATATAAATTGAATATTTTGTGGTTACTAACAGTATATATATATATATATATATATATATATATATATATATATATGTTTTAGCACAGACACACATACACACACACGCCCCCCATATATATATATATATTGATTGATTGATTGACTGATTGATCGAGTGATTGCAGAAATTTGTCTCTATCTGATAATAATCTTAACATTTAGCGTATAAAATATATCATTCATAGATGAAGAATCTCTCTCTCTCTCTCTCTCTCTCTCTTACACACACACACACACACACACACTATATATATATATATATGTGTGTGTGTGTGTGTGTGTGTGTGTGTGTGTGTGTGAGAGAGAGAGAGAGATTGAAAATGAGAGGGAAATACACACCCAGTATTAGAGTTTACATTCTTATTCTCTCTTTCTCTCTATATATATCTCTCTCTCTCTTTCTCTCTCTTTCCATATATATATATATATATATATATTCTGAGAGTATGAGAATGTCAAGTCTATTGCTGATGTGCTTTGTCACACACACACACACACACACACACACACACACACACACACACACACACACAGTGGTAGAGTTCAAATTCTCTGTCTCTCTCTGTCTCTCTATGTCTCTCTGTGTCTCTGTCTCTACCTCCACGTCTCCTCACTTTTCTTTCTTCCTTGCTCTCTCTGTCTCTACTTCTCCCATCTTTTTTTCTCTCTCACTGTCTCTCTCTCTGTCTCTCACTCTCTCTCTCTCTCTCTTTATATACATATATATATATGAGTTTTGCGTGACAGGAAAACGGAAGGTGAGAAAAAGCATACCAAACAGCATATTCATCGGGTGTCGCTAATGCTCCATTGGTACAGATATCTTGGAAAAAGGCATGAATCTATATCCCTGTCCTTTCCCTTTTTGTTAGATCTCTTGACAAAAAAAACAAAACCTTTTGTCTCGAATATCTAACGATGGCTGGCAAAGAAAAAATTACCAATCAATGATCTGAAACATGACTAAAACGATATCACTTACATGTCTTTTTTTATAAAGAAAAATGGTCCTTCTTTAGTAATGTTTTTGATTGCAGTAGGAACTAAACAATTCGAAAGAAAAATTGACTGTTAATATCCCTATGAGCACTTATGTATATATAGATAAATATGTGTGTGTGCGTGTGTAAATGTTTTTTGCATAAAGAATAATCATTAAAGATCTTTAAAGTCAAGGAAATGTCGTTTCTTTAATGTTTGTTGCAAGAAAGATTATCTTGCAAGAAACATGATCAAATGTTTCTTGGCAAAAAGGTGGTTCTTCTTGAGTAATATTCCTGTTATTGATTCTCAAAACCAACAATAAGAAGCAACTAAATATTTCATGTTCATATTAGCAATTATATATATATATATATATATATATATATATATATATGTGTGTGTGTGTGTGTGTGCGTGTGTGTGTGTGTGTGTGTGTGTCTGGTTCGTCTAACTACCAGAAATGCACGACACTGCTGTAGAAGCAGGGACGAGCTCATAAATAATGTTCTCCTATGGACCACCTCACATGGCCGAGCAAAAGCAGGACGACCAGCTCGAACCTACATACAGGGGGCACGTCAAGATGACATATATATATATATATATATATATATATATATATATATATATATATATAATTGCAAATATGAACATGAACTCTCAGCATATGTGAACGCACACATATATGTGTGGGTGTTGTGTGTGGGTGAGTATGTGTGTGTGTGTGTGTGTATGTGTGTGTGCGTGTGTGTGTGTGTGTGTGTGTGTGTGTGTCGTAATGCAGCATTGGTTCTCTTGCGTTTTTTCTGTTTTTCATTCTCAAAACAAACAAATTGACTGTTCACATTTGTCTAAGCAATTACACACACACACACACACACACACACACACACATATATATATATATATATATATGTGTGTGTGTGTGTGTGTGTGTGTTAGTGTGTGTGTGTGTGTGTGTAAATGTTATTGTATAAAGAATTAACCAAAGAAAAAAGAAAAAGTCAGAAAAAAGGATTCTTTAAAAACAAAAAAAAAGTCATTTTTGCTAATGTTTGCTTGATTTGAAGACTAAAAATTCAGCAAGCGAAATGACCAAAGAAAAAAAAAACTCTTAACATACAACGTCAGCCATTTTGACGCTGTTCTTCTGAGTTAGCTATTATCTTTGCTTTCCTTCCTCCCTTAACAGAAGATCGAGACGGGAGCCTCGTGCCAAAACGGAGGAACGCCTTCCTAGAAAAGATGTCAGCCCTTAACATCCACCCCAGTGACAAGATCTTTCAAGGTGGGACATATTTCAAATTATTAAAACAAAAAAAAAAGGTTCTTATTGTCGTATTATCGTCTGCGTATCCTCATTTTCCCAAATCTGTATTTCCTTCCTTCCTACCTGCCTTGTATATTTATCTGCTTGGCGTATGTATATATATTTATATATATATATATTAAATGTGTGTGCGTGTGTGTGTGTGTTTGTTTGTGTGTATTATTTTTATATTTCTGCTATTTCTCAATTTCAATGAAATGTATCATACATACATACTCGTGTAAAAGTCGAATAAAAAAAATGTAAAAAAATAGAGGTAAAAATGGTGGGGGGGAAATGCTGGTAAAAAATGGAGGTAAAAATGGGAAAAAATGGAGTCTAAAATTGGGTAAAAAATGTAGGCCAGAAAAGCGTAACGGTTATCGTCATTGTTAATGAACTCCGTGACTCGAGTTCAAATCCTGGACGAAACAGTTTACTTTTCAGTCCAATTTCAGGAAAGCTTTGGAACGGCAACCGGTCTGGGAGAAGGAAAGCTATGAATTCTAACTAGTTGTACTCCACGTAAAAATTGACCTTCTGCTGCATCCTATCTGTGGAGAATGGGTTGGGTAAATTCATTAATAGAAAATGGATTTTTTAAAGTTTAAATTCGGATTAGATAAAAAGGTGTAGATTATCAGATTTATCCCCCCCCCTATATATATATATATACCAACCCCTATACAAGGACAGGATGTGATACAAGGTCTATTTTTATGAGTTCACCAGGTTTGGATTTTGAGTTTTCCTTCTCATAGACAGGGTCCCATACCAAGGCTAAGGAGCACAGTCTGCCCTACTATTGTATCCATAGCTGGCAGAAGGATAATTGGGTTCATACCATTCCTTAGGCTATTGGCGCTATGTGAAAGGCAAACCGCCACGTCCAGGATTTGAACTCGGGTCACCGTTTCAATTTCCAACTACCGTAACCAATAAGGGCACTTCCAAATATATATATATATATATATATAACCGGACATTGGCCTAGTGGTTAGAGTGTTCGCAAATGGCCCGGGAGACCTGGGTTCAGTCCCAGGTCGAGTCATACCAAAGACTCAAAAAATGGTACTTGATGCCTCCTTGCTTAACACTCAGCATTATAAGGTACGGATCAAGGGTAAAGTAGAGCAATCCCGGGAAAGGAGTAGCGCCCTCCCCTACACCTTGGTGTAGTAGCTATCGAAAAGGAACCCTTCGGGTTACCCTCGACTATGGTCGACTATATATATATATATATATATATATATATATATATATATATATATATATATATTTCAGGATATTTCAAAAAATACTGCAATGATATTTAACCAAAGTTACTTTAAAAGATATATAAGATATTACTGCTAAAACTTCCCAAGTTTAAAGATCACATACCAGAAGAATAATTATTCAGATTAGATAGGTTTGAAGTTCAGGAATGTATAGCCTCCAGTATGACTCGAACTCTCACATTTGATGAGTAGGAAACGCAAACTACTATCATTCATTCACATACTGTACAGGCTCATCGTACACACTCAGTATGTCACTCACCTTCTGTACAGGTTCATTGTTGTACTGGCTCAGATTCTCACTCATTACAGGCTCATCGTACTGGCTCAGTAAGTCACTCACATACTATGCAGGCTCATCGTACAGACTGAGTATATCATTCACATACAGTACAGGCTCATCGTACAAGACTCAGTATGTCATTCATATACAGTACAGGCTCATCGTACAAGACTCAGTATGTCACTCACAGTACAGGCTCATCGTACTGTCTCAGCATGTCACTCACATAATACACAGACTCATCGATGCTTACATTTTGGTCATCTGAGTATTTCTTACCTCTTACACAAAGCTGCAAGTGTGGGGGTATCCAGTGAGGATCTAACTCCCCGCTTATGAGCAAAGGGTGTATGAAAGAAGTTTGCTAACATATACCACGATTGGGTTCCGAGTCAAATTAAATCATATGTCTCTCAAAGTTAAAACGAGAGCTGTTATATTAGTCATATAAAACATGGTATTCAGTTAATCTAACAATGGATGACCAATTCAAAAATCTGGAATAAACCTCTTGCAAGGTATATGATAAACATATATCTGGAACAAATATTAGGGATCAGTTGAGAAGCAATATTGATTTTTACAAGTGTATGAGCGGTATTAATAAAATTGATATAATGAAATCGATGTGTCACAAACATTATTGACAAAAGCAACAAAAATAACCAATTTTTGCACATTTTGTGTGTCACAGAAACACAGCAAAAACGGCACATTGTAGCAAGTTTTTACTAGCGTTTAAATGCGTTGATATAGAAAGTAAATCAATTTTTTCAATCCAATTTTTTTAATGAAAGAAAGCAAAAAAAAAATAAAATAAAATAAGACAAATGTATGTCTCTTGACAGAAGCTGTGGAACTGGAAGGTGACGGTGATACCAATTGTAGTTGGTGTACTTGGAATGGTCTTCAAAGGCCTCGAAAAGAGATTTGTGGGAAAGGGAAATGAAGAGGAAGAATCGAGAACATCAGACCACAGCACGGTTAAAATCATCTAGAATACTTAAATGAGTTTTAGATACTTGAGAAGCGTTGGGGTCTTTCAGACTTCAATGAAATTACCACAAGTTCAAATTGGTGATATAAACACACAAGCAGGGATATAATAATAATAATAATAATAATAATAATAATAATAATAGTTGTCGACTTTGCTGTCCCCGCTGATCACAGAATAAAACTGAAAGAATGTGAAAATAAGGATAAGTACCTCGACCTTGCTAGGGAATTGAAAAAACTATGGAACATGCAGGTGACAATTATACCAATTGTAATTGGTGCGTTTGGAACAATAACTAAAGGATTACTAAAGGGGCTGGAGGACTTGGAAGTTGGCGAGTGGAGACCATCCAAACTACTACATTATTGAGAACGGCCAGAATACTGAGAAGAGTCCTGGAGACTTGAGGAGATTTGCTGTCACTAAAACTCCAGTGAAAGACCATCAGTAAATGCTGATGTGAAAACTCTAATGAGTGAATAATAATAATAATAATAATAATAATAATAATAATAATAATAATAATAATAATAATAATAATAATAATAATAATAATAATAAAAAACAGCAGTATTTTTAAGTAGTGAAACGAAAACAGATTTGTCGAATGAAGGTAAAGTGGCTTCATTTCTGAAAAAATCTGATACTTAGTCGTTCAGATTTCAATATAAACACACTCATACACACACCCACGCACATACATACATACATACATACATGTATATATATATATGGTGTAATGGTTATCGTCGCAGGAATTGGACACGGCGACACGAGTTCAAATCCTGGACTGATTGCATTTCACATAGCACTAATACCCTTGGGAAAGGTATGAATCCAATTATTCTCCCTCTAGCTATGGGTAAATAGTAGGACAGACTAGGTTCTTCAGCCTTGGTGAGGCAACTAGTCTAGGAGAAGGAAAACTCTGAATTTAAACCTGTTAAACTCCGCTTAAAAAATTGACCTTGTGTCATATCCTGCCCGAGCGGAGGGGTTGGGTAAATATGATATATATATATATATATATATATATATATATATATATATGTGATGATTGTCATCTTAAATTCGAGTATGGCCATCGACACATGTCATTTTGTAACAATTCTATAGCGAGCAATAACTATGTCTAAAACTTTTTTATAAAGTAAAAGAGTCTATACATTGATTTAATATATATATATATATATATATATGTATTGATACCAACTTAAACGTTTTCTACACCTGCTCCTTACTATATATATCTATATATATATATCTATATATATATCTATCTATATATGTATATATATATGTGTGTGTGTGTATATGTGTGTATATATATATAGATATATATTCAATAAATCATAAAGAAACTAAATCAATGGTTTGATTTATACATTTCCCCTTCCAAAAAATCAAGCCTACATCTTTTTAAAATTTTTAAATCTCAAAAGAAACACAAGTCATATATACATACGTACATATCTTAATACATATTGTCATCTAAAAATTAACACACACACACACACACACACACACACACACACACACACACGCACACATATATATATATGTGTGTGTGTGTGTGTCTGTGTGTGTATATATATATATATATATATATGGTTATCAAGATGTTACTGATGTATATTTATAGACTGTAAAACACAGGCAAAGTAAATCAAGGGTGTGATTTATACAAGTGCCAAACATTGCCTTCCGTTAGGAGATGTTGCTAAACTCTTATCGTAAATTGATGTTGAGGGCTAAAAAATACTATATAATACAAAAAAGGAAACAGAGAATTGCTTTTAAGACAGTTTGACATTCAGTTCTTTTTTTATTTGTTTTTGTTTTTTTTTTATTGTTTTTGATTTTTTTTCTCCACTTTTATTTGTTTTCTACATTTTTCGCATGCATCGGCCGTTATTTTCCTCTCTGTTCATATATATATATATACATATATATATATATATATATATATATATATATATATATATATATATATATATATAGCTAAAATATTTGTTATTTTTCTTGTGCATTGACGCTGCTTCGTAACAGATCTTAAGCTTCTGATCTTGGTTTTTTTTTCTTCTTTCGAACAACTTTTTAAAATCTAAGAAGGATGATTTTTCAAACGCCACACTCCATTTTAGTGAGTATACTAACTTTTGGGATATCTCCATTATTTATTATTTGACAATATGGAAGATATTTTATTCATTCATTCATACATACATACATACATATACACTCTCGCATAAATATATATATATATATATATATATATATATGTGTGTGTGTGTGTGTGTGTGTGTGTGTGTGATACTACGATCTAAAGCATTTTTAGATGCGATCATTTACTCATAAGACCTCATAGCAATATGGTTCAGATATCAAACCGGTTTTCTTTTTCTATTATCTTCAGACATCTTTCAATAAAGTTCTGTATTCGATCATAAAAGAACGATTCCATTTAGAATTAAAAGTTACGGTATCTGATTAGAGGACTGTCTAGTTATACTTTTTCATCCCATAAATTTACACTGAACTGCCGAGAAAGGTACCAAATGCAATGGACACCCTAAGAAGTTTGGAGAGAATGTCGACCGAAATATGAATCCAAGAGGAGGTGCGAGAACCCTGAATCTATTATTATGTTTATAATAAGGATAATTCTTAATCTAAGAAATTCAAATAAAAATCAGAAGTTTGAATACTGTAGACCTTGGTAATAAATAATACCTAATAATATCCATTTTCATAGTGTAATGTTCCTAGAAATAATAAAAGTCTGACGCCTTTTGGTCGAGAAAAAGAACCCAACATTTTATCAAAAACATTTAGTCAGTTCTGTAAAGATAAAATTATTTAAATACAGGATTTATTTTTTGGATTACTGTACGTTCATATTTTTGATACAGAGTTTTAGTGCCGTAGAGATTGCGAATAAATAATACCTAATAATATCCGTATATTATATAATGTCAGAAGAGAAACAATAAAATCTTGGTATCTTTGATTTAGAAGAAAATTAACTCAACTGCGGCTCACGAAAAGTCAAAATATGAACTTTCTCCGGCCTCTTTGAACAGAGATGACTCTTGACCAATCACCTGTCAATCAAGCCTCCACACTTCCAACGGGTTAGCGGGATGTTGCTGCTTCTGGTGGGTTTAGCATTACATAACACTTATTCGATCTTCATGTACGCTTAAAGAGGAATTTGAAACAAACTGTGTCAGATAAATTCGCTGAAAGCGATTTTTTAAAAATCTGGTTACCATCAAATGATAATCTATGAAATAATTCATCAATTTAAAGGAAATTTTTTTATGATTGTAAAGTTCGAAAAATCATCCAAATTTCTTGATTGTGCAAGGAAAATATTCTTTTTATGTGTGTGTATGTGATTTTGTCCATTATGTTGTGGCTTTGTGTTTATTTTCTGCATCTGAATATTTGAAAGTTCTTTTTTTATTTTTACTGTTCACTGGGTTTTTACATTAACTGAAGTCATTTCCATATTTTGTATTTTTGGTTTAAAAAAATCATTTCCTACGGCTTTCACTTTTTCAAACATTTTAAAATTCAACTCTATGTTTTGACTTGTGCTTTTCTAACAATTATATGTTATCAAGTTTTTCCATCAAATGCAAATAACTTTCAAATATTGTCCAATCGGCTGGGGCAGTCGAATACATCGATTGCTTCTCTGCGGAAGGTTTGGTTTGGTTTTATGGCATAACAACCATTGTAGATTATTTAATGCCAAATCAAGTTTATACATATATATTAGATATATATGATTTGTAAACATGAGTCAACAAAGTTAAATGGTTCCAAGTATTGCTATCTATTACAAACAATTGATTTAAAATCTAGTCATTTGTTTATACACAGCTAAATAATCAACCTATTCTATTTCAAGCAATTCAGTTGAGCATAAGTCATTTGTTTCCCCTCAGTTAAAATATCAAGCAGTTCTATTTGACCAATAGATAGAACCCTTTCAGGTGCTACCACTGTCGGACCAGAGTGGACCTGGAAGTGATGGCAATGAAATAGTACTCTGCATTCTGCAAAGTCCCAGCATTACTGCAGCCTCACTATCGGATGGTATAATATAATATCCAAGACTCTCTTTGGGAGAGTCTTACCCATCAGCAGAGATGTAGTCGGTGTATTCTGCAACCCCTGCCAACCAGGATTAAATAAGTATTATCTGTTACTTTGGTCACCGTGTACAAATTTGGATGCTTATTTTTTAAAAATCCTCAAGGTTTTGCTTTGTTTAAATTCTACAATTATTATCATATTTCTATATTCTATTTTTCTGATTCTAAAAGAAAATACACATACACATGCTCGCAGACGTATTTACACGAAGTATTATCTAAAATCACTGTCTCTCAGATTCCGATAAAAAAAACACCCACTAAGGTTGGTGAGAAAAACTCACAAGGAAAAGAAGGTGAAAGAGGACTCGCCAGCAATGAACATAGTTTAGGCGTGTCAATACGAAGAGCAATGAAAAACTAGTTACACCAGCCAGTAACAGCACGACCAATATAAGGATAAACGGAACAACAGCATAAAGTAAGAAGCAGAAATAGGAAGAAAAACAATAGTACGAATATTTTAAGCGAAAAACTGGCGTCTCCCACAAGAAGACGTAAACATGGCTTAAAACAAGAAACTTCAACTGAGAAACTGAATCTCTTCTAAAAGTAACTCAAAACTACGTCATAAGGACCAATTAGATTAAAGCGAAAATCCATAATACACAACCAAATAGCAATTATAGGTTATGTGTTTGCAAAGACGAAGCGATTAATCACATTATAATCCAATTCAGCAAACTACCACAAAGAGATTATAAGACTAAACACGACTGGGTGAGAAAGGTGTTCCACTGGGAATTGTGCAAGAAATTAAGATTTGACCATACTACCAAATTAAATATGTACAAACCAGAATCTTTCCGATGGGACGTATAAAATTCCCTGGGATTTTGAGATGCAAACAGATCAGCTAAGACCTCGTGATAATTAACAAAAAAAAGAAAACTTGCCACATAGTGGACTTTGCCAAACTGGCGGACCACAGAGTGAAATTAAGGAAAGTGAAAAGAGAGTAAATTTCTTAGATTTTGCTTGAAAATTTTTAAAAAGTGTGGAACATCAGGGTGACGGTGATACCAATTATAATTGGCGCGCTTGGAACAATCCCCTAAGAGCTTGAAACGGGGACTGGGTGAGTTGGAATTCAGAGGACGAATCGAGACCATCCAGACTACAGTATTGTTGAGATCGGCCATAATACTGAGAAGAATCCGGCGCACCTGAAAAGACTTCCAGTCACTCGGACTCCAGTGAAGACCAACAGTCAATGCTAGTATGAAAAACTTGTAAGGAGTATAATAATAATAATAATAGTAATTACAATAACAAAAATTTATCCATTAAAATCTCTTTTCCTTTTCCTCTCTCTTTTTTTCTTTCTTTCTTTTTTTTCTGCCTTTTAGTATAATTAATTTATTTTATATTCTTTTTTTTCTCTACATTTGTTCTTTTCTTTTTTTTTTCTTTTCTTCTACCATTTATTTTTCACGTTTAGATTGGGTTTTTTTTTTGTTATTCTTTATTTTTTATTTTTTATTTTTTTTTCTTTTCATTTAGAATTCAACTTATCTCTTATATCTTTAATAACCGATCACTTTTTCTGATCCCTTTTCAGTTTCAAATCTGTAATCCTATTGTTTTTCCATTGTAATAGTATCATATCTTTACTTTCACTTTCACTTTCATTTTTCTATCGACTGTTCATCTTCTTGACTTACTAAAACTATTAGTGTTTAAATCCCTCGCGAAAATCGTATTGTACTGGGAAGGACACTCAACAGCATTCGATGATTAGACCCATTTCTAGAGTCTGGATGGGAGTGTAGAGTCAATCCTTCGTTGCCATCACCCTGTTTGTAACTGGTTGTAACAGTTAAGGCGCAATCGCTTGGTTGAAAATTAATAATAATAGATACGAAATATTGAACTCATGTAACTGTGCGCAAACAAGTGATAATTATTATCAATTTAGTACTACTATTCATATTCCTTTTTCAAAGAAATCGTCACATGCTGCCCCGAACGTCAATAGTTGAGCTAAGAAAATGAAATTGTATTACATTTATTTCAAATAATTCAATTTAGCATAAGCACGCAGTTTAAATGTAAGTACGGTTTAATTGTAAAAAACATTTCTATTTCAAGCTATTCAGTTTAATCAAAGAATTCAGTTTAGTATAAGTATTCTGTTAGTTCTATTTAACCCATAGATAGGACCCTTATCAGGTGCTACCACTCCGGGCCAGAGTAGATCTGGGAGCGATGGCAATGAAGAGGTACTCCGCATTCCCTAAAGCTCCAGCATTGCTGGAACCTCATCATCAGATTGTTTAGTGTCATATCCAGGACACTCGTTGGGGGGGTCTAACCCCTCTGCAGGAGTGCAGTCAGTGTATTCTACAGCCGTAGCCGACTGGGAAACATATTTATAGGGGTAAGATCCTCAGTAAAAAGGAGGGGTCTGGATATGACGCTAAATAGCATCTGGTTCGGAAGTCACACTTTCATGGCAATTACTCCAAGATGTACTCTTATCAAGAGTGATGAATAGACATGTTAGGGTTCCATCTATGAGTCGAAGAGATATGTTTTAAATTAATATTTGATGGGAATATTGGAAACCATATAACTTTGCAATGTATATCCAGAATTGTTACTGGAAGTTATTGTTTACAAAGGATTATCATTAATTCAAATGTAATATTACGGACGGGTGCTGTCGTTGAGAACGTGCAAACACATCGGCTGTCATCAATCAGTGAAAATGTCACGAAACTAACTCGTGCGGACAGAATGACCTGCAGAGTTCAGGCGTGATTTTAATATGACTTTTTACGTGTTTCACAACCATTTTCACTAGTGTCACCGAACATTCTGGGATCTTCGATTTCATCCTCAAAATCTCTATGTAAGAAATCAAGTGACGAGATTTTGGAGAGTTCAGGGCAGGTTTCTAAACAGGTGCGTCAGAGGTTCAGGAGATCCAACCTGTGCATACCCAGCCTGCCACGATACGACTGACAGGAACGTATCAACAAGCCGGCGACCACGACACTGCAATCACCACCAAGAAGAAGAGTGGGGGGGGAACGCTATGAAATGAACTCTTCTAGCTGCCACCCGCCGTAGTCCAAGTGAATAAAAACGATTACTATTTTTCTTCCTTAAATTTCGAGTTTGAGTGTTTCTTTTTCTGCGGACTCCTTTCTTTCAGACAAAACATTTTGGTCCTATGTTACACAAATAGATCTCTTTTGTAAGATAAAGGATAATACGAGTTAATATGATTAATAATAGAGATTGTCAACGCTTCATCTAAACACAAATAAATAAAATCAAGAATACTGATAAGCGTCCAAGGAAATGGTGGAGACTTGCTGTTACTTTCGTTGACAGTGACAGCCATTAAATACTACTTGTGTTGAAGACAAAAAAGAAAGAGTATTTTAAGGCGAACAATCAAGATTTCGTTTTTCCGTCCCTTCGGGCGAGTGTATTACTCAACGGGAAATTTCTAGGTGTTAACGTTTTGACTTCTTGTGAGATGGAATAACAGTTTGCTCTCTGTGTTGACTGTCAGTATTGACTGCCATGTATTGTTCACAAAACAACATTCTCGCAAGTATCAAGTCTGTCAAACAGCGAAAAGTCAAAACACAAAGATGAATAAACGAAGTTAGAGTTAAAATACGTCTAGACATTATATAAAATTTATTCAGATTGTTATAAAGAGACCAAAAAAGAGCTTAGGTAACATTATCCATATATCCAGAAAGCTTTTGTTGCTATCAAAGCTGAAGTGATACATCAAGTCTCATATATATATATATATATATATACATATATATATATATATATATATATATATATATATATATATCTGTTTCTCTGTGTGTGTGGGTGTGTGGGAGAGAGATAGAGAAAGAGATAGAGAGAGAGAGAGTAAATGAAGAAAGAAGCCGTTTTTGAATATCAGGTTATCTTTTTTTTGGATGTGGATTGATAGATATATAAATTGATAGATACTGAATAGGCTTCAGTTACAAATATATTATATTGAAAATTACAATATGGAAAAGAAAGAAAGAAAGAAAGAAAGAAATCATATCGAGAAAGAAAGGAATAGATAAAGTGAGGTGTAAAGGCATGAACTGAAGAAAACTTAGAATGAAATAGAATAATGGAACGAAAGAAAGATAAAAGGGAAAGACTCGTGCGGATAAAGATGGGAAATGAAATTCTGAAAGAAAGAAAGAAAGAAAGAAAGAAAGAATAGGAAGGGAAAAAGAAAGAAAGGTAGGACAAGGAAGAGAAAAATGAAGATAGAAATAAAAATAAAAATAAGCAGTTAAAAGAAAGAAAGTAAAAATGAAAAAATAATGAATAAATGAGGGCGATAGAAAAAGAACGAGAAAGGAAAGATTCATTGAATGAAGGAATAACTAAATGGATGAGTGTTGAAAGAAAGAAAGAAAGAAAGAAAGAAAGAAAGAAAGAAGGTGTTTCGAAGGCTGCAATAAAAGAAAGAAAGAAAGAAAGAAAGAAAGAAAGAAAGAAAGAAAGAATTAATGGGCTAAGTGGAAGGAAAGAATGAAGGTATTAAAGAGAAATATATTGAATAAAAGAAAAGGATTAACTTTAGAAAGAAAGAAAGAAAGAAAGAAAGAAAGAAAAAGACTGTATGAGAATCTAGGAGAGGAATCAAAAACGAAAGAGAATGAAAGAATTAGCAAGCGAAAAAGATTTTTTAAAAAGAAGAAAAGAGATTTAAAATTAGCGGGGAAAATTATCTTGAAAGAAAAAGTAAAAAAAAAAAGGAAAGAATGATTTTTAAGAAATTTTTACTTATTTATTTACTATTTATTTATTTATTTTTATTTAGTCTATTAAAATGATAAGAAACAACTAGACAGCCTCATGAATGCCGGTATCTGGGGTTAGTGAATTGTACTAACTCAAAGAACACTATTATTGATAAAAGAAACAGATATTCTCCCCGCACCTAACAAAAAAAAAAGAAAGGAAGAAAGAAAAGGACCCTCCCTGCAAAAAAAAAAAAAAAAGAAAAAGAAAAGAAAAAACAATCAAAACTAAGATGTGTAGAACTAAACGTGACGAATGACACGCACAATATTAAATGTAACACAATTCGGTGAACAAGTGCAGTGAAGCATGACAACACGTTTAACAAGAGTACCATTGTTCGAAATAGTTGCTACACGTCACTACGCGTCTTCTGTTCAACTGGAATGTCGAAGCCGGAAGTACTGCCGGTGTCGTTTTATACACGCCTCACAAAAGAGTGACAAATTAAAGGGAGGTAACTAGCGTCTACAACTGGCTCGCTTAACCTTGCCGGAGAGAGGAATTTTGGAGAGAAGGGATAGGAAATTTCGACCGAGTGATTCTCCGATCAATGGACGCAACTCAGATTTGGCCGAGATGACCGGGTTGTCATGTGGAGCAAATAAAATAAAAGAAAGTTAAGCGCTTCTTGAGGGATGATTGTTGGTTAACTAGGCTTACAAACCGTTGTTAGTGAGTTCGATTCAAACTGGTTGTCCCATACTTCTGACTTTGTGCTGAACTAAATGACAACTTATCATTAGCTTGTTTAATTAGTTGTTATGAGTTCATTGGGTGGTGAAATGATTCGTGAACGAGGCTAGCCGACTGTTGGTAGTGAATTCGATTCTAACTGAATGTCCTATACATCTGGTTTTGTCGTTACTTATCATGTTTAATTCACTGTTATTAGGAGGTGCTCGTGATGTAATGGTTATCACCATGGGAAATGGACACGGCGACACGAGTTCAAATCCTGGACGAGAATGATAGCATTTCACATAGCACTAATACCCTTGCTAAAGGTATGAATCCAATAATTTTCCGTCTAGCTATGGGTAAATAGTAGGGCAGACTATGATCTTCAGCCTTGGTGAAGCAACTAGTCTAGAAGGAAAACTCTGAATTCAAACCAGTTAAACTCCGCTTAAAAATTGACCTTGTGTCAAATCCTGCCCGAGCGGAGGGGTTGGTAAATATGGTTATGGGCTTCTTCAGTGGCATAAGTGGGGATGATTCCATTTTCTACGACGATAACCGTTACGCTTGGCAAGTAAAGAGAAAAACGTAATGAATGTCACATGTCTAAATGCTTAATTTGAAAATCTAACTTCATTGCCGTGAAAATTAGATTACAATTAATAATGCATTCTATATTTTGAAAGTACGCTGCTTTGAAAATCGGGATTTCGAATTCCAGAATTTTGTGTTTGAACTCAAAGTTTACCATCATGTCAATCACGAAATGAATTCTTTTGCATTGGTTGAGGATGACATTTTGTGTTTTTGTACCTTCCTTTTTGTTTTGAAATTCTTCTGGTTATTGTGTGGCGTAGTGGCTAACGTACAAGACTGCAACATTATAGTAAGCATGTTCGTATTCAAGTTGTGCGACTACAGTTTAACCCGGATATAAGATATCCTGATATAAGATACCCGGATATAAGAGAGATTTTCTCTGTTCCCAAATTAGAGTGTGTGTTACCAAAATAAAATAGACCAAACCCGGATATAAGATACCTGAATATAAGAGACCTAGATATAAGAGAGATCTTCTCGGGTCCCAAATTTGAGCCTGTGTTACCTAAACAAAATAGACCAAACCCCGATATAAGAGACCTGGATATGAGAGAGATCTTCTCTGGTCCCAAATTAGAGCCTGTGTTACCTAAACAAAATAGACCAAACCCGGATATAAGATACCTGAATATAATAGACCTGGATATAAGAGAGATTTTCTCTGGTCCCAAATTAGAGCTTGTGTTACCTAAACAAAATAGACCAAACCCGGATATAAGATACCTGGATATAAGAGAGATTTTCTCTGGTCCCAAATTAGAGCCTGTGTTACCTAAACAAAATAGACCCAAACCCTGATATAAGAGAAACACTGATATAAGAGGTCCCGACAACTCTCTTATATTCGGATTATACCGTATATTCACTTTTAGACATATACCCTTGAGAAAGACAGAAACACCTTTATCCCTTCAGCTCTGGCATAAATAGTACCACAACTCGTCTTCTACAATGATGCCTTTGGCATTAAATAACCCACATTGATTGATATGCTATTAAACATTCCATTCATCTATCAATCAACCGATATTTCAGTCTGTTTAGATTATCCACCGATCTATCTCTATGGGAGGGATTAAGCATGGTGTCGTGGCTAACGTGCTTTATTGCAACACTTCTAGGCGAGTTTGAACTCTAGTTGCTGTGTTACATTCACTTTCGGAAGTTCCCGTGGTGTGATGGTCATCGTCTTTGGAAATGGACATGGCGACCTGAGTTCAAACCCTGGATAAGGCTATTTACATTTCCCATAGTGCTAATACCCTTGGGAAAGGTATAAATCCATCTATTCTCCCTCCAGCTGTGAGAAGATAGTAAGGCAGAATGGGCTCTTTCACCTTGGTTGGGCAACAGCTCTAGGAGAAGGAAAATTCTGAATTCTTTCTTGCTAAACTCCGCTAAAAATATAAACCTTGCATCACATCCAGCTCGTACGGAGGGGTTGGGTAAATCAACACATTCACTTTCCGATTAAGATCATGAGGAGAGATATGAACTCTCTGATTCATCCAGCTATGGATTAAATGGTAAAACAACTATTTTTCTAAAAGGATGGCTTAGGCCTTAAATAACCCACAAAGGTTGATATGCCATTTAATAAAGAAACCAAACCGCAATCTGACAACTTGAGCGTTATTTACTGGAAAGCCATCAGGACTAACAACAATTTGATTGACATCTTGACACAAATAATCAATACCAATCGATTGATTACTAAGGAGGCGGGAAAGGTGCTTCTCATAAACAGACAATATCTGACGAGTAACGTCACCTGAAACTGGAAAATTCGTCTCACTTTATTTAATCAATGACTATCAATTGATTTACCACCTTAAAAGATTCACTACCTTATTCAGATATTTTAGAGTTGATATAATGCTAAACTGAATCATCTATGTAGGAAATAGCAAAGGTTATTTATATTAACAATAGAATAGATTGTAACATTTATACGAGATCTGGGAAAGATTTGGACAAAAATATTTACTATCACTAATAAATAATAATAAATAACCTCTAACAATTTTTTATGATTTTTTTCTCTTCGAAATCAAAAATGCCTCTTGCGATAAACATTTATTCAAAATAAATTAATGGTTTGGTTTGGTTTGTTGGGTTTTATGGCATATCAACCTTTGTAGGTTATTTAATGCCAAATCCATTTTTATGTAAATAATCTGTTCTATTGAAAACAGTTCAGTTTAGCATAAGTACATAGTTTAATTGTCAAAAACATTTCCATTTTAAACTATTTAAGCAGTTATATGTAATAATTCAGTTAAATATAAATACAGTTTTTTAATGTCGAAAAACAGTTCTATCTGAAATAATTCACTTAAGCATAAGCACGCAGTTTAAGTGTAAGTACGGTTTAATTGTCAAAAACGTTTCTATTTCAAGATATTCAGTTTACTCAATTCATTTTAGCATAAGTATGCTGTTAGTTCTATTCAACCTATAGATAAGGCCCTATCAGGTGCTACCACTCCGGGCCAGAGTGGACCTGGGAGCAATGGCAATGAAGGGGTACTCTACATTCCCCAAAGCTCCAGCACTGCTGGAACCTCACCATCAGATTGTTTAGTGTCATATCCAGGACACTCGTTGGGGGGGGTCTTACCCCTCTGCAGAGGTGCAGTCAGTGTATTCTACAGCCCCAGCTGACTGGGCAAAAAAATAAATTAATGTTGGTAATATTTATTATAGGTAATTTATAGATGTAGGGCAAGACCGTAAAAGGGAGTAAATATTGGCGATCACTATCTTAAAATTAAGGCATGAATCCAACAATTCTCCTTCTATCTATGGGTAAATTGTAGGGCAGTTTGGGGTCCTTAACTTTGGCATGGCAACCGGTCTAGGAGAAGGAAAATTCAAACCTGCTAAGCTCTGCTAAAAAAATGGTCCTTGTGTCACATCCTGATCATGGGGGAGAACTAATTTCATTTACTGATCCAAAACATGCGATAATAACCTCTTGACCTCAACGACACACTCATTCAGAAAATACCTCGAACTACAGTCACCAAAAGAATTTAGTCGCTCTACGAGTGTCTAACCTAATCCCATATTTACAAAATCAGGAGGGAGGATAACTTAACTGTGATCCAGTTAAGGTGAGGATCCCTTTGTATTTCGAGCAAACTGATTCAGTGGAGGAGGCGTAAATTACGTTGAACATACCAGGATTTTATTATTTCTAGTTGGATATTATATAATTAAAACAGATATTATTATGAATTAACTATTAGCAAACTCTTCCGTGTTGAAAGCATGAATAAGTACAGCCCTGCCATTTTTTTTTTTTTGAGTTATTAATTTTTTCTTAACCAAAAATAACCGGATTTTATAATTTTGATTCAACATCATACAATGAAAACGGATCTTATTAGTTATTATTAGTTACCAAACTCTATAGCATTGAAACTCTCACCAAAAATGAAAATGCATACATACACACACACACACATATATATATATATATATAGATGTAGACATAGGACAAAATTTAAACTATAGACTATAGATTTTTAAAAATATAGAAATAAATAGTGAAACAAGACAAAAAACGTATCCAATATACACACATGGAAAAAAATAGGTAGCTAAATAAATAGTATCGAAATTAATATAAGCATTAATATTTCCCTTACAAAAATTCATTACATTGACATAGAACATAAAAGTTATTTATCGAACTTAACAAGAAAAGAAAATAAATAAAATAAAATAAATAAAAAAGTTAAATTACCGTAATTATAACTGACGGAAGAATTTTGAAAATAAAATAAATAGGTAAATAAAAAAACGGAAACTCAATAAAACGAGGAGGTAACTCTTCAACCCTCTTCTCCCCCCCCGTGTCTCTTCTGTTTTATTTATCCATTAGATCTGAAAAAGTCCTGTTATATTTTTCTTTGTGTTTTTGGTTCACACCAGAAACGAAAAACAGGATGGAAATAAATTTATAATCCTAAAATAACTGGTCTTTGGTTTTTTCTTTAAAGAAAGTATATATATATATATATATAGAATGAAGGCCGATTTTTCCGTCTATTTTCAGTACTACGACGCGCATTATTTAGAGGTTTATATTTAGATATTTGTCTAGTCCGTTTTAAACTCAATCTTACTCTACTAGTCGGTTCTGAGCTGCAATTGAAGTGAGTGAGTTTCCTGTGAGACTAAAGCCGGTTAAGAGCAAGAATGTTGAATTTAGATAGACTCTGCTTATTCGAAACATTGAATCTTCCACAAAATTGCATTAATGAGGGACACAGGTACCACATTATCTGATTCAGAAATCGGATTTTTTCCACTGGAATTTCCTTTCTTTGTCAACTATCATATTTTAGTTTCTCTCTCTCTCTCTCTCTCTCTCTCTCTCTCTCTCTCTCTCTCTCTCTCGCTCTCTCTCTCTCTCTCTCTATCTCTCTCTGGGGACAGTATACAGTGAAAACGGATCTCATTAGATATTACTTATAACCAAACTCTATAGTACAGTGTGTTCTTTTTTCTTTTTCTTTTTTTTTGCGGGGGGTAATTAGTCTCTCCTCACTGGCCGGTTTTGAGCTGAAAAGAAAGCTGGTATGTTTCCTAAGAGATTGATATCTCTTAAATGCATTTAGGTCTATTCGAAACTTTGGCGCTGCAGGGTCTTTCACGAAGTTGTATAAACGCGGTACGCAGATTGGGAAGTAATTTTTTAGAAGGTTAAAGGATTTTTCTTTCTTTGTCAAGAATTCTATTATACTGTCTCTCTTTTCAATCAGTCTTTCTCTGTCTCTCTCTGTCTCTCACTTACACACACTCTCTCTTGCTCTCTCAAACGCTCTCTATCACACACACACACACACACACACACACTTTCACCTCTCTTTCATACACGCACTTTCTCTCCCTCTGTCTCTCACTCACACACTCTTTCTTTCTCATACATATACACACACACACACTCTCTCTCTCTCTCTCTCTCTCTCTCACACAAACACACTCTCACTCATACACATCCATACACACACACTCTCTCTCTCTCTCATACACACTCTCTCTCACACACATTCTCTCACATACACACACGCTGTCTCTCTCACAGACACACACACACACACTCTCTCTCTCTCTCTCTCTCTCTCTCTCTTGCACCCATACACACTCTATCTCTTCTCTCTCACAAACACACACACACACTCTCTCTCTCACACACACACACACACGCTATCTCTCTCTCTCACTCACACACACACACACACACACTCTCTCTCACACACACACACACACGCTATCTCTCTCTCTCACTCACACGCTCCCCCTCTCTCTCTCTCTCACTCACACACACACACACTCTCTCTCTTTCTCTCTCTCTCTCTCTCTCTCTCTCTGACTCCCCAGAGCTCATGTCAGAAGAGACATGAATTTCACATGCTGCTGGGGTTCCCTGTCAAATGGAGTCGCCTGCTGCTTCAAAGGATATCCAGGTCAGACTCACGTGATATCCCATTGTGCGGCACACGACGAGACCAACACCATAATAGCCCGTCCATAATACCCCTCTCACTCTCTCTGACAATAGATGACATGAGCTGCTTGAACCTTTGAAGTCACTTAAAAAAAAACAACAGCAGAAAAGTGAGAGAAAGAAAGAGAAAGAGAAAGTGGGGTAGGGAGGGAGACAAGAAGAAAAGAAGAACCATGTTTATATTTTGCAAGCAAGTCGAACCGGCACAACCAGTGAAAGAAACCTTTGTTTTAAGTGGGTTCTTATAGGGAAGCAAGTCGAATTATCGCAAACCTTTAAGCGAAATTATTACAAGCCTTGATTCCCTCGTGCGTCTTCTGATAAATAATTTTGCTTTAAATGATTAAGGTAATTGATTTCTCTTAAAAAAACAAAAAAAAAAAAACGAGTGTTACCACTTAGCTACTCTAGTCTGGGTATTCTACTCTTAAAACACAGAGAAGAACGAAACAGGTACCTTTCCGAAGTACCACTTTGTCAGGCCGATACGCAAGAGGGTAGTTTAAAAGGGATTAGCAGCAAAATTGTACTCTGTGGAAGAAAAGTCTTTATCTTGCCAATAGCCCAGAATACACCGACTGCTTCTCTCCAGAGGGGTAAGACTCCCTCAACGTGTGTCTTGTATATGACACTAAACAATATGTTAGTTAGGCTTCAGTAATACTGGAGCTTTGGACAATGAAGAGTACTCTTTTATTGCTATCGCTCCCAGGTCCACTCTGGTCCGGAATAGTAGCACCTGATAGGGTCCTATTTATGGATCAAATAGAACTAAACTGTGTACTCATGTGAAACTGGATTGTTGGAAATAGAACTGTTTTTACATTTAAAAATGACTGACGGCCTAGTCAGCTGGGGCTACAGAATACACCCACTGCAGCTCTGCAGAAGGGTAAGATACTCTAAAGAGTGTCCTAGCTCGAAACAATCTGATGCTGTAGCTTTGGGGAATGCGGAGTACCTCTTTTATTTTCATCGCTGCAAAGTCCCATCTGGCTAGGATTGGTAGCAACTGATAGGGTTCTATTGATCAAAAAGAAGAGTTTGATATTTAAACTGTACTTATGTTAAACTGAATTATTTGAAATAGATCTGTTTTGACTCTTAATTGTGTGTAAACAAAAAAACTGTATTGATGTTAAACTGAATTGTTTAAAATAAAACTGTTTATATGGAGAAAAATGGATTTGGCATTAAATAACCCACTATAATTAATATGCCTTAAACCAAATTAAACCAACAGATCTATCTTGCTAACAGAAACATCGGTACTTGGACAGATAAGCTTCATCTATTGAAATCATTTCTTAATCTTATTTTAAATTACCGAGTATTTACCAATAGCCAGGGAGACCGGGGTTCAGTCCCAGGTCGAGTCATATCAAAGGCTAAAAAAATGTAACACTAAGCATTATATGGTATGTATCAAGGGTAAGTGGAGCAATCCAAAGAAAAAAAGTAGTGTCCTCCCCTACACCTCGATGTAGTAGCTATTGAAAAGGAAGCCTTTAGGTCGTTCTCGACAACAGTCACCAACTTTACCTTTACTATATATAAATCTAGAGAGAATAACTTTGTTTTACTGAAGAGCTAAATCACAAAATCATATCTTCAGCTTGGTTCCTTTCAGAAATCAGCCATGTTTATTCCGTATATGTAATTTTGAGATTTAACGGCTCAGAAAAAAATGAATGAAGCAGATGACTGAAAATTAGTCTTATCGAGATTGTAGAGGCAAGTATTATACTTGTATCTGCTATTAAAAACATTTAGTGAGGCAACTAGTCTAGGTGAAGGAAAAAGCTCTGAATTCAAACTCCACTTAAAAATTGACCTTGTGCCATATCCTGTCCGAGCAGAGGGGTTGGTAAATAGGATTAAGAGCATTTAAAAATGATGCTTAAATTACAATTATGGGTATTTTGCGAAAACTGTGAGGATTCTAATCTTTTCAAAGGGGCAAAACACATGTATTTTTTTCTTTTTTTACAGCCGTAGATGGGTATACGCTACAAGAATTGCTCGAGCTAAATGGTGGTTTCCATATAATAGTCGAATGCTTTGAAATAATGGGTTATTTTCTGATTTTTTTTTTAATTGCCCGGGTGGCCCTGTAAGCTATTCTCAATTTTAAAGACGAATTTGAAGTTGCAGAAAGGGGCAATCTCTGTAACGGAGTAGCTAACCTGCTTGACAATGACGTCATAGTAAGACAGTCGAGCTATTTCATTCATTCTCGGTCTAATACTCTTGAAATAGATATGAACCCTATAACCCCCCCTCCCAATATGGAGTCAATAGTACCACTACTGTTCTGCTACAAGAATGGGTTTGGCACTGAATTATCCACGAAGGCTGATATGATAATCAAACCAATCAGTTTCTTTGTAGTGTACTTGGAATAATGGTTAAAGAGTTCGCCAATGGCCCGGGAGACCCGGGTTCAATCCCAGGTCGAGTCATATCAAAGACTCTAAAAATGGTACTTGATACTACCTTGCTTAAAACTCAGCATTATAAAGTAAGAATCAAGGGTAAAGTGGAGCAATCCAGGGAAAGGAGTAGCGCCCTCCCCTACACCTTGGTGTAGTAGCTATCGATAAGAGAGCCTTCGGGTCACCCTCGACTAAAGGGAGACAACTTTACGTACTTACCTATGTTAATGAATGAAAAGACAATATTAACAATAGTGCAACAAAAATAAAGAAATTTATTTCTTTGTTGGGAGCTGAAATGTAGAAGGGTATACAGCGATTCGTGTATCAGGTCACGGCCGTAGAGACCTGTTCTGAGACCAGCGTAGATAGGATCTTTATCTAACTTGAAGTTGTAACATGACACCGTTGTTTGAAGAAGGCGCCTCTGGTGGTGTAATGGTTAGCAAGCTCGACTAGCAAACCTACACGAGTGAGTTCGAGTGTCATTGGGTGCCCCTTTCATATGGCCTTGTGCCACATCTAAGCAAAAAGCTTAGTAAATTACCACCGTTGTTTGAAGATCAAACGAGCACGGCACCGCTGAGAAACAGTTAGTACGTATCACTCCGGGTTGGCGTAACTGATCTGTGTTGTCTGGAATATTGTGTGTTTTTATAGCATCAAGGTGGATCCCGCGCGCACGCGTTGACTTTCGAAAATTCTTTGGGCGCGTATTTTAGAGACCTCCTACTGGTCCTAAAAACCATTTTCAATTGGTTAATTTTTGTAACATCTGCGTGGGCGTTTGTTGGAGATCTTTGCGCCAATTTTGATCCCTTTTTTTTTCCAGAAAATTCTTTTGACAAGGAAATTGCATCATTTCCTATACTCTTTATAATCTGCATGTTCATCTATCTATCTATCTAACTATCTGCACATGTATATACATACATATATATATATATATATATATATATTAAAGCATAGAACCCAAAATAAACAACATCCTTAGGAAAAACCAAAATGGCTTCCGGAGAAATAGATCCACAACCTCACAAATATTGACCCTCCGTAGAATCCTTGAAGGCGTCCGGGCAAAAAACCTTCTGGAGACATTACTATGTGTCGACTTTACCAAGGCCTTCGATTCCATCCACAGAGGGAAAATGGAACTAATCCTACTAGCATACGGCATACCTAAAGAAACCGTAGCAGCAATAATGATCCTCTACAAAAACACAAAAGTGAAAGTACGTTCACCAGATAGAGACACGGAATACTTCGACATTGTTGCAGGAGTACTACAAGGAGACACGCTAGCCCCATACCTCTTTACCATCTGTCTAGACTACGTGCTTAGAGCTTCGATCGACAAAATCAGAGAAAATGGCTTCGAGCTGACTAAGAAAAGAAGCAAAAGTACCCCGCAAAAACAATCACAGACGCCGACTACGCTGATGACTTAGCGTTACTGGCGAACACGCCTAATCAAGCAGAGACACTACTGCATAGTTTGGAACGAGCTGCAGCAAGCATTGGCCTCCATGTCAATGCGCACAAAACTGAATATATGTGTTACAACCAAACGGGCAACATTACCACTCTAGATGGAGCCTCTCTGAGGCTAGTGGACAAATTCACCTACCTAGGAAGTAGCGTCTCATCAACCGAAAAGGACATCGACACACGACTGACGAAAGCATGGACGGCTATAGATAGGCTCTCAATAATATGGAAATCAGACCTGACCGATGAAATGAAGCGCAGTTTCTTCCAGGCAGCGGTTGTATCGATACTGCTATATGGATGCACTACATGGACGCTAACCAAACGGCTGGAGAAGAAACTTAACGGCAACTACACAAGAATGTTGAGAGCAATATTGAACAAGTCCTGGCGAAAACACCCCACGAGACGCCAACTGTACGGCCACTTGCCTCCCATCACGAAAACTATACAGGTTAGACAAGCCAGACACGCCGGACACTGCTGGAGAAGCAAGGACGAGCTCGTAAGTGACGTACTCCTATGGACCCCCACATATGGCCAAGCAAAAGCAGGACGACCAGCCCGAACTTACATACAGCAGCTATGTGAGGATACAGGATGTAGCTATGAAGACCTGCCGGAGGCGATGAACGACAGGGAAAAGTGGCGAGAGATGGTCAAGGATATCCGTGCTGGCGGCATGACATGATGATGATGATGATGATGATGATATTAAAGCAGTGTTGGTTGTCACTAAATCACTTGCAATATAATATGGAAAGTGCTCAATATCTAGGATAGAGCTATTATATAATAATATTCAATAAATATATATTAGATATATATATATCTAATGCAGACCAAATTCCATCGTTTGTTGGCCGAGCAGTCTGATACTAAGTCTAACGTAAACTTAGGCTTCAAGCGTCCTACGTGTCTAGCCACATTGAAGAGTTGTGATACAACGAAACAGTAGTTTGTGGATGACAATGTATATATATATATATATATATATATAGCCATAGCCCGGGTGTTCCAAAAATGAATCATAGTCAGAGCCAATAACTCCTACCATCACCACTCTGATATATATCTCTATCTCTCCCTTTCTTTCTTTTCTGTCTGACTCTCCTTCCTATGAACCCTCCCTCTTTTTATTTTTAATTATCTCTTTCCTCCTATGCTGAACTTTAGGAAAACTCGTCATTCTGATGAAGTCTTTCTAAAATAAAGACGAAAAATCATTTTTGAACCCGTTGTCTGGGTTTCGGTTTATCCACTCTTCCACATATTTTTCTCATCTTGTCGAATTTGTCAATTCTACAATTTTATATATATATATATATATATATATATATATATATATATAAACCTCTTATCTATCTATCTATTCAATATCAATCTGAATCTCTTCATTATGTGTGTGTGTGTGTGTGTGTGTGTGTGTTTAAATGTACAAAAATGAAAAACAAGCCATTCAGAGGGTGAATTTATTTTTGTTTACCTACGTAAAACGTTTCGGTTTTCATATAAAACCGTCATCAGGGCGGTTGATGGATGCTTGATTTTATCTTTAAAATGAAGACGTACTTAGTGTCTGAAATCTATTTAAAATCTTAACACATCTTTCCTTACCATACACTCACACACACACACACACACACATATATATATACAAGAATTATATCTTATTTCTGTAAATTTTTACCGTGACTCCCAGCTTGTTAATCCACGAGTAAAAAAAACAACAACACAGGAATCGGGAACCATATATCATATATTCTGTCTAGATTTGAATTCGTATCCCGTGGCCTGCTCAGTCACTCTTACTGAGTGGTGCATACAGATACGCAACAACCCAAAAACGGTTATACAAGCGAACATTGTGATTAATGTTTACTTTGTAACGTCAACTGCTCGGCCGTTGAAAACTTTATCTTACGCCACCTGGTGGGCAGTACTGAACTTAAAGCAAAGTGTCGGATAGATCAACGGTAAGTTATTTCGGGGTTCATGGCCAGGGTGGCAATTGAAAGAAAGCGGTTTACAGCTTGGGCCGGCCGGCGCTGGGTGGAAGACACCAAAGATTTATAACTTTCACTATTGTTACTATATATATATATATAACATCCACTGGACGCCCAACCCTGCAGCAAAAAATAATAAAAACTCTTTCACTATTCTACAATTATTTACATCCCAACCCATCGACTGTTTTTCATTGGAGTGATAGGGAGACTATTAATGATTTCCTTGTTCGGACTTTTTGTTTTGTTTCTTTTTCTCGTGGAGGTGGTGTTGATAATTAGAGAGAAATGATCTTGCAGTCAGGATGGGTTACTGGGGAACGGGTCATGTGTGATGGGGTAGGAGTTTCCGGATGACAACAACAGAGATAGACATCGATATTTGATACGTATGATCGTCAGTGATCAATTTAACCGAACGACTTCTATCTATCTATCTATCCTTTTGTGTGTGTTTTTTTTACATTTTTTCTCTCTTTCTTTTCTCTTTCTTTCTTTCTTTCTTTCTTTCTTTGCCTCTTTTTTTTTTCTTTTTTCTTTCTTCTTTCATTTTATTTTTCACATTTTTCTTTCTTTCTTCCTTGCTCCATTTCTTTCTTTCTTTCTTTCTTTACAGCCTTTTTCTTTAAAGAACAGATTCACTGTATGTAGATAGAAAAACAGATAGATAGATAGATAGATAGAGAGATGGTCAATCCAGTCTTTTAAAAATATAACACAAAAAATCAGTTAACTAGATAAATATATATATATATATAGAGAGAGAGAGAGAGAGGAGAGGAATGGAGCCAGGAAAATAGATAGATAGATAGATAGATAGATAGATAGATAGATAGTAACTGACGTAGAGTCACTGGCAAATTATTGTCGCAAGACCTGGATAAATACAAGTTTGTTCTGAAAAGATCTCGGCCAAACCAAAAAGAGAAGAAAGTACTTGATATTCAACACATTTCGCACGGCCTTTTTTTTTTTTTTTTTTTTTTTTTTTTTGGTCGGAGCACCTCATAAATTTTTGGTATGGTGTGATGCAGTGATGTGGTTTCTTTGAATGTTTTATTCCCTCTCGAAACTTATCGCTGAGATAGATGTTCATTATAAAAATAATAATGAAGTTAACTTGTTGCGATAGAAATGAAATTACTGTAGAAATGCATTACAACTCATTTTACTATAGATATTAACAGGAAATTATTTTATTCTAAAAAAGCACTGACATTACTCAAATAAAAAAAAGACCTACCTAGTGGTCTGAAATTTACGCAAATGTTTCGCACACAAACACACACACACACACACACTCATATATATAGTATATATATAGATAAATTCGTGTATATGTACACACAGATATATAAAAATAAGTGTATATATATATATATATATATATATGGATGTATATATATATATATGCAAATAGATGCATGTGTGTACACGCACACACGCATTTATATGAGTGCATCTATACATATATATATATATATATATATATATATATATATACGCATAAACACACACACACACATACATAAATGTAAACATATATATATATATATATGTATGTATGCATTCGATTCATTTCCTTTTTTAACTGCCTGATGATTGTTGTTTGCAAAACCTCCATGAAACCCAAGGGTCGTAGTCTAAATTCCATGAATTAAATATATATATCTAATATATATTCATTCATTATCATCATCATCATTATTATTATTATTGTACAATAGCTCTATCTTAGATATTGAGCACTCTCCAAAGTGATCTACTGACAACCAATATTGTTATAACATATATATATATATATATATATATATATATATATATATATATATATATATATATATATAAATAATATATATATATATATATTAGAGTGTATATTTAGGCAGCAAGTTGTTATTAAGACTAGTTTTATTAAAGACGATGGAACAGTGTTTATTATTTTTAATTGTTATTTTTCAAGTCTTCTAGTAATCTTTCTAGTGTCAGGATTCAAATGGTGAACATATGAATATAAATGTATGTTTGTATGCCTGCCCAATATATATATATATATATATGTGTGTGTGTGTGTGTGTGTGTGTGTGTACTGATTTATATAAATATATAAATGCATGAGGGAATAAAGCCACAGACCCCCCACACACACACACACATATATATATATATTATATATATAAATGCATGTGTGAATACACACACACACACACATATATATACTAATATATATATATATATATATGTGTGTGTGTGTGTGTGTGTGTATAAATGCATGTGTAAATAAACACACACACACACACACACACACACACACATGCATACATATATTTATGTCCTCATTCTGTCATGTGTATGAGTAGAATCATGTAAGTGGCCAAAAAAAAAAAAAAAAAGAAAAACAAAAAGAAAAAAGAAAACAATGACAGACAGTCAGTGTAAATTGCAATGGCCGCAAAAAAAATCGTTGTTTGTAGAACGTTTTAGTCTGGGTAAACGAGCAACACCCACGCCACCTAGCGGTCGACTACTACAATAAAAAAATAGCTGTAACAAAAAAAGTAGAAGAGGAGGGAAGAGTTGGCAGTCTCACACACACACATGCACGCACATAAACAAGCCCAAACAGCAAAAGCACAAAATAAAGCAATTGTGTTCGCGCCATCTGCAATGCCTACAGCCGATGACGTCAGAAAAAGGACCAGTGAAAGAAAGAAAGAAAGAAAAGGGAGACTTGTACTTACTTTGTGACTATTTCTATTCTGGGCAACCTTTCTACCTCTACTTATACACACACAAACACACACACACACACACACACAAATATATATATATATATATATATGCACAGAAGCACGTATCGACTCATTTCGCTAAGCAGGTGTTCGACACGTGACCCCGAAGAAGGCGGGGCTGAAAGTGTCGCGTGCCGAACTGCCGATAAAAATCCACAACTTTTTTCATAAGTTTGTCTGACGAGGAAGGCGGTAGTCTCGACCCGATAGAATTGGTGACAGTGAGTTTAAAGGATGGAGATTATTTAGGCAGAGGGGGTTTACGTTGATCTGGCGTTTATTCTGTTCTTTCCGTTCTGGAAGTAAAGTTTGTGTTTTTTGTTTTGATTATGCTTTTTCTTTTTTTTTTTTTTTTACTTATTTATTTTTTTGGTGCAGATAGTTTTTTTTTGCGGAGATGGGGAGAGAGAACTGTATCTGCAGAGAAAAAAGAAACGAAAGGAATTATTTAATAGTTTTTCAAAGAAAGAAAGAAAGAAAGAAAGAAACGGTTGGTTGGTTGGTTAGTTTCTTATGGCATATTAACCCTTGTGGGTTATTTCATGCCAAATCTTGATTTATACATACATATTTGTAAGTAAATAGTTTGTAGGTAATTTTGTCTTTAAAGAAATTGTTAGAGCTCATTTGTTTGCACACAGTTAAACGGTTTCAAGTATTCCTATCTAACACTAATAATTCTATAAATTTTTATTTTGTTTGCACACAGTAAAGTGCTTTCAAGTATTGCTAACACTAATAATTCTATTTATTAGTAATTTTTTGTTTGCACACAGTTAAATGCTTTCAAGTATTCCTGTTTAACTCAAATAATTCTATTTGGTATTTGTTTGCACACAGTTAAAAGCTTTCAAGTATTGCTTTTCAATATTCGTCATTTTAATTAACAAATATTCCTATGTAATATGAATAATTTGAACGTAGTTGCATGGTTTCGTATGACGATTAACAATCCTTGATAAATGATTAGACCGTTCTATTTTACCCATAAATGGGACCCTTAACAAGTAGTACCTCTTCGGATCAGAGTGGACTTGGGAGTAATGGCAATAAAGAGATACTGGATATTCCAGCAATCTTCAAGACTGGAGCTTCACCATCCGAGACAGTTTAGTGTTATGCCCAGTGTTCTCCGTAAGGGAGGTCTTTACCCTCTGCAGTAGTGCAGTATTTTTGAGCCCAAGCCGACAGAGAAGAAAGAAAGAAAGAAAGAAAGAAAGAGTGATTCTGTTCAGATTGAAAACTTAAGAAAGAAAGAAAGAAAGAAAGAAAGAAAGAAAGAAATGTAAAGCAAAAAGAAAGAAAGACAGAAAGAAAGAAAGAATGATTCTGTTCAGATTGAAAACTTACGAAAGAAAGAAAGAAAGAAAGAAAGAAAGAAAGAAAGAAAGAAATGTAAAGCAAAAAGAAAGAAAGAAAGAAAGAAATGTAAAGCAGAAAGAAAGAAAGAAAGAAAGAAAGAAAGAAAGAAAGAAAGAAATGTAAAGCAAAAAGAAAGAAAGAAAGAAATGTAAAGCAGAAAGAAAGAAAGAAAGAAAGAAAGAAAGAAAGAAAGAAAGAAAGAAAGAAAGAAAGAAATGTAAAGCAAAAAGAAAGAAAGAAAGAAAGAAATGTAAAGCAGAAAGAAAGAAAGAAAGAAAGAAAGAAAGAAAGAAATGTAAAGCAAAAAGAAAGAAAGAAAGAAAGAAATGTAAAGCAGAAAGAAAGAAAGAAAGAAAGAAAGAAAGAAAGAAAGAAAGAAATGTAAAGCAAAAAGAAAGAAAGAAAGAAATGTAAAGCAGAAAGAAAGAAAGAAAGAAAGAAAGAAAGAAAGAAAGAAAGAAAGAAAGAAATGTAAAGCAAAAAGAAAGAAAGAAAGAAAGAAATGTAAAGCAGAAAGAAAGAAAGAAAGAAAGAAAGAAAGAAAGAAAGAAAGAAATGTAAAGCAAAAAGAAAGAAAGAAAGAAATGTAAAGCAGAAAGAAAGAAAGAAAGAAAGAAAGAAAGAAAGAAATGTAAAGCAAAAAGAAAGAAAGAAAGAAAGAAATGTAAAGCAGAAAGAAAGAAAGAAAGAAAGAAAGAAAGAAAGAAAGAAATGTAAAGCAAAAAGAAAGAAAGAAAGAAAGAAATGTAAAGCAGAAAGAAAGAAAGAAAGAAAGAAAGAAAGAAAGAAAGAAAGAAAGAAAGAAAGAAATGTAAAGCAAAAAGAAAGAAAGAAAGAAAGAAATGTAAAGCAGAAAGAAAGAAAGAAAGAAAGAAAGAAAGAAAGAAAGAAATGTAAAGCAAAAAGAA
>OY757937.1:9383548-9411048 GCA_963585895.1 Sepioteuthis lessoniana
GTGTGTGTGTGTGTGTGTGTGTGTGTGTGTGTGTGTGTGTGTGTGTGTGTGTGTGTGTTCATAACTATCTATCTACCTATTTATGTTCCTCTGGTCGTATTCTTATACATGCATATACTCTGCCAGCTCTCATAGCCATACGAGAACACTGACCCTCGCACCAATCCACCCCACGCGTTCACCCCTGACCTGAGGTCAACTTAGCAAATCCGAGGCCCCTCCTTCATACAGCCGATTCGAGCTGTTCTATTGTTTTTTATTTTCAATACGTGTTTTGTGAAAAAACTCAATCGACAAAGATCTTGCCCTAAGGCACTATGATCCTGTGACACCGGATTAGGATTTACTGTACTGACAAAACTATATATATATATATATATATATACAGAGAGAGAGAGAGAGAAATGAGGAGGAGAAGGAAAGAGAGATCTGCGTGTACAAACAGCCGCTCAAACATTACAGAAACATACAGGTCTTATCATATGCTGCAAGGGTTAGAGAGCTGGACTAGCAAGCAATTTGCTGGGGAGTTAAAATCTCACTGTGTGCCCATATAGCTGACTTCGTATTAAACTATCGTGAACATAGTTTTCGCAATATTTACTCCTGTAATGAGTTCGATTATCTCTGGGAAGCGGTCAAAACGATTACATGTGTCGCAACTGTCTATTTGCAGATATGTTTTTGAAAAAAAATCTGCTCAGAATTAAAAAAAATATATTTATGAGTTAAATTCAACGTAAGATAGATAGATAGATAGATAGATAGATAGATAGAAACAGACGGTAAACGACTTTTATATTCGTTCGAATGGAGAGAGACATATGCGAAATGTCGCCTCCCCTGTGAGCCGTAAAAGACTAAGATCAACCGATTGCGTTCTGCTGAACGTGAGAAGGCATAATTCCTTGGAGCAGACACGAGCGAATTTCCTCAACGAGCCAGGGTAGGAAACAACGATCAACCCATCTAATGTGGGGGCAGGCAAAGACATGCATCAAACTGAGTCGATCGCTCGCGTGTCAAAAAATGAATAAATAAATAATAACAAAAACAAAAAAAGAACAAGCAAAAAAAACCCAAAAACACGCCCGCTCAGCGCCCGGCTCAACATGTTAAATGTGCATATTAATTGGTCTTTGAACAAAGTAGCTTTGACCCCGGCTCACATCGCGTTGAATATCAGTTAGCATCAGTTCTCAATTGATCCAAGAGTGTGTGACGACCGTCTGACGCCTCCAACACTTATGCCGGCTCAAGCAATTCTTTATATTCCAACTGGGAGGTCGTAATTGCTTCAGCCATAGTGGGCATTGCCATAGCAGACATCTGCCTGGTAAAATTTGACATCCCCATCCACACACACACACACACACACAGAGGACACTGCTGGAAAAGCAGGGACGAGCTCATAAGTGATGTACTCCTATGGACCCCCACATATGGCCGAGCAAAAGCAGGACGACCAGCTCGAACATACATACAGCAGCTATGTGAGGATACGGGATGTAGCCCTGAAGACCTGGCAGAGGCGATGAACGATAGGGAAAAGTGGCGAGAGAGGGTCAGGGATATCCGTGCTAACTGTTTGACATGATGATGATGATATATATATACAAAAGGTGTGCTCATGGTAACAGTTAAAGTCGTATCAACGTCGAAATAGAATCTTCGACCCGAGTTCAAATGCAGCATGAGACAGTTCATGCTCGTTGACGTGGGAAAGGTACAAATCTACTCGTCTCACCGCCAACTGTGGGAAAATAGCTGGTCAGACTGCGTTCTTTAGCCCTGGTTAGCAGTCAGTCTAGGAGAAGATAAACTCATAATTCAATCCAACTATACTCTACAAAGAAATTTATTTCGTGTCGGAGTGTTAGGCCAAATACATTTATATGTATATATATATATATATATATATATATCAAACCTAACCGATAAAATGAAACGCAATTTCTTCCAGGCAGCGGTCGTGTCGATACTGCCGTATGGATGCACCACTTGGACGCTAACAAAACGGCTGGAGAAGAAGCTAGACGGCAATTACACAAGAATGTTGCTAGCAATATTGAATAAGTCCTGGCGGCAACACCCCACAAGGCATCAAATATACGGCCACCTGCCTCCCATCACGAAAACTATCCAAGCTAGACGAACCAGGCACGCAGGACACAGCTAGAGAAGCAGAGACGAGATCATAAGTGATTTACTCCTATGGACCCCCACATATGGCCGTGCAAAACCAGGACGGCTAGCTAGAATATACATACAGTAGCTATGTGAGGATACGGGATGTAGCCCTGAAGACCTGGCGGAGGCGATGAACGATAGGGAAAAGTGGCGAGAGAGGGTCAGGGATATCCGTGCTAGCGGCAAGACATGATGATGATGATATTTATATATATATATATATATATATATATATATATATGCGTATGTGTGTGTGTGTGTGTGTGTGTGTGTGTTTTTAAGCATGTTCGATTAAATAATGAAGATACATTTTGTCTGCATGATTTTATTAGGATCCTTTCAAGTTTCCTGACGAATGTTTTGGTTTTATGTTAGAGTTGGTAGGCGTATAGTTGGATTTTTAAAAAATTAGATATTCTATTTCTCTTGATAATATTGTATTTTCGTTGATAGTGTTCTGTTTTAAAATCGTTCGATGTTATTAGAATCTCAGTTTAATCCAATTATATGCTTACGTAATTTTTGCAATGTTATAAAAACTTAAAAATCTTTAAAAAAACAAACTTTGCACTTGCAAACAACCCCTGATGATGGACTATGAAAGGTTCAAAAGCGCTTGGGACATTTCTAGTAAATACATCTACCAACTCCAACCTAAAACCAAAATTCTTGTTAGGAAACTTGAAAGGATCCTAATAATATATATCCATATATATATATACACGCACACACATATATATATATATATATATATATATATAATGTAAGTAAAGTAAGTTGGAGACCGTTTCACTAGCTACTACATCGAGGTGTAGGGAAGGGTACTACTCCTTTCCCTGGATTGCTCTACTTTACTCTTGATACGTACCTTATATTGCTGGGTGTTCAACGAAAAGGCAACAAGTACCATTTTTAAAGTCTTTGGTATGACCCGACCTGGTAATGATCCCCGTTCTCCCGGACCATTAGCGAACACTCTACCCACTAGGCCAATTTACCAGTGATTGATGACCAGCGCTTAATATATATATATATATATTAAACGGAATATATTGAGAGAGTGACGGAATATATATATATAGACGGAATATATATATATATATATATATTAAAGACGGAATGAAAACAGTGGTCGTAGATAAGCTTCCATGCTATTAAATATTATGTGAGGATACAGGTTGTTGTCCTGAAGACCTACCTAGGGCGATGAACGATAGGGAGGAGTGGCGCGAGAGGGTCAGGGATATCCGTGCTGCCAGCACGATATGATGATGATGATGATGACATATATATATATATATATATATATGTGTGTGTGTGTATGTGTGTGTGTGTGTGTGTGTGTGTGATAGAATTAATGGCGCTGGGTAACAGTCAGTTTCTCAACTCTACGATCCTGAGACCGAGGGGATACACACGGTTGTCTTCTTCCTGAGAATTTGTTCTTTTTGGAAAAATGAATCTCTCTCTCTCTCCCTCTCTCTCTCTCTCTCTCTCTCACACACACTCTCTCCCTCTCTCTCTCTCTCTCTCTCTCTCTCTCACACACTCTCTCTCTCTCTCTCTCTCCCTGTCTGTCTGTCTGTCTCTCTCTTAAATACACAGGCACACATGCACACTCGTCTCAGAGCCTGGACTTGCACGTCATTCAGACTCGTACTAAAAGCAGCTGCCCAACTTATACACAACAGCTGACTCATCATTCTGTCCCTTCTCCCCTACAAAAAGAAAACTGATATGTAGGTAAAATCCCTCCACAGTTTAATCCGCTAAATATCTCGTAGCCCGACCTGTCGCTCAACATTTTCTTCCGGGTCGTATTAACCACATTTATATAGGTGGTACGTCAGTAGGAAAGGGCAGGGGTGGGTTGGAATATCCTAACTGATTTCTTTATGTGGGACGACCCGGTGGAGGGGACCCCATTTGTTCCACTTAATACTTGTAATCTAGCATATCCTATTACGTTCCGCCCGGCTTTCAAAAATGTCAAACTGAATTCTAAGGCCCTCCAGTCATTTTCGTTTCGTACATATACATTGAATATCTTAGATGCACACTGAGACACCCTCACGCATACTTACCTACATATAGAAAGAATTTATATATATATATATATATACACACACATTGTTCGTATACATACGAATACAAATATTAGCGTCATACGTGTGCATATGAGGGGTTGGTTGAGAGTGTAAAATTAAGGTCCTTTATCAAGAAAGATTTACATGTTAATTTTATTTTTCTATGGATTTGAAAAACCAAGGTCAGATGATCGCATAGACAAAAAAATGACAGTCACCAACCGCCGTTTATTCTGTATCTACGCTATTCTTAGCTACATCTTCATATACTCTATCACTGATATTGAGCATTTTTTGTTTATAAATTCTGCAGTGTAGAATGTTCACCAATGGTGCAAGAGACCGGGGTTCAATCCCAGGTCGAGTCATAACAAATACTCAAAAAATGGTGCTTGATTCCTCTTTTCTTAGCACAGCATTGTAAGGTATGGATCAAGAGTAAAGAGGAGCAATCCAGGGAATGGAATAGCACCCTGCTCTACACCTTGGTTGGTGTAGTAACTATTGAAAAGGGAGCCTTTGGGGCTCCCTCGACTACGGTCACCAACATTACTTATATATATAAATATAGGATTGAAATTTAATGCTGAAAATGGTGAAAACCAGTAGAATATAGTTCTCTATTCGCAAAGCAGTATTTCAGTATTTCAAATATAAAATAAAACAAAACAAATTAGGATGACTCATGACTCTGAGTTTCAAGTATGTGATTTTCGAGATTATGTCTTCACATAGGTCATACATTGATTTCAGTTGAAGATCCTTAAGTGGCCTTAATCTCACTTGTTTCATTCTATTGTTGAAGTATTATATATATATATATATAATTATTATTCGGTCCAGTTAAACCGGAGTTGGAAGTAATTCCAGCAAGATAAAAAAAAAAAAACATTCAACAGTGAACATTTAAATTTTCCTAGTAAAGAGCTCAATGTAACTGACATTACAGAGCAATAATTTCTTTAAGAAAAAAAACAAAACCGGTTATTTTATCCATAAGATCTGAAGTCCTGTTAATTTTTTTTTTCGTGTTTTTTGATTTATATCAAAAACACATAACAGGATGGAAATAAATTTATAATCCTAATTTAACCGGTTTTGTTTTTTTCTTAAAGATATATATATATATATATATATATATATATATATATATATATATATATAATATAAGTATGAATCGTGACCAATATAGGCCAGTACTTTGATATACATATATGATTATATATATATATATATATATATATATATATCACAGCATATACATATATATGTCCAAAATCTTTACTTACTCACGTAAAAAATCACAGAAAAAGATACATTCGAAGACTGGACTGTCTACAAGTAGTTTTCAGGGCACCAAAAAAGTTTAAATTGTTTAATTACGAGTCCGGCATATGACATTAATCTGACATTAAGGCTCCAGTAATTCTACACCTTTGGGGAATGTGGAGTACCCCTTCATTGCAACACTCCCAGGTCCACCCTGACCCGGAGTGGTAGCACCTGATAGGATCATATCTATGGGTCAAATTGAACTGTTTGATATTTAAACTGTGTACTCATCCTAAACTGAATTGTAAGAAATAGAACTGTTTTATAATTTAGCTGTATGTAAACGAGTGAATGATGTTTAATTGAATTGTTAGTAATAGGTAACAATACTTGGAACCATTTAATTTTGTTGACATGCTAAACAGAACTGTTTTAAATAGAAATATTTGATCTTTATCTGTGTGTAAACAAAAGCCTGATGCTTTATTGAATTAATTCTGTTTTATATAAATCATTTGTTTGTATACCTTAAATAGTTTCAAGTATTGCTATCTAACACCAATAATTCTGTTTAATATTAATCATTTGTTTGAACACAGTTAAATGGTTTCTTTTATTCCAATCGAAAACTAATAATCATTTTTATATAATACGAAAAATTTGCCCTCAGCTGTTTAATAATAAAAATAAATAATAATAATAATCCATAGTAAACGATTGAACAGTTTTATTTGACCCATAAATCGGACCCTAAGAGATACTATCACTCCGGTTCTGTGTGGAACTGAGAGTAATGGTAATTAAGGAGTACTCTACATATTCCAAACTACAGGTCTGGCGTCTTACGATCAGATGCAGTTCAGTGTCATACCCAGGACAATAGGAAATCAACAGTCACCCATTCACTGAATGGAACGCCCAATGCAAATATCTATCCGAGAAATTATCGCCTATAAACTCGATTGTACGAACAATACAAAAAAAAAAAAAAAAAAAGGAAGTAGGTAGGTGAATATAACCTTTTTGAGGGACGCTTGATATTCATTCGGCTTAAGTTTGTTCCGTACAAGGTCAAAGGACAAAAAAGTGGAGTAAGGAGATTGACCAGCTTTTTTTTTATGATCTCTTTCGCTCCTTTATTAATCTAATACAACGCGACGTTTGTTACATTCTAGAAGCGCTAAAGGAAGCTTCGAGATCAGTAAATAAAGAAACAGCTAATCAAGACTAGTTTGGCATTCCATATGCTCTGAGCTCGTCTAGTAGGGATGTCAGTGCTACTGATCCGGATAAAAACAACTACCTATGCAAATCTATCTATCTATCTATCTATCTATCTATCTTAAACTGTTGATTATCAATCTATCTTGAGCTGTTGGTTAGCTATCTGTCTCAAACTGTTCGTAATCTATCTATCTATCTATCTATCTATCTATTTATCTATCTCGGTCAGTTCATTATCTATCTATCTATCTATCAGCACATTATCTATCTATCTATCTATCTATCTATCTCAAGCTGTTGATCATCTATCTATCTCAGTCAGTTAATAATCTATCTATCTATTTATCTTAGCTTGTTGTCTATATATATGCATATATATATATATATATATATATGTATGTGTGTATGTGTGTGTGTGTGTGTGTGTGTGTGTGCCTGCACGTAGATGCTTAGTTCCTCTGTCTACACTATACTAACATAGACTTGCGCTTGGCCAGTTAACTGACGCTGTGGAATACACCGACTGCTTCTCTCCAGAAGGGTAAGACCCCTTCAATGAATATCTTGATATGCCATGAAGCAATCGGATGTTGAGGCTCCATTAATACTGGAACTTTGGGAAATGTATAGTACCTCTTTTTTGCCATCCCTACCAGATCTTCTCTGTCCCGGAGTGATAGAACATGAAAGGGTCTTATCAATGAGTCAAATACCACTGCTTTACATTTAAATCGAGTGGCAAACTAATGACTTTTGTTGAACTGAATTGATAGAAATAGAAATGTTCGATTAGTTAACTATTTGTATCTATAAAATGGGCTTACAAATTATATATATATATATATATATATATATATATATATATATATATATATATATATATATAAGATTTGGTCTTAAATAACTTACAATGGTCGATATGCTATGAAACCAAACCAAACCCAACTTAGATTTATATATGTTCTATCACTAATAATGAGTACCATTAGTATATATATATATATGTGTGTGTGTGTGTGTGTGTGTGTGTGTGTATTGGTATAGTGGATAGAGTGTTCGCTAATGATCCGGGTTCAATCCCAAGTCGCGTCATACCAGAGACTTTAAAAATGGTACTTGATTCCTCCTTGCTTAACACTCAGCAATATAAGGTACGTATCAAGGGTAAAGTGGAACAATCTAAGGAAAGGAGTAGCGCCCTCCTCTACACCTCTGTGTAGGGGAGGACGCTATTGAAAAGGGAGCCTTCCGATCGCCCTCGACTACGGTCGCCAACAACTATAACAACAACTAACAATATATATATATATATATATATATATATATATATATATATATATATATATATATATATTATAGATTTGTTATAAAAATAATAAGAAAAGCAATATGTATGCATGTGTATATGTGTAGCTATTGTCCAGGCTGCTACGTTGGAGCGAGTTCAAACTCCTCCCGTTCCCTTTCGAACAAATACTCTTTGGGAAAGGCATTAACTCCTATATCTCCCAAGCTATCGGTTGAATAGTATCACTGCTGTTCTTCCACGAGGATGGCTTTGACATTAAATAAACCACAAAGGTTGATGTGCCATTAAACAAAGAAACCAAGAAATAGATTAAATCAAAACTAACTTATTGTTTCCTCAAAAATTTGATAAAATTTGTTCTCATCAAAATGATGCCTTACTGTTGGTAAAACATTTTTGGTTGTTTTGGGTTTTTTAATAAATATTTTTTCAAAGTCAAGAATTCGTTCTCAGAATCATTTGACGGCAGTCTTGTTGATTCCTTTTTTTAAAAATCCTTCTTCTATCTTATAAAACGATTTCTTAAGGCAGATTTCAGCCTTAGAAACAACAACAAAAATTTGTCGTGTATATTGTCTCGTGATTACCACCCCCCAAATTGGCTCGGTTTTAACTACCCATATTTACCTCCTCTAACTGTATGTCATCGGAGGTCGAAAAAAATACACGCACCGAAATAGATAGATAGATAGATAGATAGATAGAGAGAGAGAGAGAGAGAGAGAGAGAGAGAGAGCAAAACCTCACCACAATCACCACCAGCGCCTTCACCACCACCTCAATAAATGAATAAACTGATTATCGCTCTACTAGATCGATAGTGATCAATAAAACTTAAACTGTGACATTTGACCGGCAGTTCACGTGACTTCGACCTTGGAAATTAATGACGTCATAAACCCCCTGTGGCGTCGGTCGCTACGGGCGTCGTTGCTACCCATTCACAGCAATGTTATAAGCATGTGTGTGTGTGTGTGTGTGTGTATGTGTGTGTGTGTGTGTGTGTTTGCTAATTTGATTTTGTTTATACCTAGTTTTGCAAAAGGCCATTAAAAACAGAGTGAGACTTTTCATTCATGAGAACTGTGATTAATTATATTTGTTTTGTTTTGTTTTTTTATTTGTTTTTCTTTTTTTGGGCGGGGGAGATATTGCAAAGGACAAATAGTGAAGTTGACAAAATAAAAAAAAATGATTGTCCAGGTTAAAAGTGTTGTAAAGATAACCCGAACCTCAACTTCTTTTCGATCTCATTATTCCAATGCAAGTCTCATTGGGTACGGAAAAAAGTTGGTAAACTAGCCGAGCTTTGCAAAGATACGAGTCAGAAATTAATAAAACTGAGTTTTCCTTCTCCTAGACTGGTTGCCTTACTGATGCTAAAGAATACAGTCTGTCCTACTATTTACACATAGCTAGAGGGAGAACAGTTAGATTGGTGCCTTTCCCAAGGGTATCAGCACGAAGTGAAATACGACCAGCTTTGTCCAGAGATTGAACTCCAGGCGCCTGTTCTATTTCCTATAAAGATAACCGTAACATTAATCGCGCCTCCTTTCTGGTAGCTGCATGATTTTTTGTGTATTTGAGATCAATCGAATTTCATAAAACCTGTCGATGAGGCTAAAAATAAGCTGACTGTGCAGAAGTAAAATATGGCTGTCCTGGATGTGATACATTGCTACATCTGATGATGAGGTTCCACTTCCGGAGATCGAGAGAGTTTGGAGTACCTCTTCTCTGCTATTACTCCCAGGTTCACTCACTCAAAGTGTTGTTACTTGTTAGAGCTCTATTTATGGATCAAGTAAATCTGTTTAAAAATGATTTCTATTCGATAGGACCGTGTGAATAAAAAAAAAAGGCTGTCCTGGGTATGACACAATAATACATCTGAAGGTGAGGTTGCCCTTCTGGAGATCGAGAGTGTTTGGAGTACCTCTTCATTGTCATTATTCCCAGTTCCACTCAGAATGCCCTATCAATTGGTCAAATAGATCTGTTTGAAAATAATTCGTATTCAATATGACCATGTTTAAAAAAACTTTTTAGAAACAATTACACCAAAAAAAAACAAAAACAAACGTAAATATAAAAGTACAATGAACGCGATTCCCTAACAAGTTGACAGAAAATAACCCTAGGCAAACTGACATGCCTTTAAAATCAATCAGCCAATCGACTTTCCTGGTTAGATGTCGGATAGATCTTAAAACTAATCAAGTTTTTTCAGCATACGGGATCTGTTTTTTTAAGTAATTAAATGAGACACCTAAACTGCCCCTTTCAATGGGGTAGGCAACTCTTACCCTTCCTGTAAGTATATTCTTAACTCCATCGACTAGACAACCGAATATTTGAAAAACTGATGCAGCAATGTTTCTACTTTTTAGTAGACAGTGTCACTATGACACATGTGAAAGCTACATCAATCTGTCTGTTTGTCTGTCTGTCTGTCTGTGTCTCTTTATCTCTCCCAGCCTGTTTCTATTCATCAATCGATCGGTCTCTCTGCCGCTATCGAGGATCGAACCTCTAAGCAGCCAACCTTGACATTAAGATCTCTTAAGCAAACTGACATGTGACATAATCACCGGTTGATGTCACCGAGTGCATTTCGTTTGATGCTTTCATACTCGGAGGGTAGAATTATGAGCAATCTGTTGATATTTCGTAAAGACAAGAAGAGAGAGAGAAAGAGAGTGAGAGGGGGGGATAGAAAAAGAATTATAGACAGACAGAGAGAGGGAAGAAAAATAGAGAGAGTAAGAAGTGGAAAAAGAATTATAGACAAGGAAAGAAAAAACAGAGAATGCAGGAAATAGATAGATAGATAGATAGATAGATAGATAGATAGATAGATAGATAGATCTGAGAGAGAGAGAGAGAGAGAGAGAGAGAGAAATAGAGAGAGAAATAGAGAGGGGTGGAAAAAGAATTATAGACAGACAGAGAGAGGGAGAGAGAAAGAGAGAGTGAGAAGTGGAAAAAGAATTATAGACAGGGCGAGAAAGAGAGAGAAAGAGAGAAAGACAGATTTTACGGAAAAAGACAGAGAGAGAGAGAAAGGTGGAAAAAGAATGACAGAAAAACAGAGAATGCAGGAAAGAGATAGATAGATAGATAGATAGATAGATAGATAGATAGATAGATCTGAGAGCAAGAGACAGACAGACAGACAGACGAAAGAATGATGGACAGTTAGAAAAAAGAAAGACGGCGTGTTGATAAAAGAGACGGATCGTAGATAATAAAGAGAGAGAGAGAGAGAGAGAGAGAGAGAGAGAAAGAAAGAGAGAAAAGTAGAAAAAGAATGATAGCTAGAGAGAAAAAGAAAGAGATTGTAAGTAAGAGAGAGAGAGAGAGAGACGAAAGAATGGACAGTGAGAGAAAAAGAAAGACAGAGATTGTAGGTAAGAGAGAGAAACAGAGAGACAGACAGAGGTTATAGGTAAGAAAGATAGATTATTGATAAGAAAGAGAGAGAGAGAATGGTGGGAAAAGACTGATAGACAGAGAGAGAAAACGGAAAACAGATTGTAGGCAAGAGAAAGAGAGAGAGAGAGAGTGTGTGTGTGTGTGTGTGTGTGTGTGTGTGAGAGAGAGAGAGAGAGAGGAAGGGGTGGACGGGGGTATTGGGTGCGACTAGTTTTACGAAGAGGATAACGCCAAAGGTTTAACGTTATATATATATATATATATATATATATATATATATAAAGAGAGTGACAGAGACAAAGTGACGGCTAGGTTCTACTTTTAATATCGACGCTATGTGGAGAGGATTATTTAAATATTATCCATGACATAAGCGTATCAAAGTCACTTATCTACGCTCAATCTTTTGTGCATTCAACATCTCACAAATGGTCAATTTTGTCAATCCCGAAATTAGGTGTTTCTAGCATACGGTCTGTACAATTTCCCGGCAATTCTTGTTTGAATATTTTTTTAAATCAATTTTTCCCTAAAACTCATCATGCATTCTTCAGTAAAGTTCGCATGGTTTGCACTTCTAAACCACCAAATATATGATGACAGACCTCTGTTCAAGCCCAGAGCCCTCAGTTTAATTGGCAACCATTTTGAATAACCTCAAAACAGATATTTTGTGAGATTAAAATAATATTTGCTCTAAATCAATTCCATACAATGCAGAATTTTTATTTATGGAAAAATTCTCAAAAAAAAGTTGGGTTTTTAAAAAAAAAAATGTCCCATTATTTGTCGAGGGAGATTTACTAAATAATCCTTGCAATTAATGTTAAACTAGGTCGAGAGAAAATTCAATTGAATTTGGGCACTATTTGGCAGGGTTTTTTTTCCGAAGGCATGAAGTTGATGAACTAGACGGAATAGCGAGATACTGAACTAACTAGATACTCCCTAAGTACTCCTTGCTGGAATTGCTTGAGGCAAAGCCTTATTCGGCCTACCAGATCGCCAAGGTTCTTGCTACCAAAGCGAAATTTCTTTAACCATCTGGTTATTCTACTGTGATCAACTGCGCTTTACCCTTTTGCACAACAAATATTTTCTGTTTTTTTTTCCCGCAGGGTTATAGCCCATTTCGAACATGTAAAAAAATAAGTTCCCATTCATCTGCGTACCTTTAAAATCACAAAAGAAACGAAGCAATACACAACGTGTTAGAGTACCAACTACCCCGATACTAACAACTACATCGCGTACCTTTCTCGGCTTGAATTGCTTTGGTCACTTGGTAAACGCCCCGCAAATTAGCACTATCAAAATATTGCAAAACTTTGTATAATGGTATATCAACCTTTTTGGGTTATTTAATGCTAAAGACATCCTTATAGAAGACCAGTAGTGGAACTATTTAACTGCTAGTTGGGAGGGTAAGGAGGCTCATAATTTCCTTTTGGGTATTTGTCTGAAATTGATCGCAATAGCGTAACTATCAATCCCTCCCCATTTCAGGTGTCAGAATTTGTTTATTTTTACAGAATTGAAATTTAACCAACACGAGTTCCCGTGGCGTAGTTGGTAACGTGGTGGAATGCGACATCGGTGTAAGCGAGTTCGAATTCCGGTCGGGCTCTTACAAATAAACCAAATCAACATGAATTACAATGAAAGAAAATTGATTGAAGGATAGCCATGACCCGTCGATCCAGTCAGTTGGATTCATGCCTTCCCCAAGGCATTAGCACTATGTGAAATGCACACAACCTTGTTCAGGATTTTCAAATCATGTAGCCGAATCTACTTCTTACTCGTTGCGCTACAAGCACCTTGATAAGCGTCGAACGTTGTGTATTTCTCTTAACTGCTTTTAGACCAATCGAGATGACACTTTCCGATATCCCAACTTCTCGTGAACAATTTTATGGAGAGCAAAATTTGGAAGTGTAAGATCCACAATCATATCACGTCCTTTATGCAGTTCGAAATTTTTACTAAAAGCTTCACTAAATGTTGCCTTCTGTTGCCGTTAGAGTGGAAGCCCTACTCATAGCTCGTCCTGTAGATTCTTACGCCTCAATATCAACGCACAACTTCTAACTGATAACTGTTACTGCTCATGTGCAAAATTTCCCGGTGAAATTGTGTTGGATTTATTAATAAATGACGTTAGTTGGTGTTTTAAGGCATGTCAACCTTTGCAGTTTATTTAATACCAAATTCTGTTTATATATATATATATATATATATATGTGTGTGTGTGTGTGTGTGTAATTAGTAAGTGAATAGTTTATAGGTAACTTTATTTTTAAAACGAGTTTAATATCAATTATTTGTTTGCACACAGTTAATTCCTTTCAAATATTGCTATCCAACTCTAATAACTCAATTTTATATTAATCATTTGTTTGCACACAGTTAAATGCTTTCAAGTATTGCTATCGAACACTAATAAGCCTATTTCCCAATTTGTTATTTAATGGTATATCAATCTTCTCGGGTTATTTAATGCTAAATCCACACTTCTAGAAGGACAGTAGTGGTTCTATTTAACTCATAGCTGGGATGATGGGGGTGATACTTTTCCCAACGGGGGTGTCCTCGTGGTGTAATGGTTAAAGCGATGGACTGCAGAATCGTAGTAAGCGAGTTCGTACACCAGTCGTGCTATTACGTTCACTTTCGGTCAAATACCCTCGGGAAAGGTATGAACCTCTTATCCTCCCAGCTATGGGTTAAATAGTACCACTACTGTTCTTCTAGGAGAATGGCATATCAACCTACAAAGGTTGATATACCATTAAACAAAGAAACCGAAACTATATCTTTGCCAAGGGTATTTGTCCGAAAGTTAACGTAATAGCGCGACTGGAGTTCGAACTCGTGTACTACGTTTTAACATTACACCACGTGGAATTCTCCCTCTATTTATCAAGTATTCCGACGGAACATAAATAATTTGCACAAAGCTGCACGGTTTTAAGTGACTAATAATAATAATAATCCAAAGTAATTTATTGAACAGTTCAACAGTTCTAGGACCCTAAATTGTACTACCAATACAGGTCAGAGTCGACCTGGGAGTAATGGCAATATAGGGGTACCCCTAATTTCCCAAAGCTCTAGGACTGGAGCCTCACAATCAGACGCAGTTTAGTGTAATGCCCAAGACACGTTACTAAATGAGTTTGGGCTCTCTTTTGCTGTCACAAGGCTATATCTTTTTATACAAACCATTGAAACAAAGAAGCAATTGAATTAATCGAAGAAAGACATTGGCATATTGATAATCAATATATCCTTGGGACCAAAGACAATGTGACCAAATAAAGGAGCTACTGTACATCAATCATTTCCCTGTTGTAGGTGTAATTTTGTTTCTTCTTTTTCGGCTTCTTATTCTTTAAAATTAACTTTCTTCTCTCTGTCTTTCCTTTCCTCCTTCGTCCCTTTTTTCTTTACTCTACCTCACCCCTTCCCTCCATCCTTCTTTATCTTTCTTCTTCATCTCTTTTCTTTTTCTCTTTCCTTCTCAGATTTTGTATATATACGGTTGAATGTCAAAACAGTTCTATATTAAACAATTCAGTTTAGTGTACGTAGAGTTTAATTGTCAAAAACAGTTCCATTTCAAATAATTTAGTTTAGCATAAGCACGCAGTTTAAATGTAAGTATAGTTTAATTGTCAAAAACATTTCCATAGATGTTGTCTATTGCACCACGTTTTTGACCAAGTAAACCTCTGGCCGGCTTGGGTAGGATTTGAAACCACTATATTCTGACAATGCTCACCTGGAACCGTAGAGACTCAAGGCCTCTATCCGCTGCGCCACGGGCCCCGAAGGCGATAGACAAAAACTACGGAGGGCAGTAATTACTGGGGATATGGTTACAAGACTCATTATTCCTATCCGAGGTCGCGGTAAATCACCCGAAGAAGGCCAGAGGTGAAATTTGGCCGAAACGTAGTGAAAGAAGAAACAACACAAAAAACTACCAAGATGAGGACAAAAAGTCCGCAATAAATAAAAATTAATTCTCTGATTAAGAAGCCTCATCTCAAAATTATTCCAATTAAAGACAATTGAGAAAAAGTTATTATTTTCAAATGAGTTTTATACAAAAAAAAAACGACCTATCTAATGGTTTTTAGTGAAAACATTGTTTACCAACTCTTAAATCTTATTCATGGTTTTATTGTCTGTGCAACTTCCCCGGATGTTGATTACAGATATTATACGAACATTTTCCAGAGATCAATTAGTCACATTTCTTTTTATTTTCAAATTGACGAATCATCATTCCCGTGGAAAAACTGAAATTTAAATACGATAAACTAAAAACAAACGAAAAGCGTTATAATTTTTCTTCGCAAAACTTTAAGAAAATGACAGAATACGTATAAGCCTATGATGAATAATGGCATTGAGGAAACCTTCCAGGAGAATTTAAGACTAAATCCAGGTGTGAACACAATTGTGTATAGGCAATCATTAATGTTTTATTATGTGGGGAAATAAACCATTATTTATTGTACTGCTTGATTTTTAAGTAGCTGCAACACCCGGCATTGACTTCAGACTCAAGAAGAAAACGTGATCAATATCATATACAATACATTAGTATGTTTTTAATATTATTTTATGACTAGTTTCACTATGAATAGCTTTATTATTGTTGCTGCAGCTTATTCCAGCACTCTGGATCGATACACTCTTCAGTATTATTTTTTTCCGTGCTTTCTCCATTTTATTATTATTTATTTATATTTGATCAAAACATTTTGGATCGATACATTCTTTATTATTATTATCATTATTATTATTTACTCCTTGAGAGTTTTTCAAATGAGTGTTAGCTGATGGTGTTCCACTGAAGTTTGAGTGACGGCAAGTCTCCTCAAGTCTCCAGGACTCTTCTCGGTATTCTGGCCGAACTCAATAATGCTGTAGTTTGGATTGTTTCTACTCATCCCGTTATTTCAAAGTCCTCCAATCCCTGTACTAATCCTTGGGTGACTGTGCCAAAAGCACCAATTACAATTGGTATAATTGTCACTTCCATGTTCCACAGCTTTTTCAAATCCCTAACTGTTGCGTTCTGGTTAGTGAACGCTAGAAATATTAAATAAAGGACAAACCACGATATGAGAGGAAATAGAGATATATTCCCAGGAAAAGGTATATACAATAGAGAGACTATTAGTAGACAAGAACATAGGATTAGTGAATACAGAATAAAGATATAGTCCAACGATTGGCTTCCGTTATTACGGTAGCAAGTAAGGTGATCTCAAGTCTCCAACGCTCTAATACTATTCCTATAAGAAGCTGCTCTTCACCTTCTAGTCTGCCCTGGTATTAGTAACTACTGCTAAATATGGCTCATGGACTAGTTCATTGTGTGGAAAAAGGTGGGTGATACCCAACACTAACAAAGTCGAGGTACTTATCCCTCTTTTCACATTCTTTCAATTTACTCTGTGATCCACCGGGACAGCAAAGTCCACAACTTCTCTTTTCTTTTTTTCTTTTTTTTTTTTTTTTTTGTTGATTATTATAAGATCTGTTCGTCTGGCCGAGATTTGGTGATCCGTTTGTATCTCAAAATTATTATTATTATTATTATTATTATTATTATTATTATTCTCTTGAGAGTTTTTCACACCAGCGTTAGCTGATGGTTTTTCACTAGAGTTCGAGTAACAATAAGTCAAGAAAGTGTCAAAACTGAGAACATAATTTATGAATCCAAAGGGAAAATTTATTAATTCTTAAATTTTAGACGATTAAAATGTAATAAAAACGTTCATTGCTTTAATTTATAAACGTTGCTTTAATATTTGGTTAAAAAATGATTTTCTTTTTCTCTTTTCTTTTTCTTTTTTTGTATTTTTTTTTTCTTTTCTTTTCTTTTCTTCTTTTTATTGATTTTTTTCGTCATCCGATGAAGAACCTTAACTAAGAATGGATTTCTTAAGTGAGGCATTATCTGCTGTCTTCATTTCAGGATCTGAAATTATAACCGTGTATTAAAAGACTTCTTATTACATTTCCTTGGCGCGAAACAAGGATTTTACGGACGTTGTATTTCTGGGAAACGAAAGAGGCTGAAGTAGAAAATGAAAGTGGTAAAAAGCGCTCAAACCACACAAAACACTTAAGACATCTCACATGGGCACGAAAACAAGGAAATAATAAGATTCCTGTGTCACTTTCGATATAAATAAAATGCAAGCGGTAAATAAAGAAAGTATAAAAAGATAAAGGAAAAAAATCAACTTAGAATTGTTACGGAGAAAAAAAAAGATCCATGAAGAATTACAGTCTAAGAACTGAAATCAGGTTCTTAGATACAGTTCTTGATCAAATCACACGGAAAATTCTAAGGAAAGATTCCCTAAACACGCTTTGAGAATTGCTTTTAATGTCTGTCTTTAAGCCAAAAGATCTCATGAAAAACATCACGATACCAGCGTGTATCTTCCGCCTCTGGCGCGAGAATGGATTCGTTATATAGCTTCGGGTTTCGACTTCGTTTTTGGCGAGCTCCCACAAAAGAATGTATTCCTCCAGGTCTTGCATGCATGTGAAAGTAAATGCGTTTCTATCTTTGACATTAAAGCGTTTTTTGTTTCTATTTCCATTACGTATTCTGTGCGTCATTTTGTTTTTACTTTCATTTTCACTTTCACTTTCACTTTCGATGTTTTTGGATATTTTTCCCCCATAAATATTTAGATCTGCCGAACTGTTGCTTCTTTGATATTTTCTATTTTCTCTTTTCTACTTTATTCTAAAATTCATTTCTTCTTTTTTTTTCTGTTAATTTTTTTATTTTTCAATGCTTTTTACCATCATATTTCTTTATATTTCTTTTACATTTTTTCGTTACCAGACAAATTGATAAAAAATAACTCATGGGAACTTTCACCCTGCAGTTGAGGTTAGTAAGCAGATCTAGTAGATTTATTGATTCGATCCTCATTGGGTGCCCAGCGTTTGTAACTTTGTTTCGTACTCAGCACACCTTAGCTAAGTTAGATCTAAGCACACACACACACACACACACACACACACACACACACACACACACACACACACATATATATATATATATATAAAGTAAATTAAGATCTATATAGACTAACAAAGAGAAAATTACATTTAGATTGCATAAGGTGCATAAATAAATGTAAATATTTCAATCAGTGAACGGACTAAAAATCGAACTATTGATGAAAGAAACTGGGAAGTAAGAAGACGATTTTTTTAAAATACATTCACTTTTATTGTTTTATTTGTAATAAGATTTTTATTCTTTCTTTGACTCCAACGTTGTCTTTTATTTCATACATTTATTTTGTTATATTTTTCTTTCTTTCTTTCTTTCTTTCATTCATGCTTTCTTTCTTTTTCTGTCTTTCATTCATTCATTCATTCATTCATATTTCAATTGGAATTGTTCTTCCTATCTCGCTTTAGTTTTTATTCATTTGTTTTGTTTTTCTTATCTGTTTTTTCTCTTTCATTCATTCCCATACTCTTTTATTAGTCATTCATTCATTCTTCAATCATTCTTTCTTTCTTTTATGCTCTTCTTTCTTTCATTCTTTCTTTTTTATTCTGTGATCTAGTATCTCTTTTTCATAGGCTAGTTCTTTTATTCATTTACTTATTTATTTATTTATTTTTAACTTTCATTATCTTTCACTTTCTTTCCTTCTCTTTCTTTCTTTCTCTTTCTCTATCTCTCTTTCATTCTTTCTTCTTCTTTCTGTCTTTCGTTCTCATCATTTTGCAATATTTCGTTCTTTATAAGCTCATTTATTTATTTATTTGTTTATTATTGACTCATTCATTTATTTCTTCCTTTTTACATCATCTGTCTCATTCTTCTTATATAAGATATTTTTTTTTTAAAATTTGGCTTGACTTTTATCCATTCATTCTTTTTTCTTCCCTCCTACCCTGATCCAATATTTTATCTTCTTAAACGGGTCATTTTTCTTTCTTTCTTTCTTTCTTTCATAGTTCACGCCTTCTTTCTTTTTTTCATAGTTCACACCTTCTTTCTTTCTTTCTTTCTTTCTTTCTTTCTTAGTTCACAACTTCTTTCTTTCTTTCTTTCTTTCTTCACACCTTCTTTCTTTCTATCTTTCTTTCTTACAATTTTTTTAACTGGTCAAACTATCTTTGTTTTTGCATTCTTTCTCTTTTCTTTCTTACCTTTTTAACAATTCTTCCCATTTACTTTTCTTTATTCAATAAATCGATTAGTTTATCGCTCTTTAGCCGTGTGGTATATTTCAGTGGAGTTGTCATTTTTATTTGCAACTGTTCAAAACGCTTTAATCGATCTTGGATATCTCTCTTTATCTACAAATACAAACCACATACAAGGATCATTAAATAAGTTTCCAGACTTTTTTCGTATGGGCACTTTTATTGATAGTACACACATAAAACTCTAATTCCCTTCGAAGTAATCTCCTCCGGTTGCAATGCACTTTTTATACCGCTCCAACACCTTCTGGAAGGAACCATGGAAGTCCTCTTGTGTGAGCGTGTCAATTACCTTCGTCAAAGCCTCTTTCATCTCCTCAATTGTCTCATAACGACAGCCTCTGAGCTTAGGGAATAAGCAAAATTCACAGGGAGCAAGGTATGGACTTTAGGGAGGCTGAGGAAATGTATTGATGCCCATCTTGGTCAAATAGTCTGTGGCAAGGATGGAGTTGTGGACAGGTGGATTGTCCTGGTGGAAATGCCACAGAGCCGATTTGAAGAGTGCTGGCCTCTTCTGACGGAATCTCTTCCTGAACTTCCTTAAAACCTTAACAAAGTAACCCTAACCATAACCCTAACCATAACCCTAACCCTTTGGCCAATCAACTCTGGTGTATTGACTTCCTTACTCCTTCCACACCTCTCATCATCCCCCACAGACTCCCTGCCTTCCTTGAATCTCTTATGCCACTCAAAAACTGATGCTCAATTCATGCAAGATGCTCCAAAAGCAGTCTGAAGCATTCCATACGTTTCTGTGTCATTTTTCCAAATTTAAAACACAATTTTATTGCATATCGTTCCTCCTCACGTCCAGATTGGATTTTTGAAATTCACCAGCTGTGACAATCAGGCTTTAGTAGAGCGTATTCCAATTGATGCTGTAGCTGTTGATTTAAACCTGAAATCATAAAAATTGGTTAGTCATCTCATAAGATGTATAGGAATAACATAGTGAATTTTCAAGAGTCTATGACAATTTTAAATGCCTGTACTAAAAAGACTGGAAACTTATTGAATGCCCCACATATATTGCTGAACTGAAAAACAAAAATCTCTCTTTCTAGACAATAATTAAGAAAGATTCTGTTTCTTTCACTTACTTTTTTTTATGACATATCAACCTTCGTGGACTTTCGAATACCAACGCCATCATTGAAGTGGTATTACTATAGAAAAAGTTGAGGTACTATTTAACCTGTAGCGATAGTGGAGGAGAAGAGAATTCATATCTTTCCGAATTATATTTATCCGAAAATGAATCCAATTGCGTGACTGACAAGTCCATGGGGACTTATCTGTTGACAATTTTAAGCGATAGAGTGAAGTCAAATATTACCTACACCCGACGATATCGGGGTGATTTCCAGGTTATCGCTCGACTCAACTGCTACTCGTGATATCATTTTGCCATACAACAATAGATAGATATATAGATATCAATGAATAAATGTATAAATATATATTGAACTTTAGAACAAATGAATATATATATATATATATATACTAATCTACTATCTACCAGCATTCACGGTTACCAGGGAAAAAAAAGAAATAACCCGCCAGGAACAAGAGATAAAAATTTCTCGAATCATTGCCCGGGGGGAAAAGAAAAAATATCATAAGACAAAAAGAAAGAAAAGGCCAACCCCGTCACACCAGTTGAAAAAAAGCAAGAGATATGCAGTCAGTCGGTCAAAAGAGAAAAAAAAACCCACCGTAATCGCTGCAATGCTACAATTACAAGAGTGCTCAATACGAAGTAGAGCCAATTATAAAATTAACTTAAATCACGAGTCGGAAATCTCATACTAAAGTTTCACCTTAACGGATCATCAGGGAGTCTCACACCGACCTTTTATATATATATATATATAGAGAGAGAGAGAGAGAGGTTGATGTGAGTGTGTGTGCGTGTGTACAAATAATTATCCGCGTTTACCCATGCATTCTATTGCAACACAAAATTTTTATCTATATATTTAGTTATTTCCATTTTTTATTCGACGAGTACAGTAAGTTTAAGTTCACAGGGTTTTTTTTTTGTTTTGCTTTTTTTTTTATTACTGGCATTTAATTTTCTGCACTTAATGACACAAGGAATAACAGTTGCCATTATAGTCTGTCCGACTATTTACTGATAGCTTGATGGAATTGATAGATACGTGCCTTTTGCAATGGCATTAGCGAGAAGTGAAATGCATGCAGTTATGTTCTTCATTTGAACTCGGCTTATCAGAGGGTATTAAAATGTAAACAAACGGATGCTGCTGCTGTTGCTATTATAGACACCTTAAAAATTCCCTTAGCCAACGTAGTCTGCTTGTTGGCCGAGTGGTCTGAGACTTAGTCTAACGTAAAGTTCGATGGGTTTCGATCCCGGCTTCGAGCGTCCTGCGTGTCTAGCCACACTGAAGAGTTCTGATAGAACGAAACAGTCTGTATGTGGATGACAATATATATATATATATGTATATATCGTTTCTCCAAATAAAAGAACAGAAAACTTCATAGATAAATTTAGACCTACATTAAATAGAGCCAAACCTCACCCATACACTCACAAAAGCAAATATATAAACAAAGACTATCTTAAGATATATCTATGGCACATTCAACTCAAAGAAGAAGAGAGAGAAAAGAAAGAAAGCAATATCCAGTTGTCCGTTATATATGTATTAATTCACACACACACACAAAGTAGATACTTATAAATACATACATGAAAAATTAAAACGAATCGTACTCCTATCAAAACCATCTCCATAGAAGCAGAGACGACCCTAACCCTTATTAGTCTCCTGAGGATGACCATGAAATCTGAAACACGAGTAGAGCTTAGATATATGAAATAAAAACCTAAAATACCATATTCAAATTCAGTTGTGAACCTATTCATTTTAATATATATATATATATATATATATATATATATATATATATATATATATATATATATATATATAAAAGAGAGCTTACTAGCTCACTTATTGAGTTAATGGAGGACAAATGTAGTATTATTGTTAAATAGTGTTCAATATTAAAAACAGAGCATTTACGTATATAATTATATATACATATGTATATATATATATACATATATAAATACATGCATACATATACACACACACACACACATATATATATATATATACATGTGTGTGTGTGTGTGTGTTCGTTCAATTAGTCTAAATTATCCGACTCGCCTTGTATACATGAACTTTTTTTGTTATTTTCTTATTTTTAATGCAACTCACCCCTCCTGCAAATTTTTATTTAGTCCAATGAATGACTGACATATATAAGCGACATTTAATTCCTCTGACTAGCTACCTGTCACAGGTTGCTGCAACTGGTAATTTCTAAATTTTCAGCCTTGGGCTACCTCTTCCCCCATACCAATCTGCATCTAACATGAAAAAAAATTACGACTAGTGCACTGAAATCATTTATTCGAAAAAAAAATGTGTGTGCACCAACTGCACTTAATGACACAACGCACTCAGTCACTTCTGTAAGTAGTCAGTCTGACGTATATACGTCACACACTCACTCACACACATCCCTATACTTACAGAGATTTATCCTGTAAACAGGTCTTGTCATGCAAGTGCCACTCATGTAATATGTCTTAAGGGGTAATAGCCTGCCAGTGCATATCCTTCTCCAGGTCCTTGCCCATTCGACTGGGGCTGTAGAATACACCGACTGCATCTCTGCAGAAGGATAAGACCCCCCCCAATGAGTATCCTGATAATGACGCTAAACAATCTGATGGTGAGGTTCCAGTGATGGCGGAGCGTTGGGGAATGCGAAGCACCCCTTCATTGCCATCACTCCCAGGTCAACTCTGGCTCGGAATGGTAGCACCTGATAGGGCCCTATCTATGGGTTAAGTAGAACTAAACTGCATACTTAAGATAAAATGAATTGTTTGAATTAGAACTGTTTGAGTAAACTGAATAGCTTGAAATAGAAATGTTTTTTGACAATTAAACTGTACTTGCATTTAAACTGCATACTTATGCGAAACAGAATTGTTCGAAATGGAACTGTTTTGACATTAAAACTATACTTACACTAAAATGAATTGTTTGATATAGAGCTGTTTTGACATTTAACTATGTGTAAAGAAAATCTGTACTTATACTAAACTGAATCAGCTGAATTAGAACTATTTGAAAAAACTATTTGAAAAAACTGAATTGTTTGAAAGAACTATTTGCATAAAAATAGATTTGGCGTTAAATAACCAACAAAGGTTGATAGGACATAAAACCCAAACAACTAACCTCTCTAGGTCTGGTGTAAATTCAGAGTTTTCCTTCTCCTAGACCAGTTGCCAAACCCAGTCTATCGTAAGGAGTCCCCGTGGAATATCTGTAAGCGAGTTCGAATTCCAATTATACTATTACATTTACTTTTGACTAATTCCTTTGGGGAAGGCATGAACCTTCTCATCCCTATCACTACTGTTCTTTTAAACCAGTGGCTATGGGATTAAATACCCAATGACGGTTGATATGCCATTAAATAAAGAAACCAAAGCAAACAAAACAAAACCCAGCTGCCCCACTATTTATCCATTGCTAGGATGGGGGAATATTTAGATTCATACTTTTCTCAGAGTAAAAGTGTTATGTGAATTGAAAACAACCTCATTCAGGATTTGAACTCGGGTAGTCAACTCCATTTTCTACGACAGTAGCCATAACTCCACGAGGGGTGTAACGGTTATGGTCGTATGAAATGGACTCGGCTATGAAAGTTTCTATGCAGTATATTTATTTAGCAGAAGTGAGGCAAGATGATAGCTGTTGTAATAATTATCTATGTATAATGAATAGCCTTTGTTTTGTTTGCCTTCCATCCTTTTTCAGCAATGTTATCTAAAATCCTACCAATGTTTTCAAGACCATGCCAAAAAGGTTCACTTAGTCAATAAAGTTTTCTTTATATATAGCCGCTCTGTAAGGTCATAATCAAGCTAAAATTTTGTTGCAAGGATAGTACAGTATGTTTATTGTTCAAATGGAGGTAATATTTTGTTTAAAGTTGTTTTTAAACAGGCTGATTGCCTGAGCTAAGATTTTTGCAATTATGTAAGCATCTCATTATGTGAAAAAAAACTGTTTCAACTTATGGGAACCAAAAAGCATTGAAGAAACTATTTTTCAACCCTCCTGCAAATGCAGCTGTTGACTAACTATAGACCTATAATGAGTTTCTTTTCAGGAATTCCCAGATCTTTCCATCATTTTACTTGTGACTTTCTTACTGATCTTTCAAAATAATATCCATTACATACGTAGTGCATTCAATAAGTTACCAGACTTTTTAAACTTAGCATTTAAAATTGTCATAGACTCTTGAAAATTCAGTATGTTATTGCTATACATCTTATGAGATGACGGACCAATTTTTATGATTTCAGGTTCACAGGAACAGCTACAGCAAGAATTGGAATACACCCTACTAAAGTCTGATTGCCTCAGCTGATGAATTTCAAAAATGCAATCTGGACGTGACGACACTTTAGAAGAACGATATGCAATTAAATTCTGTTTTAAACTTGGAAAAAATGCCCACAGAAATGTATGGAATGCTTCAGAATGCTTTTCGACCATCTTGTATGAATCGAGTTTTTGAGTGGCATAAGAGATTCAAGGAAGGCAGGGATACTAAGTCTAACGTAAAGTTGAATGGGTTTCTATTCCAGCTTCAAGCGTCCTACGTGTCTAGCCTCACTAAAGAGTTGTGATACAATGAAACAGTCTGTCTGTAGATGACTATATATATATATATATATATATATATATAAAACATACATCCTCAAAAAAGGAAATTCTGTGGGCTTTAAACAAAGAGATATAAATTATATACACACACACACACACCCACACATATATTTATATATATATATATATATACTTAAAGATGTGTGTGAATTTATATGTATTTATAATATATTTGATGATATATAACACACACACGAACACACACATATATATACGTATATAAGTATTTTATTGATATTCAAATATAATCATATTCATATATTCCATTATATATATATATATATATATATAAAGATGAACAAAATTGATGAGACATATGGGAATATATATATATATATATATATATATATAATACATTCTCATTTGTCTTATCATTTTTGTTCATCTTTATACACACACACACACACATATATATATATATATATATATACATATATTAGGAATATAGGATTATAAATAAAAGGTCTCCATTCATTCTTTTATTTCCAAGTCCTCTTGTCTTTGTACCAAACCTTTGGTGACTGTACCGAGCACTCCAATTACTATTGGCATGACCGTCATAGATCTAGATACTTATCTCTCTTCTCGCTTTCTTTCAGTTTTATCTTGTGGTCAGCTGGAGCGAAAAGGTCTACTATTCGGCACGTTCTCTTTTATTTAATTGACTATCACTAGGTCTCATCGTCTGGCCGAGAATAGATGATCCGTTTGTATCTCAAAATTCAAAAGAATTTGGTTCGTTTCATTTTCTAGGACAGGTTCTGAGTTCCAAATATACCATTTGTTCTTATGGTCGAATTTAAACTTCTTGCACAATTCCCAGTGGATCCCTTTTGCCCACCCATTCGTGTCAAGTCTTATACCCTCTTTGCACATTATTATTATTATTATTAATCTGGTGTTTCTGAATACCGTCAAGACATCTGATTTAGAACCAGCGTATTTCAACGGTTCTTGCGCTGGTAAATTTTTAACGAAAGATCGCTCTTCTTCATGAGACTGACTCGCTTTGACACGCCAAATGATGTTGTCGTCGTGAGTCGGATACTGACGATAGGAGATAATCAAATAACATGTCAAAAGAACTGTGAAAGGTAGAGGCTGATCTCGTCTCGCTACACTCTGAACAATTCTCCTTATAAAATATGAAGAGAAACCCTAAAATATTTCCCGAAAGATACATCACATCGCGAATGTTTTTCAACACGGCAAACTGGAAAAGTCAGCTACTGACGTTATTTGTTTAATTCCTTCTATTCTCTTGATCTCATTGTAGAAAATGGACTACCACTTCTAATTTACACGCAACGAGCTTCTGTTGACAACTCGTATATATATATATATATATATAGCAACGTAAATATATATTCACACAGGCACGCACGCACGTACACTCATGACATAATGGTTATCGTCTTAGGAAATGAACGCAGTGACGCGAGTTCAAAACCTGTACGAGGCTATTTGGGATATGTGTTAATCCAACTATTCACCATCCAGCCATAGATAAATAGTAGGGCTGACTGAATTCTTTAAATTTGTTGTGGTAACCGATCAAAGAAAAGGAAAAATTTGAATTCAAACCTGTTAAACTACGCTTAAAAACTGACCTTGTGTCGCATCCTGATTGTGCTGTGAAATTGAGTATATATATATATATATATATATATATATATGATAGAAATATGTGTAAAGTTGGATAAATCGAACACTTGGCTCAGATTTAGATGTGTGATATTTCGTTCGGTCTTTATTTCATCTTCACGAACTTCTTCAAGATTCTTAAAGATGAAATAAAGCCCAACGAAATATCACATTTAAATCTGAGTTAAGTGTTTGATTTATCCAACTTTCCACATATTTCTATCATACTGTCAGATTCACTACAAATCAATCTTTTCG
>OY757937.1:9418548-9426048 GCA_963585895.1 Sepioteuthis lessoniana
ATAGATAGATAGATAGATAGATAGATAGATAGATAGATAGATATGTACAGAAACTGATAGATAGATAGATAGATAGATAGATAGATAGATAGATAAAGAAAGTGCACGTAAATATTCATCTAAACAACTTAGAAAGATTGATATTGCTAGTAATCGATATGAACAGCGTGTGATCGATCAATGGAAATATCGACTTTTATGTTCGAAGGAAAAAAAAAAACACGAATAAAAACACTTATGACCACAACGAAATTTAAAAGCTCACATCGAACCGCTCGAATTTCCTAACAAATGTGTATCATCTCCGTTCTATTATCGTTAAAAAGATCGAACACACACACGCACTCATACACATATTGTCATAATCTGGTATATAAGCTCTCGTTATGTGTCCCTTTGTGTCCCATAACTTCTATGGCCCAGTCAGCTGGGGTTGCAGAATACACCGACTGCTTCTCTGCAGAGAGGTAAGACTCCCCTAACAAGTGCCCTGGTTATGACGCTAAACAATCTGTTGGTGAGGCTTCAATAATGCTGGAGTTTTGGGGAATGCGGATTACCCCTTCATTGCCATTGCTCCCAGTTCCACTCTAGTTCGGAGTGGTAGCACCTAATAGGGTCCTATCCGTGGGTCAAATAGAACTGTTTGACATTTAACTTAAGAGCAAACTAATGACATGATAAATTGAATTGTTAGAAATAGAACTGTTTGATCATTTAACTGTATATTTTTTTAAAAAATTGATGTTTAATTGAATTATTAGTGATACTTGCAACCATTTAACTTTGTTGACTTAAGTTTGCAAATCATACGTCGGTGTGTTCTACAGCCCCAGCTGACTTGGAAATCTGTCACCGTATCAATGACAGCTCAACCATCAGGATTCTGTCCTAGCGTGTAACGGGTGGACACTCACGGCCAACAGGTACGCTCATTGGGGGTGGGGGTCTTACCCTTCTGCAGAGGTGCAATCGGCGTATTCTACAGTCCCAGCCAACAGGGTGTGTGTGTTTGCCACAAGCCCAATGCGACAAGCCCAATGCGACACAAGGTTAATTTTTAAGCGGTTTGAACTTAGAGATTTTCTTCTCCTACACCGGTTGCCATATCAAGGTTAACGAACACACTATGCCCGACAATCTACCCTTAGCTGGGGCCGGGAAAGAACAGTTCAATGCATTTTCGAGGGAGGAGGGCTTTAGCGCTAACTGAAATGCAGCAGCTTCGTCTAAGATTTGAACTCGGGTCGCCATGCCCATTTCTTATGGCAATAACCATTAGACCACGTGAGCTTAAGCGTGTGCGTGTGGTTTCTTGCGCTATATTACTATAGATGTGTTTGGATCAGTCACCTTTATAATGGCCTTGTGCCAAACTTATCTAAGATTAAGAATTTAGGCGCTAGCCTGTGAAAGTGCTTTTGAACAAATTTGCTTAGTCAACCAGTACCACCTGGAGTGAATTTGATCGTCACCAAGTGTCCGTGTTTAACGTCTCGTGTCTTAATAGTGAATACTTCGCACATTTCAATAAGCTTGGACTCTCAGGAGTTGGTTACCCCAAAGGCCCCCTCCCCCAGGATGAGGTTCAGTTTTGTCCGTCTTAATATAGCCATCGATGCATGCGGCAGCTTTACAGTAACCCGAGGGGAGAGGATGCGTGGTCGAGACAGACGAAGGATTTTGTTGAGATAGATCGATGTTTGGATATGCACACGCTGGAAAAGTGGTCGGCAAATGAGAGGGAAGAGAGCGGCAGTCGAGCAAAAGAAAGAAAGAAAGAAAGAAAGAAAGAAAGAACTGATAGTCTGAAGGAAAAATGTTTGAAAGAAAGAAAGAAGAAATTACAAAGAAAGAAAGAAAGCAAGAAAGAAAGAAAGAAAGAAAAATTGATAGTCTGAAGGGAAAATATTTGAAAGAAAGAAAGAAAGAAAGAAAGAAAGAAAGAAAGAAAGAAAGAACTGATAGTCTGAAGGAAAAATGTTTGAAAGAAAGAAAGAAGAAATTACAAAGAAAGAAAGAAAGAAAGAAAGAAAGAAAGAAAGAAAGAAAGAACTGATAGTCTGAAGGAAAAATGTTTGAAAGAAAGAAAAAAGAAATTACAAAGAAAGAACTGATTGAACCCTGAAAGAAAATTAAAAAAAAAAAGATGACAAGCTAAAAGAAAAAAGAAAACGATTAAAAAACAAAATTTTAAAAAATAATAAAAACAACAATTTTTTTTTGTTTTATTTATTTATTTATTTATTTTTTTTAGATTTTTCGACCAGCAACTCACTGCGCCAAATAAAAAAATAATTAATAAAATAATAATAATAAATATATTAAAGAAACGTGCTTTTAACTGCAAAAAAGAGAGTCTAATAGAAAAGGAGAGAAAAGAGAAGAGGAAGAGTCCACGTTTGTTGAAAACTTGAATGCTATGATGGAGAAGCGCTTAAAAAAGTTCCCTTCGACGAACTCGTGTTCAGCAAACGTCGAGCGTTGGTTGTATGGGACGGATGGTCCCGATGGCCTAAAAGTCGATCGTCAGCTTAGATTCTAATAAAGGCGAAAAATGAGTTAAGTATCGTGTAATATTCAAAAACCATTTGGCAGACACGCTGCTGAATTTTAGAAATACCCTGATATCTAATAAAGAAGCACGTCATTCTTTCGAGACGAAGAATTAAACGTTTTAAATCAGGTTTCTTTAGAGAAAGAATAGTTCGCTGATTATAAGTTACTGTGTTCTAATGGCAAAAGAGATTAGATAAATAATCTTACTTTCAGTTTTAATTGAAGTAAACGTTTATATTTGGCCTCTTTGATATTTACATAGCTGTACGAGGGGCATACGATAAATTTCCAGACTTTTTTCGTATGAGCATAAAAAATTGCCGTAGACTCATGAAAAATCACTATGTTATTGCTATACATCTTATGAGATGACTGACCAATTTTTATGATTTCAGGTTCAAATCAACAGCTACAGTAGCAATTCGAATACACCCTGCTAAAGCCTGATTGTCACAGCTGGTGAATTTCAAAAATCCAATCTGACACTTTAGAAGAACGATATGCAAAAGAATTCTGTTTTAAACTTGGAAAAAATGCCATAGAAACGTGTGGAATGCTTCAGACTGCTTTTCGACCATCTTGCATGAATCGAGCATCAGTTTTTGAGTGGCATAAGAGATTCCAGGGAGTCTGTGAGGGATGATGAGAGATATGGCAGGAGTAAGGAAGCCCATACACCAGAGTTGATGGCCAAAGGGTTAGGGTTAGGGTTACAATGTTGAGGTTTTAAGGGAGTTCAGGAAGAGATTCCTTGGGAAGAGGCCAGCACTCTTCAAACCGGGTCAGTGGCATTTCCACCAGGACAATGCACTAGTCCACAACTCCATCCTTGTCACAGACTATTTGACCAAGATGGGCATCAAGACAGTTCCTCAGCCTCCCTATAGTCCAGACCTTTTGGTTATTCCCTACGCTCAGAGGCTGTCGTTATGAGACAATTGAGGAGATAAAAGAGGCTGTGACGAAAGTTATTGACACGCTCACACATAAGGACTTCCATGGGGCCTTGAAGAAGTTGTTGGAACGGTACAACAGGTGCATTGCAGCCGGAGGAGATTACTTCGAAGGGGACTAGAGTTTCATGCGTGTACTCTCAATAAAAGTGCCCATACGAAAAAAGTCTGGAAACTTATCGTATGCACCGCGTACTTTCATTTTTAGTTATTTGTCATTTTTTAAGGGTTTTTGTTTTGTTTTTTGTTCTTGTTCTTTTACAGTGTTTCAATATTATAACGCCGGATCTTCGTCAGATATATGCAGTACTCGGTAGCTTCTAATGAAAGTCGAGTTCTTTTGTCTATCGGGTATATTGTTCTTAGAGTAGATTTTAGTATCAGAAAACAGATGTCTTTAATTTCCTACAGGACGAGTTCGCGTAGATAAAAACGACAGCTTTATTTCCGAGAAATTCCAAACTCTTTAACATGCCCAGTCGGCTAGGGCTATAGAATACACCAACGGTATCTATGCAGAGGGGTAAGACCCCTCCTATAATGAGTGTCCTGTATATGACACTAAACAATTTGATTGTGAGATTCCAGTAAATGCTGCTGCTTTGGGAAAAGCGGATTACCCCTTTACTGCCATTGCTCACAAGACCAGTCAGGCCCGGAGTGGTAGCACCTGATAGGGTCCTATCTATGGGTCAAATAAAACTAAAGTGTGTACTTATGCTAAACTGAATTGTTTGAAATAGGACTGTTTCGACATTTAAACTGCGTACTTATGCTAAACTGAATTATTTGAAATGGAACTATTTTTGTATCCTAAACTGAATTGTTTGAAATAGAACTGTTTGACTAAACTGACTAGCTTTTAATAGAAATGTTTTTCATAATTAAACTGTGTACTTATGCTAAACTGAATTGTTTGTAACAGAACTGTTCATTTGTATACAAATGAATTTGGCATTAAATAACCTATAAAGGTTGTTATGCCATAAAACCCAAACAAACAAATTGTCTAACAGGGGACATGTTTATTCGAGGGGAAGTATTCACAAAATATTGCAGTTGAAACTTTTGAATCCACAAAGGTGATGTTTGCATCTGGCTCTTAACTTATTATCCACTCATTTCTCCATAAGACCTCGGAGGTATATATACATTTTTAGCAATCATAACTTAGTCAGCAACAAGACCACTATATATGTATATATATATATATATATATATATATATATATATATATATATATATATAGTTAGATAGATACGAACAAGCTGAGATCGACGGACTGGTACTAACAGAGAATAAGTTAAAAAGAATGAACAAACAATTTTTACTTAGTTGTTTAATAGAGGATGTAATTTATTTTTCACGTATATGTGTAGGTTGATGCTTACTCGATAAAATTCCTGCTAGGGTATCAGAAAGTTTTAAGAGATCAGCATGTATACGCGCGTGTGTGCATGTGTGTGTGTGTGTGTGTGTAGGGTGTGTAACGCAAGTGACTGCGTGCGCCGGCTTCACCCGCTCTCTAACAACAAGGCGCCTGCGCGGACAACGACGAGTGCACGTCAGTGCGCATGTCATTCTTCCGGTTCGTAATTGTTTTCGACTTTTTAATGGGCGCCCAGCCAATATTATGAAAGCTTGCGTTTAGATCAGCCGTTCCATAAGGAGATACGCGAGGCAGGACACTGAGAAGGAGTAGGTAGGAAAGCGAAGAGAGAGAGAGAGAAAGAGAGAGAGAGAGAGAATACGAGATACACTCCACTTACCACCATCTTTAAATACCCCCTCCCCTCGGGTCAGTTCTCTAATGAAAATTATTAGATAATGATCGTAACATTCTCGAGTACAACGATTGGACTAGTTCTTCTTTCATCTTTTTTTTTTTCATTCTTTTTACCTTTTTTCTTTTCTTTATTTATTCGTTTATTTATTCTTCGTGTTTTATTTTTGTACCACTGTCAGGTCACTTTTTATTATTATACAGCTGTTAAACACGGGTCAGAAATAATGACTGGATTTGAATTCGCTTTCCTTGTCTTTTGAGACCCTCCAACTGAAACAGCGCTCTATCATTACGGCGAACAAAAAAACGGCCAATCAGTAGAATTCATTCAAATTTTCTTCATATTGCTACATTCCTCATAAAGCTAAAATTCTTTCTGACGACATATTTTTTGTTTACACCGAGAAGTGCATGTCTTTCATAAACGCCAAATCTTCTCCTTGATATGATTTTTAGTTTACGAAACAAGAAGTTTGGTCTAAGGATTATCTTTGCACAAATCTTTTAAGTCAAAAATTGCGGATAAGAATACATTGAGACGGCTGACAAATGCAACAATACAAATTATTTGTATTAGATGGGAATACTTGAAACAATCAAGCCATCTTGTTTTGTTTTTTTGTATTTTATTAAACATCTATCGGTGATCTAACGTAACTAGATATCATCCTTACTAGTCCTGATGATGGGTCACTAGAACCGAAACATTGAAACATCGACTTTATTTCTCAACATAAATTCTCCTTCAACCAGGCCATTGGCATAATGAGTAGAGTGTTCGCCAATGGTTCGGGAGACCTGAGTTTATTCCCAGGTTGAGTCATACCAAAGACTCAAAGAATGGTACTTTATACCTCCTTACTTAACATTCAGCATTATAAGGTAAAAATCAAGGGTAAAGTAGAGCAATCCTAGGAATGGAGTAGCGCCCTCACCTACACCTCGGTATAGTAGCTATTAAAAAGGGAGCCTTCGGGTTACCCTCGACTAAAGGGAGACAACTTTACTTACTATAATCTTTCCTTCTGCTTAGATTACCTTGTTTATCAATTTTCTTTATATTGTCAGATTCAACTCCATTATTTACTTCCATATATATATATGTGTGTGTGTGTGTGTGTGTAAGGGTCATTCAATAAAAAGGTTAATTTTGTCTGAGGAATTGGCAATAGGAGGCTCTGTTTACAGTAGCACTTTTTTCAAGGAACTCTATAGTGATGGGTCTTTTTATGTCTCAAAAGACTATCAGCATGACCTTCTTTACTGACTGCTACACCTGGAACTCTTTACAGAGACAAAACTCAGGTTTAGCCCATTTGTAATACACATCACTCATTCTTCTGTAAATTTCACATGGTTTGTACATTTCAGCCACCAAAAATTCGATTTCCGAACTCTGTATTTGCTTGGAATTCTCTGATTTACCGCCATTTTGAATAACCTCAAAACAAATATTTTTGCTTGATTGAAAATATTTTTTTGCTATAAATCAATTCCAAAGAATGCCGTGTTTACATTTATTGAAAAAATTTTGAAATATTTTTTTTTTTTTTCATTTTTCAAAAATGTTCCCTTATTTATTGAATGACCCTCGTATATATATATATATATATATATATATATATATATATATATATATATATAGGAGGGGTATGTGTGTGTCAAATGTTCTTCACAGGCTTCTTTTTTTCCACTTTCATTCTTCTTATATCCCTTTACTTTCTTTCTTCCTTTCTTTCTATTACCTTTTTTGTTTTCTTATCCTTTCATATGCCTTTCTTTCTCTTTTCAGCCATTCCCAAATGCGCAGGTTGCAGTGAACAGATTTTGGATCGTTTCATATTGAAGGTCCTTGACAGATCGTGGCATTCAAAATGTCTCAAATGTACAGACTGTCATGCCCAGCTTACAGACAAGTGTTTCTCCAAAAACGATGAGGTTTTCTGTAAAGATGATTTCTTCAGGTAGGTCGGCAATGCATTTTAATCTTTTTGTGTTCTTATCGATTTCTGATCTGTTTGGAAAGTCTTGCTTCCTAGCAAGCTTGTATGATGAAAAACAATGACCCATACAGCAAGTACCCCATTTCTTCTTCTTCTTCTTCTTCTTCTTCTTCTTCTTCTTCTTCTTATTATTATTATTATTATTATTATTATTATTATTATTCTTTTGAAACTTTTTCAAATCAGCGTTAGCTGATGG
>OY757937.1:9431048-9436048 GCA_963585895.1 Sepioteuthis lessoniana
GCGACTAGAGTACGAACTCGCGTGCTACGATTCCGCAGTCCATCGCTTTAACCATTACCCCACGAGGACACCCCCTGTGTGGGGGGGGGTAGTAGTAGGGGGTCAATAGAATGTTTTCTCAAGTACTGAATGGGAAAAAAGGGGCAATATATATAGTTACTATTTAGAATTAAATTCTACTCTAAAAAGAACAATATTTGCTTTTCTATTTTTCTTCTTTTTTTTTTTTTTTTTTTGGCATCGACATCACTCTGTTTTATTATTATTCGAATACTTCCTCTTAGAAGTTATAAACCCTGAAATGCTCATCCATAAGTTTTGCAGCACTCGCCGAGTTATTGTCTTTGAGATTTCTGCCGTTCAAAGATGAATAAAATCTTTTAGTTATCAGCGACCAACGTTTAAAGAGATTTAAGAGTTGAGTCTTCAGTTTAAGTTTAAAGAATTGATCCTTCAGGTATCCTCAGAGAAAGTAATGACAAAGTGATGAATCTTGTGAGCAGACCAGGCATGAGGTGTCTCCTCAGAATAAGATGATGTTCTCTCGAAAAATCTCTCAGAATATCCTTTGCAATGTACATGGTGGCGTGATGGCAACCGATATGTCTTGTCTGCTACTACTCAAAGATATAGTTCCAATTCACCCACCGCCTGACGTAAAATCAGCCGGGTTTCGATCCCAGCTTAAAGCATCTCGCGTGTCTAGCCGCACTGAAGAGTTGAGATTCAACGAAACTGTCAATCAGTTGATGACTATATATATATATATATATATATCAGCTCTGGCTCATCGGAAAATTGTTACCAATAGACAATTCGTTTATAAATCATATATATCTGTTATATATGTGTAAACGTGATTTAGCATTGAATAAACCACAAGGGTTGATATGCGATGAAACACAACCGAATAATCAATTGTGATGGGCTCTTTCATGTCCAAAGGCCTGTTAACATAACATTCTTTACTGAACACTGCGCCCAGAATGTTACCAAAGTGTTCTCTTTGACCGGAGAGTCACTGTGTTTCTATTACATCGACTGTCTTTACAACTCAGAATTGTTTAGTCAGTTTGTCAATATTTTTTTGACTAAAACATGCTTCTCGGTATGTACCATACCCATGATACGGATATGTATGAAACGTACATAGTATGTTCATAACATATATACATAGAACATAGGAATCCCGAAACACGAAAAACACTTACGACTTCTTAGTTCAGGTACGAAACTTTTTATTACCTTTGAGTTTAAAGATTCTTCGACATAAGGAGAGAGATACACATTCTTTCTTCATCTGCCCCCCATCTCGTGCGACGACCGTAGCGTGCAAATTCGTCTGGTCTCTGCGAGCCTCGAAAGTCAACCGTCTTCTTCCGAGCCAGGAACTCAACTCAACTAACTGACTTTTTCAAAATCCCCAAAATCCTCAGCGCGCTTCCGGTGCATGACGTCACCCGCACTCTGTAGCCCCGTTTCCCATCTGGGCTATTGTGACATCTCGGAGTGACACGTCCGTTCCACCCGCGCGCGTGAACACCTGCGTTAATGTTGCACCTAAGTAACCCATGCACTGAGCCGAAAGGTTCTCAGCCTAACTAAACTCAAAGGCATAAAACGAAATCCCTCAACCATTATATTACGCGTACTCATCACATATTCTTATCTAAATTTCATTTGGGTTGCACTTTTCAAACATCAAAAATTGATGATAGATCTCTGTTTAAGCCTGGAGCATTTGATTTGACTTAAGGTTATTTTGAATGGCTTCAAAACTAACATTTTCTTGCTATAAAGTAATTTAAAATAATGCAGAATTTATATTTATGGGGAAAATCCGAAATAAATTCCCCTTATCAATTGAAAGACCCTCGTTAAGCAATAAATTCATCCCTGCCAGGAAAGTAGGATTACCTGTTGCCCCCGTAAAACCCAGGAGAGGCAATATATTTATCCAACCTATCACCAGGTAGGATTTAACACAAAGTCATTTTATAGTGGGAGGCCATGCACGAATCAAGACTCATGTGCGGACGTCATTAAACATGCTTGATCCCCCTGGTAATCTACATTTTGGGGGTGCCTCAGGCACCAAGCAATGAAACCTGTCTTGCCAAGCAGGTATTGCCTCAGAAGAAAGTCCAATAGGACCAGATAGTCCGTGAAATAACACCCACTCGTTGTGAACGCGAGGTGCTACCGCCGGAAAACCGAATGGGGCGAGATATCTGCACGTTCAACCGGGTAGAATTTGACACAAGGTCTTTTTTTAAGTGGACATCAAGGGAAGGAGTGGTCACGTATGAGTCGAGATTCATGCGCTGCTGGTCAAGATTCACTAGACCCAAAGGTCAGGTGCAATGTAAGTCTATGCCAGGTGCACACCAGACCCGAAGATCCGGTGCAAATGGGATCATTGCTTGTCATAGATTCACCAAATGCAATGTGAATCTGTGGTTGCCATTGATTCCAGCCACCCGGCACAAATCCTGGGTGGCCTCCAGAAAGTCAGGTGGCGGGGCATGCCCATGGGATTAATACTTTTAAAATCCTGCAATGTGATTGAAATATATCACTTAGAAATAAAGGTTTATATAATAAGGATAATTTGCATACTGGTTTTAACTAACCCGTGTTTTATAAATATTTTCTTGGTGATTGCTAATTTTCTTTTATTATTTTATTAAAAGAAATCCTACATAGAATTTTATAAATAGTGTTATGTCCCCGGGAATGGACATAAAATAAGTAAGACAAACCCGCATTCAGGGAGAAGAATAAAGATTATATATTGCAGTAAAACTATGTCGTTCTTGCTACATACTTGTTGAGTGGATTACAGTTAAAGCAGCAATTTACAAAGCTCTTTGCTTCGATGTGACACAAGGCCGAATGAATGGGGCGCCCAATGAGACTCGAACTCATTCGTGTAGGTTTACTAGTCTAGCTTGCAAACCGTTACACCACCAGAAGTGTCCTTGGATTATAGTTAAATAATATACTATAATATATTATAATAATATATATGATTGGAAGAGTCCATTGTGTACTGAAAATCGGGATGATACCACAACAAATAGAAATCAAAATAAAATTGAAATAAATAAAATCTTTTTAATTATGTGGATACTCATTTGATTTTGTTGGTCTTTCTAATTTGATAAAATATTTTGTTAGTAAAATTTAGATAGTAGCGTTCGAAGGGCGTTTTTCTTTTTGCTAGTAGATAATAAGCAAGGTTTCAGTGCCTAGATAAAAGCTCATAGTAATAGTTAATGAGCTTTATCTTAAAAACAACATCTAGCAGTCTTTGACCACGTGACGTATACCGGTGCCGTTTTTAAATACGATATGTCTTCTTAGATATTTCTTAATGTGCCTTATTTTCTTATATTCTTTATCCCATTCTCTCTCTCTGTATGTATATATATATATATATATATATATATATATATATATATTCCTTTCTCTCTCTCTCTCTCTCTTTCTCTCTCTCTCTTGTAACTTTTTCCCTTTCATTTTCCTTTTACCAAAATTTCAACGCCTTCGTCAAAAGTATTTTTTTTCAAGTATGGACAGAAAAAAAGAAACTAACTTCATATTCTATTCAATTTTAATTTTGTCGACAATAAATATATAATGAAGCTCGTGTGTGTGTGTGTGTGTGTGTGTGTGTGCTCTTCCTTTATCCGCCATTTCTTCACTTTCACCCCACCACCATCGATTGACGATAGGGAGAACCTCTTACCCATTCCTCATCATATGTCCACAACTAACCCCCCCCCACCAACGTTCACTGTCGGCGCTGGACATCAGACAAAGACCGCCCCTTTGACAGACTAAAAAATGTAACGATTTCAGACAAAAACTTTTGGTTAGTTTTTATCTTCTCTTTTTTTTTTCGCATCCGTTTTTATTTTCGCCTCTTCAATGTGCTTCTCTTTCTTTCCTTGTTCAAAGCTTCCTTCTCTCTCTCTCTCTCTCTCTCTCTCTCTCTCTCTCTCTCTCTCTCACTCACACACTCTCTCGGTATTTCTAGCTCTTTTTTTTCTTTCTTTCTCTCTCTCTCTTTAATTCACTTTCTCACCCTCTCACCCTCCCTCGCTCAAAACCCTCTCTCTTTCTCTCTCCATCTCTCTATTTCTAGCTCTTTCTCTTTCTCTCTCTCTCTCTCTCTCTCTCTGATTCACTTTCTCCTCTCTCTTCCTCTCTTTAATTCACTTTCACTCCCTCTCTTTTTCCATCTCTTTATTTCTCTCTCTCTCTCTCTCTCTCTCTCTCTCTCTAATTCACATTCTCCTCTCTGTCTCTCTCTTAATCCCTCTTTTTTCAACTCTCTCTCTCGCTCTTTCTTTAATTCACTTTCACCTCCCCTCTCTCTCTGTTTCTCTCTCTCTCTCTCTCTCTGTTTCTCTCTCTCTCTCTCTCTCTCTCTCTCTCTCTCTCTCTCTCTCTCTCTGAGCCCCTTATCTATCGAATTTGTTTAACTTTCTTTCAGATAAAACGCAAACTTATATCTCTTATTTTAAGATGTCTTTTCGTAATATCTTCTCAATTTCGGGTCCTTCTATCTCTCCTTGTCTGTCTCTGTGTGTGTGTCTCTCTCTCTCTCTCTCTCTCTCTCTCCATCTTTCTATTTCTAGCTCTTTCTTTCTCTCTCACTCTCTCTCTCTCTCAAACTTACTTTCTCTCCTGCTCTCTCTCTCCCTCTAAGTCTCTCCCCCTCTCTTTCTCTCTCTCTCTCTCTCTCTCTCTCATCCCTTTTTTTTCTTTGTATCTCATTCCATACCCACTATGGTGCTACTCTCAATCTATGTAAATTGATAATTTGTTTGGCGATACATACATACATACATGTTTACATACAAACATATATACAATCCGAGATAGATAGATAGATAGAATCAGAGAGAGAAAGAGAGAGAGATGAATTGAATAGACAGATGCGCCGACAGACAGATGAACAAGATACATATATACATACACACATACATACA
>OY757937.1:9446048-9456048 GCA_963585895.1 Sepioteuthis lessoniana
TTCTTTCTTTCTTTTTTCTTTCTTTCTTTCTTTCTCCGTTCCCTTCTTTCTTTCTTTCTTTCTTTCTTTCTTTGTTCCCTTCTTTCTTTCTTTTTTCTTTCTCTGTTCCCTTCTTTGTTTGTTTGTTTGTTTGTTTGTTTGTTTCTTTCTTTCTTTCTTTCTTTCTTTGTCAATTTTATTCTATTGTCTTATTCTTATTCCTACTTCTCTTTTATCTTCCGCTCGTTTATATTCATTTGAATTTCCTTCTTTTTATCCTTTCTTTCTTTCTTTCTTTCTTTCTTTATTACCTTCTTTCTTTCTCTTTTCTTTATTTCTTTCTTTCTTTCTTTCTTTATTTCTTTCTTTCTTTCTCTGTTCCCTTCTTTCTTCCTTTCTTTCTTTCTTCCCTTCTTTCTTTCTTTCTTTCTTATCCTCTTCCTGGTTTTCTCTTAATTTCTCTTAAGTTATTGCCGTTTTTTCTTTCATTCTTTCTTTCTTTCTTTCTTTCTTTCTTTCTCTGTTCCCTTCTTTCTTTTTTTTCTTTTTTTTTTCTTTTTTTCTCTGTTCCCTTCTTTCTTCCTTTCTTTCTTTGTTCCCTTCTTTCTTTCTTTCTTATCATCTTCCTGTTTTTCTCTTAATTTCTCTTAAGTTATTGCCGTTTTTTCTTTCTTTCTTTCTTTCTTTCTTTCTTTCTTTCTTTCTTTCTCTTTTACCTTCTTTCTTTTTTTTCTTTTCTTTCTTTCTTTCTTTCTCTGTTCCCTTCTTTCTTCCTTTCTTTCTTTGTTCCCTTCTTTCTTTCTTATCATCTTCCTGTTTTTCTCTTAATTTCTCTTAAGTTATTGCCGTTTTTAAAACTCATTTCACTTTGCATATTTTATCTCTGCCTCTCCTTTCCCTCCGCCTCCATCAAAGGATTCACACTGGCCACCCACCACCCATCCCTCCCGATGCATTTTCCAAGTCCCATCCTTGTGTAAAATCCATTAGCTGGATTCAATCTAATTCTATTACGGTATTTCATTTATTTAAAAATCCTGTGGGAAGTGCAGAAAATGCCAAGGATATGTCACATGTGCCAGTCAGCTCGGCTGAAACAGGACTAAGGATAAGACTCGACATATCCACGGTGACGAATAGCAGGAAGTACAAGATCACAATCGCTCACGCATGCGCGTAAGCATCTAGCATTTTTAGCCGGGACATGAAAACCAGTGACAATGGCATATACACATAGGAATTAAAAACACAAACAGGTCACAACTACATTCATATAATTAGTATTATTACAATTATTGAGTGAGAGTAAGTTCCCTCAATCTCCAGGACTCTACTCAGTATCCTGGCGGATCTCAAAAATACAGGAGTTTGGATGGTCTCCACTCGTCCTCTTAGGTCCATATCCTCCAGTACTTGTATCAGTCTTTTTGTGACTGTACCAAGTGCATCAAATACAATTAGTATAAGCGTCACTTTTATGTTCAACAGTTTTTTTCAATTCCCTAGCAAAAAGGTACAGCTACTTATCAGTCTTTTCGCTTTCTTTTTACTTTACTCTGTGGTCAGTCGGGACAGCAAAGTCAACAACTCTGCAAATTTTTTTGTTGATTATTATCAGGTCTGGTCGTCCGGCCGAGATTTGGTGACCCGTCTGTATCTCTAAAATCCCAGTGGAGTTTAGTATTATTTCTATTGATAAAGAAATTGAAAGTTGGTGTATACACAAAGCGGTCGCCCGAGACGGCTTGACGTGACTGCCGGGTAAGCCCAGCAGCCGCACTTTGCGGGCGACACTACCCACTCCTCTAGCCTCAGGAGACCGTCTCCCAGGCTTTAACTCTCCTTGGATGGGCTAGGTTTATTGCCTGGCACTCATTTTTAGGGGAATGCCGAGGAGACCATAGGCATTTTTGTGCTCACCAGGCGTGTCTGGACTACAGCCCTGTGCCTGGACCCACCTGAATCTCGGCCTTGTGTCTTACTCGCTCGTTTGGTGGGGTGTGCGACATATATCTGTACGCACAAAGCAGAATCAATCCCCGAGAATGAGACACATAAACTTCTCTGGGAATCTGAGATACAAACAGATTACCCAGAAAACGAGACCAAGTGAAAATTTTTAAAGAAAGAAAAGAAAATTTCCTAATAGTGGACATTTTTTCCCGGAGAATCATCAAGTGAAAATCAAAGAAAACAAAACAACAACAAAAAAAATGGACAACTACTGAGACGTATATATTTTTATTTTTTAAGTAGAGGAATTAATATTATAAATTGAATTATCACAACCAGAAAATCCGCCGAAAACCTACGCACGACATACGGCTCAGTTGTAGAGTTTCGGCACTGCTATCTCTGGTCGCTGGTTGGATCTCCAGTGGTGGAGATCACGGTATACACTGCTGAAGAGACCTAATAATGTCGAAACAGCTGTTCAGTGTTCCCGTATGTCGTGTGAAGGTGTTCGCCTGATTTTCTGGTCGTGGTTATTCAATTCAAAACTACTGAGACCTTGCCAGCTATAAAGCATACTAATTGTAACTGGTGCGCTCAAAACGAGGAAATAAAAGGCGAGAGGAAGAATCGACAATAGTAGACCACAGCACTTTTAAAAAACAGCTATTATACTAAGAAGAGACTTGGAGTTGTGAGGAGACTTGCTGTTACACAGATTCCAAAGAAAACCCACCAGTTAGAGTTGGTGGGAAAAATTTGTGAGGAGTATAATACGGCCAGAAAACCCGACCTAATGATAATGACACACATAAACCCCTATGGGACTTTGACATACACACAGATCACCTAATCTCGGCCAGAAGACCAGACCTAATAATAATCAACAAAAAGAAGAGAACTTGTAAAATTGTCGACTTTGCTGTCCCGGCTGACCATAGAATAAAACTAAAAGAATGTGAAAAGAAGGATAAGTACCCGGACCTTGCTAGGAAATTGAAAAAGCTGTGGAAAATGCAGGTGATAATTATACCAATTTAAATTGGTGCGTTTGGAACAGTAACTAAAGGATTACTAAAGGGACTAGAGGACTTGGAAGGTGGCGGACGAGTGGAGACCATCCAAACTACTAAATTATTGAGAACGGCCAGAATACTAAGAAGAGTCCTGAAGACTTAATGAGACTTGCTGTCACTCAAACTACAGTGAAAAACCATCAGCTAACGCTGATGTGAAAAACTCTAATGAATGATAATAATAAATAACTAGACCTGATCAAAGAATTAAAAAGATAAACTATGGAACATACAGGTGACGACGAGGCCAAATAAATTCAGAGTCCTTGAAACAGTTCTAAAGAATCTGAAAAATATACCAGGGTAGATAGCGATCCATAGAAAGCCTGAAACCGTTCAGGTCACAATTAGGTTCAAATCGGTAAAAATACTGCTAAAAATCTAGGAGCAATGAGATTACTTGCAGTCAATGGGATTATTTTGAAATTCACTTACTCGGTTTTGTGTGTGGAAACTCGAAAAAAGTAAAAAAAGAATATAGTTGGTTGGTTGGATTTTATGGCATATCAACACTTGCTGGTTATATAATGCCATATCTTGTTTATGCATAAATAAAATATACTCGTACATGATTTATAAACGAATAGTTCGTTGGCAACATTTTTAAATGTATCAGAGCTTATTTGTTTGCACATAGTTAAATGGTTTCAAGTATTGCTATTCAACATTATACCTTATTTTGCATACGGTTCAATTGTTTCAAGTATTGAAAATGAATAAACTGTTCTATTTGTCCAATAAACATAACCCTAACACGTTTTATCGTGGTAAGGAAGAGATACGCAGTGAAATAGAGTTAATTATTCATTAACTGAAGTGGTACAGCCCGACAAGTATCATAAGTCTTGCGCTGTTGGTCTTACGTCCGAAGTTGGTCTACTACTGACCGAGATCTTTCAGACCTCTCTGTCTCATCTCTCTCTCCTTCTCTGCTTCTGCGAGCTTAAGAGACACGGCGTCTTTTATGCTTCAACGATACCGTAAGTCACGTGGTACGAGCCACGATACAACACAAGTATTTAGCTAAGTTGACTGGGATGTACTGTAGAATATACCGATTGCATTTCTGCAGAGGGGTAATACCTCTCCCCACAATGAATGTCCTGATATGACATTAAACAATCCGATGGTGAGGTTCAAGTAATGCTGGAACTTTAGGGAATGAAGAGTACTCCATCATTGTCATCACTCCCAAATCCACTCTGTCTCGGAGTGGTAGCTCCTGATACGGTTCTATCTATGGGTCAAATAGAATTGTTTCGCATTCAAACTGAGAGCAAACAAATAGCTTGTGCTCAATTGAATTGTTTGAAATAGAACTGTTTGATCTTTTAACTGTGTATAAACGAATGACAGATGTTTAATTAAATTGTTAATGATACATAGCAATACATAGAAACATTTTAGTTGTGTGCAAACGAATGAATAATGTTCAATAGAACAATGAGTGTTAAATAGCAATACTTGAAACCCCTTATTTGTCTGTAAACAAAGGATTTATATTGAATTGAATTATAAATGTTAGATAGCAATAATCAAAACCATTTAACTGTGTAGAAACGATAGCATTACTCGTGTGCAAACAAATTACTTCTAACTCATTTAAAATTAAATTACCAACAAACTATGAGTACAAACAAATGAGTCTGTTATATAGCAATACTAGAAACCATTTAACTGTATGCAAAAAAAGAGCTCATTCTCGTTTAAGAATGATATCTCCAAAATGTGTTTACAAATCCTAAATTTGTTGTATATATAAAAACAGGATTTAGCATTAAATAACCAACAAAGATTGGACGTTGGAGTTATGGCGATTAAGAAGTACCCAACATTCCTCAAAGTTCCAAGACTCGAGCTTCACCATCAGATGGTGTAGAGTCAAATCCAGAACACTCGTTAGGAGGGGTGTCCCTCAGCACAGATGCAGTCAGTGTATCCAACGATCACTGGAGAGTAGGCTAGTTAGTTTTGATACGTGTATGAGCTGTAACATATCTAAGAATATCTTTTCAGAAGGGACTTTCAAAAGTTTTTGGATTCTTTTTCTCAGACGTCGGGTTTTTCAGATATAGACAAAGTGACATATAGTCCCATAGGCAATAAATACAAATACATACACAGGTCAACACACACACACACACACACACACATATATATATATATGTGTGTGTGTGTGTATATGTGTGTGTGTATGTGTGTGTGTATATTATCATCCATACACAGACTGTTTCATTGTATCACAATTCTTCAGTACATATATATATATATATATATATATATATATATATATATATATACTGAAGAGTTGTGATACAGCGAAACAGTCTGTCTGTGGATGACAATATATATATGTATATATTTATTTACTTTTTCCTTCGTTCAGTCACTTCCCATAGGACAGTGGTTAGCAACTTGGATCAGTAGACTATAATTGGCGCGTTCGATTCTCAATGGCTACCTGCTAATACTTTTAGATTTGTGCCACCCCTAAGCTATGCTTTGTAAATAACTACTTCAATGATTTCTTTTTTAATTTCATTCATCCTTTTCACTTATTCTGTCTTTTTGACTCTTTCATTCTTTCCTTCTTTTCAATTCTTTCTTTCTTTTTTTCTAAACTTCATCTTTTCCCTTATTCTATCTATTTCCCTTCAGTTCCTTCTTACTTTTCTTCAATTTCTTTCTTTCCTTCAATTTCTTTCTTTCTTTCTTTCTTTCTTTCTTTCTTTCTATTTACTTTTCTTTTCAGCTTTTTCTTTCTTTTTCTTTCTTTCTTTCTTTCTTTCTCTCTTTTTTTCAGCTTCTTTTTTTTTCTTTTTCGCATATTATTTTCAACGTACACCTACACATTTAAATCTATCAGTATTTGTGTGACTTTATAGCTGTACGCTTGTGTGTGTGTGTGTGTGTGTGTGTGTGTGTGTGTGTGTGTGTGTGTGTGTGTGATGCGTTGAAATAAACGCCCAGTCCGATGATGACATGAATACATTTAAACGTATTCACATCGAGGCTCTGCGAGTTACCTCTCCATTTAACTCACAAGGGGGCGCTGGCATCTTGTTTAGCCTCGTTACGCCTTAATAATCGACAATTATGCATTATTGCCATTAAATATTGGTGGGTTTTGATATTTAGTTCGTTTAATTTTTTTCCTTTTTCTTTTGCTTTAGTGTTTTAAATGTTAGAGGGGAAAAAAACTAGTTCCGGTTGTGTCAAAATGGCGGTTGTGTCAAAAAGGCCGCCTAATAAACGATGACAATAAAAGCGAAAAGAAGGGGAAAAAAAGCAAATAAAAATCACAAAAAAAATTGAGAAAAAGTCTTAAATAAAAACAATTTTCGGGCTCTCTAGCAAGGTCTAGGTACTTTTTTCCCAGTTTTTTTCTTTATTCGCACACTGCGATCTCTTAGAACAATGAAGTCTATGAGTTGACAAGTTTTTATCTTGCTATCAACTGCGACAACTGTTTTTGATATAGAAACTGTATTTACGCCAAACTGGATTGTTTGAAATAGAACTCTTTTTGACATTCAAACTGTGCTTACACTGAACTGAATTGTTTGAAATAGAACTGTTTCTGACATTGAAACAATACTTACACTAAACTGAATTGTTTAAAATGGAACTGTTTGACTAATCTGAATAGCTTGAAGTAGAAATGTTTTAACAATTAAACTGTGTACATATAATAAACTGAACTGGTTGAAATAGAACTGTTTATTTGTATAAAAATAGATTTGGCATTAAATAACCTACGAAAGTTGATATGCCATAAAACACAAACAAACAATCAAACAGAAATGAAACAATGACTTTATTAGTGAATGCAGCAAACTTGTACAAAAGATGTTCAAGCCTAGGCACAACTGGGTGGGCAAGATCATCCATTTTATCATTCAGTTTGGTTGGGCTTTGAACTATTCAGGTTAAGAGTTGAGGTGCACAGTCATTTGGTGCAGTTTACGCTCGCACGCAAAGGATATGACAATCACCATTGTCATAATAAACCCCCAGACATGAAATGGGGCTGGAGTGTGGATGACGTCATGCTCGAAAGAGATGGTCCCGAGAATTTGATGATTTTGAAAAAGAGTCAGTTGGGAGTTGAGATTGGACCATGGGGGCATAGAGCTGAGTTCCTGCAATTGAGTTGAGAGTTGGATTTGGGCTGTTGAAGATGTAGTTGGGTTTTTCAAATTTCAACCGACAGAGATCTTAAACATCACAAGATTCGCCGCACGTTGGGATTGGTTAGCATTGTAAGAATTGTGTCTCTCTCTTCGTGTCGCAATGGGCCGAAGTGAATAAATAAATAAACATGTTCGTATCTGAAACAACAGTGTCCGCCTGTGTTTTTGCATATGTAAAGTATACTGGCTCCTTGTCCTGGTGGGTAGAGTGTTCGCCAGTGGTCCAGGATACCTGGGTTCAATCCCAGGTCGCGTCATACCAAAGACTTTAAAAATGGTACTTGATGCTTCCTTGCTTAACACTCAGCAATATAAGGTACGTATCAAGGGTAAAGTGGAGCAATCCAGATAAAGGAGTAGCGCTCCCTTACACCTTGGTGTAGTAGCTATTGAAAAGAGAGCCTTCTGGTCGTCCTCGACTACAGTCACCAACTATACAACACTTGCCGTCGCTCAGACTTCACTAGAAAAACACCATATAACGCTGTCGGGAAAAATTCGCCCGGAATCAAATGATAATAATCTATATTATAATCATCCGATTTTTATATGTACGTTACTGTAACTAATCTAAAATTACACAACGTTCACAAGAGTTAACGTTCAATTTTTTCTACCCATAAATAGTAGGACAGACTGTGCTCTTTAGCCTTGGAATGACAACTTGTCTAGGAGAATGAAAACTCTGAATTCAAACCAGTTTTACTCCACCTAAAAATTTAGCTTGCCAAGCTGCGATTAGGAATCGAACTCACAACATAAGACATATATTATAAATAGATACCTTAGGTTGTGAGTTCGATTCCTGATGGAACCTAATGGAAAATGCTGTTGGCATTTCGCTTCGTGCTAATGCTTTTGAGAAAATAAACCCATGTCCAATTCATTCTACAAATTAACGATAATAGTATAAGGTTTGCATTTTCAAACACATCGATCATTATGAATCTTAACGGGAGATAAAGGGTAAGTCCGTGGTGTAGTAGCTAACGCATTGACCTGCAACATCGCAGTAAGTAAGATCTAACTCCAAATGAGCTATTACATTCACTTTCAGACTAATACCCTTCGAAAAGGTACGAACCCTCTTATACCCCCAGTTATGGTTTAAATAGTACCACTGCTGTTCTTCCACGAAGGGTGATTTACCATTAAACAATGTAATCAAACCAAACGTTCAGTTAGAACACTAATATATGCAAATTATAATATTATTCTCTTTATCTATCAATTATTTATCTACACTTATAATGTTGAAGTTATAAACAAGCTATCGAATTGTAGATATATATTCCTTCAACACAAAGGACCCAATTCCTTCCGCCTGGGAAACAACTTATTTTTATCAATTTTTTTTTCACAGTCCAAGAGGCTAAAACCTCGTCCATAAATCAGACATAACAACTGCGCCTGCGCAAATTGGGTCGATGGGAGGGGAATGGGAGAAAGCCAGACGTTTGGTGGTCATTGTCATTCTGAGTACATATTTTGTACGGTTGTTGATCTATATTTAATGGTATCAGCAGCTTGGCAAAGGCTGTTGTTGATAGTCAACGATGCTCAGTGAGAGTGGTTCACAGTAGGGGCTGGGTTTAGTGGGAAATCACATTATAAATAAATGAAAATGAAAAGCTGATATCAATTGTGGTTGCAAAGGGTTTGTCAATGACTTCTACTCATAATGAGAATCGTCGTGCCAGTACATTTTGACTATATATATATATATATATATATATATATTCTTTAAGAAAAACAACGAAACCGGTCACATAGGATTATAAATTTATTTCAATCCTGTTACACATTTTTGAAATTTCCAAAAACACGAAAAAAGTAACAGGACTTCTTCAGATCTTTTGGATAAAAAAATTAGAATAGACACATGTATATATATATATAGTCATCCACAGACAGATCTTTTTCGTTCTATCAAAATTCATCAGTGTGGCCAGACATATTAGCTTCCCGTAGCTGGGATCGAAACCCAGTTGACTCAAACGCCCATCCAAGTTTCTAACCCTTCAGCCACAAGGAGCTAGTAGCATCGAAGTAAATTTTAAATGGGTATGAATCACAATTACTATTGTTTACATACATCCGTTTAACGGCTACCGAGAGCCCAATTCATATATGAAGAGGCTTGCAATAAACGCTAATAGCAACACGATTACTTCATTCGCCGGAGATCTCAACCTATATATATATATATATATATATATATCAAGTATAGCCTACAAGATGCCTCCGTAAATTGAACCTAGAACACACTGACCGTATCCCTTGGAGAGGAGTAAGGTCAGTCTAAAAAGGATGTCTTGACACTAAACTATATCCGGTGGTGAGGCTTCAGTTCTTGGGATCCCGAGAGTATCATCTGTAAATCAAATAGATCTATTTGAAAATCGTTAGTATTAGATAGAAATTTTTGAAACCAACTTATTTGTTAAATCAACTAAACAACCCACCATTAATATATATATATAGAGAGAGAGAGACAAGGGAAGAGAGTAAGACAGAATTGGAAAACACACCGGAATATTTAAATTATGTATCTATACAAAACAAATCTTTTTATTCATCTATCTATCTATATATATATATATATATATATATATATATATTTGCCTAGTCCAGACAATACCTAGTTGTAATGTAGCAGAAAGATCATAAACCCAGTCTCCTTATTTATTAATGAATGAATAATCCCACAAGAGTAATTAGAAATATTGAAATAGCGTCGTTCGTTCGCATTCCTATTTGCATGTGGCAGACAATTGATAATCGATAACTATGAGAAAC
>OY757937.1:9466048-9508548 GCA_963585895.1 Sepioteuthis lessoniana
TCTTTCTTTCTTTCTTTTATCCTTTCTTTCTTTGTTTTTTGTTTCTTTCTTTTTGTTTCCTTTTTCCTTTTTTCCAGCGTCTCTCTCTTTCTCTCTCTCTCTTCATTTCTGTTTCTTTTTCCCTCTATTTTTCTTTTCTTTATCGCTCTTATTTTTTCTTTCTTGTTTTCTTTTTTATGCTAATTTCATTTTCTTCTTAATACCATTCTCTTTATTTTTTTATATTGTTTTTTTTTTCTTTATTTTTCTTCCTTTTTTTATCTTTTATTTCTGCACTGTTTTTCCTTTCCTTTATATTTTTGTTTGTTTCTTTGTTTGTTTGTTTCTTTCTTTATTTATCTATCTATCTATTTATTTCTTCTTTAACCTCTTTCTTTCCTTCTTTCTTTCTTTATTTATTTATCTATTTATTTCTTTTTTAACCTCTTTCTTTCCTTCCTTCTTTCTTTCTTTCTTTATTTATTTATTTATCTATTTATTTCTTCTTTAACCTCTTTCTTTCCTTCTTTCTTTCTTTCTTTCTTTCTTTATTTATTTATCTATTTATTTCATCTTTAACCTCTTTCTTTCCTTCTTTCTTTCTTTCTTTCTTTCTTTATTTATCTATTTATTTCATCTTTAACCTCTTTCTTTCCTTCCTTCTTTCTTTCTTTCTTTATTTATTTATCTATTTATTTCTTCTTTAACCTCTTTTTTCCTTCCTTCTTTCTTTCTTTCTTTATTTATCTATCTATTTATTTCTTCTTTAACCTCTTTCTTTCCTTCTTTCTTTCTTTCTTTCTTTCTTTATTTATTTATCTATTTATTTCATCTTTAACCTCTTTCTTTCCTTCCTTCTTTCTTTCTTTCTTTATTTATTTATCTATTTATTTCTTCTTTAACCTCTTTCTTTCCTTCCTTCTTTCTTTCTTTATTTATTTATCTATCTATTTATTTCTTCTTTAACCTCTTTCTTTCCTTCTTTCTTTCTTTCTTTCTTTATTTATTTATCTATTTATTTCTTCTTTAACCTCTTTCTTTCCTTCTTTCCTTCCTTCTTTCTTTCTTTCTTTCTTTATTTATTTATCTATTTATTTCTTCTTTAACCTCTTTCTTTCCTTCTTTCTTTCTTTCTTTCTTTCTTTATTTATTTATCTATTTATTTCATCTTTAACCTCTTTCTTTCCTTCCTTCTTTCTTTCTTTCTTTATTTATTTATCTATTTATTTCATCTTTAACCTCTTTCTTTCCTTCTTTCTTTCTTTCTTTATTTATTTATTTATCTATTTATTTCTTCTTTAACCTCTTTTTTCCTTCCTTCTTTCTTTCTTTCTTTATTTATCTATCTATTTATTTCTTCTTTAACCTCTTTCTTTCCTTCTTTCTTTCTTTCTTTCTTTATTTATTTATCTATTTATTTCTTCTTTAACCTCTTTCTTTCCTTCTTTCCTTCCTTCTTTCTTTCTTTCTTTCTTTATTTATTTATCTATTTATTTCTTCTTTAACCTCTTTCTTTCCTTCTTTCTTTCTTTCTTTCTTTCTTTATTTATTTATCTATTTATTTCATCTTTAACCTCTTTCTTTCCTTCCTTCTTTCTTTCTTTCTTTATTTATTTATCTATTTATTTCATCTTTAACCTCTTTCTTTCCTTCTTTCTTTCTTTCTTTATTTATTTATTTATCTATTTATTTCTTCTTTAACCTCTTTTTTCCTTCCTTCTTTCTTTCTTTCTTTATTTATCTATCTATTTATTTCTTCTTTAACCTCTTTCTTTCCTTCTTTCTTTCTTTCTTTCTTTATTTATTTATCTATTTATTTCTTCTTTAACCTCTTTCTTTCCTTCTTTCCTTCCTTCTTTCTTTCTTTCTTTCTTTATTTATTTATCTATTTATTTCTTCTTTAACCTCTTTCTTTCTTTCTTTCTTTATTTATTTATTTCTCCTCTAACCTCTTTCTGTCTTTCCCTCTTTCTTTCTTTCTTTCTACTTTATTCCATATATTTAATTTTTTTATTTATTTATTCCCTAGTTTTTATTTTTCTTATAATTTTTTTTACGTTTTCATTTCTTTTTCTTTTTTTCCTTTATCTTTCCTTTGTTGTTGTTCTTTTTTTCTTTCTATTTCTTTTCCTCTTTTTCTTTTGCTTTCCTTGTTGCTGTTGTCGTTTTATTTTTCTTCTTCCTTTCTCTTCTTTTTGTTCTTTTTTTCTATTGCTTTTCACTTTCGTTGTCTTCTTTTTCCTTTTGTCTTCCTTGTTCTTTTTTCTAATTCTACATTTTTCCTTTTTTTTTTACTTCTATCATTCTTTTTTTTTAATTTTCTTTATTATTTTACTTTTGTTGGGTTTTTTTTGTTGTTTTTTCGGCTTTTTAAACTGTTCCTTTTTTTTTCTTTTCTACTTTTTCTTTTGCTTTTCTTGTTTTTTTTATTTAATTATTTTTCTTATCTCTTCTTCTTCTTCTTCTTCTTCTTCTTGTTTTTTTTCTTCTTCCGTTTACTATTTCTTCTCATTTTCATTTTTATTGTTCTTCCTCTTCTTCTTCGAGTTTTTCCTCTTCTTTTCTCTTTCTTTTCTTCTTCATTTTTGTACTTCGCTATCGTTCTTCTTCTTCTTCTTCTTCTTCTTCTTCTTCTTCTTCTTCTTTGACCAAAACCCCAACACCAGCCATTACAGATTCAAGTGTCCCTATCTTTTTAACCATTCTCCTTCTTAACTCCTGACCATCAGACCCTTAAGTGCTGTAGGGAGCCTAACCCCTCCCTTCTACTCATTCCCCCTATTTTTACGAGCTTCTCAATGCAGTTTGCGTGGCCAAAGGCTTAAGTGAATTACCACCAATTAAACTCGATCGCACACGCTCCACACCCATTACCCCTGAGGGGCTGATCTCCAGTTCTCAACGTGACATTACCAATATGAATAGTCTAACAGGCGAAAGCAGGCATTTGACAAATTGTACATAACAATGACGACCAGCTCACCACTGGCCTGGGATGGTGTGAAATAAATCGCCAACGACAATGGGATATTCGGAAAGTGCTGAAAAGAGGTGAAAGGCGCCGAAAAAGAGTAAGGAAAAAGCAGGTTGTTACGGGAAAACATGTTCATTTAAAAAGCGCCAATTCTAATGTCTTTGGTAGCTCCTGGAACTTATTGGAGTTCCATGAATGCTATTATCTGAACCTGTTTGTCTATTTGCTTGGGTTTTATGGCATATCAACCTTTGTAGGTTAGCTAATGCCAAATCCATTTTATACAAAAAACAGTTCTATTTTAAATAATTCAGTTTAGCATAAGTACAGAGTTTAATTCAGTTCTATTTCAAACCATTCAGTTTAGTACAAGTATATTTTTGTTTACGCACAGTTGAATGTCAAAACAGTTCTATTTGAAACAATTCAGTTTAGCATATGAAAACGGTTCTATTTCAAACAATTCAGTTTAACGTAAGTACGCAGTTTAAATGTCAAAACGTTTCTATTTTTAAAAATTCAGTTCAGCATAAATACGCAGGTTCGATGAAGTACTCAGTTAAAATGTCAAAACAGTTCTATTTCAAGCAATTTAGTTTTTTAAAGTCGTTGTTTTGCACTTTATGAGCGCAAAACCGAACCATTCCATACCATCATAGACCATACCATGATTGAGACCATTTCAATGGTATGAGATTTTTCCCTATAAGGTATTGGATTCTTGTTTAATTCCTTTATATATATATATATATATATATATATATATATATATATATATATATATATATATATATATGTGTGTGTGTGTGTATGTGTGTGTGATTCTGTTTTGAAAAATCTTGCCTCAAATAAATGGCACCACGGTTGTCATTTTCTATATGATGGAGGCGATCATCAAAAATGCAAAAGCTGAAAATATTGCTGCAGAATCTGTCAAATGACAATGTCAATAAAGAGAAACTGCAATTCGACTCATAATAAATATTTGCGCGAAAAACGATATATTGGCGGGAAAATGAAATATGTTTAAATAGAAGAGAAAAAACGAAAACAACTGACACAAGAAATACAAAGAAAAGTTTCATATATATATATATATATATATATATTAGAAAGGCAACCCAGTGTTGCTTGAGTTGAGGGATTTGGTTTAGTTTGGTTTTATGGCATATCAACCTTTGAAGGTTATTTAATGCCAAATCATTTTTATACACATATATTAAATATATGATTTCTAAACACATTTAGTAGATAACATTTCTCACCGAGTCTGTTTGTTTGTTTGTTTATATGGCATATCAACCTTTGTAGGTTATTTAATGCCGACTCCATTTTAATACAAATAAACGGTTCTATTTCAAACAATTCAGTTTAGCATAAGTACACAATTTAATTGTAAAAAGTATTTCTATTTCAAGCTATTCAGTTTAATCAAACAGTTCTAATTCAAACAATTCATTTTAGTATAAATATAGTTTTTGTTATACACAGTTAAATGTCAAAACAGTTTTATTTCAAACAATTCAGTTTAGCATAAGTACGCAGTTTAGATGATTAAACAGTTCTATTTCAAACAATTCAATTTAGCGTAAGTACAGTGTCAATGTTATAAACAGTTTTATTTCAAACCATTCAGTCTCGCATACAAAGGCAATTACATTTCAAGCAATTCAGTTTAGTATAAGTAAACAGTTTAGTTTTATTTGACCCATTGATAGGACCCTATCAGTTGCTACCACTCCGGGTCAAAGTGGACGTGGGGGCGTTGGCAATGAAGGGGTACTCTGCATTTTCCAATGGTCCTGCATTACTGGAATCTTATTGTTTAGTGTCAAATACAAGACACTCGTTGCAGAATGTGTCTTACGCCTCTGCAGAGATGAAATCAGAACGACTGGGTAATCAAACATATGAGATATAGGTTGTTTATACATACATACATATATATATATATATATATATATATGTGTGTGTGTGTGTGTGTGTGTGTGTGTGTGTAAATGCTATATTTATATGTATATGTAAATGCTCTATCATTGATATTGGAGGTGCCCGTGGTGTAATGGTTATCGTCGTAGGAAATGGACACGGCGACACGAATTCAAATCCTGGACGAGACTGATTGCATTTCACATAGCACTAATACCTTTACGAAAGGTATGAATCCAATTATTCCCCTCCAACTATGGGTAAATAGTAGGGCAGACTAGGTTCTTCAGCCTTGGTGAGGCAATTAGTCTAGGAGAAGGAAACTCTGAATTGAAACCTGTTCAACTCCGCTTAAAAAATTGACCTTGTGTCATATCCTGCCCGAGCAGAGGGGTTGGGTAAATAGGGCCATTGATATTGAACACTATTTAACAATACTGCCTCCATTAACTCACCAATAAACTAGTAAGAACCACTGACCTCTTATATATATATATATATATATATATATATATATATAGTAAGTAAGTAAGTAAAGTTAGCGACCATAGTCGAGGGTGACCCGAAGGCTCCCTTTTCGATAGCTACTACACCAAGGTGTAGGGGAGGGCGCTACTCCATTCCCAGGATTGCTCCACTTTACCCTTGAACCGTACCTTATAATGCTGAGTGTTAAGCAAGGTGGTATCAAGTTCCATTTTTAAAGTCTTTGGTATGACTCGACCTGGGATTGAACCCAGGTCTCCCGGGCCATTGGCGAACACTCTAACCGCTATTTATCGATAATTCTTAGTCTATTCATACATATCTATCAATTTATTTAATTACATATTCCATTCTCCTCCTACCTATCTATATACCTATTTCGTAAAGTATGTATCTATCTATCTATCTATCTATGCATATCCATCTGTTTATCTATTTTTCTCTTTCAATCTCATCCAGCATATCTACGTATAAATCTATTCATCTCTTTATCTCAGTATCTTTATATATATTAATCAAATCATCAGTCACTTCATATATATATATGTGTGTGTGTGTGTGTGTGTGTGTGTTAAACTATCTCTCTATCTCTCTATCTCTTGATCGATCTATCTCAGTCTATTCATGTATATCTATCTATCTATCTATCTATCCGTCTGTCTAATTCTCCTCATATGTGTTATCAGTCTTCCAATGAGACTTTTTCATAATTTATCTTTTTTTTTTTTGTATTTCTGTTATATTTTTCTACTCTATTTCCCGCTAGGTTTTCTTTTGCTACTTTTACTTTCACGATCTCTTCAGCGTTTTTTGGTCTCTTACCTTTTTGTTAGGTCCTTGAAGCCCCAAGAGCCTCTCCTCGAATATTCATAACGTCTCCAAATAAAGTGCTGCTCACATTTTCCCCTCCCTGAACCTGACAAATGTGTACACACTCCACTGTTGACACAGTCACGTGTGTACACACTTCACTGTGTACACACGTGACTCCGACTTATTTTTTATGTTCTTTGTATTCTTCTTTTGGCCATCTGACTGTTCTTTTGTCGCAGAAGGTTCTGCTTACTCTCCTCTCTTTCCTTTTTTCACTCTTTTACATTCTTTTTCTCTTTCCTTTATTTTGTTTCTTCATTTTCTTTCTTTCTTAGAATTAGTCTCTCATTTTCTTCTTATGTTGATTTTAAAAATGTTCCTTTCTTTTGCTGTCTTCTTTCATTATATAGCTTTTCTTTTATTTTCTCTAATTATTCTTTCTTTCTTTTCTGCCCGTTGAAGATTCACTGTTGAAGATTTAATCTTCTTTACTTTCACTTTCATTTTCACTTTCATTTTCACTTTCATTTATAGATTTCATTTACCATGTAAAAAATAAGATATGCTTTCTCTGTAGGGGTTAATTTTAGCTCATTTTTTCTGCTTTTTCTTCATATATATATATATATATATATATATATATATATATATATATATATATATATATACTAGCTCAAAACTTGTTCTACAGGGTAAACTGATCCTACATTTATCAGTCCCACAGACAATTAAAAATAAACATTTGATAATATTCATGACAGCTAAAAGCGGATTTAGTGCCCAAGTCCCAATGATTTAAAATAACTTTCGATTTGTCATTTCATTAGCCGATAGAATCAGGGATCGCATTCTTCTTCTTTTGCAGGTCTCAGTATCTTCCTAATTGAGACGTGTTCATCTTTAATATGCCTGGAAGACAACTGACAAAATAGAAGATTTAAAAACTGTCGAACTTAAATGTCATTAATACTAATAATAGCCGGAACACTTGGAACAGTCTCAACGCACTCGAAAGAGTATTTAAGTCAATAAACACAACCGTAACACCGTGTTAGATTTTGTCATGTCTAATATATTGATAAGTGTCTTCGAGAGGTAAACGTTTATCACCTGCTTGATGGTCAATGCCACTACTAACAATTTAAAGATAAGATTTTTTTTAAATCTTGGTTTTCTAATAACCTTTTCTCCAAGATATTTTCCCATAATTATTTTATTCGTAGGAAAAGGTTAGAAAAGTGTGTTAGTACTCGTGAAGAATTATGCAATCAAAACGAATATTGTTAGATATTTGTCATTGCGAAAATCTACAGCGCTAAATATATATGTAAGAATCCAAAAATAAGCAATTATGCTTTTGGTTACAAAGGTGTGGCAAATTTGGACTAAAGTAAGTAAAGTTTAGTTAAGAGTTACCCAAAGGCTCCCTTTTCAATAGCTACAATACCTAGGAGTAGGGGAGGGCGCTACTCCATTCTCTGGATTGCTCTGCTTTACCCTTGATCCTTACCTTATAATGCTGAGTGTCAAGCAAGGCGGCATCAAGACAGGTTTTCTAGACTACATCCTGTGTCCGTACAAAGCCGCTACATAATGAATACATTTCTGGTATTTTTGATTGAGTAGAAAAATAAATTTTTATGAAAATAAGATTGTTTATGATGTACTTGTTTATTAGCGATAATAATCCACAAAACGACGGGTGTCCTCGTGGCTTAATGGTTTAAGCGATGGACTGTGGAATCGTAGTAAGCGAGTTCATACTCCAGTCACGCTATTACGTTCACTTTCGGCCAAATACTCTTGGGAAAGGTATGAACCCCCTTATCCTCACAGCTATGGGTTAAATAGTACGACTACTGTCCTTCTACGAGAATCGCTTTGGCATTAAATAATCTACAAAGGTTGATGTGCCATTAAACAAAGAAACCAAACCACAAAAAGATACAATGATATGAACAGACGATTGACAGATAGATAGAAATTTATTGTCGAGGATAGATAGAAGTCTCAGCTTTATTATTTCTATCTATTGCTATATAGATATGAACAGGGATATGCAGAGATAAACTGAGAAGATAAATAGATACGTAAATTATATATTTATATGCTCTTTTACATACAAAACGTGCTTATATTAGATAATTTATGCATCTCTTATGAAAAGGAAATATTCGCCTGAGTTTATCGTATGATCCTGATGAAATCAATCAAACTCAGGTTATGCCCTCTTATTTAGTTTTACGAACTCAACCCCTCCCTTCCCGCAACCTGTTCCTGTCGCCCTTCATTTGCATAGATAAACACACCCATGCGTGAGGCCGGGCACGTTCTTACTTGTACCAACAACAAACACGCTTAGGGTGACTTTTGAGTTCATGGCCCTTCATTTCCATATTCCCCTCAAAACCAACCCCCATCCCGTCACCGACACCTACCTTACATCTGACCCACGGCTAGTAACAACATTCTCTTGCCGCCAATACTCGTTCCTCCCACCGCCACCTTTGCCACCCTTCAGTTGAACCTGTCTTTCCGGAATAAGCAGCGAGAAAAACCACGTGTGAAATCTTGAACTAGAATGACATCAGCAAACACACCTGAGGTAGGTGGAATAGTGCGAAGATGAGCTGATGAGGGAAAAAGTACCTGTTTGCTATATATATATATGTGTGTGTGTGTGTGTGTGTGTGTGTGTGTGTGAGTGTATGTGTGTAAACTTTACTGTTTATCAGCCTGTGTTCTGCCAGCTTAGCTATAAAGAGTCTAAAGACAGAACAGATTAACAGATTTGGATTTCAGATGCTGATTTTCAAGGCAGAAGTTATCTGCTTGAAAGATTAGCTTAATCTAATCTTTCTAATCCCCCGTCTCCTCTCAAATCAGTCAGCAAGACTTAGAATACAGTTTAAGACACCCCCACCGAAAAAAGGGTTGCCTTGAGAATGACTTTAACTTGCATCCGATGATGAGGCTCCAGTTCTGGAGCTTTGGAGTGTGTGAAGTAACTGTTGATTCCCATTACTCCCAGATCGACTCCGATCTGGATTGTAATGGTCCCATGTATGCATCAAAAATGTTTGTCGGGTATGATACAAAAGTGATTCTTATAAAGAGGCTTGGGAGGTCCCCGTGGTGTAATGGTTATCGTCGTAGGAAATAGACACGACGACACGAGTTCAAATCCTGGACGAGACTGATTGCATTTCACATAGCCCTAATACCCTTGGGAAAGGTATGAATCCAATTATTCTCCCTCCAGCTATGGGTAAATAGTAGGACAGACTAGGTTCTTCAGCCTTGGTGAGGAAACTAGTCTAGGAGAAGGAAAACTCTGAATTGAAACCTGTTCAACTCCGCTGAAAAAATTGACCTTGTGTCATATCCTGCCCGAGCGGAGGGGTTGGGTAAATATGATAAAGAGGCTTGTTCTGAGGATAAGGAAAATCTGAAGAATCCATTCATTGCCAGCACTCCCAGGTCCACTCTTAGCCTGAGTAGTAGTACATGTCAGGATCCCATCTATGTGTCAAATAATTCTATTTGAAAGCCATTGCTATACAACAGGATTGTGCGCAAGAAAAAAAAAACTCTTAAAAAAAACATAAAACTGTTTTTGTCACTATACCTAGAGCATTTTAAGAGCAAATCATTACCTCTTTGCTTGGTTTCTTTGTTTTATGGCATATCAACCTTTTTAGGTTATTTAATGCCAAAGCCATTCTCCTCGAAGAATAGTAGTCGTACTATTTAACCCATAGCTGGGAGGATAAGGGGGTTCATATCTTTCCTAAGGGTATTTGCCCGAAAGTGAACGTAATAGTGCGACTGGAGTACGAACTCGTTCATTAGGATTCCGCAGTCCATCGCTTTAACCATTACACCATTAGGACACCCCCTTACCTCTTTGCGTTCTTTATACATTAAAAAAAGAACTAAAATATGCTGTGTCTTTTTTGTATTCGTAAAGGTTAGCAATAGAATCATTCTTTCGCGAGTTATCTACGCTAGTTTTATTATGTTTCTTCTCATTATAACGTCTTTTTAAGGTATTACATCCGGCTTACTCATAGACTGCAATAAAAAGAGAAGAAAGGAAGTTATCGTCTGGTGGATTTTGCCGTTCAAACAGACCACAGGGTGAAAGTGACGGAAGGCGAAAAGCTGAACAAACACTTGAACCTTGCCGTAGAGCTTCAAAAGTTGTGAAACACTAGTTTGACGATGATACTTGTAGTAGTTGCGGTACTTGTAACGGTTCTCCAAAGTCTTTGAATGGTGATTAGAGATCAGAGAAAAAATTGAGTCCCTCCAGACTACAGTACTGTTTAGATCGGCTTGAAGGGTCCAGGAGACCTAATGAGACTTGCTGTTCCTTAGATTCTGAAAAAAAAAACCTTAAAATTGGTGAAAAAAATCACAAGGAGAAAATGATAATATAAATAATTTTGACCCAGGGAAATTATATCATGCCTCTGTTATTCATACACCGTTTGCTTTTATCTTCTCAGTCACTTTTAATAATGTTGATTACATTTTTGATAAACAAATTTAACTTCTTTGAAAATATTTGCGAGATTCCTGATTCCGTCTCCAAAAATATGCCAATTTCAAAACTATTATATTGTTTGTCCTATAAATATTACTCTTAACGTGTTCACTTCATTTTCTCTCTCATTTATCGAGCCTTCATTCTGATCCACTTCTCCCGCTTGGCCTGTTATTTTCTGTAAACGTCCCGCCCATTTAGAGACATCATTTTGTTTTATTTTTAACGTAGCCGCCATTTTGTCTTTGCATTTTTTTCCGTTTTGTTTTATCCTTTTTATTGTTTACTTTTTTTTTTTTAAATTCTTATTGACACTTTTTGTCTTTCTTTCTCGCTTGATATGAACTTTTTTTTTTTGCTTTGTTTCTATTTATTCATTCTTTTGTCTGCTTCTTCTGCGATCAATTCCCACCACAACGTTTACGCATTATCTCTTCCGGTGACACTTGCGCGTCTGGCGGAACCGGAAGTCGGCTATTGGGAACTGCCGACCTGAGCCACATTGACAATATAGAAAGAGCGACATATGCCGTGAGCAAAATGCAATTTGAATAAAGTCCATGGCAGGGCGTCGTTTTGTTCTCATAAACACCAACAACGCCCACTTAGACAAACGCCCGCACTTCCAGAGATAAGCCATAAAAGTTACCCAGTCGACTGGGGCTGCAGAATATACCGACTGCTTCTCTGTAGGGAGGCAAGCCCCCCCCCCGCAACGAGTGTCCTGTATATGACACAAAACAATCTGATGGTGAGGTTCCAGTAATACTAGACCTTTGGGGAATGCGGGGCACCACTTCATTGCCATTACTCCCAGGTCCACTCTGAACGGGAGTGCTAGTACCTGATAGGGCCCTATCTATGGATTAAATAGAACTAAACGGTGTACTTATGCTAAACGGATTTGTTTGAAATAGAACTGATTATTTATATAAGAATGGATTTAGCATTAAATAACTTACAAGGGTTGATATGCCATAAAACTCAACCAACCAACCAACCATAAAGATAATTTAGATACATGAAATCATCATCTTCATCAATTACTACTGATAATAGGGAGTTTCTTGGTTCTTCCTCTCTCTCTCTCTCTCTCTCTCTCTCTCTCTCTATCCGCTCCTAACATACATCACTCCCATCAAGTCTTCTGGACAGCATCCTGTGTCTGCACAGAGCTGATGTATGTAAGCCTTTCCATGTCAGCCAATACTGGTGCGTCCATGTGTAAGAGTCCATTAAAGAACGTTACTTATGAGTTTGTCCTCACTTCTCCAGCAACGCGTAGCATGTCTTGTTCATTTTGCTTGAATGAATTGTGAGACGGGAGGTAAGTGGCTTTTCAGCTGCTATTTTCTTGGTTGCTGGTTCCAGGTTTTATTCACGTACCCTATTACTGGTGTTACTGTTTAGCTTTTACTCAAAGCATTTCCTTTGCAACAATTTGGTGCATCTATACAGTAGTACTGAGACAGCCACAGCTTGGAAGAAATCCCGTTTCTTTTTTTTTGACAGAGGGGTCAGATTTTCATATGTCGATAACAGTCTATGCTTTCATTATGAGTATGTTGACAACACTTTTAGTTGATGAGATATTGTTACCGAGGTACATGAGGAAGAAAACTTTACGATTTATGGCAGATGCTGAATATTCACTACGCTCATTTGGGATTTCAAGAATGTAAATGGTGAAGAAGCAGGACAAGTCGGGTTGACAGGTGACCGAATTAAGGGTGGACCGAGAGACAGGGTGGAGCCATCTCGAAGGGTCTATTTGTAGCAGAGGGACAATACAAAAAAGAATAAAGATGGAAATATGGACGATTCCCGTGATCTAACAGTAAGGAAGCTAGACAGGAAAAAAACATTACTATTGAGTTCGAATCTTACGGGATACTGAATACATCCTTGTGCCACAACTAAATAAAGCTTAGTATATAACTAAAGCTGGAATGGGAAAAACGACCAAACAAACACCCGAAAATATTTTCAACAACATACTAATCCTTGATAAAAGTTATACACCTAACACACACACACACATATATATATATATATATATATATATATATATATATATATATATATACAAAGCTTTCATTTTATACACAGAATAGAATGATTCTATCAGTACCGATGGCCTTATCCTTCTTGCCTCAGATATATATATATATACATATATATATATATATATATATATATATATATATATATATATGAAAGTAAATATAGATCAAAATGCGACAATATGAAGGTGGCAGAAAAAAAAAAATTACACGTGCCAAACAGGTTCTTATGACTTTTGAATCATGAACGCTATGTGCACGTTTATGCATCTTTTCGTTGTATATTTCTCATTTGCTTCTGTCATCTCAGCAAGAATCCATCGTTATGTGAACTATTTTGATATCCAAGTCCTAATGATGGTTACTGAAACCGAAACGTTAACGTCGACTTTACATCAAAATATAATCAGCTATTTGGATTATGCTTTTTCTGCTACCTTCATATATATATATATATATATATAATCTTTATAAAAACCTATATGATTGATATATATATATATATATATATATGTGTGTGTGTGTGTGTGTGTGTGTGTGTGAATTTCAAAGGCTTATTTTATACAGATAAGATATAGTAACTATATATAGTAACTATATATAGATTTTATACATATAGTTTTATACATATATCGCCATCATCATCATGTCGTGCCACGAGCACGGATATCCCCGACCCTCTCTCGCCACTTTTCCCTATCGTTCATCGCCTCTGACTGGTCTTCAGGGCTACATCCCGTATCCTCACATTGCTGCTGAATGTATGTTCGTGCTGACATATTAACTATTCATATTACATATATAATAAGAGTATATATATATATATATATATATATATATATATATATATATATATATATATTCTTATTATATATGTAATATGAATAGTTTATATATATATATATATATATGTGTGTGTGTGTGTGAGTGTGTGTAATCGTAACAAAAAAAGTTATATGATTAATATGTGCATGTGTGGCGGTATTTCAAAGGCTGATTTGATATATAAATATATATATATATTTATATACACACACACACACACACACACACACACACACACACACACACACACACACACATATATATATATATATATATATATGGTAGGCTTATTTTGTCAGAAATTCTTTTTTATGTATTTTCTTTATTGGCAGCTCTTTTGTTTCTGATTTATTTTATTTCTATAGCAAAATCAATAACCACGCATATGATAGTATGCCTGTAACGTGCGCATTAAATTCCGGCCATTTTTATGCTTCTCAGTTCATTTCTATAATAAAAGCATTTACAAAGCTTTCATTTTATACACAGAATAGAATGATTCTATCAGTATCGATAACCATATCCTTCTTGCCTTAGATAGATAGATAGATAGATAGATAGATAGATAGATAGATAGGAATTTATTGTCAAGAATTGATTGGAATGTAAGTCTTATAATCTCTATCGATAGACAGATAGATATGAATATATATATATATATATGAATTGATTTAAATCGATGCATACGATATTTTTAAACATGCCTGACCCGAAAGGACGTTGTTTTGTCGGTGCTACAGCTGTTATTTTATTCATCTATTTGTTATTATTTACTCCTCAGGAGTTTTTTTTTTACATCAGCTAACGCTGATGGTCTTTCACTGAAGTTTGAGTGACAGCAAGTCTCCTCAAGTTTCCAGTACTCTTCTCAGTATTCTGACCGTTCTCAATTATGCTGTCGTTTGGATGGTCTCCACTCGTCCACCAACTTCCAAATCTTCCAGTCCCTTTAATAATCATTTAGTTACTGTACTGAATGCACCAATCATGATTGTTATAATCGTCACCTCCATGTTCCATAGTTTTTTTTTTTAATAGCAAAGTCGAGGTACTTATCCTTCTTTTCACTTTCTTTCAGTTTTGTTCAGTAGTCAGCCAGGACAGCAAAGTCCACAATTTTGCAATTTTTTTTTTGTTGATTATTATAAGGTATGACCAAGATTAGGTGATCCGTTTGTATGTCAAAGTTCCATTGGAGTTTATATGTGTCATTTTCTAGGGCAGCTGCTGGGTTATGCATATACCATTTATTCGTATGGTCAAAATTAAATTTCTTGCACATTTCCCTGTGGATCACCTTGCCCACCCAGTCGCGTCTAGTCTTGTGCTCTTTCTATGCTAATTTGATGCATTCGCTTATCATTATCACTCCTTTAGAGTTTTTCACAGCGTCAGCTGATGGTTTTTCACTGGAGTTTGAATGACAGCAAATCTCCTCAGGTCTCCAGGACTCTTCTCATTATTCTGGCCGTCTTCAACAAGGCCGGAGTTTCGATGGTCTCCACTCATCCGCCAAATTCCAAGTCCTCCAGGCCCTTTAATAATCTTTTAGTAACTGTGCCAAAAGCACCAATCAAAATTGGTACAATCGTCACTTTCATGTTCCACAGCATTTCAATTCCCTTAGCAAGGTCGAGGTACTTATCTTTCTTTTCACATTCTTTCAGTTTTATTCTGTGGTCAGCCGGGACAGCAAAGTCCACAATTTTGAAAATTCTCTTTTTTTTTGTTGATTATTATAAGGTCTAGTCTTTTGGCCGAGATTAGGTGATCCATGTGTATGTCAAAGTCCCATTGGAGTTAATGTGTGTCATTTCTAGGACAGGTGCGTATGATCAGATTTAAATTTCTTGCACATTTCCTAGTGAATCACCTTGCCCACGCATTCGTGTCTAATCTTGTACTCTTTCTGTGCTAATTTGCTGCATTCGCTTATTATGTGATTAATCGTTTCGTCTCTGTCACCACGTTGCCTACATTTGTTATTGTGTTGAGTCTTATCTATCCTAGCTTTGATATGATTGTTGTTTTGTGCTGCTATTAGGAGAGATTCTGTTTCTCTCTTAAAGTTTCCTTCGCTTATTATAATTATTATTATTTCACTCTTTTGAGAGTTTTTCACACCAGTGTTAGCTGATGGTCTTCCATTCAAATTTGAGTGACTGCAAGTCTTCTCAACTCTCCAGAACTCTTCTCAGTATTCTGGTTGAATAATGGTATATTCTCGAAGATTCTCTAATTTCCATGTCTTCCAGTCCATTTACCAATCCTTTGGGGATTGTTCCAAGTGCACCAATAACAATTGAAATCACCGTTACCTACAAACTCCATATTTTTTAGAGTTCTCTAGCAAGGCCGAGGTATTAAATCCTCTTTTCGCTTTTTTTAAAAATTTAACTCTGTGGTCAGCCAGGACGGTAAAGTACGCTATTCGGTAAGTTTTCTTTATTTTTGTTTTTATTACTTCTATTATTTTATCAAGTTTTTCACACCAGCTTTAGCCGATGGTTTCTTACTGGATTTTGAGTGACAAAAAATCTCCTCAAATCTCCAGGACTCTCCTCAGTATTCTGGCCAATCTTAATAATGCAGTAGTTTGAATGGTCTCAACTCTTGGTCTTATTTCCAATTTCTCCTGTCTCTTTACCAATTCTTATAACTATTTTCTAATTTGAGAGTTTTACATCATCAGCTGATGGTTTCTCATTGGAGTTTGAGTAACAGCAACTGTCCTCGTGTGTCCAGGACTCTTCTCAGTATTCTGGCTGATCTCAACAAGGTCGTAGTTTAGATGGTCTCGACTCGTCCTCTCATTTCCAAGTATTTCAGTTCCTGTACCAATCCTTTAGTGATTGTACCAAGCTGACCAATTGCAATTGGTATCACCATCACTTTCATGTGCCATAGTTGTTTTTCAGTTCTCAAGCAAGGTCCTGATATTCATCTTTCTTTTCACTTTCTTTCTGTGATCAGGCGGGACAGCAAAATCCTCAATTATTATTATTATCATTATTATTTAAGAGTTTTTCACATCAGCGTCAGCTGATGGTTTTTCACTGGAGTTTGAGTAACAGCAATTCTCATCAAGTCTCCAGGACACTTCTCAGTATTCTGGCCGTTCACATTATTTATCTATTTATTTATTCTCAAGTCATTTTTTTCAAGTTCATGCACACCTAAATAGTGGAATTACAGAAAATTTTACATGCATTTACCCACTTTTAATATACGAGACACAGAATGACAACACACAAAAACGCATATATATATATATATATATATGTATATATATATATTTACTTTGCCGAGAAGATAATAGCCATTAAGTACTGTCTTTGACTACCCTTTTCTATCTGAGACATTCATACTCTATCACCGATATTGAGCACTCTTAATTTGAATATACACACCTAAATCGTGAAATTTACAGAAAATTTTACATGCACTTACCCTCTTTAAATATACTAGACAGAGATTTACTACACACAGAGACGCGTATATATATATATATATATATGTAATTATCATCGGGCCATGTATATACTTGAACAATATATATATATATATATATATACTTTGTCTAATTGTATACACAGTCCGATGATATATATATATATATATATATATATACACGTTTTTGTGTGTATATAATATATATCATTAGTATATACTCATTAGCATATAAAACCAGTATATATAATTAGTATATATAAATCAATATATATAATCTGTATATATATTCATAAACTTAGTCCAATACAATGACAGTCACCAAGGAATGTTCTCCTTGTCTGAACTCTTTTAACTTAGATACTCGTACTCTATCACCGATATCGAGCACTCTTAATTTGTATATATTCCAAACTATATTTAAATGTATTTATATATATATGTATACATATGTATATGTATCTTTGTGCGCATGCGCACACGAACGTAGGAATTTGCATACCAGACGAATACGCAGCACAAATCGATCACCCAACTTTAAAAGGAAACGGCCAGGCCACGCTAAATCGAAGGTTCATAAAAATTATCGGACATTTAGTCGTACTTTCTGTCTCCGGATGTAACGATCCTTTTTGGACATTCGACTTCATTGGCAACCGACTCTTTTGAGGCCGGAAACCGGTTCGCCGATTCCAGGCACAAAAGTAGCCGCCTATTGTTTCTTTACGGCATCATTCAATTCCCTTTTGCAGCCTACATCCGGCCAGCTCTTGCTCAGTGACCGGTGGTCAATGTCTGGCCAATGCTACAGTCCAACTGCTGACCTTATGTCTAGCCGCGCTCAGGGCAGAAGTAAGCGTGGAAATCATATGAATAGAAGGCACTGGTCAATACTAACGCTAGACTTGCTTTCTTTCTTCTCCAGGGGCGTAAAGAAGAAAGAAAGCGTTTGGCTCTGTTGGACTGAAAACTCGGACACACCTTTGTACATAACTTAGGAAGTTTTGTATTTATAAAGAATAAAGAGAAAATGACGTGTTTTGTAGAGACGTTGGAGTATTGAAGCATGAGTGGTATATGTTTATTATTGTTCATATATATCTATAATAGTTCATATATATATTACTCCAAAATTAATGCCTCTTATTTATTTCCTTGAAAACTGCAACACCCACAGACCGCAATAACAACAACTGATAGAGCAAACTTGAAAAACTACACAGCATTGTCTTCGTAATCAATATAATTGTCTATGCATCTTTGCCGGGAAGGTTATACTTCTACTACCATTCCACCAGCGTATGCTTATTGTAACGCTTTTCGTCGTACGAAATGGAATCGGTGACTCTAGCACTCTAATGCCTTTTGGAAAAGGCATAAATCCAGCTGTACTCCTCCACTAGTACTCCTTCATCCAACTATGGTTAAAGAGTAGCGAAGATGCTGATTGCAACCTTGCAGAGTGGTAAGACGTTCAACTCCTGAATCTGATACTGAGACTCCAGTTCTGGAGATCTGGGAAGTGTGGAGTACCCCCTTATTGCCATTACTTCCAGGTCCACTGAACCGGGGTGGTATTACATTTTAGGGTCCCATCTATGACACAAATATATCTGTTAAAGAAATATTCATATTTGAAAAGACCGTGTCCAAAAAAGCAATTCTTGGGAAACCAAAAATTTCAATATGAACGTAGGATGGTCGTTCAAAAAGTTCAAAGCCTCATTCAAGTTTGAGATTTGGGGCTCACAAACATAGAAATTAAGACAGAAATTTGCATTAGTTTTTTCTAATTTTATTATTAGAAGTGGTTGCATGCTGCCACAATAAGTGTCCAGCTATGACAGTTCATCCTGGATGAAGTTTGGAACTTTTTACCGGAATCTCGTACGATGAACGGGATTCCCTAACCACTAGGCACAGAATAACCCGAAACGGTATGACATGCGGTTAAAATCAATCAATCACTCAATTTGCTCATCTAACTGACATATAACCCCATATCATAAATGTCTTTGGAAATTTACTTATTTTCTTCAGGCAATCATTTTTTATGTTTCATTTGAACGGTAGCAGTCAAAGTTTTCAGCATCATCGACTTTTTGATTTCTAATTCATCACTGAATATTACTTTCATCCAATTGTCCACACGTTATGAATGTTCCTCTTTTTTCAGTTTTAACCTCTGTGAGTGTAAGAGTTGGTTTTCGTTTGGCTTTCTGTATGGAAATCAGTTTTCTTAAGTTTTTTTCACAAAGAGTGACTCCAATTCCCATTCTTTTATAATGGCATATCAACCTTTGTGGCTTATTTAATGCCAAAGTCATCCTTGTAGAAAAACAGCTGTTATACAATTTAAATCATATTTAGTTATAAGTCCAAAAGTGAACGCCATAGCGTGACTGGTGTTCGAACTCGCTTACTTCGGACCTGCACATCCAGCACTATAGCCATTACACTACGGGATGCCCCTTTAAATAATTTGCTCTTTTGTGGGTTATTACAGATCGAACGTGTTTACGTCGAGACTGCAAGTCCAGCCCTTTAACCACTACGCCACTGGAAATTCTCGATTAAACGCATTCGTGTCACATTGTGACGGAGGGAATGGGTAAATATATACACCTTATGATCTCAATTTTTTAATCGATTTATTAATTTTTTTTACTTTTGATTTCAGACGGTTCGGCACGAAATGCGCCGGATGTGATAAGGGAATTCCACCAACGCAAATCGTGCGGAGGGCGCAGGATTACGTTTACCACCTGGAATGCTTCGCCTGCCTCATGTGCAGCCGTCAGCTAAACACCGGGGATGAGTTTTACTTAATGGAGGATAGAAAATTGGTGTGTAAAGGCGACTACGAGGCCGCCAAGGCTAGAGGTAAGTACTATCTTTCTTTCATACCTGTCCCCCGCACACACACACACACACATGTATCAATCAATACCTGATTTGTCGGGTTTTGAATACGTCGAGAGTATCTCCAGCTAAGGAGTAAGACTCCTTCCCCCCCACACACACACACCAAAAAAGAGAGCATCGTGATAACAAAAGTGCACACAGTGATAAGGTTCTAGTTCTGGAAATCCAGAGAATTTCTTCATAGCTATTACTCCTATTTCCACTCTGACCTGAAGGAGTTGTACCGTTAAGGCTCTATATAAGAAAATTGTTCGTATTGCAAAAAATACTTTAGACCATATAACTGTGTACACACACACACACACATATATATATATATATATATATAAAGATGAGGAAAAGAAATAAGACAAACCAGAATATTACTTTTATACTGTTTATTTGTTTATTTTAAACGAATATACCCGACAGTACGTCACTGGTGATTTGTAAAGCCGCCTCTCCAAAATAACACTGGAAGCGACAAAAAATCCACATAAACCAACAAATAAACAAGCCAGTCATGTCCCGGATAATTTGAAATTCACTCCATCCAAACCTAACGAAAACACATTAAACAAGTGCTCTCCCAATATCCGTCAAAAGATATATATATTATAATTGTATTAAGCCCCTATTTCTAATAGAACCCACTTTTTATCAGTAAATCATAATTTGCAGAAACCACTTTTTGTGTAGTCAATGAAAATTATTAAATTAAACAAAAGAATAAAAAGGGTATATATTAGTTCAGTTGCAATAATCAAATTTTTTGAATAGTAGATTGATAACGTGAACCTCATAGTCGAAAGTCTTCATTCTACTTTATCTTACTTTACACTATACGAACCAGAAATGCAGGACACTGCTGGAGAAGCAGTGACGAACTCATAAGAGATGTACTCTTATGGACCCCCACACATGGCCGTGCAAAAGCAGGACGACCAGCATGAACATACATTCAGCAGCTATGTGAGGATACGGGATGTTGTCCTGAAGACCTGCCTAGGGCGATGAACGATAGGGAGGAGTGGCGAGAGAGGGTCAGCACGACATGATGATGATGATGATGATGATGATATATATATATATATATATATATATATATATATATATATATATATATATATCATTGTCTAATGATTCTGTAGCCACATAAAATTTCGGTTATAATAAAGAGTATTGTATTATAAGATTGTTTTAGTTTTTCAAACAGCGCTGTCATTTGAGCATTGAGCGTTTTCTTCTTTACTCCCAACAGTTTTATTTTTATTACATATATATATATATATATATATATATATATATACGAGAGACAGACAGATAGAGACAGAAACAGATAGGGAGAGAGAAAGTGACTCTGTGTGTGGGCAAAGCGAAGAAAATATTACAGTAGATCTGTGCACTGATATATCTATGGATAATTCCTATATGCATTCATTAAAACATTTCATAAAATTAGGCATAGACTACTATGTAAATTTATATATATATATATATATATATATATATATGTATATATGTGTGTGTGTTTGTGTGTGTGGTTAAATATCTACGTATACTTCGAGTGGGTTTTGGGATTCGTTCAGCTAAACGATTGCTTCTTTCTCGCGATATTGTGTTTCCAAAACTATCTAAACATCTCCCCAGCATCTCCACAGATCCTGCTAAGAAATCCTTGCTCTTGTTTAATCACGTGCTACATCTATTTGATGCGTTTTCTACTTTTACTTTCACTTTCATTTTCCCCCCATGTCGTCGAATAACGGGGAGCAGGCCGTAAAAAAAGAAGTAGGGGTTTAAAATACGGGGGCTGTAAATGTGGGTGGGTGTCACAATCATTACAGGCGGGCTTTGCGGTGGCGGTGGCGACAGTGTGAATCAGAGGGACGTCTTTTGTTGGGACTCCTTTAAAACTGCGGCTTCTTTCGTTTTTTGTTTTTTTTTCGCCTCTTTGCTGAATAGTGAGTGTAGCCGATTTTATTTTCTGTAGTCTTTTTTTATTCTATTTTATTTTCTGTTTGTTAGTTTGTTTGCCTTTTTTTTTCTAAATTCCACCCCTTTACATGCACCCACATTCCCTTTTCTATCCCCACCCACTTTTATCCCTTTTATTTTAACGTTAGATTTCGTTTCGTCACGTTATTCCATTTTCCTTTTCTGCACCAGTGCGTTTTGTTTTCATTAGTATTTTTTTTTTCTTTTCTTTTTTTTTTCACTCACCCAATTCAGGTTTGTTTTTTCTTGCAAATTCTTTTATTCTCTACTGTCTCAAGCATTTTTTTCTTTCTTCTTTCTTTCATTTATTCATTCTTTTTTTCATTTCTTTCAATTTTTCTTTCTTTCAAGTTATTTTTCTATATTTTTAACGTTATGTTCAAGTATTCCACCCTTCTTTTAGCTTTCTTCTTTCATTCTGCCAAATTTTCATTCTACCATTCTTTCATTCTACCATTCTTTCATTCTGCCATTCTTTCATTCTTTCCTATTTTCCTTATATTATTCCTCATTCACATTTGTTCTTTATCTTTCCAAATTTTTATCTTTATTTTTACCTACATTCATTCTCAATATTTCTTTACTTTTTTTTATTCGAACTTTTTTATTCTTAATCAGATTTAATTCTATTCTTTTTTAGAATAACTAATAATATCTGTTTTCGGCGTATAACTTTCTAAAAGAAATTTTTCAAATTTATGACCCAAGAATCTTTAGATTTGTAGAAAATAACATTTTACAAAAATTAAATTAATAGTTTACTATATATAAAACCGGCTCTTTGGCCTAGTTGGTAAAGTGTTCGCCAATGATCCGTGAGACCTGGGTTCAATCCCAAGTCGCGTCATACCAAGGAATGGTACTTGATACTTACTTGTTTAACACTAAGGGTAAAGTTGAGCAATGCAGCGAAAGGAGTAGCGCCCTCCCCTACACCTCGGTATAGTAGCTACTTAAAAGGGAGCCTTCGGGTCGCCCTCGACTACGGTCGCTAAATACTAATATATATATATATATATATATATATATATATATATAAAGAGTGAGCTTGTGTAGTTGGTGATAGGAGAATTTCCCGTCGAAATTGCAAACGATTGATGATACTGTGGGGTTTGCATCCGTGCTGAACGTTATTTATTAACCATTTAAATTAACCGGGGTAATCATGATATGCCGAAAAGAATTCGTCACCCCACTTCCTAAACAGAAATTTCAATATATACTGACCAATCCATCCGCACGAACACAATACGATACAAAGTCTATTTTAAACGGAGTACAGCTGGTTTGAACTCAGATTTTTCCTTCTCCTAGACTGGTTACCATATCAAAATTCAAGAACACAGTCTACCTAACTAATTAACCATAGCTGGAGGGAGAATTGTTGCATTCATTGGGTATTAGCGCGATGTGAGATGAAAACAGCCTCATCCAGGGTTTGAACTCGGATCGCCATGTCCATTTACTAAGACGAAAACATCAATATAACCAAAAACCCTCTAATAGTTGCTTAAAACTCTAGTTACTGGGAACCGCTTTGGTAGGGGAAGCTGTTTTCAGTTCTGCTCAGAGACACTTGAATATAAATCCACCAACCTTTACCTCACAAACGCCCCAATTGAGTCTGTATGGTAGGGGGTGATTTTCCGAGATATTTTCCGGGGAGAAGACGCGTCTTATACGACGGAAAATACAATAATAGTCTTGAGCTTAATGTTTTTGCTATTAGTGATATTAGCCGAGACTCTTCATGATGTTTATCATTTTTTTTATTTTTGTTTTGGTTATTTTTGTTTTTGTTGATTTAACTTTTATTGTTCAAATTGTTCTGAAGTGATGTGATATTTCTTTTTTTTTTTTTTTGGTTCTTTCTCTTCATTTTTTTATTTTTTAAATTTTATTTATTAATTTTTTTTTTTTTTTACGAAACGAAATCGGATGTCAAGCTTCATTTGCGACCTACTGAGTATTCTGACCCACTTTTACCTCAATCTTTTTCTCGCATTTTCTCTCATGTTTTCAGTCTTCTGTTTCCCCTTTTTCTTCTCCTCTCCGTCTCCCCAATCTCCTTCTCTCTCTCTCTCTCTCTCTTACCCCCCCACACACACTCACCCCACATACACACACCAAAATAAAATAAATGAATGAATAAATAAATAAATTATAAGCACAAAATAGAAAATATCGTTTGGAAAATAATCGTCGCTTGTTTTAACTTAAATTCATTCCCCTTACTTGTCCCTTTTTTTTTCTCCTCTTATTCTTCGTCTTAAATGCATTTAAGTTTAGTTTTTTTTTTTTCAAATTTTCATCATTGTAACATATTTTTTTATCTTTTTAAGTTTTGTGTTTCATGTTCAGCCATTTTTACAAGAGTAACTTTGTCATCATTGAAAGAGTCACTTGTACAGCGTCTTTTTTTTAAATATTGTATTTGTTTCGGTTTTTGCTTCTCTTGACACTAATTTTCCTTCAATATCTCTTTCTTCTTATTATTTACTCCTTTAGAGTTTTTCACATCAGTGTTAGCTGAGATCTTTCACTGGAGTTTGGGTGACAGCAAGTCTCCTCAGGTCTCCAGGACTCTTCTCAGTATTCTCGCCGTTCTCAATAATGCTGTCGTTTGGATAGTCTCCATTCTCCAAATTATTATTATTATTATTATTATTATTATTATTATTATTATTATTATTTTTCCTTGAGAGTTTTTCACATAAGCGTTAGCTGTTGGTCTTTCACTGGAGTTGAGTGACTGCAAGTCTATTCATGTCTCCAGGACTCTTCTCAGTATTCTGGTCGTTCTCAATAATATTGTAACTTGGATGGTCTCCACTCGTCCTCCTACCTCCAAGTCCTCCATTCCCTTTAATTATCCTTTGGTGACTGTACCTATTTGTGAATGTATTATTGTCAGTTTTCACAACTGTTTTTTTTTTTCTCTGAAGTCTAAGTGATAGCAAGTCTTCTCCAGTCTCTGGAACTCTTCTGAGTTTTCTTGTTAAACTCAGTAGCGCCTTCTTCTTCTTCTTCTTCTTCTTCTTATTATTATTATTATTATTATTATTATTATTATTATTATTATTATTATTATCATTATTAATATGGAGGTGCCCGTGGTGTAATGGTTATCATCGTAGGAAATGGATACAGCGACACGGGCTCAAATCATAGACGAGACTGATTGCATTTTCATATAGCCCTAATACCCTTGGGAAAGGTATGAATCCAATTATTCTCCCTCCAGCTATGGGTAGATAGTAGGGCAGACTGGTTTCTTCAGTCTAGGAGAAGGAATTATTATTATTTTGCTCATTCAAGAGTTTTTCACACCAGCGGTTGCTGATGATTTTGCTTTGGAGTCTGAATGACAGCAAGTCTACTCAAGTCTCCAGGACTCTTCTTAGTATTCTGATCGATCTCAATGATCCTGTAGTTTGTATGGTCTTCATTCGTCCTCTTATCCCCAAGTCCTCCACTCCCTTTATTAATCCTTTGGTGACTGTACCGAGTGCGCTAATTACAATTCGTATCACCGTCACATTCATGTTCTATAGTTTTCTTATTTCTCTTGCAGTTTTTTTTTTTTTTTTTGTGCGGGGGAGGATTGTTGACTATCATTATGTCTGGTCATCTGGCTCAAACTCAATGATCCGTTTGTATCCCAAAAACTCAAAGAATTTTGTACGTCTCATTTTCTAGGACAGATTCTGGGGTGAGCATATGTTCGTATGGTTGAATTTAAACTTCTTGCACAATTCCCTGTAGATCCCCTTGCCTACCCAGTCGTGTCAAGTCTTATACTCTCTTTGTGCTAATTTACTACATTCACTTATAATGTAATTTATTATTATTATTATTATTATTATTATTATTATTATTATTCCTTGAGAGTTTTTCACATCATCTTTAGCTGATGGTCTTTTACTGGTGTTTGCGTGACAGCAAGTCTCCTCAGAGCTCTAGGACACTCATCAGTATTCTGACCGTTCACAATAATATAGCAGTTTGGATGGTCTCCTCTCGTCTTCTTATTTCCAAATCCTCTAGTCCCTGTTATAATCCTTTGGTGACTGTACCAAGAGCACCAATCATAATCGGTATCACTGTTATTTTCTTGTTCCACAGTTTCTTCAATTCCCTAACAAGGTCGAGATATTTATCCTTCTTTTCATTTTTTTTTTTTTCAATTTCGCTCTATGGTCAGCCTGGACAGTAAAGTCGACAATTTTTGTTGTTGATTATGTGTTCGCCAATGGCCCGGGAGACCCGGGTTCAATCCTAGGTCGTCATACCGAAGACTCAAAAAATGGTACTTGATGCCACCTTGCTTAACGCTCAGCATTATAAGGTATGGATCAAGGGTAAAGTGGAGCAATCCAGGGAAAGGAGTAGCGCCCTCCCTTACACCTTGGTGTAGTAGCTATCGAAAAGGAGCCTTTGGGTCACCCACGACTATGGTCGACAACTTTACTTTTTATTATAAGGTCTGGTCTTCTGGCCGAGATTAGGCGATCTGTGTGTATGTCAAAGTCCCATAGGAGTTTATGTGTGTCATTTTCTAGGACAGGTGCTGGGTTGTGCTTATACCATTTGTTCGTATGGACAAATTTAAATTTTTTGCACAATTCCCAATGGATCACCTTCCCCAACCATTCGTGTCTAGTCTTATACTCATTCTGTGCTAATTTGCTGCTCTCGCTTATTATGAGATTGATGGTTTCGTCGTTGTCACCACATGACCTACATATGCTATTTGGTTGCGTCTTATCTATTCTTGCTTTGATATGATTGATTCATTTGGCGTTGTTTTGAGCTGCTATTAGAAGAGATTCCGTGGTTCTTTTAAGATTTCCCTTTCTTAGCAACATCTATGTTTTCTTGTGTGAGATGTCTCTTATTAGTCGCTTAAAATGTCCATAGAGCTGTTTTTCTTCCCATTTTTGTTTTCTGGTTATTGTCGTTCCGTTGGTGTTCCTATTCTCAGTATAGTGTTGTCAAATATATATATATATAAAGAAATAACTTAAATCGCTAGTCGAAAATCTTCTACTAAAGTTTCACCTTAACGGATTATCAGGAAGTTTCGCCTCGACCATTCTAAGGAGAAATTGCTTTGCCTTTATTCACCAAAAACCTCCACCTATCCTAGAATTTGCATATTAAAAAAAAAAAAAATAAAAAAATAAAAAAAATCTTATAGTTAGCAAAAAAAAAACAAAACAAAAAAAAACCCTATAACATTTCCTAATTATATAGTAACCACGCTCTTTTGTGTTTACAACTATTCAACAGTATATATATATATATATATATATATATATATATATATATAAACAGGTTTGGTTGAATACCACGGATTGTTTCTTTTTTAAAATCTTCAAGTGAAAACGTTCAAGTCTTTTCACTAGTCTTCTTACGTCTAGGTCAAGTTGGTAAAGAAAGAAGCCAATATTAGCCCAAACGCTTTCGACCATTTCACTGGTCATCGTCGGGGTTTGAGTTAGATCGTTTGATGCTGTTGTATCGTGGTATGGAAACAATACACAGTGAAACAGAGTTAATTATTTATCAACTCAAGTGGTACAGTCCGACTAGTATTATAAGTCTCTTGCTGTAGGTGTTACAACCGAAGTTGGTCTTCTACTGACCGACGTCCTTCAGAGCTCTTCTGTCTCTGCTTCTGATTCTGTCTCCTGTCTCTAGCTTAAGAGACACGGCATCTTTTATACTTCCGCGAAACCGGAAGTCACATGGTATGAGCCACTCTACAACAGTTGCAGTAAGTTTTATATTCATTCGGAGTGGCTTATATTTATTTGTTTAGTGTTTTTTTTAAATTATTTTTTTAATAAATAATGGATGGTGTTGGTTCATTCTCTATATATATTTATAGATAAGATAAAAAGAGAAAATATGTGTGTGTGTGTGTGTGTGTGTAAGATCGTTAACAAATGAACCGGAATTCCTTCATGCCGGAGGAGACGTTCGAATTTCTCTGGGAACCTGTTCTTTATATTTGTTTCTGATGCGCTCCATCGTAGATAGAACGATCTGAGGCTCAACAATAAAAATAAAAAAAATATAGGAAGGTTAAGAAGAATACAAGTCAGACTTGTAAATAAAAAAAAAATGATTGACAGAACTTCAACTAAAAATAAATTTTGAAAGAATGTTATGTTTCGTCTTTGCATTGATACAATTATTCCTTTTTTATTCGTTTTGTTTTATTTCATTTTTTATCATGTTCCTTGATTTTTTTTTTTTTTTTTTCAATCGTTTCCTTTTTTTGGTAAGAAGAGTCAGACAACCGGAAGTTGCTTGTCACTCCGAAAAAAGGGGGGAGCACTAGCTACAATGCTCAACTTACCTCGTAAACCTGTCGCACGGTGGCGCTAATATAGGAAACAAATGTGGAGGCCTCAAAAGGAACCTTCTGTCGGTGCTTAAGTTATGGCCGCTGCATTCGCTTACGGATTTTACACCTCTCACACGCCTAATTGGTTTTTGAAGGGACTGCAAAGTGTTGACATCGCTCGGTATTGGTGGGGTGCGCACTGGAAACGCGTCAGAGAGAAAAAAAGGAAAAAAAGGAACAAGAAATATGCGGGATTTGTTTAAATGACGTAGAGAGAAAAGATGACGAATGCTCAAAGTGAGATAAAAAAAATAAACGTGTTGAAGAATGGATTTCGAAGCAGTTGTCTGGAGAGTGTGAGAAAGAGTATAGGTGCGAGGAATTAGGAATTACCTCCCCTTGGGCGGAAGAGATAAGGCAAGGGACAAGGAACAATAATGGTGGGTTTCCAAGTTGTGCAAACGTTAGCAAGCTAGTCTTAAAAGACATTGCTACAGTGGTAAGTGCTCCACACAAGGACCTTGTTTCAGACAAGCCTTAGTAAATACCTGAAAGCCAATAAAAACGTTCACGATAAAAGAAAAAAAGAAGAAAAGAAAGAAAAGAATTTTGAAAGAAAGAAAGAAAGAAACAAACGAAAAAAACAAAATTAAGAAATGAAAGAAAGAGAATTTCATTAATGACATTTGGCCTGAATAAATGAAAGACAGTAAAGAAAGAAAGAAAGAAACAAACAAACAATCAAACAAACAAACCAACAAAATAGAATTGAGAAATGAAAGAAAGAGAATCTCATTAATGACATTTGGTTGGAAAGAAAGAAAGAAAGAAAAAAAGAAAGAAAGAAAGAAAGAAAGAAAGAAAGAAAGAAATGGGTTGAACGGAAAGAAAAAAAAGAAACACCTAAAGCAATCATAATGAGTGTTGTTTCGTTTGGTTTCTTTGTTTGATGGTATATCAACTTTTGCGGGTTATTTGATGCCGAAACAATCCTTGAAGAAAAGCAGGAGTGAGGATATTTAACCCGTAGCTGGGGGGTGGCGAATAAGGGGCTTCATATTTTCTTCAGGGATAGAGTCCAAAAGTGAATGTTATAACGCGACTGGAGTTCGAACTCATAATAATGTCGCAGTCCAACATGTTACGCCTCGTTACTTGGATGCCCCACCACTTTAGATAGATAGATAGATAGATAGATAGATCATACTCTGTCTCCGTCTCGCTTCCTCTCTCGCTCTCTCTCTCTCTCTCTCTCGCTCTCTCACACTCTCTCTTTCTCTCTCTCTCCCTGTGATAAAGATTTCTGTCTATTTCCCAAATGCAGCGGATCTTTCAGTATGCAAATATCTGCTGATCAATTCACTCAGATAGATAGATAGATCATCATCATCATCATGTCGTGCCGCAAGCACGGATATCCCTGACGCTCTCTCGTCACTTCCCCCTATCGTTCATTTCACTTTGATAGATACATAAATGCCTCCCACCCTCTCTCTCTCTCTCTCTCTCTATATATATATATATATATATATATATATCTTTGGCCTCATTTTTTGCCAGTATCTCACTCTGTCCTTACTGGAGACTCCCTCATCGATTGTTGTAACGATAGTCATGTTAGTAGAATTAGCAACAGAATTTTTTTTAGGTGGAAACAAAAGACTTACATCAAAACTTGAGACTGTCATCATCTTCACGAAAAATAACATTAAATGTGTCGATATTCTTGACAAACGGGAAGATGAGGAGTAAATAAAATTTCTTAAGACAACTTGGGAGAAAAAGGACAAGTTGGAGTCAAACTTTCTGTGAAAGAAAATTAACTAATATTGCACGCAGAAAATAATTTCTAAAGAAAAAAATAAACAAAAAAAAAGGCCGAAAAATGCTTAAGAAAAAGAAATTACTTAACAGGACATTGGACAAATATGGCGTCGAAGAAAAAAGAGTCTGTCGCTGAGTGTTTTATTAGATGTGAGATCTTACTGAGTTAGTTTTATTGCTGATGTGGTAAAAAAATAAGGTTTATTTTTTTAGATATCGATGTCAGTAAGTTTTGTGCACATGACTAAGCTGATAGATCATTGTTAGAGAGTCTATTACAGGGTGCTCCACAATACCGGCCCTGCGCTTAAAGTAAGATAACCTTAGTAAATGGCTTTATAAATGCTTATAAATCCAGGTACAATTCAAAGAAAGAGTCAGAATAATTAAAACGTTTTGATATAATGAGGTACATATATATATAGCCCTTGGGCTAATTTAGGGTTCTTTCTTTACCAACTTGACCCAGAAATAAAAAGACGAGTGAGAACATCTTCACAAGAAGATTTTAAAAAAGAAACAATTCAACCAAACCTGCTTATATATATATATATATATATATATATATATATATATATATATATATAAGCAGGTTATATGATGATTGTAGTTTTGCACTATTTAATTCATGGAATATAGACTGCAACCCTGGGTTTCATGGAGTTTTTGTAAAACAATAATCATCAGGCAGTTAAGAAAATGGATTCATTTTTCTTAACTGCCTTATGATTGTTGTTTTGCAAAAGACTCCACGAAACCCAAGGTCGCAGTCTATATTCCATTAATTAAACATATATATCAAATATATACTTATTTATTATTATTATTATTATTATTATTATTATTATTATTATTATTATCATATAATAGGTCTATATCCTAGATATTGAGCACTCTCCATATTATATTGCACTTGGTTTGACACATACCCACAAATTGATTTAGTGACAACCAACACTCTTAATATATATATATATATATATATGAAATGTTGATATCTATATCAGTTCATATGTGTCTAATTCAGCAACTTCATTCTAGGTTATTTATGCATCTACCTCTATCTGTCTCTTCCTATCTACCTATCTATCTATTTCAGGTTCTTCATATCTATGTATATATATATATATATCTATCAATATATCTATTTTTATGGGTATTAGTTCATTTACTGTTTTGAGATCGAATCCAAATGAGCGCTAAGAATCTGAATGACAGATTTGAAGACCAGCAAACTCTTATTATGATTATATATATATATATATATATATATATATATATATATATATATGTATATATTTCATCATACAACGTGTGAAAGCACGTGCGATACCATGTCCTCATCAGCCGCCATCCAGGGGTGATAACACAGTTTCGGTAGCTCAAGGCGGTACTGCCACCCCTGGCGCTACCAAGCAGCTTTTGCCACCGGACAGATTATTAAGAGAATCACACACACACACACACACACATATATATATATATATATATATATATATATATATATATATATATATATATATGCGCCAGATCAATTAAATGCAGAGACTACATTGGACGTTTATCTTCATTTTCTGAGTGCAGTTTATGATTTTAAAAAAAGCGTTTACTTTCGGCGGTTGATGTTATTACGCGTTTACAGTAACCGTTTCTTACGTAATCACACGGGAAAGGGGGTTCCACGTGTATTACCTTCATGTCAGGGGTATCCTCGTGGTGTAATGGTTAAAGCGATGAGCTGCGGAATCGTAGTACGCGAGTTCGTACACCAGTCGCGCTATTACGTTCACTTTCGGGCAAATACCCTTGGGAAAGGTATGAACCCCCTTATTCTCCCTCCAGCTATGGGTAAATAGTAGGACGGACTAGGTTCTTCAGCCTTGGGGAGGCAACTAGTCTTGGAGAAGGAAAACTCTGAATTCAAAACCTGTTAAACTCCGCTTAAAAATTGACCTTGTGTCATATCCTGCCCGAGCGGAGGGGTTGGTAAATAGTACCTTCATGTTGAAAACTTTCTCGCTTTCGACCAAATCCAACTTGATGCATATATATATATATATATATATATATAAACCTTAATGATTCTAGCTCCATAGCCTTATATCTTAAAACCCACTCTATTCCTAAATCCAAATTTCAAAAAATTCTTGTTGAAAAAATGACTTACGAAATTGATAAGCCGCGACTACAAAACCATGAAGCCCTACATATAAAAATAAAAACAAAACTAGAATTAATAGAATTAACTTTGAAAATAGAGACAATGTTTTGAAATGCCTTTTTTTTTTTTTTTTTTTGAAAATATTCTATATCTCTCGATGATATAATATTTCCGTTGACAGGGTTCTGTTTTAAATTCTTTCGATGTCATTGGCATCTCAGTTTAATCCAACTTGGCGTTTACGTAATTTTTACAATGTTATAAAAAAAAAAAAACTTAAAACATTTTTGAAAAAACTTAAAACATTTTTGAAAAAACTTAAAACATTTTTGAAAAAACATTTTACTTATACAAACAACCCCCGATGATAGCTAATGAAAGATCCGAAAGTGCCCAGAACAATTTCGACAATTCGTCTCCCAATTCCAACTTGAAACCAAAACATTTGTCAGGAAACATGAAAGGATCTTTATAGAATCATGTACACAAAATGTATATTCCTTATTAATCAAACATGCTTAAATGAAGGACTGCTGCCCAACTACACACACAAACACATACACATACACACACACACACACATATCATCATCATCATCATCATGTCGTGCCGCTAGCACGGATATCTCTGACCCTCTCTCGCCACTTTTCCCTATCGTTCATCTCCTCTGGCAGGTCTTCAGGGCTACATCCCGTATTCTCACATAGCTGCTGTATGTATATTCTAGCTGGTCGTCCTGCTTTTGCCCGGCCATAGGTGGGGGTCCATAGGAGTACATCACTTATGAGCTTGTCTCTGCTTCTCCAGCAGTGTCCTGCGTGTCTGGTTCGTCTAATTTAGATAGCTTTTGTGATGGGAGGCAGATGGCCGTATAGTTGGTGCTTTGTGGGGTGTTGCTGCCAGGATTCATTCAATATTGCTCGCAACATTCTTGTGTAATTGCCGTCTAGCTTCTTCTTCAGCCGTTTAGTTAGCGTCCGAGTGGTGCATCCAGGCAGCAGTATCGACACGATCGCTGCCTGGAAGAAACTGCGTTTCATTTTATCGGTCAGGTCTGATTTCCATATGATCGATAGCCTATTGATAGCTGACCATGCCTTCGTTAGCCGCGTGTCGATGTCTTTTTCGGTTGATGAGATTCTGCTTCCTAGGTAGGTGAATTTGTCTACCAATTTCAGAGAGATTCCGTCAAGTGTAGAAATGTCACCTGTTTGATTAAAGCACATATATTCAGTTTTATTTATTTATATTTTTATTGGGTGTGTTAGTTCCTTTCGTATTTTGATCAAATTCAAATGAACGCTGAGAATTTGAATGACCGATTTGAAAACTGTCAAATTCGTATTATGATTCTATCTATCTATCTATCTATCTATCTTCCCACTCATATTTCTGGTTTGGTTTGGTTTGATGGGTTTTATGGCATATCAACCTTTATATGTTATTTAACGCCAAATCCATTTTTATGTAAATAATCTGTTCTATTTAAAACAATTCAGTTAAGCATAAGTACACAATTTAATTGTCAAAAACATTTCCATTTCAAACTATTCAAGCAGTTATATGTAACAATTCAGTTAAGTGTAAATACAGTTTTAATGTCAAAAAACAGTTCTATTTCAAATAATTCAGTTTAGCATAAGCACGTAGTTTAAATGTAATCATATTTCTGGATGTAAACTGAAAATATAGAGAGGTATAAGCAAAGAGACTTTATAAACAGAGATGGGGATAAAAAGAGAGAGAGAGAGAGAGAGAGAGAGTGTGTGTGTGTGTGTGTGAAGAGATAAATTTGAGTTTGATATCGTGATTTTCTCGGAAAATGAATCACGCGTTTAGAAAGAAGTTTAAAATAATAAAATTCCGCTAAATAAATTGCCGAGTGAAACAGATTCCCAAGACTCTTTTAAATAATGTTTTGCCCTCTGCTTATCAATTTTTTTTATCTGTTTCTTTATTTCTTTATCATAAATATATATATATATATAAAGAAAGTATATATATATATATATATATATATATATATATATATATATATATATATATATATGTGTGTGTGTGTGTGTGTGTGTGTTCTTGTAATTTATTGTTTGCTCAGGCCATGTTTTGACGGCCATATTAGTTTTTGGCAGAGGAAAGTGTCCGAGAAAGACACTTGCATTTTTCTAACCGTCTCGAGATAATGACGAATGAGAAACCTGTTCATTATTTTTTTATTTTATCGATTTTTACGTACCTGATATTTGACATATCCTATTACTAAGATGAGTCAAAAGTTTTGCAATATTTTGGTAGCATGTGCAAGTTTATGGTGCATTGCTTCACTCACGTTGTATGATTCGTGAATTTATAATTTATGAGTTTGAACTTGGCTATAACACCGCTGAGGCAACCAAAAACATTTGGTGTGGTATAGTTAATTATAATACATTGACCAGATCGCCAATCAACTTCCAAGGTCAAGCGGGCCTAAAAGCGTAGATTCCCATACCGTGTACCAAGCCATAGATTGATTGGTTGGTGGTTGGTTGGTTGGGTTTTGTGGCATATCAACTATTATAGGTCATTGCCAAATCCTATTTATACATATATATTAGATATATATTATTTGGTTTAGTTGGGTTTTGTGGCATATCAACTATTATAGGTCATTAAATACCAAATCCTATTTATACATATATATTAAATATATATGATTTGGTTTAGTCGGGTTTTATGGCATATTAACCACTGTTATGCCAAATCCTACATATATATATATATATATATATATATATATATATATGATTTCTAAATACATTTTCGTGATAACATTTTTAAACGACCCGGGGCTTATTTTTTACACACAGTTAAATGGCCTCAAGTATTACGAAATAAAAATCACAATTTAACATCAATCATTTCTTTGCGGACATAGTTTCTTGATAATTTAATTCTAAAATGAGTTAGAACTAAAATGTTTGCACACTAGTATTGCTATTGTTTCTACAGTTGTTGACGACTTCAGTTGAGGGTGACCGGAAGGCTCTTTTTTCAATAGCTACTACACCGAGGTGTAGGACAGAGCGCTACTCCATTCCCTGGATTGCTTCACTTTACGCTTGATCCTTACCTTATAATGCTGAGTGTTATGCAAGGTTGCATCAAGTACCATTTTTTGTCTTTGGTATTGAAACCCGATCTCTCGAGCCATTGTCGAACATTATACTCATTAGACCAAGTTTCTGAACAGTTAAATGGTTTTAACGTTTACGTTGTGTATGATAAAAAGCATAACCAAGTGAAAACCATTCAAACTGCAAACATGAGTGAACTCAAGTCTCATTGAATAACCCATTAACAAGGTCTTGTGCCATTCAACTTCTCTGACGAACGCATCAAGCTGGAAACATACACGTATGTAAGAACAAAATAGATGAATATATCCTAAAAAATACAAATCTCTTCGTGGACCGACTCATTTAAAAATATTTTATTCTATTCTATCTTTGGACCAACAATTAAAGAAATTATATATACGAGGATCATTAAATAAGTTTCTGGACTTTTTCGTGTGGGCACTTTTATTGATAGTACACACATGAAACTCTAGTCTCCTTCGAAGTAATCTCCTCCGGCTGCAATGCAGTTGTACTGTTCCAACAATTTCTGGAAGGCCCTATGGAAGTCCTCTGGTGTGAGCGTGTCAATGACCTTCGACACAGCCTTTTTCATCTCCTCAATTGTCTCATGACGACAGCTCAAGGAATAACCAAAAATCACAGGGAGCAAGGTCTGGACTATAGGGAGGCTGAGGAATTCTATTCAATATTACTCAATTGTTTGCAGACAGTAAAGTGGTTACAAGTATTGCTAGTTAACACTAAATTGTTTTATTCAACACTATTCATTATTATGCACACAATCAAATGGTTTCAAGTATTGCTATGTTATACCAATAATTCAATTTAGGGACATTTTTAAAGAGTTTCAAGCTCTGCCTTTTACAAATGGTTATTTTTATTCAATATTATTCATTCGCTAGCATAGAGTAAAGTAATTCCAAATATTATTATGTATCACTAACAATCCAATTAAACATCAGGGATATCCTCGTGGTGTCATGGTTAAAGTTCTAGACTGCAGAATCGTAATAAGCGAGTTCGAACTCCAATCGCGCTATTACGTTCAATTTCGGACAAATACTCTTGGGAAAGGTATGAAGCCCCTTATCCTCATAGCTATGGGTTAAATTACATCACTGCTGTTCTTCTAGATGGATGGCTTTCTCATTAAATAACCCAAGACGGTATATATGCCATTAAAACAAAGAAACCAAGTCAATTAAACATCAGTCATTTATTTACACACAGTCAAATGATAACACAGTTATAATTCTAACAATTCAATTTAGCGTAAGTGAAAAAATTTAAATGGTTCCAAGTAGAAATTTACTAAGCTTTTTGCATCACTCATTTGTTCGCTCTCAGTTTAAATGTTTAACAAGTCTATTTGACTCGTAGATTTCGATCCTATCAGGTGATACCACTCTGGGTCAGAGTGGAACTGGGAGCAATGGCAATGAAGGAGTACTCTACATTCCCCAAAGTTCCAGCATTACTGGAGTCTCACCATCAGATTGTTTAGTATCATAGCTGGGAAAGTTTTACCCCTCAGCAAAGATGCAGTCGGTGTATTCTACAGTCCCAGCAGACCGGGATGCCAAGCCATAACACTCGGAGAGTATAAGCGACCGAGGCATCTCTCAGTCTAGTGTAATTCACAACCTTCACGACTTTAATAAAAGCACTTGGAGCTGCTAAATTGTGCCTTAAATAAGTCCAAAATATTGCAAAACTTTTGACTCACCCAATTATCATGAATTGTCTTTCTTTTATTTCAAAAATAAATGTCTTCACATGTTCGGAAAGATTCGGAAATGCAAATGAAATTTACAAGGTTCACATTACGTGGTAATAGTTAATGAGTTAAGCTAAGAGGCCAATAATTAGTGAGTTTAATTCTCACTGAATGGTTAATAAATTTGACCTCGTCCTAAGCTTTAATGAAACTGACACAAGAGAAACCGAGAGGATTTCTTTTTTTTTTTTTTTTCAATCTTATAGATCAGCTTGTCAGCGTTGAAATTCGGCATGCAAAACCCAAGCTTTAACCTGGGTTTGAATATCGGCTACAAAATAGTTATTTTCTGAGCTTAGATTAGTCCAGCAAAATATTTTTGTTATAAGCCACACGGTGAAGACCAAATTCATTTGACATGAATATTGCATTATCAGATAAGCTTTTCGACCGACGACCTTTAACGATTTAAAATAAGTAAAAGTAAAGTTAGCGATCGTAGTCGAGGGCGACCGGAAGGCTCCCTTTTCAATAGCTACTACACCGAGATGTAGGGGAGGGCGCTACTCCTTTCCCTGGATTGCTTCACTTTACCCTTGATACATACCTTATATTGCTGAGTGTTAGCAAGGAGGTATCAAAAACCATTTTTAAAGACTTTGGTATGACGCGACCTGAGATTGAACCCAGGTCTCGAGGACCATTGGCGAACACTCTACCAACTACTTTTAAAATAACTGACGGTAATTTTGAGGCGAGTCATTATTTGGTGACTTGACTTGGTTTCTTTGTTTAATAGCGTGAATGGAGATTGAACTTGCTTACTACGATGTGGTAGTCCAACAGGTTAGCCACGACTCTACGAGGATTCCTCCCATCTTAGATAGATAGATAGATAGATAGATAGATAGATAAGAGCACCCATCTCTCTCTTTTACACATTCTCTTTCTTTTTTTCTCTCTCAGTCTCTCTCTCTCTCTCACACACACACACACACTTTCTCGTAGAGTACACACACATACATAAATATTCACAGAATTGATAGATAGATAGATAGATAGATAGATAGGAACAGATTAAGTTAGATAGATAGATAGATAGATAGATAGATATGAACAGACAAAAATAGATAGATAGATAGATAGATAGATTTAAACGGATTGTGTGTATCTGAAACTGACACAATATCTACTCTCCACGTCTTTTGCATAAGACAGAAAGAATTAACAAATGGCAGAAAAAATGACAAGAGAAGAAGAACAGAAGAATAAATGGTAGGGGGGAGAATTGAGGTATTTATTATAGGACGAGAGAAAATAGACAGGTAGAACAATGGTCGCTCAAAAGGAGTAGAATGAATGGAAACAAGCCAACAGGAAACGATACAAACGTAATCGGGGGTGGTAATAAGAAAGAAAGAAAGAAAGAAAGAAAGAAAGAAAGAAAGAAGTGATATTGTCGGCCCTGGGGGTCAGCGATGCAAGATCGGTGGGTGTGTCTGCTGGAAAACGACAAAGCCGCAAAAGCGAATCGAAAATACTGTTCACTGATGTGAGGGCCGTCAAGTGGATCTCTTCACGGCCATCCAACTCTCTCTCTCTCTCTCTCTCTCTCTCTCTCTCTCTCTCTCTCTCTCTCCATAACTGCTTCGGTCGCTCTCCTGCGATACCACTTTACTTCAGTCTTCCACGCTTAATTTCGCAGTCCCTCACCCTTTCTATCCTTCAAATCCCACCCAATTTCTGGCACTTTGTCTGTTTGTCTGTCTGTCTGTCTGTCTCTCTCTCTCTCTCTCTCTCTCTCTCTCAATCTCTCTTTTCTGTACGTCACTACATCATTCAACATATATATATATATATATATATATATATATATATATATATATATATATATATATATATATAAATGCTCGTCCAATATATTTGTCGATTATTATTTTCCGAAAGAAATACCATCATACATGAAAGTCGGATACTCCGAGCCGGTTACTGAAACAGAGAGAACAAAAATCTGATGATAATAAGAAAGAAAGAAAGAAAGAAAGAAAGAAAGAAAGAAAGAAAACAAAGGAATGTAAAGAAAACAAGAAGAAAATCGAAAAAAACAACAAAGAATCTCGAAGACAAAGAAAAGGAAGAAAGAAAAATTAAGGAAAAAATGTGTCTAAAAGTGATAAAAAGGAAACAAAAAAACAATAAGTACTATGAAATAATTTAAAAAATGAAAAAAAAAAAACTAATAGAAAGAGCAATAGGAAAAAGAATAGAAAGGAATGAAGAGGATGCGAGAAACAGGAGCAGAAAAAGAAAAAAGAAGAAAAAACAGAAATCACAAAAGAAAAAAAAAACAACATTAAAAAAACGCAAACATAAAAATGGAATCAGCAGCAGCAAAAATATTAAAACAAAAATATTTTTAAAAAGATAAAGCGAAAACAAAAAAAAAAATATTGAAAAAATATGCAAAACTAAGCACCAGGCCGTATATTAGAGAGCGGGAAAAAATATATAAACGCAGACGACAGTAAATGTAAGCGCAAAAGAAGAAAAAAAATGAAAGGAGCAGGCGTGAAAATAAATCGAATAATAATTAAATAAGCTTGCAAATAATAAAAAGCAAGAAGCAGGGAAGACGTCATTGAGCGTAATCTGTGATCTCGCGAGAACTAGAATTAACCTGTGCGAGATGTTGCAGTGACAAGAAATGAGGAAAACGGACGAAGAAAAGTATGAAGAGAAATATGATATGAAGAAAAGGCTTTTGGACGAAAAATACACTGCACCAATCAGTTTAAAACTGAAAAGAAATGTTTGATGAGTGACTCTTTGGAAGTGGAATAGCAAATAAAAAAAATCTCGAATAGTCATTTAGATTTTTTTCTTCTTCTTGGCCTTGGTTGTATTTTGTAAGAAACTCCGTTTTTTTATGCGCATGCGTTGTGATATTTTCATTTCGATGATACCGAACAGCCATTTTTGTGCATTCATTAATTACTTCGTGATTTGCTCATCTTTCTCCAGAATTTCAACCTGTTTTTCCTTCCATCTTGTTTTTCCTGTCAATATATGTTCATATTTACTAAATTTGGAAGATGAACAGTTTTCCAATAATCTATAAAGTAATCTGTTATATGCCGGGTATTTACCCTTGGTGCATCTTTCGGGCAATGAAAGTGCCCAACTCCTCTCAAAGTAAAATACAGCAGATTTTCTTGGGTTACATGGTACAAGTGTCAAATAAAAGGTCTAAACGATATGATTCAACAAAGACAAATAAGAGACAATGACGCGATTTTTTGTTAAAAAAAACTTGCCAGGAAAATCGGCATTAAAATCCCTGGCTTTAATTTGAACTCTTGCACTGGCACCCTCAGCAAATGCAAAATTTCCTTGTCGCCTCCTTTTTATTCTATATATATATATATATGTGTGTGTGTGTGTGTGTGTGTGTGTGTGTGTGTGTGTGTGTGTGAAGAAAAATTGACAACAAGTAATCCAAATAAAAAGGGGGGATTTATAGAGAAACAAAGTCGACACTTCACAAATTGTCGGATTGCTATCCATTATTTTCTTCCATATATATATATATGATTTCATAAATAACTCATGCAAGACAACATTCTTTAAATTTGCGAAACCCCAGATAATGCCTTATACAGAGCCCGAAAGCGCTCGGACAATTTCGGTAAATTCATCTACTAACTCCAACCTCAGACCAAAACACGTGTTAGGATCTTTATAAAATTATATAGACACGTGTCTTTATTATTTAATCAAACCTGCTTAAAAGAACACACACACACACACATGCACACACACTTATATATATATATATATATATATATATATATATATATATATATATATAATGCTTAAGATATTGTTTTTTTATGTTATTTTAAAGTATATTTCGCCCCACATGAAAAGAGAAGTTTCAAAAGAGCTTCAACCGGTAAAAAACTTACAATTCAAGTTTCAAGAATTTATCCAGATACAGAGTTATGAACGGGATGAACTTGGTTTAAGTTGAAATATTCTTATCTTCATACCAGAGACAGAGAGAGAGAGAGAGAGAGAGAGAGAGAGAGAGAGAGATAGAGAGAGATAGACAGATAGACAGAGAGACAGACAGGCAGACAAAGCTAGAGACAGACAGACACAGAGACAGAGACAGAGAGACAGACAGACAGACAGTCAGAAACAGAGAGACAGAGAGAAAGAAAAGAAGACAGCACAAGGCGTGGAACATTTTAGAGAAAAAAATAATTTAAAAAATATAAATCTCTTTGTGGACCTATTCATTTTAAATTATTCATTTTTTCGCTTATTGGGCCAACAAAAAAAAGAAAAATTATATATATATATATATAATTTTTCTATATATATATATATGAGACGTGTCAAATCCTAACTCCACCGAAGATCAGTAACCTGAAGCCTAGAGTCGGGAGTCTTTATCCTCTTTTTATAGCCGAAAATTATTATAATAGGGAATGTGGGGTATCCCTTCATTGCCATAGCTTCCGGGTCCACTCTGGACTGGACTGGACTGATAGCACCTGATAGGGCCCTATCTATGGGTCATATAAAACTAATATGCGTACTTATACAAAACTGAATCGTTTGAAATAGAACTGTTTTGACATTTAACTGTGTGTAAACAAAAACTTCACTTATACTATACTTAATTGTTTGAATTTGAACTGTTTGACTAAACTGAATAGCTTGAAATAAAAATGTTTCTGACAATTAAACTGATTACTTATGCTAAACTGAATTGTTTGAAATAGAACTGTTTATTTCTATAAAAATGTATTTGGCATTAGATAACCTACAAGAGTTTATGTGCCATAAAACCCAAATAAACAAACAAACAATTGAGAAGGTATCTGTAATGATTTTGACAGTCAGTCTTTAGCTTCCGAGAATGAGAGGGAGAGAGTCCGACCGTCTTTTTATAGATAAATGGTGGAACAAGTACTTCCGTTTTTCTTACAGAATGGCTGAACTGCAACTTCATGTTTTTTAAATCTCAAGACCCAAATTACAGCATTATATTCTATGATATATTAAATGACCCTGCTAGAGGTCATATGTTTCCCGCCCTTGTGATTTTCAAATAAACTACTGTTAATTCTTCCTTGTTTTGGTCCTATCTTTGAATGATCCCTTCACGTAATATTTACCACCACCTGCAGATCCTTTCCTCTTGAAAAGTAGGGACAAAGTAGAATTATATAGATATATACCAAACCCTCCGTTCAGGCAGGATATATGACACAAGGTCAATTTTTAAGCGGAGTTTAGCAGGTTTGAATTAAGAGTTTTTCCTTCTCCTAGACCAGTTACCT
>OY757937.1:9511048-9533548 GCA_963585895.1 Sepioteuthis lessoniana
TTCTTTCTTCTTCAGCTTGTCCATTGTTTCTTTCTATCTTTCTTCATATCATTTTTTTCTTTCTTTTTCATTCATTCCGTTTTTATTCCCTCCGATAAATTCTATTCCTTTCTTTCTTTCTTTCTTTCTTTCTATTCGTTTTCCCTCGAAGTTTTATTCATCTATTTATCTATCTATCTATCTATCTATGGTGGGTGTCCTCGTGGTGTAATGGTTAAAGCGATGGACTGCGGGATCGTTGTAAGCGAGTTCGTACTCCAGTCGCGCTATTACGTTCACTTTCAGGCAAATACCCTTGGGAAAGGTATGAACCCCTTATCCTCCCAGCTATGGGTTAAATAGTACCACAACGGTTCTTCTAGGAGAATGGCTTTGGTATTAAATAAGCTACAAAGGTTGATATGCCATTAAAAACAAAGAAACCAAACTATAGAAACCAAACCATCTATCTGTCAATCTATAGATCCTTTCTTTTTCCTTAAGTTTGTCCAGTGTTTTTGTAAGTTCTTTCTTTCTGTGTATCCATCTATTTTGCTGTCTTCATTTTTTCATTAAGCTCGTTCAGTTTTTATTTCATCCTAACTTCCTTCATACTATTTCCTCTTTCTTTTTCATTCGTTCCTTCTTTCTTTCTTTCTATCTTTCTTTTTGCTTATCTATTTGCTTATATATTTATTCATTTATTTATTTATTTATTCCTAAAATTTGTTTTCTTTCTTTATTTTCTTTCTTGACTAGTCTTTCTTACCCCTCCTTTTATATCCTCTTTCTGTCTTTTATTTTTCTTTCTTTCTTTCTTTCTTTCTTTCTTTCTTTCTTTCGTCATATGATTTCCCTGCGAATAAAAAAAAATTGTTTCATTTTTTGCATTTATTCTTTTCATTGTTGTTTAACCTATTTTTCTATTTGTCCATCTTCCCGCCATTTTTCTTTTCATCATTTCTTTCTTTATTGTTAAGGCAAGTCTTCTTACGTTTTTCTGCCTCCTGCGTCTCCGCTGATTTTTATGGCTATCCAACCGAATCTGGCAAGATTCTTATGGCTAAATAATTATCTCCAAGACACGAGACACAAATGAGACAAAGATGACCGCGACCTCAAACAATAATCTCACACGTATTAAAAAAAAAAGTCCTCCTTACTTTATTTTCATTTTACTCGTCGCAATCATATCTATTTTAGAAAAGAAATGCCTAACATATTTGGAAAAAAATCTTAAAAACAGCAGTCCAATATTTATTATATTTTATATAGAATCTTTATGTAAATATATATATATACAAATATATATTTCAATACATATGTGTGTGTTTGTGTGTGGGGTGTGTATATATGATTGTGTGATTTTATATTTTATATATCATATAAGCAGTAGTTATTAAATACATAGATCATACGTATATATATATATATATATATATGGCAGTCTTACAAACACACATACCCAGATACATATATATATATATATATATATACGTATGATTTCATAAATCTGCATGATTACATATATGTATGTATGTATGTATCAATGTGTTGTATACGGTCACCTTAATTTAATGATATATATCACTTATATTAATATCTGAGATAAAAAATCAATATATATATATATATATATATATATATATATATATATATATATATATATATATATATGTATGTATTCACTATTTCATATGAAGATCTTACTAATATATAAGCATAATTTCATTTTATACTTCGTGTTATGAATATTTACTTATGATATATATATATATATATATATATATATATATATAATGTAAATTTATGAATATATAATGATAAAACATAAAGTGAATACGTACTTATATAGAAAAATAAGATTATATGATAACTAATTGCTTTTATACTTGTAAAATATATTATTTATATTATTATATATACATATACGTGGAAAACATTAAAAGACTTTTTTGTCTAGTAGTTATATTAGTTAGCCTCAAACAATTTTTAATAAAAAGTTAATTTTTTCTACATAAAACTTTCAATGACTTTTTCATTACTAATTGAATATCATACAATTAAAATGAGTATAGTTAGGTATTGTTTATTGCCAAACTCTAAAGCATTGAAACTGTATAACCAAGAAAAATCAAGTTTATTTTGAAAATATATTTATTACATAGAATTTATGCCTTATTTTGGGACTACTGCATTTTCATATTTTGGAGGTTCAATGCTGCGGGTTTTGGTAATAAATAATACTCGATGTTATCCGTTTTGAGCATATAGATTTTCTTTAGAAATGATAAAACCTTGCAATAGTTGGATTCATTTTTTTATAAAAACTTTAGGACAAGTGGGTTTATCTATGGTCATCTTGGTTGGTTGGTTGGTTGGGTTTTTATGGCATATCAACATGTGTTGGTTATTTAAAGCCAAATCCATTTTTATACAAATAAACAGTTCTATTTCAAACAAATCAATTTAGCATGAGTACAGAGTTTATTTGTCAAAGACATTTCTATCTCAAGATATTCAGTTCCGTCAAACAGTTCAAATTCAAACCATTCAGTTTTTTATAAGTATAGATTTTGTTTATACACAGTTAAATGTCAAAACAGTTCTATTTTAAACAATTCGGTTTAGCTTAAGTACAGTTTCAACGTGAAAACAGTTCCATTTCAGTTTAGCATTAGTACGCAGTTTAAATATAAGTACACAGTTTAACTCTCAAAATATTTCTATTTCAAGCAATTCAGTTTTGTCAAACAGTTCTAATTCAAACAATTCAGTTTAGCATGAGTACGCAGTTCAGTTCCATTTGACCCATAGATAGGACCCGATTAAGTGCTACCACTCCGGACCAGAATGGACCTGGGAACAATAATAATGAAGGGGTGCTCTGCGTTCCCCAAAGCCCCGGTATCATTTAAACCTCACTATCAAATTGTTTAGTGTCATATCCAGGACACTTTTTGTGGGGTCTTTCCCCTCTGCAGAGGTGCAGTCTGTGTATTCTGCAGCACCAGCCGACTTTAAAAAGCTTATGTATTTTGAATTCTAAAAAAAAAGGGAACCCTTCCTTTCGGTCTCGTCTTAACAGTGAAAAATACTGTTATAAAAAAAAAAGCAGTAATGAAGAAATAGACTGGGTAGTGACCGACGAAAAACAGGTTTGGGAGAACTAGAACGAAAAAAGAAATGAAGAAAAAAAATTATCGTAAACCAGAAGAATCTCCACTTGTCCTCTTATTTCCAAGCCCTCCAACCCTTGTACCAATCCGTTGGGGTTTCTACAGAACAATAGGTACCACCGTCACCTTCATGTTCCTTAGCTTTTTTAGTTCTCTTTCTGAGGTCGAAATGTTAATCTCTTTTCGCTTTTTAAAAACTTTACTCCGTGGTCTAACGGGAAGGTAAAGTCCACTATTCGGCAGGTTCTCTTTTTTCTTCTTCTTTTTTTTTTTTTTTTTTTGTTAATTATCACTTGGTCTGATCGTCTGGCCGAAATTAGGCTGTGGTTTTGGTTTTTGTTTTTGTTTGGTTTGGTTTGGTTTGGTTTTATGGCATATCGACTATTGTGGGTCATTTAATGCCAAATCCCTTTTAAACATAAATCAAATATCTGATCTCAAAACACATTTTGAAGATAACATTTTTAAACAAGTCTGAGCTCGTTTTTTTTTTTTTGCACACAGTTAAATTATTTCATTTAATTTGAAACAATTCAGTTTAGCATAAATATATTCTTGTTTACACACTTTTAATCATTGATTTGAATACATTTTTGTTTACACACAGTTAAATCAAAAAACAGTTCTATTTCAAACAATTTCGTTTAGCATGTCAACAAAGTAAAATGGTTCTATGTATTGTTATTTATCACTAACAATTCATTTGTTTACACACGGTTAAATGTAAGAACAGTTAATTTCAAACAATTCAGTTTTGTGTAATTACATAGTTTTGTTCTATTTGACCTATAGATAGGACCCTATCAGGTGCTACCACTCAGGGCCAGAATGGATCTGGGAGTGATGGCAATGAAGGGGTACTCTGCATTCCCGAAAGCTCCAGCATTATTGGAACCTCACCATCAGATTGTTTAGTGTCATATGCAGGACACTCATTTGGGGTTTTTATCATTCTGCAGAGGTCCAGTCGGTGTATTCTACACCGAACGGGACAAATATTTTCTCAAGTAATCATAACACACACACATATATATATATATATATATATAATTATGGTTAAAATTTGATACTCCGCATTCACCAAAGCTCCAGCATTACTGGAACATCCCTATCAGATTGTTTAATGTCATATCCAGGACACTCGTTGGGGGTTCTTTCCCCTCTGCAGAGATGCTTTGGTCACGTGATTAGACGATCCGTTTGTATTTCAACATCCCCGAGAACTTCATGCGTCTCTTTTTCTCGGGCGGATTTTGGGTTGTGCATAAACCACTTATTCGTATATTCATCGTCACCCTTGCACAATTCCCAATTGATCACCTTGCCCACCCAGTCATATCTTATACTCTTTTGTGCTAATTTGCTGATGTCTTTTTCATTATTATTTTGCTTCCTTTGGGTTTTTATATCAGCGTTTGATGGTTGTCTTTCACCAGAGTCTCAGTGACAGCAAGGCTTCGCAGGTTTCCAGGACTATTCTCAGTTTTCTTGCCGATCTTAACAATACTGTGGTCTGGATGATCTCAATTCTTCTTCTAATCTTCAGTTCTAGTTTCTTCTTTCCGGCCTTTGAAGACTATTCCAAGTACTCCAACTACCGTTGATATCACCATCATCTTCATGTTCAACAACTTTTCCAGCTCTTTGGTAAAATCCTAATTGTATTGTAACTGATATGTTCAAGTTAACAGAAAAAGGTGAAAAACACATGGATAAGGAAAAAGGTTTTATTACAAAAGAAACCATGAACGAATAACCAGTACTTGACAGGTGGCATTCACTGGAGTCTGAGTGACAAAAAGTCTCCTCAAATCTCCAGGACTTTTTTCAGTATTGTGGTTGATCTTAGTAATGCTGTAGTTTGGATGGTCTCGGCACGTCTTTCTTTCTTTCTTTCTTTCTTTCTTTCCCTGATTTTATTTACTTTCTTTCTTTCTTTCATTTTTTCTTTCTTTCACTGATTTTCTTTTCTTTCTTTCTTTCTTTCTTTCTTTCTCTGATTTTATTTACCTTCTGTCTTTCTTTCTTTCTTACTTTCTTTCTTGCTTTCTTTCTTTCTTTTTTTTTCTTTCATGCTTACTTTCATTCTCTGATTTATTTACCTTCTTTCTTTCTTTCTTTCTTTGATTTTATTTACCTTCTGTCTTTCTTTCTTTCTTACTTTCTTTCTTTCCTTTTTATTCTTTCATGCTTACTTTCATTCTCTGATTTATTTACCTTCTTTCTTTCTTTCTTTCTTTCTTTCTTTCATTTTTTCTTTCTTTCTCTGATTTTATTTACCTTCTTTCTTTCTTTCTTTCTTTCTTTGATTTTATTTACCTTCTGTCTTTCTTTCTTTCTTACTTTCTTTCTTTCTTTCTTTCTTTCTTTCTTTTTTCTTTCATGCTTACTTTCATTCTCTGATTTATTTACCTTCTTTCTTTCTTTCTTTCTTTGATTTTATTTACCTTCTGTCTTTCTTTCTTTCTTACTTTCTTTCTTTCTTTCTTTCTTTTTTTCTTTCATGCTTACTTTCATTCTCTGATTTATTTACCTTCTTTCTTTCTCTCTTTCTTTCTTTCATGCTTACTTTCATTCTCTGATTTTATTTACCTTCTTTCTTTCTTTCTTTCTTTCTTTGATTTTATTTACCTTCTGTCTTTCTTTCTTTCTTTCTTTCTTACTTTCTTTCTTTCTTTCTTTTTTTTCTTTCATGCTTACTTTCATTCTCTGATTTATTTACCTTCTGTCTTTCTGTCTTTCTTTCTTTCTTTCATGCTTACTTACATTCTCTGATTTTAGTTACCGTCTTTCTTTCTTTGATTTTCTTTACCTTCTTTCTTTCTTGCTTTCTTTCTTTTTTCATGCTTAATTTCATTCTCTAATTTTATTTACTTTCTTTCTTTCTTTCTTTCTTTCTTTCAGTCACTCTTTATTTCATACTTTTAGGGATTTTTTTCGATTCTTTTTCTTTTTTCTTTCCTTTCTTTTTTTTCGGTTATTCTTTCAATCGTTGTTTCTTTTTAGTCATTGGTCTTCTTTTTTCCTTTTTCTTTTTTTTATTCCTTTCTTTCTTTCATTTAACCATTATTTTTCTTTCTTTCTGTGTTTCTTTAGTTTGGCTAAAAAAAAATTACCTACAATATACTCCATAACCCTTGTTATTTGTCAGCAAGTTTATTTACTGTTGTTTTGTTATCGTCTTTTTTTTTACCAGCTGATGCGTAAGATATATAGTTCGAATTTTACAATGTTCTTATCAGTCATTTTGCTTGACGCGCCACCTACCGCCAGTATAAGTAGTTAAGCAGTAATGAGGCTGACACCTTCTTACGCAAACTAAAAAACTAAAAAATAATGATTGTCAAATAAAAGCATTTGATATAATTTTTTTTAAATCACGACAAAAAAAAAAAAAACTCAAGTTAGAATTTTGACCTTTTCACGCCTTTTGGTTTAATTGTTTATTTTTGGTTTTTCGATTCAGTGCGCATGCGTCGCTATGGCAGCATCAGAGTTGAGCGACAATTTTGAGACGTACTTTCGGTGCACTTCTCGGCCCGTCACGTTTGGCTTGGATTATCGTAGAGAAAGGGTCTTGAGAGTAAGAAGGAGAGAACTGTGTGAAGGAAAATAGAGAAAGAAACAGATTAAGTGGATATTCTTTCAAAAGCCGAGAAACTGGTATATGTTTGTTTGTTTTGTTTTTTTTTTATCCGAAAAGAGGATTTTATTACAAAAAAAATCAAAATCTCCTTAAATGTAAGTTGACAGGCAGACAGACAGACAGACAGATTCTCTGTGTCTCTCAGTCTTTCTCAGACACACATATACACGTATAGGAAGATAGATATGAACAAACTGAGATAGATAGATAGATAGATAGATAGATAGATAGATATGAATAGACTGAGATAGATAGATAGATAGATAGATAGATAGATAGATAGATAGATAGATAGATAGATAGATAGATATGAACAGACTGAGATAGATAGATAGATATATAGATAGATAGATATGAACAGAGAGGAGATAGATAGATAGATAGATAGATAGATAGATAGATAGATAGATAGATAGATAGATAGATAGATAGATAGATAGATAGATATGAACAGACTGAGATAGATAGATAGATAGATAGATAGATAGATAGATAGATAGATAGATAGATATGAACAGACTGAGATAGATAGATAGATAGATAGATAGATAGATAGATAGATAGATATGAACAGACTGAGATAGATAGATAGATAGATAGATAGATAGATAGATAGATAGATAGATAGAAATAGGCACGCACATAGATAGATAGATAGATAGATAGATATGAACAGAGTGGAGATAGATAGATAGATAGATAGATAGATAGATAGATAGATAGATAGATAGATAGATATGAACAGACTGAGATAGATAGATAGATAGATAGATAGATAGATAGATAGATAGATAGATATTTGTAGGTAGGCAGGTTGAGATGTACATACTAGGATAAAAAAAATAAAGTGAGATAAGTAAGTAAAGAGACTGAAAACAAACAAACAAACAAAGGGATCGTCGTTTTCGGAACAGCGGACGCAAAATGAACAAGGGAATCGCTTTCATGAGAAAAGTCTAAGCCAAAACCGAGACAGAAATTCACGGAAATGTTCGTGTAAACGTTGTTTGCCGCATCCAACTCACTTGAACGGATTCTACAAAAAATGTCTGCCATATTTGTTTGTATGAAACAAAACGCAACATTCGCATCCAAACCATCTCTTGCAAATCAACAATCAAAATAAATCCGTCAACGTTCATTTTATTTTTGAACAGTAACAACTATATTACAAAAAAATAAAAATATCTCGCCGATTTAAACACATATACCCACCGCTCTCTCTCTCTCTGTATATATATATATATATATATATATATATATATATATATATATATTTGACTATATATATATATGTATTTTACAGTATTTTTTTTTTCATCATACAACGTGTGAAAGCACGTGCGATACCCTAACTTCATCAGCCGCCAACCAGGGTGATAACCAGGTGCCCGTGGTGTAGTCGTTATCGCCGTAGGAAATGAACACGCCGATACGAGTTCAAATCCTGGACAAGACTGATTGCATTTCACATTGCACTAATACCCTTGGGAAAGGTATGAATCCAATTATTCTCCCTCCAGCTATGGGTAAATAGTAGGACAGACTAGGTTCTTCAGCCTTGGTGAGGCAACTAGTCAAGAAGAAGGAAAACTCTGAATTCAAACCTGTTAAACTCCGCTTAAAAACTGACCTTGTGTCATATCCTGCCCGAGCGGAGGGGTTGGTAAATAGTACCAGGGTGATAACACAGTTTCGGTAGCTCAAGGCGGTACTGCCACTCCCGGCGCTACCAAGCAGCTTATATATATATATATATATATATATATATATATATATATATATATAGTCATACTTATATATATATATATATATATATATATATATATATAGTCATACTTATATATATATATATATATAGTCATACTACCTTACCGCAAAAATCATGACCTGGAGTGGTAACACCTGAAAGAGTCCTATCTATGAGTCAAGCAAAACAAACCGTGTGCAAACAAATGACTGATGTTGAATTGTGACTGTTATTTAACAATACTTGGAACGATTTAACTGTTAACAAAAAGAGCCCAGGCTCGTTTAAGAATGTTATCTACAAAACGTGTTTACAAATCATATATATTTGATATATATGTATGAACAGGATTTGGCATTAAATAACCTACAATGGTTGATATGCCATAAAACCCAACCATACCAAATCATATATATTTAATATATATGTATAAAGATGATTTGGCATTAAATAACCTACAATGGTTGATATGCCATAAAACCCAACCAAACTAAATCATATATATATAATATATATCTATAAAGATGATTTGGCATTAAATAACCTACAATGGTTGATATGCCATAAAACCCAACCATACCAAATCATATATATTTAATATATATGTATAAAGATGATTTGGCATTAAATAACCTACAATGGTTGATATGCCATAAAACCCAACCAAACTAAATCATATATATATAATATATATCTATAAAGATGATTTGGCATTAAATAAGCTACAATGGTTGATATGCCATAAAACCCAACCATACCAAATCATATATATTTAATATATATGTATAAAGATGATTTGGCATTAAATAACCTACAATGGTTGATATGCCATAAAACCCAACCAAACCAAATCATATATATATATATATATATGAACAGGAATTGGCATTAAATAACCTACAATGGTTGACATGCCATAAAAACTTTAAACCAAACAAAACTAACAAATCCTTGGAGATGACCGTTGATTGAGGAAAGAGTGGGTAATGAATGTACGAAATTATTACGATATTCTTACAATATTAGAATACGACCAGAAACTAAAATATAGCAATTTATCAGTAGATTTAACTATTGATAAATTGCTATATTTTTCTAATATTTTAGTATTTTTAAACATATAATTTAAAGAATTTTAAATTCCAAAATGTGTATTTCATCACTTGTTCCGGATATGATTTCTGTATCAAGTGCTAAAGACATTTGAAAATGTCTGCTCTAAATCATTTATTTTATTGTTTGTTGTAGCTTTTGTTGGTTGACTGGTTGGTTTTATGGCATGTAAACTCCTGTTGGGCTATCTTATGCCGAAGTCAGTCTTTATTCAAGCAGTTTTGAGTGACTATTCCTAATAATAGTAATAATTTGCTAACAATTATATGGTTTCAAGTATTCCTTTCAATACAATTACATGCTATTAATAACTATTTCCATTTAATAACAAAACCATTTTTTGTGCGCAGTCATATATTATCAAGTGTTTTTATCCAGTACAAACAGTGGAAGTCATCGTGACGTAATCGCTAATGTACTAAACTGCGACATCGTAGAAAGCGAGTTCGAATCCCCTTATCCCCCTAGCTATGAGTTAAATAGTACCATCATTGTTCTTCTATAAGGATAGCTTGATCTGTCGTTAAGCAAAGAAACCATACTAAATCATTGCCCAGTCAACTAGGGCTGTAGAATTCACCGATTGCACCTCTGCAGAGGGGTAAGACTCCCTCAACGAGTGTCCTGAATATGACAATAAACAATCTGATTGTGAGGTTCCTGTAATGCTGAAGTTTTGGGGATTGCAGAGTACACCTTCATTACCATCACTCCCAGGTCCACTCTGATAGGGTCCTATCTATGGGTCAAATAGAACTAAATAGCATACTTATGCTAAACTGAATTGTTTGAAATGGAACTGTTTTTGACATTGAAACCTACTCTAAACTGAATTGTTTCAATTAGAACTGTTTGACTAAATCGAGTAGCTTGAAATAGAAATGTTTTTGACAATTAAACTGTGTACGTATGTAAACTGAATTGTTTGAAATAGAACTTTATTTGTATAAAATGGATTTGGCATTAAATAACCCTCATAGGTTGCTATGCCATAAATCCGAACAAACAGACATATCAAACCAATACAAATAATTACCCAAAACATCTATTTAACCCATGCATGAAAATACAACTGGTGCTTCCACTCTAAGTCTGAGTGAACCCAGGATTAATGGCAGTGAAAGGTCGACTTCACACGTTGTATATTTACATTTGAAAGCCGGTTAGTATGGATTTCGTGAACAGTATATGCAGCTGAGTAGCAAAGTAAACAAGATAGAGGGGAAAATAATAAAACGTGCATTGGGCCGGAATTGTAAAGTGTGGGCGCCAGAAAAATATATAATTACGGAAGTTTTCGACTCTACAGTTAGTCGGAGTCGGCTGTCAGCAGAGTTAAGACGTCACGCCGTTTTAGGCGTCAGCAGTGGTCAGCGGTCCCTGGGTTGAGAAGCCGAACCTGTATCAGCTTCCATAAAAAAGCACGAAGAAGCAAAGCGCTGAATATATGTATCGCAACGTGGTGTCGATCACAACAGTTCCTGACCGTCCCTCTCTCTCTCTCTCTCTCTCTCTCTCTCTCGCTTCCTCTCTTTCTTTATCTCTCTTTCATGCAGCCATTTCATCACGACATTCGTAAATAAGGGGTGTATATTTTTATGTGTCGTTGTCACTTGCACCCCTGCTATACGGCACACATTCCCCAATACTCTTAAAATAAAGCTTCTCTTTATTAAGATTACTAGGAAGATTCTTTTAATGGAAGCTTATTTCTCTTCAAGAAATACAAGTGGTGTATATCACAGCACATCTCTGACAAGATTCTGTGGTAGTATATATATATATATATATATATATATATATATATATATATATCAGATGTATATATTCAATTCATGGAATTTAGACTGCGACCCCTGGGTTTCAAGGAGTTTTTTGCAAAACTACAATCATCAGGCAGTTAAGAAAATGGAATATATATATATATATTATTATTATTATTATTATTATTAATATATCATAGCTCTATTCTAGATATTGAGTACTCTCGATATTATATTGCATTTGGTTCGACACAAACCCACAAAGTGATTTAGTGACAACCAACACTTTTATAATGTTATATATATATATATATATATATATATATATATATATATATATATATTAAATTCACTGGACTTCAGACTTGTCGACGCAGGATAACCTGTGGATCTATGCCGTGAAACTCAAAATGTGGAGTTTTTTTTTTTTCTGTTTTATTTTACATTGAGCACTGTAATTTACTGATTAAAACTCTCTTCGCAGTCAATCTTAATTATAATTCCATATATATATATATATATATATATATGTACACACACATATACATATGTGTGTGTCTTTGTGTGTGCGTGTGTGAATGTGTGTGTGCGTGTGTGTGTATGTGTGTGTGAGTGTGTGTGTGTGAGTGTGTGAGTCTGCCTGTGTGATTTATGTATGTGCATTATTATCATTAGTAGTAGTAGTATTATCGTCTCTTCCTTTTCAATATTAATATAGTAAGACTAATTTATAGTACGACATTAGGAGCATATTAGTCATACTATACTTGATTTGTTTTTTCTATCTATTCATCGTCATTATCACTAATGATATTTACAATAATATTTGTCATAGTTTTAACACTAATATCAGCTTCACAGAAAGTATATTTATAAGCACAAATGTCAAAATCGCTTTTATTAGTATATTTCATTATATTGACTCTGTTCTTCTTCGTTATTCATTTTTTTACCAATCATTATCAATCGTATTATTATCGACGTTCTTATCTTCGTTTTCACTATTATTACAGATTCCATATTTCTTCTTTCCTCTCTGTCTGCTGAAACATTTTTCGTTTAATCTTTTTTGCTTATTTTTCTTTCTTCTGTGTTCTTTGGCAATGTCTTTTCCCTTGTGTTGACAGATGCGAAGGCACACTGCTTGACGTGTAACCTGTATTTCTGTGAATACAGTTTCCTGAACGTCTGGAGAAGACAGATAGAGTCTTAAGTGGAACCAGATCATTTCACTGTTTAAAAGATTTTAAAAAAAGAATTAACCCAAAAAAAATCGAATTTTTAACAACAAATAAAAAACGAATGTGAAGAAATGAGTGGAGACAATCAATCTGAATAAGTGGGAAACATTAAAAAAAAAGATGAATGAAAAGAATTATAATGAAGAATCAGTTAAGAAATGGGCGAAAGTGAAAGTAAAAGCAGAAACCTAAAAGGAAAATAAAGAATAAAAGATGTGAGACTATGAAAAAGAAAGAGGATGAGAAAAAATAAGAACGAGATGGAGGGGTGAGAAAGAGAGGTATGAAAAAATCATCAAGGTAACAGGAGGGTGAGAGAGAGGGAAAAAGGATTACAAAGAGAGGGAAAAGGGGGAGAGGCGTGATAATAGTCACTATGAATTTAATGGCATTGGATTGGAGAGAAATGACTAGAACGGTTCTCACAAAAGAAAAATACGACATGACACGCTAAGCCAAAGAAACTGAGTCTACGACACGATACAATAAGAATGGCGGGAAAGAGGTTGAAGGGAAAAAATCAGCGGGAACCCGGATGGGGGTAAAGAAGAAGGGAGAGGAATTGAGTATCTACACTAAACTGTGCAGAGAAGGAGATGGAAGAAAAAAACAACAATGGCATACCATCAAACAAGAAGTTATGCTCTCTGAAAAAAATGCTTGCATTTGCACACACGCAAACACAAATTGGAACATACTCATACACACACGCGCGCACGCGCAAAGACACATATGTATATTTACACAAACATCAATGTGCGTACATACATATGCTCCCACACATACATACGCACGACCACGGCCACAAACACACATATATCCATTTATTTGTATTTGTAAAAGTGTATCTGCGAGTGTGTCCAGGAAAGGCTGGATGAATAATGTCTCTAATCGTTATTGGTTGGATTTCGTTTCGGGGCGAATTAAGTGCCTGGACAAAGAAAATTATATTTAAGAATCTTCTGTATACAATAGACAAGAAACCGTTATTCTATTTGTCTTTACATTTGTTTGAAGGTATGACAATTTAGACGGTAATACAAAGAAGAAACTCGTAAAAAAGATCTAGTTCCAGTTAAGTGACCAAGAATTGGTATCAAGCCCCGAGTCAATAACGATTACACAATCCAGTTCAGAATCAAATCCAGAAAGGGAAAAGTTCCAAATAGAAAATCTAATCTCAACAAGATGTTCTTTTTCATTGAAGGAAACGTCAACATTAAACGACTTACAACAGTTAGGTGTTTATACTTATAAGAAGATTGTTACGTTGATGGTCCTTGGTTTCGGACAAAAAGTGATTTATATCAAAGAAAATCCAACAAAATTATCAAAAAAAATTTTTATATACCTATACACAAGACATGGTATTAATTAATAAATAATTTTTGTCAAATATTCATCATTGGTAACTCACTAAGCTTTTTGCTTAGATGTGGTACAAGGCCATATGAAAGGGGCACCCAATGAGACTCGAACTCACTCGTGTTGGTTTGCTAGTCGAGCTTGCTAACCATTACAACACCAGTATTACATCATCTTATAGACGCGTATACAGGCGTATTTCTTCCATGGTCAGTCTAGAAATTAATAAACTTGATATTTCTTTCTGTGTGCTTGGTAATTCTGATTTGAAATCATTTGTTGACCTTGAATTTTGGGTCAAATTTCAAGACAAGATGGCGGCAACTTTTAACAGGAAGACCCCCATGATACGAAAGCCCCTACTCCTCTGATATGAATCCTTGTAATTAATGAACACCTCACCCACTATGACAACCCAGTTCCGTGGAGGAATTAAAGGAACTGTTGAGAACAACAGATTTTGACGATCCGACTGGAAACAATGTTAATTGGAAACTTCCACTCACGCAGACGTCGGCTGTCAGGCTAAGTGAATATATATATATGTATATATATATATATATGTGGGGGGGGTGCGTTGCAGTTCATCACATTAGCTACAACACCAAGGTTATCCCTTATAGCTTTTAGTTGAGCTGGCGCATATATATACGTATATATATATATATATATATATATATATAACTTTTTTAAATACCCCGTCAGTTGCCAAAAGCGGCTTGGTAGCGCCAGGAGTGGCAGTACCACCTTGAGCTATCGAAACTGTGTTATCACGGTGGCTGATGAGGGTAGGGTATCGCACGTGCTTTCACACGTTGTGTGATGAAAAATTTTATATATATATATATATATATATATATATATTAAACGAAGAAGAGTTTATTTCACTCCATTTTCAAAAAAGGTACCGTTATGTCTTTTTCCTTCTGAGCTATTCTTTGAATGTCAGCTTTACATCATGCCTCCCCGCGCTTGCGTTTCATTTTCTTTCAAAATGAGAAATAGTCAAAAATATATATATATATATATATATATATATGTATATATATATATATATGTATATAAAGGCTAGGATCTTTAGCTCCCGATATATTGAATAATAATCATTTATTGCTACTTATTGTACAGCAAATTCTAAAACGATTCTATTTTACAATTTTGATAAGCTTACCCAATCTTCTCTCTCTACTAATGATAAATCCCTTTTAAAATACATCAAAATTTTTAAAAGCTTGTTGTATATGCACGTGCATGTGTGCGTGTTCCATTTTCAGTCTTCTGCTTTTAGTACAGCTGACTAAAAACCTTTTAAGATGCTAATTTTTTTTATTTGTGTGTGTTTGACTGGGTTACCTTATCTGCCCTTAACCCTCTATACTAATAATTAAAAAAACTTTTAAAATATTGCTATTTCAAAAAGTTGTGTTTGTGAGTGTGTGTGTTCCCTTATCTATCCTCTGCTATCAGCACCGATGTTTTTAAAAGTTTTCATATGTTGCTATTTTGAAAAGTGTGTGTGTGTGTGTGTGTGTGTGTGTGTGTGTGTGTGTGTGTGTGTGTGTGTGTGTTACCTATCCTATCCTCTGCTCTCAGCACGAATGTTTGGGCTACTTTATTTGCTCTCTATTTCTCTCTACCAATGACCAAAAAATCTTTTAAAATGCTATTTTAAAAGTTTATTTTTGAATGGGTTATTAAACCAATGACAAAAAACTCCTAAAATGCTACTATTTTTAAAAGGTTTTTGGATACCTTATCTGTCGTCTGTACCGATGGCCGAAATACTTTTGAAATACTACTATTTTTAATGTTTTTTGTATGAGTTACCTTATCTGCCCTCTGTAACAATGACCAAAAAACTTTTAAAATGCTACTATTCTAATTTTTATTTTTATTTCTTTATTCTTAATTTTTTTTTTTTTTTTGCGAAGGTTACCTTATCTGCCCTTGACCAAAGTGACGAAAAATCTGATTGTTTTCGTTTTTTTTATTTTTTTTTTATTTCTTTTTACTTATTTATTTATTCATTTTTTGCTCAACAGAATACGACTTGGACGGCGGTAACAAGCGACCAAGAACAACTATCACAGCCAAACAGCTGGAGGCCTTAAAACGAGCATATAACGAGAGTCCAAAGCCGGCACGTCATGTCCGGGAGCAGCTGAGTGTTGAGACCGGACTTGACATGAGAGTGGTTCAGGTCTGGTTTCAGAACCGACGCGCGAAGGAAAAGCGGTTGAAGAAAGATGCCGGGCGGCAGAGGTGGAGCCCTTACTTTAGACAGATGAAGAGAAATGGAGACCCGGATAGCTCGCTCAGCGCCGACGACAGATCAGATGATGGCCTTACAGAGGCTTCCTATGCCAGTGAGTATCCATGACACGGGGCGTTGGGAAGGGATATCTAAAGAGAATTACTTTAGGCACAAAGGAGATTGATGGCGATGGTTCCTGGAGGTTAAAGTGGACCTGGGAGTAATAGCAATGAAGGAGTATTCCATACCCCCAGATATCTAGAACTGCAGCCTCATCAAAAAATTCAGTTTAGTGTTATAGCCAGAACATCCAATTTTTTTGGGGGGGGGATCTTATCCTCAGCAAAGGATACAGTTAAGGAATTTTAAACTCGGCTGATAAAGGGGTGGATTAATATATGTACAATATATATTTTAGAACACACCTCGTATATATATATATATATATATATATATATATATATATATTACAACAGTATATAGTTGTCACTATCTCACTTAGTGGATTTATGGCAGACCAAATTCAGTGAAATTAGAAGAGTGCTCAATATCTGTGATAGAGCTATTATATAATCTAATTATAAATAAACATATATTAAAGTTTTTTTTATATATTTTATATATTTTTTATATTTTTCTGGGTCAAGTTCGTAAAGAAAGAGCCCTATATTATCCCGAGGCGCCTCTGGTGGTGTAATGGTTAGCAAGCTCGACTAGCAAACCTAAGCGAGTGCGTTCGAGTCTCATTGGGTGCCCTTTCATATGGTCTTGTCCCACATCTAAGCAAAATGTTTAGTAAATTACCAACCCTATATTATCCCAGGCGCTTTCGACCATTTTGCCGGTCATATTCGAGGGTCGTGTTAAACTGTTTGTTGCTGTGAGTTTTATATCTATTCTGAGTGGGTTTTTTTACATGAATTATAGATGGGTCTTTTTTATTCAGTTAGTGGTGAGTTAGTTAATATTTTTATACTTGTTGTGAATACTATTTTACATATAATAGTTTGTTTTTTTAAATTCTTTAATAGTTATTGCTTCGAGGATTTATAAACGTTTTTATTGTAATTGTTATATATGATTTTTGTGTTATTAATTAGGATCTTTCATATGTCTGGGGATTTGGGTTTGTCAATGTCTTTGTAATGCTTTGTCATTAGATGTTGTTTTATAGAGCTTATATCGCCAAGGAAAATGGTTGAATGCGCTTGGGCTAGGTTTCTTTCTTTACCAGCTTGACCCAGAAGTAAGAAGACTAGTGAGACTTAAAGATTTTAAAGAAGAAACAATCTGCGGTATTCAACCAAGCTTGTTTCTTTAAGAAAAAACAAGAACCGGTCACATTAGGATTATAAATTTATTTCCATCCTGTTATGGGTTTTGATATAAATCAAAAACACCAAAAAAATCTAACGACTTCTTCAGATCGTATGGATAAAATAATTCAGAATAGACAGAGGAAAGAAGGGTGGGAGGGGGGAGAAGAGGGATGAATAGTTTTCTCCTCATGTAGCCCACTTCCGGTTTAACTGGACTGAATAATACTTATATATATATATATATATATATATATATATCACCAGTTTTACTGTGGTAGTCGATGCTTATATTTGCATCTAATTTCTAAGTCTGGGACCGGAGCCTTACCAACCGATGTAATTTAGTGTCATACCCCCACGTTGGCTCTGACCCAGAGTGGACGTACCTGTTTAGGTTCTATTTATGAGCCAATAGATCAGCTTAAAATTATACGTATTCGATCGGATCGTGTGCAAAATTATCTCTTCATAAACAACTCCACAGATAATGTAAATATGAACGCACAATGGATGTAATTCCTTAACCTTTAGGCATAAAATTGCCAAAGGCGTTAAAATCAATTAATCTATCAGTAATTTTCAGGTAATCTCCATCGAGATTGATGAACTTACACTATTGGTGCATGATAAATACGCTCCTCAAAGAACGTGGCGTCAAACGAGTGATCTCACCCTTTCAATTCTTTAACAACTGCACCATTTTTTTGTATGTACAGATAAGACTTTCATTGAATTATTTCAAGATGGATGATATTTTTCAAAAATGATGAAATAATGGACTTGAAAGAATGTTCATTTTTGTCCACAACAAATTTTTATTGCAATATCAAAAAATGATTAAAAATGTATATATAAGAAACATTTAACGGCATATCAACTCTTTATGGGTTATTTATTGCCGAAATTTAATTCATTTGTACAAGATTGGCTTGTGTTATTTGTTTAACGCCATATCAACTCTTTATGGGTTATTTATTGCAGAAATTTAATTCATTTGTAAATCTTTGATTGTTATTATAAATAAATATAATTTTCTCAATGGTATTAATTTGAAATTAGAGGTAACTGGAGTTTGAACGCGCTTACTACGATGTTGCAGTCCGGCACATCAGCCACTACGCTATGAAGACTTTCCCGCCGAAATTATAAGGTTTCAAGTAACTAATAATAATCCTTAGTAAACAATCATAGCTTCAAGTAACTATTTTTAATACAAATAATTTACAATTACATAGCATCAAGTATTCCAGTTGAAAACGAATCATTTTTAAACAGATCTATTTGCCTTAAAGATAGGACCCTAACAGTAATTTATTTATGTATTTTATTTATTTTATTTATTTATTTATTTTTGTTCCCAACTGTCCGGCATGTGTAAAAAATGACGAAAAAATTATTTTAAAGTAACACAACCCGTCCCATCGACACAGAGTCGACCTAACGGTTATCGTCTTAGGAAATGGACATGTAGAGCCAAGTTCAAATCCTTCAGCTTTGGTGCCGCAAACGATGTAGAAAGGAAAATCTGATTTAAGTATCAGATATACTTTGCTTAAAAAGCAATCTTTGGTCGCATTCTGCCCGTAGAAGAGGGAATGAGTAAATACTTATTCCACATTTCCCAGATCTCCGAAACTGAAGCCTCACCAACAGATACATTTTTGTGTCATAGTCAGGACACCTTCTTTATACCTTTCTGCAGGATATATATTTGTCTCTGCCTCCCACCTGACAGGACTTAACACAAGTTGTCAAGCAGGGGCTTAGATTCGTGTCCTTCTGGACTATGCTGGTTTTATGCACACGAGGTTCTATGGGAGCCAGATGACTCTGCTAGATTTGGACTCACTATATGTAACGTGAGTTCGGCACGTAACGTGAATCCGGCACGTAATGTGAGTCCGGCACGTTGGCTTCGTGCTATTCTATGCTATTAATGCATCTCGCCTATCCAAAGTTGGCCCAGCCGAAGCCGAGGGCCATTCGGCCTCTAGTCTGACACTGATCTTGGTTTTTGACCCCGTCCGGCATGAATTCCAGACGGGGCTGCGCAAGGTATTCTAAGCCCCACCAGCAGGGTATTTGATAAGGTGAACTACCGTGTCTATACTTTTGAACACACCTTGTGTGTGTGTATATATATATATATATATATAAGGAGAGAGACAGAGACAGAGAGGTAGAAAGAGAGAGAGAGAGAGAGAGAGAGAGAGAGAAATCACCCCTTTCAGTGTGGAAGTTGATTCCTACATTTACATCTAATTTCTAAGTCAGATTAAACCAAATTCCCTTGTCATTTTTTGAATACTGATCTTATGTTTTGTCATGAGAAAGACATCAATCTTACGCACTGACTTACAAATTTGCATTTTGCAATGGTTGGAATTCACCTTTGACGGCATTTTTTTATATTCTGAAATATCGTCATTGAATTGTTTTAGCGAATAAAAATAATTCTAAAAATATTATATCTTGTCGTCTGCCACACTCAAATCACAGCCAATAATAATAATAATAATAATAATAATAATAATACAATTAGCATAAAATCCATAAAAAATGACTTGTCCTTTCCATGCGTAAATCGTCCTGCTTTCCCGCCTTTTTTGCCGCCAAAAAAACAAACGTAGATCGTACTGGTTAAACAAATGACTAAAAAATGGCGTTTTTTTTTAATTTTTTTCTTATTATTTACTTATTTCTTTTTTCTGCCTGCGTCTCCAACCCGTCCCATCGATAGTGATGCGAATTCTAATCCAAATCGGTTTTGAGATATGTATCGGATATAACAGGGTGTCAGGTTATATATATATATATTAAGAATTAAAACGTTTTTAAGGTTTTACGGTTTTTTTTTCTTCTTTTTTATTTTCTTATTTCTATTTTATTTATTTTATTTATTTATTTATTTTTGTTCCCAACTGTCCGGCATGTGTAAAAAATGACGAAAAAATTATTTTAAAGTAACACAAACATGACCGAAAAAATATTTGTAAAAAAAATCAACAAAAAAAAAATTGAAAGACGAATGTAAAAGTTTTTTCTCCCGTCAAGCCTATAGGATATTAAATACAGATTTTTTGCGTTAAAAAAGTGAAAGTATTAATGAGAATAAAAATAAAAATATGAAACGAAAACCGAACGGCATAGAGTTGGTGTTGGAAAGGAGAAAATAAAAGAGATTTCTGAAAATAGAAGTCTGTCAACCTTTTTTTAAGCATAAGTTATGGGGCAGAGTCGTTTAAACAACAGCCAAAAAAAAAACAGACGGTAAAAATATAGATCTTTGCTCAGCTTAGCTTAGGCTGTCGCAAGTCCAAAAAGTGGGAATGGAATGGAGATACTACGACTGTGTGGCGCCAAGTTCTCAAGTGAGACTGCTAGACTGATATCAAAATTAGCATTTGAAATTTTCGTTTTTTACCTGCAGTGAAAGAGCAAATACGTAAATTAAAAAGTTAAAAAATATTATAACAAGCTTTAAGATATTATATATATATACCAGCACTTCTATGGTCCCTTTTCACACAATCCTCTTCAGAGAGGTTAGAGCTCTTGAAAAATTAGTGTACTGGGGATGACACTACACCACATCAGATGGTGAGGCTCCAATTCTAGAGCTCTAGGTAGTGTGATGTACTATTACATTATTGCTACTCCCTGATCCATTCTACCCGGAAGTGGTGATACCTCTTAGGATCCATCTCTGGGTCAAACATATTTGTATTAAAATATTTCGTACTTGATACAAACTTGTGCCAAAAAAAAAAGAAAAGAATAAAAAAATGTATGAACATGATTCCGTAACCATAAGGCATTAAATGATCCTTGACCGGGTGATATGCCGTTAAATTCAAATAATCAGTCATTATCAGTAGGTGCCCGTGGTGTAATGGTTATCGTCATAGGAAATGGACACGGTGACACGAGTTCAAATCCTGGACGAGAATGATTGCATTTTCACATAGCACTAGTACCCTTGGGAAAGGTATGAATCCAATTATTCTCCCTCCAGCTATGGGTAAATAGTAGGACAGACTGAATTCTTCAGTCCTGGTGAGGCAACTAGTCTAGGAGAAGGAAAACTCTGAATTAAAACCTGTTAAACTCCGCTTAAAAATTGACCTTGTGTCATATCCTGCCCGAGCGAAGGGGTTGGCTTATAGGATTATCCGATAATCTTCACTAAGATTGCAGCATAGACACCTAAATACGCTCCTCGAAGAACATGGCGTCAAGCGAGTGGATCCTCATTTGCTCCTCGATAACAACAGTGAAATATTTTTGAGACCACACACATATATATATATATATATATATGGGAGGATTAAAATTTAAAGTCAAAAGAGTCTCTGATTCGTAAAGTCTATACAGTGCTCTATGCTCGAAAATTTTGAACAATGTACAATATCTTCAAAATATAGAATAAGCTGTTAATAATAATATCAATAATAATAAAGTATAAAAACTCATGACTCTGAGCCGTTGTCGATCCTTTGGGGTTCAAACGTCTAATTTTCTTTGATTCCAAAATAATCAATCATATGTTCAATACAAGTTGGCCAGAGGATCGTCGATGGAAAACTGTGTATCGTGTCTTTCTATCATCTTATCTCATACTTGAAATATATATATATATATATGCATTTGTATATATATACATATATACGTGTGTGTGTGTGTGTGTGTGTGTGTGTGTGGTTATCTTTCGATGGCTGTTTTTATTCTCATCCATAGAAGCCACTCTTATAGATGAGCAGCAGTAGTTCCCCGATCGAACTGACGATCCTGAGCGTTAAGTCGCAAAACTCTCGTCCAGGACAAGGTTAGGTATTGAGTTTGGCCGTCAATGGGTTTATTCAAATACCTTCACGTCCATCATGCTGCTTCC
>OY757937.1:9536048-9550844 GCA_963585895.1 Sepioteuthis lessoniana
TTTTAGTAGGTATTTTATTTTTCTTATTTTTTTATTTACTTTTTTTTTCAAACTTTTCTATTCTTTTCTTTCTGTTTCATTCTTTTCCATTTAATTTAATAGCTTTGACTTGATTTTTTTTCTTTTTTCGTTCCCCTGCTTGCTTTGTATCCTTTCAAATCAACTTCGCAACTTTTTATTTTCCTTTGAACGACTTACCATCCACCATTTTAGTCATTCTCTCTAGCTTTCCTGATTATACACCTAGTTTTTAAAATAGGTTTCTCCTTTCTCAAGAATACACACACACGCACGTGCGCAAACAGACACTCACACGAACAAGTGTGTGTATCACTGTGTCTGTACAGTATAGAATATATATATATATATATATATATATATAGGTGTACGTATGTATGTATGTACACTATTCATTCTGTTTGACCCAGCTACTATTATTTATCAATCCATCTATATATATGTGTGTGTAATCTCTACCTTTCTCTGATTATTTTTCTCTATCACACGCACAGACACACTCTCTCTCTCTCTCTCTCTCTCTCTCTCTCTCTCTCGCTCGCTCGCTCGCTCGCTCTCATCTGTACATAACAACCTACCCCAGGTTTTTCATATTTATAGGTAGATATGCAAAAACCTGGGGTAGTTTGCGTGGTATATATCTGTCATATTCTATTCATATCTATAAACCTGTCGCTATCAATCTGCATATCTATCAATTTCAATATATATATATATATATACTGCATTTTGCACATAGAACACTGTATATAATTGATCCAAAGGTTTTTCAATGATAGATTTTAATTATAATCGAATATATATATATATATATATATATATATATATATATTTGTGTGTGTCTGTCTGTCTTTCTGTCTGTCTGTCTGTCTTTTCCTTTTATCTACGGATTTTAGTCTATTTATGTTTACCTATCTCCTTATCTATCTGCATCTATGTTTGAATGTACACATGCATGCCTGCATGCGTACATATATATATTTATATGCCTATTTTCAGATCTGATATCTTTAACTGTATAAGATGTTATCTTCCCTTAACTATTAACTGATGTTACTTATCAACAAATACTTTTGTGGTTTCGTGCATAAACATACATACATACATACATACAGATAGATAGATAGATAGATAGATAGATCCCTATTAAAATTAAAATTTCATACATCGAGAAGTTTCCTTTTTTTGTAAATGCTACTTTTACTTTCACTTTCACTTTCGCAGTTTAATCAGAGTCACTGTCTTTATTTCCTTTCTTCGGTGCAACTCTCTCTCTCTCTCTCTCTCTCTCTCTCTCTCTCTCTCTCTCTCTCTCTCTCTCTCTCTCTCTGTGCCTCCACTCTCTGTGTCACACAATCTCTATGTACCACCCCTGCTACAATCAACTCTTTCATTTTCGTCTAATCTTCATAGACCTCGCTTCCGTTTCCCGCGCATCCAGACCAATCCCACCATGCCATCTATTTTTCTAAAATGCCACCATTTTAGTCATTCTCCTAATGGTGGTACACTCGACTGGAAGCGATGGTGTCTAGTTAGTCGGAGGGTGGGTTGGTGGGTAGTTTACTGGGGAGGTAGGTGGTGTTGGGTGGTCGTTGTTGGAGAGAAAAGAAGGTGTGGCTGTGGGGGTGGTCATGTGACTGCAGTACCGCGAGGCTCGTTGGGAGTAATTACTTAAAACGTCAATGGAAATCATAGCTACATACTAACATCGAAAAGAGGACAAGACAGGGTGGACTTATTTCGGGCGTGTCAGTGTATGGTAGTGTTTGTGATTATTTATGTATGGGTTATTACGTCTCCGTGTGTATATTTGTGTGGGTACATGTTATATGCATGTGCACATTCGTATGCATGTGCATTCAAACACATTTCTTTCTTTCTTTCTTTCTTCTTTGAATAATTCAGTTTCCTTTCTTTTTTTTCTTTCTTTCTTTCTTTCTTCTTTGAATAATTCAGTTTCCTTTCTTTCTTTTTTCTTTGTTTATTCAGTTTCTTTCTTTCTTTCTTTCTTTCTTTCTTTCTTTCTTTCTTTGAATAATTCAGTTTCCTTTCTTTCTTTCTTTCTTTCTTTCTTTTTTGAATAATTCAGTTTCCTTTCTTTCTTTCTTTCTTTCTTTCTTTCTTTCTTTCTTTCTTTGAATAATTCAGTTTCCTTTCTTTCTTTCTTTCTTTCTTTCTTTCTTTCTTTCTTCTTTGAATAATTCAGTTTCCTTTCTTTTTTTTCTTTCTTTCTTTCTTGCTTTCTTTTTTTTGTGTCTTTCATTTATCTTCTTTCTTTCTCTTTCCTTCTTTCACTCTTTCTTTGCATCATTTATTTATTTATCTTTCTTTCTTTCTTTCTTTCTTTCTTTCTTTTCCTTTGAAATGACCCCAATCGCTGTCCATAGGTGGCATTCCTAGCGGTACAATCGGCACTTGACCATGCCGGGCTCGTGGTCAGCAGTCTGACCCGGGTTGTACAGGTCTCCGGACAGACGGCCGGCCCCAGAAATACTGCCCGGATGGTCCAATTGTGCTTGGAAACTTATATATATATATATATATATATTGCATGCGTATAAGTTCCACATGTGTATACACATGTAGATACAATTACATACGTGCATGTGTATGTGTGTGCGTTTGTTTGTATGTGTATGTGTTATATATATGTGTACCTGTATATGAATGGGAATACACACACCTTATCTATACAGTAAACTTTTTTTTAATCATATGTTTTGCATACACGCATTTGTGGGTTTCATATACATATTCATACGTACATACATATAGCACCTGTAAACTATAATATACGTATGTCGCTTTCGGTTCCTTTGTTTAATGGCATATCAACCTTCGTGGGTTATTTAATGCCAAAGCCATTCTTCTAAAAGAACAGTAGAGGTACTATTTAAACCATAGGTAGGAGGATGAAACGGTTCATTCTATTCCCAAGGGTATTTTTACAAAAGTGAACGTAACAGCGCGACTGGTGTTCGAACTCGCTTACAACGATTCCGCAGTCCATCGCTTTAACCATTACACCACGAAGATACCCCCTATACGTATGTGTTTGTGTGTGTGTGTTTGTATGTTTATCTTTGTACATACACACACCTTATTTCTCCCTTTAATTTTATTTTAATTATACGTGTATGTACGCATATGTGAGTGGGTGTTAGACATACGTGTACGCGCATACATACTATTTATAGCACCTGTAAACTATTTCGTATTATACTGTATGCATCTGAATGTGTTTGTATGTGTTCTATGGGTATACCTCTGTATATATACATCTTATGGCAGCTGCAAGCTTTGCTTGTGTTCCATATGTGTGTGTATTTGTTTAAAGAGAGCATCGTCCATAAATAAGTATATTCTACGATTTTTTTATTCAAAAGTTAATTTTCTTCTATATCAAACTTATCAGAATTTTATTATTTCTAGTAGAATATTTGACATTTTTTCTTATATCTTTCATTTTATCATCAATTTATCTTTCCTTCTTTGTAACTATCAATCTATCATTATTTATCGATGTATTCATATCCTTCATTTAACCTACTTTCTTTCTTTTGTTCTTTCTTTCTTTGTATATTCAGTTTCTTTCTTTCTTTCTTTCTGTCTGTCTTTTCTTTGTATTATTCATTTACCTTCTTTCTTTCTCTTTCTTTCTTTCACTCTTTCTTTGCATCATTCATATTTCTTCTTTTTTTTCTTTCTTTCTTTCTTTCTTTGTATCATTCATATTTCTTCTTTTCTTTCTTTCTTTTTTCTTTGTTTATTCAGATTCTTTCTTTCTTTCTTTTCTTTTCTTTTATTTGTGTCATTCATTTATCTTCTTTCTTTCTCTTTCTTTCTTTCTTTCTTTCACTCTTTCTTTGCATCATTCATTTATCTTTCTTTCTTTCTTTCTTTCTTTCTTTCTTTGAATTATTCAGTTTTCTTTCTTTCTTTCTTTCAATAATTCAGTTTCCTTTTTTCTTTTTTTTCTTTCTTTCTTTCTTTTTTCTTTGTATCATTCATTTATCTTTCTTTCTTTCTTTCTCTTTCTTTCTTTGCCTTATTCTTTTCTTTCTCTCTTCTTTCTTTCCCTCTTTCTTTCTTTCTTTCTTTCTTTACATCATTTTATATCTTATTTACAAAATTATTAATGTTAGATAGGAATACTTGAAACCGTCTAAGCGTGACCCAGCAAATGAACTCTAACAACTTATTTTTTTTTAAAAAGTTACCTACAAACTATTTGCTTGCCAAGCATATAACTATAGAAAAAGGATTTGGCATTAGATAACCCACAAAGGTTGATATGTCATTTAATACCCAGCAACTTGTATGAATTCCTTTATCTCTTCAGTTTTGAGTATATTAGTACCACTATTGTTTTTCTAAAATATTGCTTTGGCATTAAATAACACCCTAAAGAAAACATCTATACCATCAACCTGGGGAAAGAGATATATTGTTTAAAAAAAATCTTAATTAAATGAATAGAAATAAAAGAAAATATTTTTGATTTGGTTGGTTTAGTTTCTTTGTTTTAATGGCATATCAACTCTTTTTAGGTTATTTAATGCAAAAGCTATTCTCCTAGAAGAACAGTAGTGGTACTATTTAACCCATAGCTGGGAGGATAAGGGGGTTCATACCTTTCCCAAGGGTATTTGCCCGAACGTGAACGTAATAGCGCGACTGGAGTACGAACTCGCGTACTACGATTCTGCAGTCCATCGCTTTAACCATTACACCCCGAGGACATCCCCTAAAATATTTTTGACTTACCATCCTTGAGTTGATAAAAAGTTAGTTAAAAATAAAAAGTAAGTTAAAAAGTTAGATTATTGTCTACAACTTGAAGAATCCCAATCGGACGGGAAAAAAATCTGAGACACTTCCAGCTGTAGGAACAATAAAATAGAAAAGAAAATTAATGAACAAACTTAATAAATTGATAAAATTAATAACTTTTGATATTTTAGATAAGGAAATAATAGGAAAATGTTAATAAAAATTGGTTAGTTATTTCTTTTTATCTCACTGAGTCAAAAATGGATTGAAAAAAAAAAACGCAGAAAGAAAACTTAAAGGATAAACTTCAACTCCACTGCCTTGATTGTCCAATCTTGTTGAGAAATACAACTCAAAATGTAATAGACATGTCAGTGCTAAGATTTGATTTGATTTCCCAATTTTGATTATGTTTAAAATAAATATTACTAGATGTCATTTTTCCCCAAGTTTAGGTATCATGATATTTTACCAAAGAGGAAGAAATATCAGACCATCCAATAATACAAATGCGAATAACTCTCCAAATAATGCGTAAAATAAGTCATAAACATAAGCATTTAGGGATTCTTCCAAATACACCAATTACGAATGGTATCACCGTCATCTTTGTCATTGTTATTATTTTACTCTTTGTGAGTTTTTTTATATCAGTGTTAACCAGTGGTTTTTCTCTAAAGTTGTGCCACAGTTCACAGTTAAATATCAAAAATTGTTCTATTTCAAACAATTCAGTTTAACATAAGTACACTGTTTAAAAGTCAAAAACAGTTCTGTTTCAAACAATTTAGTTCTGTTTGACCCATTGTTAGGACCCTATCAGGTGCAACCATTCTGGGTCAGAGTGGACCTGGGAGTGATGGCAATAAAGGAGTACTCCTGATTCTCCAAAGCTTCTGCATTACTGGCACCTGACCATCAAATTGTTTAGTGTCATACCCAGGACAATCGTTGGGGAAGTCTTACCCCTCTTCAGAGATGCAGTTGGTGTATTCCGCAGCCCCAGGCGTCAAATCAAGTCATAAACCCTTACAAATTATACGCAGTCTTTTTAATTTGTTTTTGTATTTGTTTTGTTTTTTGTTTGTTTGGGGTTTTTTTGTTTTATTTTTTGTTTTTCGTTTGTTTTTGTTTTTTACTATTTCTAATTCAGCTAATCTCCATAGCTTTTGATTATTTTGTTTTACCGTCATTTTTGATATTTTGACTATAAAACTATATTTATCCCTTTGACTGCTTGATCTACCCCTTTGAATTTACCTGTTGAAGTACTCCTTGCCTTGACCAGTTCCATTCTTCTTTTTTCTGTAGATGACATAGACGAATTGGACCATCCCGGCAGTATTCCTGGGGCCGGCCGTCTGTCCGGAGACCTGTACAACCCGGGCCAGACTGTTGACCACGAGCCCGGCATGGGTCAAGTGCCGATTGTGCCGCCAGGGACGCCACCTATGGACGGCGGTTGGGGTCATTTCAACGGACTACGACCGACCACACCGTACCTAGGCCGCCAATCTCCCAGCAATATTCCCATTTCATCCCAACAAATGCTCTCCCTCGAGTCGTTGCCAATGATCACCGGACCACCAAATGCATCGCGTATGATCCAGTCGGAGGTTAGCGAGAATTCACAGCAGAGCTATATAGAGTATCCACCTGCCTCCACTCAAAACCATGTCGAAGTCTACTAAAATATAAAAGAAAAAGATATATATATACATACATATATATATATATATATATATATATATATATACAAATACAATATCACTCATATATACATATACCCAACCAAATTTTTCAAAATTATTTTCTTATAAACCAAAGTTATGCGGGATTTTATTATTTCTAGCGGAACATTGTACAATTAAAACGATTATTATTTGATATTATTTATTACCAAACTCTACAGAACTGAAACGGTGAAACTAAGAATTAAAAAAATAATTTTCAGGATGTACTTACTAAATATAATTTTACGCAAGAGTATATTTATTTTGGAACTGCAACATATTCCTACCTTTTTTTTTTAATAAAATATCAATGCTCTAGAGTCTAGAAATAAATAAAATCTAATAATATTCGTTTTAATTGTATAATGTTCCATTAAAAGTAATAAAATCTTGGTAATTTTGTTTTAGTAGAATTTTCTTTTTATTAAAAACTGTTAGGGGTATGCTTATTCATGAGTGATACTATATATATATATATATATATATATATACTCATGCATACATTATATATATATGTATATATATATATATATATATATATATATGTATGTATGTATGTGTGTGTTCTGGACAAAGTAAAGACTGTGTGGTTTTAACCGTTAATTTATCTTAAATATGGTCTTTAAAACTGAACACAAATTTTACAATAAGCTTTCATATACTTACACAGTCACCCAACCTCTTCTTCATTATAAAGTCCAGGAGCCCAGCGAATGATGACTATCTACTACAAGTATCTATTTTACAGTCTTTCGGTCTATACTATTTAGGTTACCATGGAAGACCTTCAATGAAACAAATATACTAAAATTCACAAATGATATATTTGTGACTATAGCAAGGTATAAACTTTTACATCCAGTTAAATGCAATTATTTAAAAAGATTTCTTTAAAAAGCCAAGACGTCTTCTTAAAAAGGCTTTCAGGCAAACATATTACAGAAACTTACATTTATACAAATGCAAATGGCCGACGACAAATTTCTCTTATTAAATACAGAATGAAATTTCAAAAAGTAATTTTTTTTTATCAGTCATCATGTTCCGGAATTCTAACAAGACTAACTATTTAATACCGACATCTACTATGATATTCTTAATATTCTGGTTTTGGTCTCGCGTGACCTTTGCTTCTGGTTCTAAAGCGCTGACTCATTCGCCAAAGGGACGTAACTACTAATACAGCTCCCTAAATCAAGGCTGTTTGGAGATTCCGAAATTGCATATATATATATATATATATATATATATATATATTATGAAGATATTTCAAGAAAAAAAAACGGATGTAAAACAAAGATATACAGACAGACAGGATGAAGTAATATCTAGAAAAAGATTTTTTATAACACCAAAGAATCAAGATAAGAATCTCTTTTAATAAGAAAAAATACTATCAGTCTTGATAAAACAGAAATGAACAGAGGTTTTGGAGACAAAAAATACCTATTTATTGAAAAATATAACGAATGACAGAAAATATTCAATATATTGTTGGACCCGATGAAAAAGTTAAAAAAAAAGACAAGCCAAAAAATGTTTGGTAAAAATATTTATAAATATTTAAAAAAAAAACGACAGAAAAAAAAGAAGGGTATTTTAAAAACTTCAACACAAAAAAAAACCCTTTGAAAAAACAACCCAGCAACCAGAGGAAAAAAAAATGAATTCACAAAAACGAGGTTCAATCGAAAAGTTCAAGGAATTGAAAACACAAAAAAGACTTCCTCAAAGAAAACTTTTAAAAATGATAGAAGAAATAGTTCTTTATACCCTGGCGGATTAATTTCAAATTTCGAGAGATGTGTGAAACGTCCAACGAGACATGAGAAACGCTGGGTTATTTGAGAGACTAACAAGCTGATCTAATTCCTCAAACTTTTGGATAGCGTCTCGTCTATTCAACTCATAAAAGTCTTCTGCATTCGCACGAAAACAAAACGCATTAAAAAAAAAAAAAGAAGGAAAACCATTAAACCAAATTACTCAACACATGTACATAAGGGCGGAAAAAACGCATACACACTTATAAATATTTATGTATAAAATTCATTAGAGTTCTTGCAAAAAAAAAAAAAGCGCATATGCACTTGAATCAAACAATCGAATTACGCAAGTAGAAGTTGATTTTTTTTGTTTTTTTTTTAAGTGTTTCTTTCTAAAAAAAAAATAAAAAAGAAAAAAAGAAAGAAAGAAAGAAAGAAAGAAAGAAAAAAAAGCGAAATCTAAAGTTTATACTAAAAAACATCCGAATATTTAAAATTATTTATGAGCGAAGAAAGGTAGTTTTTTTTTTGTTTTGTTTTTTTTTTTTTGTTTTTTGCAAAAAAAATAAAATAAACATCTCTTGCGGGAATTCAAACTGAATTAATTTATGTATAAAATTAGAAGTACACAGTGTACTAGGTTTAAATCAATACAGATTTTGATGTAAAATCAAAAATAAACTCAATACCTCTTAAAAATATGTGCGACAGTAAATTAAATGAATGAATGTTTATATAAGCATAATATATACATGCACACACACACACACACACACACACACACACACACACACACACATATATATATATATATATATATATATATATACAAACATGCATGTGAAAGTGTGAGGGAGAATGAAGGTCATCAGCACAGAAAATGGAATCGGCAAACCGAAATCAAATTCCGACCGAGGCTTTTCATGTTCACTAGCATTAATGCTCGCGGCATGAATACACCTCTTCCTGCTCTCTGTCCCATCGCCAGTCATGTTGGGCCGAAAACGTCTCGTCACTGGCATGAATAAAGGAGAGAAGAATGGGTGAATGAACATTTGTAAAAAACAACAACACTATTCCTCGTCCTGCGCCCAGGCAGTTTTAACTTTGAAAAAAGTTGTTACACCCTTTGTCAACCATGACACTATTCAGCGCGCACACACACATACACACGCATACACAGGCCCAAACGCACATATACATGTATGTATGTATGTATGTATGTATGTATGTATATAAAATATGCTGTGTGAATGTGTACGTGAATATATGTATGTAAGCAAATTTGAATATATATATATATATATATATATATATATATAATATATATATATATATATATATATATATATATATATATATATTGGCGAATCAGAGTTAAAATAGGTTTCACTTTTCTTTGCGTTGTTTTGTGACTTAAAAATTCATTTTTAATTTAAGAAAAAAATAATTATGAAATTTAAAAACGAGCATAAAATATCAACATTCCAAAATTTAAACAAAAAAATGTTTCAATTTTTTGTTCAATTTCCCCCTTTTTTTTAATTAAAATCGAGATAGATATTTGATTTGATAAATACCAACACCAGTTAAAAGGAAAAAACACGCAAAAAATACAAAACAAAACAAAACATTAAAATCGCCAGGAAAACTAATTTCTAAAGAGAATCAATCACCTCAGAAAAAATTTAAAACTACTCATAATAATCCGAAATAATATCAAAAAATATACTAGTAAGTAAAATTTGAATACAAAAGAAATCCCCCAAAAGTCATTTTAAAATATTTGATTAATTGATTAACAAAAACAAGGAAAAGAAGAAAAAAAAAAAGAAAAAAGACATTTTTTTTTCTAAGATTTTTAAAAAGCCAAAAACTTTCTTTCATCGAGGATACGAATTCTTCCTCATTATCCATTACACGTTTTCCAAACTTAGGACAGACAGTTTGCTAACGGTATCTGGTAATTTTAGAATGGTCACCCATAAAAAGCACTAGCCAGAATCAAAGGTGCTTAACCGTTGGTGATTACGAAGAAGAAGAAGACATTTAAAAAAAATTTTGACGTGTTTTTTTTTTTTTTGTTTGTTTGTTTTTTTAACTGGGAGTGACAAAAAAATAAAGAAAAGAAAAGAAAGAGGAATTCAATTAAGTATTATGAAATATGCAGAAAAAAACGAAATTGACTTTCAGTGAAAAAAAAGAAAGAAAGAAATAAAGAAAGAAGGACTATGAGTTCAAAACAGCAATGGACTAAATAATGAACATGTTAATATGTAATAAAAATTTAAAAAAAAAAAAAAATTATGTATCTTTCGATTCATTCATTTAAGTCTTGATTTCATTGTATATTTGTTTCTTTTTCATTTTTTTTATTTGAAGAACAGTAGTGGTACTATTTACCCCATACCTGGGAGGATAAGGGGGTTCATACCTTTGTCCGAAAGTGATCTTAATAGCGAGACTGGAATAGGAACTCGCTTACTACGATTCCGCAGTCCATCGCTTTAACCATTAGACCATGAAGACCCCACCTTTTTATATAATTTGATGCTTGCTCTGTAAATCACCAATTGAGCACGTTTGATTGAATTCTCAAACGCTTTTTAATCAATTGTTTTACTCATCTGTTTATATGTATAAAGGAAAGCGAAAAAAGAGATAAGTACAAATACCTTGCAGGAGAACAACAAAAAATAGAACAGTTGTAATTGGAACGACGCAGCAATCCCTAAAGACCTTGTGAAGGGACTGAAAGACTTGGAAATCATCCAGATTACAGCATTGTTAAGATCGGTTAGAATACTGAGAAGGGTCCTGGAGACTTGAAAAGACTTGCTGTCGCTCAGATTCGAGTGAAAGACAATCAGCAAACGCTGGTATGAAAAAAAGGAGTTGTTGTATCCTAACAAAAGGTTACTGAATGAGAAATAACCAAAACGGAAATAAAATTGAAATCTTTATAACATTAAAAAAATACAATACTTGCCAGCGGCGTGAAGAAGGTAAACCACTGCTCGTGGTGTACTACTTCATCAGTAGTAATTTACTTAACATTTTTGTTTCGATGTGGTACAAGGCTGAATGAATGGGGCACCCAATGAGAATCGAACTCACACTTGCAGGTTTGCTAGTCAAGCTTGCTAACTATTAAACTAAATACCCAAATCAGCAGATTACAAATTTACTAAACTCTTTGCTTCGATCTGGCACAAGGCCGAATAAATGAGCATCCTAGAGACTCGAACTCACTCGTGTAGGTTTTCCAGTCTAGCTTGTTGACCATTACACTACTCGAGGTGTCCACTCAATCAGCATATCAACCCCCTCAAAATAGTGTCTAATCTATTCATGAGAAATGGGTCATAGCCATTATTATTCATTGATATGGTATATAATTGAGTAACAATAATTATAAGATTTTTCCATGTGTACAGGGTTAAATGTTTTACACAAAAATAGGCAAGAAAGGTGCCCGTGGTGTAATTGTTATCGTCGTAGGAAATGAACACGGCGACACGAGTTCAAATCCTGGACGAGACTGATTGCATTTCACATAGCCCTTGGCAAAGGTATGAATCCAATTATTCTCCCTCCAGCTATGGGTAAATAGTAGGACAGACTAGGTTCTTCAGCCTTGGTTAAGCAACTAGTCTAGGAGAAGGAAAACTCTGAATTCAAACCTGTTAAACTCAGCTTAAAAATTGACCTTATGTCATATCCTGCCCGAGTGGAGGGGTTGGGTAAATAGGCAAGAAGCAGACGATATACAGCCAAAACTATAACTAATGCAAATTGCAGAGATGATCTCAAGCTGTTGAATGTAATTTTTGCTGGTCAGCCAAAATTGGTGTGCCCATGTGTTAGAGTCCAAAAGAAATCGTCGCTTATGAGTTCATTCTTACTTCACCGGCAATGTCCGACAGATATTGTTCATCTTTCTTGGACGACCTATGTGATAGAAGGTTAGGAGAGGTACAGCTACTGTTTTTTGGGGTGCTGCTTCCAGGATTTGTTCAAAGCAGCACGCAGCATCCTGATTCTATCTATTTTTTTCTCTTTAGCAGTTCTTTTAAGTCAGTACTACCACATGGCTGCACTACTTTAATATATGTATGCTTTTTCTCTGTCTCTGTCTGTCTGTCTGTCTGTCTCTCTCTCTCTCTCTATTTCCCTATTTTTCAGTAATATTCTCTCTTTTACTTTGAAAGTGTATGTATCTCTCTCTCTGCTTGTCCACGTGAGTCTTTCTCTTTTTCTTTCTCTTTGAGTGTGTGTGTCTCTTTCTCTTTTTGCCTGTGTGTCTCTCCTTCTTTCTCTTTGAGTTCGTCTCCCCTTATTTCTCTTTAAGTCTCTTTCTCTCTCTCTCTCTCTCTCTCTCTCTCTCTCTATCTTTTTTTCTCTGGGTCTATATATATCTCTATGTGTGTGTCTGTCTGTCTCTCTTTCTGTGTGTGCGTGTGTGTTTGTCTTTTCCTCTGTATGTGTGTTTGTGTGTGTCTCTCTCTCTCTTTCTGTGTATATATCGCTCTTACTCTGTGTATTTGTGTGTGTCTCTCTCGCTTTCTCCGTTTGTGTGTCTCTATCTCTCTTTTGATAAGTACGTGGTGCCTTCAATAAGATTCCAGATTTTTTTGTACAGGCATTTAAAATTGTCGTAGACTATTGAAAAGTCAGTATGTTATTGCTATACATCTTATGAGAAGACTGACCAGTTTTTATGATTTAAGGTTCAAACCAACAGCTACAGCAGCAATTGGAACATACCCTACTAAAGCCTGATTATCACAGCGGGTGAATTTCAAAATGCAATCTGGACGTGAGGACACTTTGGAAAAACGATATGCAATAAAAGCCTGTTTTAAACTTGGAAAAAAAGGCCACAGAAACATATGGAATGCTTCAGACTGCTTTTGGAGCATCTTGCATGAATCGAGCATCAGTTTTTGAGTGGTATAAGAGATTCAAGGAAGGTAGGCAGTCTGTGAGGGATGATGAGAGGTGTGTGAGGAGTAAGGAAGTCAATACACCAGAGTCGATTGGCCAAAGGGTTAAGGTTAGGGTTACTATGCTGAGGTTTTAAGGGAGTTCAGGAAGAGATTCCTTAGGAAGAGGCCAGCACTCTTCAAATAGGCTCAGTGGCATTTCCATCAGGACAATGCACCAGTCCACATCTCCATCCTTGTCACAGACTATTTGACCTAGATGGGTATCAAGACAGTTACCCAGCCTCCCTATGACTTTTGATTATTCCCTAAGCTCAGAGGCTGTCGTTATAAGACAATTGAGGAGATGAAAGAGTCTGTGATGAAGGTTATTGACATGCTCACACAAGAGGACTTCCATGGGGCCTTCCAGAAGTTGTTGGAACGGCACAAGTGCATTGCAGCCGGAGGAGATTACTTCGAAGGGGACTAGAGTTTCATGTGTGTACTATCAATAAAAGTGTCCATATGAAAAAAAGTCTGGAATCCTATTCAATGATCCTCGTATGTCTCTCTCTTTCGTTTTGTGTGTCTCTCTCTTTCTATGTGTGTATGCGTCTCTCTCTCTCTCTCTCTGTAAGTTTCTCTCCCATCTCTGTGAGTGTGTGTGTCTCTTTTTTCTGTCTGTGTGTGTCTTTCTCTTCCTCTGTGAGTCTCTCTTTCTTTCCGTGAATGTATGTTTCTCTATATTTCTATATGTGTGTTTTTCTTTCTTTGTGTGTGTGTGTGTGTGTGTGTGTGTTTATGTCTCTTTCTCCCTCTTTCTGTGTGTGTGTAAGTGGGGGTGTTTCTCTCTCTCTTTCTCTCCGTACGTTTTGTGTATCTCTCTTTCTCTGTGTGTGTGTGTGTGTTTCCCTCTCTCCCTTCCTCTTTTTATGTCTCTCTCTTTCTCAGTGTATGGGTCTCTCTTTCTCTGTGCGTTACTCTCTCTCTCTCTCTCTCTCTCTCTCTCTCTTTCTGTTTGTGTGTGTGTGTCTCTCTCTCTCTCTCTTTCTCTTTATATATGCGTGTATGCATCTAGCTCTTTCTGTCGTGTTTATGTCTTTCTCTCTTTCTCTGTTTTTATGTCCTCTCTCTCTCTTTCCCTGTGTGTGAGTGCATTTCTCTCTCTCTCTCTCTCTCTCTCTCTCCATTTCTCTCACTGCTTCTGTCTTTCTCTCTCTCTCCCTCTCGTTTTCACTGTGTAAGTTACTCTCTCTCTCTCTCTCTCTCTCTCTCTCTCTGTCAGTTTCTCTATCTCTTTCTCTGTGTGTGTCTCTCTCGTTCTTTGTATCTCTCTCACTCTTTTTTCTGTATTTCTCTCTCTCTCTCTCTCTCTCTCTCTCTCTCTCTCTCTTTCTCTGTTTTTGTGTCCCTGTCCTCTTTCTCTCTGTGTGTAATTTTTTCTCTCTCTGTCTCTCATCATCTGAGTGTGAATATGTATCTCTCTCTCTTTCTCCCCTCTTTCTCTGTCTCTTTCTCTGTGTGTTTCTCTCTAACTCTATCTCTGTGTGTGTCACTCTTCCTCTCTATCTCTCT
>OY757937.1:9558544-9566044 GCA_963585895.1 Sepioteuthis lessoniana
ACTACTATCTCCTCTCCCACTTCTTTTCTTACAGAGGAATTATCGAAAATAATCCTAGTTTTCTTGCAGCTACAAAAGCAGCGACGAAATTCAGAATTAATATCGACCATTTATCACAAAAGTACAAAAATAACGTGACTAGTATCCACAAAAATAACGTGACTAGTATCTACTATCACATTTAGTACAAAATAAGGCAACTCGTATCTTCAAAAATAACATAACTAGTATCTAATGTCTATTACTTTTAATACAAAAATAAGGTAATTAGTAAATACAAAAATAACGTAACTGGTATCTATAAAAAGTAGGTAACTAGTATCCATCATCTATCACTTATAGTACAAAAATAAAGTAGCTTGTATCTACAAAATCAAGGTACCTAGTATCTACCATCTATCATTTATAGTACAAAAATAAAGTAGCTAGTATCTACAAAAACAAGGTACCTAGTATCTACCATCTATCACTTATAGTACAAAAATAAAGTAGCTAGTATCTACAAAAACAAGATACCTAGTATCTACCATCTATCACTTATAGTACAAAAATAAAGTAGCTAGTATCTACAAAAACAAGGTACCTAGTATCTACCATCTATCACTTATAGTACAAATATAAAGTAGCTTGTATCTACAAAAATAAAGTACCCAGTATTTACCATCTCTCATTTTAGTATAAAAATAAGGTAACTAGTATCTACACAAATAAGGTTACCAGTATCAACAAAATTGAGGTAACTAATATCTACCATCTATCACTTATAGTAGAGAAATAAGGTAAACTCCTTTTAACTGTTATATGGGCTGAATTAATTTGGGGTATGAGACACAAAAGAGCTATGAGAGCTATGGATGATAATTAATTTACAAACTTACCAACGGGGTTTATGTCTGTCTTTATTGGGAATCCTTTTGAGATGAGGCTTCTTAATCTGAGAATATTTTTTTTTTTATTGCGGACTTTTGTCCTCATCTTGGTAGGGTTTTTTTTGTTGTTTTTCTCACAACGTTTCGGCCAAATTTCACTTCTGACAGTCTTCAGGTGATTAACCACAACCTCGGATAGGAATGCTGAGTCTTGCAACCGTATTCCCCAGTAATTACTGCCTTCCATAGTTGTTGTCGAGGTTCATGGCATGTTTGACTATTTTGTCGGCTGGGAGGGAATTTGGATCATATTACTTACTTATTGTTTGGTTTGGTTTCTTTATTTAATACCATCTTAACCTTCATGGGTTATTTAAAGCCAAAGTTATCCTTGTAGGACTGTAATGGTGCTATTAAATTAATAACTAAGAAGATAAGGGGTCCATACCTTTGTCAGGGGTATTAGTCCGAAATTAAATGTAATAGAACGACTGGGGTTCGAACTTGCTTATTACGACGTCGTAGTCCAGCATGTAAGCCACTACGCCATAAGGACACATGCCCCCTCAGATGATGTACGTAGTGGTCGTAAATTAATTGCTTGCCATCTACAACTGAGGGGAAGTTAATTAAATATATTACTGATTTTAGAGCCGCAAATTTAAGATATAGGAAATTTTTTCTTTTTTGGGGGGTGGGGGAAATGAGATGATTGTTTAATTTTAACGGGATGTCAACACATCTGGGGGTTGTTTTATGCTTAGAGGTTCGGGAATCGCGTTCACTAAACCTTCACAAATACATTTTTAAGAAGTTGTTTATTAAGAGTTTTTTTCTTTCTTTCTTTCTTTTGTTTTGTTTTTGTTTTGAGTTTCTTTTTTTATGCACATGGTCCTCTCGAATATAAAGAATTTTTAAACAGATCTATTTGATACATAGAACCCTAATATGTACAACTGCTTCCGGTCCCTACCGGCTTATTGACCTAGTGAGTAGAGTGTTCACTTATGGTCCGGGAGACATGGGTTCAATCCCTGGTCGCGTCATAACAAAAAATTTAAAAGATGGTACTTGATGCCGCCTTGTTTAACACTCAGCAATATAAGGTACGTATAAGGTGGAGCAATCCAGGGAAAGGAGTAGCGCCCTCCCCCTACACCTCGGTGTAGTAGCTATTGAAAAGGGAGCTTTCAGGTCGCCCTCGACTAAAGGGAGACAACTTTACTTATTTTACTTTACTTCCGGTCTGAGTCGACCAGTGAGTAATGACAATGACAGGAGTACTCCACTCTCCCTAGATCACTAAAACTGGATCCTGGTTATCCGATGCATATTCATGACATACCCTGGACTATCCTTTCTGGGGAGGAGTTCTTAACTCTCTGCAAGAGGAGACGATAGAGTGTATTCTAAAGATCATCGATAGTGTGGAGGTAGAATGAGAGAAATTGTTTATATGATTAAAGACAAATACTGTGAGAGTACAGGAATTAGGCGTTTTAATTCTACGAACATCCCAGCTGTACAATACACCAACTGCACCTCTGCAGAGGAGTAAAACCCCCACCCCACAAAAATTGTCACAAAACAATCGGATGATAAGGCTCCAGTAATGCTGGACCTTTGAGAAATGTGGAGTACCCCTTCATTGCCTTTGATCCAAGGTCCTCACTGGTCCGGAATGGTAGCACCTGATAGGGTCCTATCTATAGGTCAAATAGAACTGTTTGACATTTAAACTCAGTACAAACAAATGAATCAGGCTAAATTAAATGGTCAGAAATAGAACTGTTTGATTATGTTACATTACCGTCTAAGTCCACAATACGGCCAAGATATGAATATGTGAAATAGACAAATTCATACCGGTACGCAAAAAGTTCATAATGTACATAACGCACATGTTGTATTGTCATCTACATACAGGCAGAATGAATCACAACGACACAATAATTAAACAGACGAGCGAAGATTCTTTATCAAAAATATGTACCTCTCAAGGGTTCGAAAAGGTTACGCAAGGTTTGCGTGTGAGAGGCCGTCAACGTTGTGTCTTTCTCGTTCTCCAGATGCTCAACCGGAGGCACAGAGGCCCACTCTGCTGGGTGATGGCTTTCGTTACTGCATCTTATCAGCAACTTCCCTGGACCCCGACTCATCAGAGCCCCAAAGCCCCTTCGGCCTGATGTGGCTTTCCTTACCACATCTCGTCTATAACTCCGTCCGATCTCTAACTGCAACTCTCTTGACTTCTGTCTTGACTGAGTTATATAATAGTTCAACGCCCACTCAGTCGCCTACTCGATTTTTGAAATCGTATGTTTGATCGTCATCAAGCGGAAATAACTGTCATGCTGTTCACAGGTCACTCTCTTCCGGTGCATCAGTCTATGAGTGTACCATAGGAATTTTTAGCTCGTCCCATTTCATCAGCCAATTTCCGCCCACGCGATTTCCTCTCATAACTGCCATTAGAATGTGTCACCTCCTTCCGGTGCATCACCTTGGAATGGCATTTTTGACCGAGTCGAAGGTCAAAATACAACAGCACATATAGATAGCATAGGAATCCCGGAGCACAAAAACACTTACGACTTCTTAGTTCAGGTACGAAACGTTTTATTACCTTTGAGTTTAAAGGTTTTTCGACATAGGGAGAGAGATATCATCTCTCTATGCTGACTTTTTCATCTGCCCCAAACCACATGTGGCACCCGCCACAAGGCCTCGGCGAGCAAGCGAAATTCACCTTTCTTCTTCGGACGGCAAGACTCAACTAACTGACTTTTCTCAAATCTCAGCCCACGCTTCCGGTGTGTGACGTCACTCGCATCCCTGGTCATATCCTCTGACTGGGATTTTTATTATGACATCTCTGAATGACACGTCCGCTCCGCGCGCGCGTGAACCCCTGCGCCCATGTTTGCACCTAACTAACCCATGCGCTAAGAGAAAGGTTCTCAGCCTAACTCAACTGAAAGGCAAGATATATAAAACGAAATCCCTCGGCCATTATATTACAATTATTTAACTGTGTGTAAACAAACGACTCATGTTTAATTGAATTGTTAGTGATACATAACAAATTCTTGGAACCATTTTACTTTGGATTCGGCATTAAATAACCAACAATGTTTGGTATGTCATAAAACCAAACCAAAGAGAACTAAGTCCTTTTATACCAGTTTTCTGCATTGGTGGTCCACATAAGCTACACTTTCTATTCTAATACCAGTTATCAATGTTGACTAATAGAATTAGTCCTTAAGGCATTGTTAATGCAGTTAAGAAAACAGATTTATTTTCTCTCTAGAGGTTTCCCTTTCTTAGCCATGCCCAGATCTTCTCCCGTGCAACGGTGGAGTGTTGCATATTGACCCTTGACTGGACCGTCAATCGGAGATTCTCTGCACAAGACGCACCTGTGAAAATAAGCGGAAGTAGTCACGTGGTTGAACGGAAATGTGTGGGTGTTATGAAATGATATATGCAGATGCCCACGTGAGATACGGTCAGAATTAGTCTTGAGTCAGTCTCAGTTTGCAGCCAGAAGAGATTTGGTCAGTCACGGAGAGTGCCTGCAAATAGCTAGGCGCCCCACTGGGGCAGCAAGTCACAGCAGGTCTCCGGTTGAGTTACTCCCGGTCGAAAAGCTAAGGAAGTGCTAAATGGGGCTTTCAAGATAACACAGAATGGTTTGATCAAGAGAAGAAGAAGTTATGGGTCAATATGGCAGCCTGTCTTTGCCTCCCTGTCTCTGTCTCTATCACACAACAGAAAGTTTGACCCCTTTCGAGAATAAAGTGTGAAAGTTGTTTTTCTAGACAAAGAGTTTTAGTCATTCAATCTCCATGTATATTTATTCATTTGTTATATCTATGTAACAGTTTTTTGTCGCCTGAAGGATATATTTACCCAACCCCTCCGCACGGGCAGGATGTGACACAAGGTCAAGTTTAAGCGGAGTTTAGCTGGTTTGAAGTCAGAGTTTTCCTTCTCCTAGACTGGTTGCCAAAACAAGGCTAACGAAATCAGTCTGCTCAACTATTTCTACATTGCTGGAGGGAGAATAATTGGATTACTACCTTTCCCAAGGATTTTAGAGCTATGTGAAATGCAGTCAACCTCGTCCAGGATTTGAACTCGTGTTGCCCTGTCCATTTCCTACGACAATAACCAATACACCACGGGAACTTCCAAAATTATCCTTATTGTTGTTCTTTTTTTCTTTCCGTGTCTTTTTTTTTTGTTTTAGTTGTTTTTCTGTTTGTCCTTACGTTGCCATAGCTGTTATTGACTGTCGTAATTAGTCTCCCTTTGTACTTTTTAATGTATACCTTGAGTCCTTGAATTGATGAATCGCAATGCTGGCGAGTCCTCTTCCTCCTTCTTTTCTTGACACATACAGTCTGTTTACACAGATTACTTCGACATTGTAGCAGGAGTACTACAAGGGGACACGCTAGCCCCATACCTCTTTATCATCTGTCAGGACTACGTGTTTAGAACATCGATTGATAAAATCAAAGAAAACGGCTTCGAGCTGACAAAGAAAAGAAGTAAAAGGTACCCTGCAAAAACAATTACCGACACCGACTACACCGATGACATAGCGATTCTGGCAAATACACCCAACCAAGCCGAAACATTGCCGCATAGTTTGGAACGAGTCGCCGCAGGCGGTAATTGCATGTCAATGCACACAAAACGGAATACATGTGCTTTAATCAAACAGGCGACATTTCCAGACTTGACGGAAGCTCTCTAAAACTGGTAGACAAGTTCACCTACCTCGGAAGCAGTGTTTCATCGACCGAAAAAGACATCGACACGCGGCTAGCAAAGGCATGGACAGCTATCGATAAGCTATCGATCATATGGAAGTCAGACCTGACCGATAAAATGAAACGCAATTTTTTCCAAGTAGCGGTTGTGTCGATACTGCTGTATGGATGCACTACTTGGACGCTAACAAAACAGCCAGAGAAGCAATATTAAAGACGGCAATTACACTAGAATGTTGCGAGCAATATTGAACAAGTCCTGGCGGCAACACCTCACAAGGCACCAACTGTACGGCCACCTACCTCCCATCACGAAAACTATCCAAGTTAGACGAACTAGATATGCAGGACACTGCTGGAGAAGCAGAGACGAGCTCATAAGTGATGTACTCCTATGGACCCTCACATATGGCCGAGGAAAAGCAGGACGACCAGCTCGAACATACATACAGCAACTATGTGAGGATACGGGATGTAGCCCTGAAGACCTGCTAGAGGCGATGAACGATAGGAAGAAGTGGCGAGAGGGTCAGGGATATCTTTGCTAGCGGCACGACATGATGATGATGATGATGATGTCATCTCTTGAGTGTAAAAACTTTTAGATGCTTATTAATTCTTTGTCTTTCGTTTCGTTTATCTGAAATTTCTTTTAAGAATTGTCCAGGATTATCTCTTTGATTAGATTTCTGCCACAGAAGTTGGTTTCGAAAAGGTTTTCTTGTTCTTCTTAATTCCTCTCTTGTCCATTTTTAAAATGGCCCAGAGAATCTTACAAGGCGTTGATTTCTTCGGTGAGATTTTGCCGCAGAGTCTGGTTTTTAGGTTTTCATTTTCTTCGCTTTGCCCTTGTTCTCCTTCTTATGCTTGTTATTATTCCTTTCGAATTTTTCACATCAGCGTTAACTGCAGTCAACAGAACTCTTCTAAGTATTCTGGCCTATCTTGATAATGCTGTAGTTTGGATTGTCTCCGCTCTTCTTATTTCAAAGTCCTCCAGTTCTTTATGTTAATCCTTTTGTGACTGTACCAAGAGCACAATTACAATGGGTAAAACATCACTTTCATGTTCTGCAGTTTTTTCAATTCCCTCGCCAAGTCGATGTATTTATCCTTTTTTCACTTTCTTTCAATTTTACTCCATGGTCTGCCGGAATTGCAAAGTGCACGATTTCGCAAGTTCTTTTTTTTTATCTCTTATTATTATTATTATTATTTACCAACCCCTCCGCTCGGGCAGGATATGACACAAGATCAATTTTTAAGCGGAGTTTAACAGGTTTGAATTCAGAGTTATTATTATTCCTTTTCAGCTAATGGCCTTTCACTGAGGTCTGAATGATAGCAAGTTAGCTCATTCTCCAGGACTCTTCTCAGTATTCTGGCCGATACTTATGCTATCATTTAGATAGTTTCTATGCTTGTTTTTATTATTAGAGTTTCTCACATCAGCGTAAACTTATGGACTTTCACGGGAGATTGAGTAACTACAAGTCTCCTCTAGTCTCCAGGACTCTTCTCACTATTCTGGCTGTTTTCAATAATGCTGTTGTTTGGATGGTCTTCACTCGGCCGCCAACTTCCAAATCCTCCAGGCCCTTTAATAATCCTTTAATTACCGTGCCAAAAGCACCAATCATAATTGGTATAATTGTCACCTTCATGTTCCATAGTTTTTTCAATTCCCTAGCAAGGTCGAGGTTATTATTATTATTATTATTTTACTCCTTTTCGAGTTTTTCATACCAGTGTTAGCCGATGGTTTCTCATTGAAGTTTGAGTGACAGCAAGTCTTTTCAAGTCTCAAGGACTCTTCTCAGTAATCTGGCCGATAATGCTGTAACTTA
>OY757937.1:9571044-9791044 GCA_963585895.1 Sepioteuthis lessoniana
TATTTTAATACGGGTTCTATTTAGAATTAAAAGTGTTCGATAGCAATATTTGAAACCATTTAAGGGAGTAGAAACAAATGATTATTTGCTACCAGTTAAATGGTTTTAAGCGTCGTTATATGACACAAACAATTTAATTTAGGTACACAGTTAAAGAGTCTCAAGTATTGCTATTTAACACTAATACGAGGATCATTAAATAAGTTTCCAGACCTTTTTCGTATGGGCACTTTTATTGATAGTACACAGGTGAAACTCTTGTCACCTTCGAAATAATCTCCGGCTGCAATGCACTTGTTGTACCGTTCCAACAAGCTCTGGAAGTCCCCATGGAAGTCCTCTTCTGAGAGCATGTCAATGACCTTCGTCACAACCTCTTTCATCTCCTCAATTGTCTCATAAGGACAGCCTCTGAGCTTAGGGAATAAAAAAAAGTCACAGGGAGTAACGTCTGGATTATAGGGAGGCTGAGGAACTGTCTTGATGCCTATCTTGGTCAAATAGTCTGTGACAAGGATGGAGTTGTGGACTGGTGTATTGTCCAGGTGGAAATGGCACTGAGCCGATATGAAAAGTGCTGGCCTCTTCCGACGGAATCTCTTTCTGAACTCCCTAATAACCTCAACATAGTAACCCTAACCCAAAACCTTTAGCCAATCAACTCTGGTGTATTGACTTCCTTACTCCGCACACACCACTTATCATCCCTCACAGACTTCCTGCCTTCCTTGAATCTCTTATGCCACTCAAAAACTGATGCTTGATTCATGCAAGATGCTCCAAAAGCAATCTGAAGCATTCCATACGTTTCTGTGGTATTTTTCCAAGTTTAAAACATAATTGTATTGGATATCGTTCTTCCTCATGTCCAGATTGCATTTTTGAAATTCATCAGTTGTGACAATCAGGCTTTAGTAGAGTGTATTCCAATTCCTGCTGTAGCTGTTCATTTGAACCTGAAATCATAACAATTGGTCAGCCATCTCATAAGATGTATAGCAATAACATAGTGAATTTTCAAGAGTCTACAACAATTTTAAATGCCTGTACAAAAATCTGGAAACTTATTGAATGCACCACGTCATTCTATTCCACATTACTTATTCGACAGGAAACAGATAAAGAGTCAAACAGTTCTATTACAAACAATTCGATTTAAAGTAAGTCATTTGTGTGAAAACAGTTTAAATGTCAAACAGTTCTATTTGACCCATAGAGAGGACCCTTTCAGGTGCTACTACTCCGGGGCAGAGTGGACCTGGGAGCGATGGCAATGAAGGCGTACTCCACATTTCCCAAAGCTCCAGCATTACTGAAGCCTCACCATCAGATTGTTTGGTGTCATATCCAGGACACTCGTTCTGGGAGTCTTACTCTTTCTGCAGAGATGCAGTCCGTGTATTCTACAATGCCTACCGACTGGGCTACATATCTCAAGCTTCTCTCTCTCTCTCTCTCTCTCTCTCTCTCTCTCTCTCTCTCTCTCTCTCTGCGACATCACCACTCAAGACGGAACCCCTCTGAAACTAGTAGTCAAATTCACCTACCTAGGAAGCAGTGTCTCATCAGCCGAAAAAGACATCGACACGTGGCTAACGAAGGCATGGACAGCTATCGATAAGCTATCGATAAGCTATCGATCATATGGAAATCAGACCTGACCGATAAAATGAAACGCAGTTTCTTCCAGGTAGCGGTCGTATCGATACTGCTGTATGGATGCACTACTTGGACACTAACAAAACGGCTGGAGAAGAAGCTAGACGGCAATTACACCAGAATGTTGCGAGCAATGTTGAACAAGTCCTGGCGGCAACACCCCACAAAGCACCAACTATACGGCCACCTGCCTCCCATCACGAAAACTATCCAAGCTAGACGAACCAGACATGCAGGACACTGCTGGAGAAGCAGGGACGAGCTCATAAGTGATGTACTCCTATAGACCCCCACATATGGCCGGGCAAAAGCAGGACGACCAGCTCGAACATACATACAGCAACTATGTGAGGATACGGGATGTAGCCCTGAAGACCTGCCAGAGGCGATGAACGATAGGGAAAAGTGGCGAGGGAGGGTCAGGGATATCCGTGCTAGCGGCAGGACATGATGATGATGATGATGATGATAATGATATATAAGATGAAATGAATACAATAATGTTTCCTGTATGTGTTCGATGCTACTCTGCCAGAGCAAATCTAAAGTTTAAAATGTCTTTAGTGCTCGTTTTATTCATAATACTCAATCGTCACATGAAAATAGAAGAAAAACTTGACCAATCAATTGTCTGCAATGTATGACTAGTTTGTCACGTGATGTATGTTTCCTTCACACACACACACACACACACACACACACACACACACACACGTAAATAATTGTAATGGTTTTAGAAATAGTTATACCAATTGTTCTTGGAGTATATAGAACGGCCCTCAAAATCCTGGAAAAAAGACTAGGAAAATAGAAGATCAGGAGAAGAATCGAAACCACCCAGACCTCGGCAGTGTTAAAATCAGCTGGGATACGATGAAGAGTCCTGGAGACTCTCTTGTATTTATATAGCATTTTATATGTGAGATAAAACAGAACCGTTGCGTCTCATTTTTATTTAATTATAACAACGTGAATCTACGTCCCGATATATGCAGAGACTTGGAAAAGGTTGTATCGAAGACAGACAGTTTCCAATGCAGCATTACTCTTCCGTCCGAGGTTGAGGATAATGACATACTGTTTTATAAATACCAATGTACCATATTCACAATTAACGCTTTGTGCGAAATGGACATATAATGTTCATTACGATAGAACGAAGGAATCTCAAGATTCGAAAACTCGTAACGACTTCTTGTTCTGGTACGAAACCGTTTTATTAACTTTGGGGGTGTCCTCATGGTGTAATGGTTAAAGCGTTGGACTGCGGAATCGTAGTACGCGAGTTCGTACTCCAGTAGCGCTACTGCGTTCACTTTCGGGCGAATACCATTAGGAAAGGCATGAGCCCCTGTATCCTCCCAGCTATGGGTTAAATAGTACCACTACTGTTCTTCTAGGAGAATGGCTTCGGCATTAAGAAACCATCAAACTTTTTTTTATTAACTTTGAGTTAAAGGTTTCGACGTAAGTAGGAGAGACACAATCTTCTATGCTGTCTTATTCATTTGGCCCCCATCTCGAGCGGCCCCCCCATAGGGCACAAGTTCGCCTCGCGTTTGCGAGCTCCAAAAGTCGAACCTCTTCGTTTGGCGTCTAGTACTCGACTCTCTAACTTTGTTCACATCTCCACAAACCTCTGTGCGCTTCCGGTGCGTGACGTCACTCGCACTCCGTCACCTCGGTTCGTCTCGGACTATTATGACATCTGAGTGACACCTCCATCCGCCCGCGCGCACCCGCGTAAACACCTGCTTCAGTGTTGCACCTAACTAACCCATGTTCTGAGCCGAAAGGTTCTCAGTCTAACTAAACTCAAAGGCATGAACCGAAATCCATCGGCTATTATATAATACCAACCCTTGGTTTTGAACTGAGTCTCCCTACCACCAAAACGAAACAACTGTGCATCTATTTTTCCACCATGAAGATCAACACGATTGTTTGGTTTTATGGTATATCAAACTTTGTGGGTTATTTAAAGCAAAATCCTACATATATATATATATACCATAGCCAGATCCGGATATGCGAAATGGACATATAATGTTCATATATATATACACATGGAACATAAGAATCCCGAAGCACGAAAGACACTTACGACTTCTTAGTTCAGGTAAGAAACTTTTTATAACTTTTGAGTTTAAAGGTTCTTCGAGATAAGGAGAGAGATACACATTCTTTCTATTCTGGCTTTTTCATCTTCTACCGCCCCCCCCCCCCCATCTCGTGCGGCACCTGCCCAAGGCCTCCGCGAGCAAGCGAAAGTCGACCCTTCTCGTTTGGTGTCTACTTTTCAACTCTCTAATTTTCTTCAAAATTCCCGAAAGCCTCCGCGCGCTTCCGGTGCGTGACATCTTTCGCACTTGCTAGCCCCGTTTCCCATCTGGGCTATTGTGACAACTCTGAGTGACTCGTCCGCTCCGCCCCCGCGCGCGTCAACACCTGTGCTCAAGTTTGCACCTAACTAACCCATGTGCTGAGCCGAAAGATTCTCAGCCTAACTAAACCCAAAGGCATAAAACGAAATCCCTCGGCCATTATATTACATATATATATATATATAAGTTAATACTTTATACATAACTTTATTTTTATTGGAGCTGTTTTGTTAGTATAGATCATCATCATCGTCATCATGTTGGGCAATCAGCATGGATATCCCTGACCCTTTCTCGCCACCCTTCTCTATCGTCCATTGCTTCCGACAGGTCTTTAGGGCTACATCCCGTATCTGTACAGAGCTGCTCTCTGTAGGTTCTAGCTGGTCGTCCTTCCTTTGCTCATCCAAGTGAGGGGATCCACAGGAGTATGTCACTTATGAGTTCGACCCTACTTCTCCAGCAGTGACCGGCATGTCTGGTTCGTCTGACTTGGATAGTTTTCGTGATGGGTGGTAAGTGGCCGTACAGCTGCTGCTTTGAAGGGTGCTGTCTCAAGGACTTGTTTAATATTGCTCTCAGCATTCTTGTCAAAAATGAAACGCTGTTTCTTCCAAGCAGCGGTCGTGTCGATACTGTCGTATGGATGCACTACATGGACGCTAACTAAACGTATCATAGAGTTAAATGGTATTAAATATTGCTATCTAACGCTAATAATTTTATTGAATTATAATAATTTGTTCACATATAGTTAAATGGTTTCAAGTATTCTTATCTAACACAAATAATTCGTTTTAATATTACTCATTGTTTGTTTGCTCAGTCGGCTGGGGCTGTAGAATACACCGTCTGCACCTCTGCCGAGGGGTAAGACTCCCCTCCAACTAAACAATCTGATGATGAGGTTCCAGTGATGCTGGGGCTTCGGGGAATGCAGAGCACCCCCTCATTGCCATTGCTCCCAGGTCCACTCTGGCCCTAAATGTTAGCACCTGATAGGGTCCAATCTATAGGTTAAATAGAATTAAACTGCATACTTATGCTAAACTGAATTATTTGAATTAGAACTATTTGACTAAACTGAATAGCGTGAAAAAACATTTTTTACAATAAAACTGTACTTACATTTAAACTGCGTAGTTATGCTAAACTACATTGTTTGAAATGGAACTGTTTTTGACATTGAAACTGTATTTACACTCAACCGAATTATTTAATATAATATAGAACTGTTTTGACGTTTAACTGTTTTATACTATGATGAGGGAAGAAAGAACAACACTTCTTTAGAAAAATATATCTCTCTCATTTTATTCTCGAAAGCGGTACACAGTTTGTTGTAAGTTTGAGAGACAGATGGAGACACATATACTCAGAGAGGGAAATTCTTCTTGCCCCATATCTTCTTCCTGGAGCCAGGGGGTGCCAACGCTTGCACCCCCTTGCAAGCCGTATCGTCAGAGCCGACCAAACGCCTCTGATCGGCTGCATATCCCTGGCTCGACTCTCCATTCTGACCGGACTGACTGTCTAAATCTGACCGCGTGGTTCTCATATCACGTGGTCTCCTTCCGGTTACACACCCGCTCGACCAGCCTACCCTGACGCACTGCCATCCCCCTGTTTACTAATCACAACGGGACAGCTTGTCAAAGCACACCGGGTCACCAGCAACGAACCCAAAATCCAAGTCAACAATCATAACTGTGTGTAACGAAAATCTATATTCATACTAAACTGAATTGTTTGAAATACAACTGTTTGACAAAAGGGAATAGCTTGAAATAGAAATGTTCTTGACGATTAAAATGTTAATTTGAATTGTTCGAAATATAAATGATTATTTGTTTTAAAATGGATTTGGCATTAAATGACCTACAAAGGTTGATATGCCATAAAACCCAAACAATCAACCAATCATTTTTTGAAAACAGTTAAATGGTTGCAAGTATTGCTATCTAACACTAACAATTCGATTGAATAATAATTACATGTTTACCCACAATTAAATGGTTTCAAGTATTGCTTTCTAGAACTAATGATTTTGTTTAATAATACTCATTTTCTTGCACGCAATTAAATAGTTTCAAGTATTGCTACCCAACATTGATAATTCTAATTAGTATTTGTCATTCGTTTCCACTGGTTTCAAGTTTAAATGGTTTCAAGTATTGTAAAAGTAAGTAAAGTTGTCTCCCTTTAGTCGAGGGTGAACCGAGGGCTCCCTTTTCGATAGCTACTACACCAAGGTGTAGGGGAGGGCGATACTCCTTTCCCTGAATTGTTCCACTTTACCCTTGATCTTTGACTTATAATGCTGAGTGTTAAGAAAGGTGGCATAAAGTGCCATTATTTCTAAGTCTTTGGTATTACTCGACCTGAGATTGAACCCCGGTCTTCCGGGCCACTGGTGAACATTCTACTCATTAGGCCAATGGCCTCTTATCAATGTACATAATCTGGCCATTGCTGTACGATTTCAAATAAAAAAAATATTCCTTATAAAATAATTAAATAGTTCAAATTTGACCCCTAAATGGAACCCTATCAGTTAATACCAATCCTGGTCAGAATGGACCGGAGAGTAACGGCAATGAAAGAGTACTTCACATTCCCCAAAGCCCTTGGACAGAAGCCTCACCATCATCTGCAGTTAAGTATCATCCCGAGAAGAGAGATGCTATCAACAGAGGTGCGGTCAGTATATTCTCCATCCCCAGCAGACAGAATCGGATAATCTTTATTGTATTTGACGTACGTGCCACCAACCGGTCGAGCGTGGCATAAGTCCTTTTTAAGGTAGGTTTGGACGCAAGGCCGTCGTCCAAACACGCCCAGCGGCTCCAAAAATGTCTCGGGCCCCGTCTGCATTCTCTTAAAAATGGGTCGACTCAGGCACCAGGCAATAAACCTAGCCCCTTCGAAGAGAGTTACAACAGCTCCATGAGGCGCGAGGAATGTCAGTCTCTGCGCACGTGATATGGATGCCGGCTTCCCGTTACCCATGTCAGGCGACCTTGACCGACGTAGCAAGACCACGCGACCAAGCCGCTCGAACTGATCCGTGCAGCGAGCAACACGGCTAGCATGTGACCCGAATCGCGAGGCTCGCTCGAGTCAGAGCCAGTGAAGGACGGATCATCTCTACATCACAAGTGCTTTCCTTTATCGTCTTAAATAAAATCAAGAAAATAACTAAAATATACTGAAACATGATAATTAATGCACGAAAAACATTTTATTTGTTTGAAGTCATTGAATGACTCGACATATTTCTAGATGGCCAGCGTTGGTAATAGATTTGCAAAATGATTTTAATCGTTTATCGATGTATAAAAAATCAGATTTTTTTCTGGGTTTAGATGTTCGTATTTGTATTTATTTATTTATTTATTATCCCTTTCGTTTTTAGTTTGTTTTGTTGATTTAGTTAATTTTTTTTTTATTTGTTTGTTTTTTACATTTTCTTATGATTCGAGATTGTAAAAAAGAATCGATTTATATTGACTTCCAAAGTTAATATTTTTTATTTGGAAAGAAAGAAAGAAAGAAATTTGAGAAAAAAAAAAAAAAACTGACTGAAAATTTGCCAGACTTTCTTTTTCTTTTTCTTTTTTTTCCGATGGCAGAAAATTGCTTAAACGTTTCGCCTTCCAAATAAAAACACGATTTGATGAATGACAATCGGAAAAGCTTGGAGTCATTCTTAGCTTTCTTTCTTTCTTTCTTTCTCTGTCTCTTTAATTCCTTCATTCTTTCCTTCCACAAAGTTCTTTCTTTCTTTCTTTCTTTCTTTCTTTCTTTCTAAACTTCATCCTTTTCTCTTATTCTATGTCTCTTTAGTTGCTTCATTCTTTCCTTCTACTTAGCCCATTAATTCTTTCTTTCTTTCTTTCTTTCTTTCTTTCTTTCTGTTCGTCAAGTAATGAATTTATTTATTAAGCCAGGTGCATGTTTTCCAGTATCTATCGCATCTATAAATTACTAATTTTTTCCGCTTTCCCATTACCACGGTTACAAAAATGGAGAGGTATCAAATATGGGTATAGCTACCATAATTATATATATATATATATATATATATATATATATATATATATATATAGGGCAGGGTCCACGACAATTATCTCTTGGGTTTGGAACGTTAATAAAAATTCAAACAGATGGCCAATTCAAATTTTAATTTTACGAAATAACAATATTTACGATGATATTTTGTTATTGTCATCACTTTGTTTTTAAGCGGATATCGTCCAAATGATTTCATCCACCTGCTATAAAGGTGGAGTTACCGTAGCACAGTGGCTAACTTACGACCTCGAATTCGAGCTCTAGATACGTTATTACTTTCTGATGGTGCCCGTGGTGTAATGGTTATCGTCGTAGGAAATGGACACTGCGACACGAGTTCAAATCCTGGATGAGACTTATTGCATTTCACATAGGACTAAAACCCTTGGTATGAATCCAGTTATTCTCCCTGCAGCCATGGGCAAATAGTAGGGCGGACTGGGCTCTTCAGCTTTGGTGAGGCAACTAGTTTAGGAGAAGGAAAACTCTGAATTCAAACCTGTTAAACTCCGCTTAAAGATTGACCTTGTGTCATGTCCTGCCCGAGCAGACCGGTTGGGTAAATATCGATATGTTGTTACTTTCATTTTTGGCCAAATACCCAAACAGCCTCGTTGGTTGGGGCTGTAGAATACGCCGACGGCAACTCTGCCGAGGAGTAAGACACCCCGCCCACTGAGTGTTCTGGATATGACACTAACTGTATCACAGGGTTTGTCTGGCCTGGAGTAGTTATACCTGGTAGAGCCCCCTCTGTGGGTAAAATAGAACTATTTAATCATTTGCAATACGTAAAATCATTTAACAGGGGACAAATAAAACTATAACAGTGAAATTGCAATGCTTGAAACCATTTAACTGTGTGCAAATAAAAATATTAATGTTAGATAACAATACTTGAAACCATTTGTGTGCAAATAAAACTACTTGTGTTAAATAGCAATATTAGAAGCCTTTTAACTGTGTGCAAACTAATGATTTCAAGCGCGTATAAAAATGATTACCTTCTAATCATTCGTTAATAAAACATACACACACACACATATATATATATATATATATATATATATATATATATATATATATATATATATATATATATAAACAAGATTTGTCATTAAATAACCTACAAGGGTTGTATTGTCTTAAAACGCAACCAATCAATTAATAGCTTGGGTGGAATAGCACCACATCTGTTCTTCGACATAAATGGTTTTGGCATTTCATTCTTTCTTTCTTTCTTTCTAAACTTTATCCTTTTCTCTTATTCTATCTATGTCTTTTTAGTTCCTTCTTTCTTTCTTTCTTTCTTTCTTTCTAAACTTCATCGTTTTTTCTTATTCTATATATTTTTAATTCTTTCTTTCTTTTTTTCTTTCTTTCTCTCTTTCTTTCTTAACTTCATCATTTTCTCTTATTCTATCTATGCCTTTTTGGTTCCTTCATTCTTTCTTTCTTTCTTTCTTTCTTTTTCTTTCTTTCTTTCTTTTCTTCATCTTTTTCTCTTATTCTATCTATGTATTTTTGATTTCTTTATTCTTTCTTTCTTTATGTCTGTCTTTTTTCTTTCTTTCCGTCTTTCTTTCTTTCTTTTTTTTTATTTCTAAATTTCATCCTTTTCTCTTATTCTATCTATGTATTCTTAATTCCTTTATTCTTTCCTTCTACTTAGCTCATTAATTCGTCCACCCACCCACCCGAATGTTGATATGCCATTAAACAAAAGAACAAAACCAAATCTATTTTAGAATGTGCTAATCTATATCTTGTATGTCATCTGCTCCTCATGTTGACTCGAAATATCTTTCATTTTCTTCAGGAAATTATCAAGGCTTTCAAGCAAGTGATAAATCTTTTTCTATAATTTGTACAGTTTGGAAAAGGACAGTTGTAATACTACTTAATCCACAGTTGGTTGATAAGAGGTTTCATGCCTTTTCCTTGGTATCAGTTCGAAATTAAACGTAATTGCGTCTTAAGTAGGTAAAAGCAAATTGGAAAAATGTAGCCATGACATGTATAGTATCTGACATAATTCCGTAAAAATATTCAAAATACCAGACGTAAAAATCGAAAGAGGTATTCAGCCGAGTTGGCTAGGGCTGCAGAATATACCGACTGCATCTCTGCAGAAGGGTACGAAACACAGCACGAGCGTCCTGGATATGACATTAAACCATCTGAATTCGAAGCTCCAGAAATTATTCGGGGAATGCAGAATACCCCTCCATTGCCATCCCTCCCAGTTCCACCCTGACCCGGAGTGGAAGCACCTTGTAGGTTTCTATCTATTGGTCAAATAGAACTGTTTGATACTTAAACTGAATCCAAATAAATGATTTATGCTAAATTGAATTGTTAGAAATAGGACTGAGTGCAAAGAAATTACTGATATTTAACTGAATTGTTTTTGGAAAAATTATTTTAGCCATTATTTTTTTTTAAATAACGATATTAAATTTTTTCAGACATTTTGGGTATTTATTCACAAACAGATGAAAACAAACTGAACTGCAAAACTAAACTCGTTTATTTATTTGTAAGTAAAAAGTTTTAATGAATAAATATTATCTTATCTATAAAATATTTTATACAAAAAACAATCGTACAGGCGTATGTGGTTTAAATGATTTATCCTTTAATGTATTTTTAATAAAACTTTGGTTTGGTTTGGTTATATAACATATCAACCCTTTAGGATTATTTAATGCCAAATTCTCTTCATACACATATATTAAATATATATTACTTGGTTAAGTTTGGTTTTATGACATATCAGCCATTGTTGGTTATTTAATGTCAAATACTCTTTATATATATATATATATATATGTATTTATGTGTGTGTGCGTGTGTGTGTGTGTGTGTGTGTGTGTGTGTGTGTGTGTGTGTGTGTGTGATTTGGTTTGATTGGGTTTTATGGCATATCAACCATTGTAGGTTATTTAATGCCAAATCCTCTTTATACATGGTGCCCAGTCGGCTGGGGCTGTAGAATACACCGACTGCACCTGCGCAGTTGGGTAAGACCTCCCCCCCCCGCAATGAGTGTTCTGCATATGACACTAAACAATTTGATAGCTAGGTTTCAGTGATGCTGGGGCTTTGGGGAATATATAAAACCACTTCATTGCCATTGCTCCCAGGTCCACTCTTACCCTGAATGGTAGCACCTAATAGGGTCTAATCTATAGGCTAAATAGAACTAAACTGCATACTTATGCTAAACTGAATTGTTTGAATAAGAACTGTTTGACAAAACCTAATATCTTGAAATAGAAATGTTTTTGACAATTAAACTGAGTACTTACATTTAAACGGCGTACTGATGCTAAACTGCATTGTTTGAAATGGAGCTGTTTTTGACATAGAAACTCTATTTACGCTAAACTGAAGTGTTTAATATAGAACTGTTTTGAGATTTGCGTGTAAAGAAAATCTATACTTATACTAAAGTTAATTAGCTGAATTAGAACGGTTTGGCTAAAGTGAATAGCTTGAAATAGAAATGTTTTTGCCAATTAAACTGTGTATTTATGCAAAACTGAATTGTTTGAAATAGTTTGAAATTGTTTGCATAAAAATGGATTTGTCATTAAATAACCTACAAAGGTTGATATGCCATAAAACCCAAACAATCAACCAACCAACCATCTTTATGCATATATATTAAATATATACGATTTGGTTTGGTTGGGTTTTATGGCATATCAACCATTGTAGGTTATTTAATGCCAAATCCTCTTTATACGTATATATTGGATATATATGATTTGGTTTGGTTTGGTTGGGTTTTACGGCATATCAACCATTGTAGGTTATTTAATGCCAAAACTTCTTTATACATATACATTAAATATATAGGATTTGGTTTGGTTGGGTTTTACGGCATATCAACCATTGTAGGTTATTTAATGCCAAACCCTTTTTACATATACATATTAAATATATAAGATTTGGTTTGTTTTGTTTTTATGGCATTTCCATTAGTGTAAGTTATTTAATGCCAAATCTTATTAATACTTATATATTAGATATATATGATTTATTTTTGTTGGGGTTTATGGCATATCAACCATTGTAGGTTATTTAATGACAAATCCTCTTTATACATAAATAAAATATAATTTGTAAACACATTTTTTAACATTTTTAAACGATCTTGATCTCATTGTTTGCACACTGTTAAATGTTAAGTATTGCTGTGAATCACTAACAACTCAATTAAACATCAGTAATTACATGTAGTAAAATGGACAAACAATTCTGTTTCTAACAATTCAATTTAGCCAAAGTCATTTTTTTGCTCAGTTTTAATATTCAATCAGTTTTATTTGACCCATAGATAGAATCCTATCAGGTGCTACCACTCAGGGACAGATTGAACCGAGGAGCAATGGCAATGGAGGGTTAACTCCACAATCCCCGAAGGTCCAGCATTACTAGTTGGTTGGTTGGTTGGTTGGTTTTTATGGCATATCAACCTGTGTAGGTTATTTAAGCCCTAATCCATTTTTATGTAAATAAACAGTTCTATTTCAAACAATTTGATTTAGCATGAGTACAAAGTTGAATTGTCAACATTTCTATTTCAAACTATTCAGTTTATTCAAACAGTTCTAATTCAGTTAATTCAGTTTGGCGTAAGTACAGATTATTTACACAGTAAATGTCAAAACAATTCTATGTATAACAATTTAGTTTAGTGTAAGTACAGTTTCAATGTCAAAAAAACAGTTCAATTTCAAATAATTCAGTTTAGCATAAGCATGCAGTTTAAATGTAAGTACGGTTTAATTGTCAAAACATTTCTATTTCAAGCTATTTAGTTTAGTCCAACAATTTAGTTTAGCATAAATATGCCGTTAGTTTTATTTAACGCATAGATACGGCCCTATCAGGTGCTACCATTCCCTGCCATAGTGGACCGTATTCCCCAAAGCCTCAGCATTACTGGAACCTCACCATCAGGTTGTTTAGCGTCATATCCAAGACACTTGTTGGGGAGGTCTTACCCCCACCTGCAGAGGTGCAGTTAGTGTATTCTACAGCAATACACTGAGTTAAATGTCAGAACAGTTTTATTTCAGATAATTCAGTTTAGCATAAGTCCACAGTTTAGACGTCAAAACAGTTCTATTTCGAGCAATTCAGTTTAGCATAAGTACGCAGTTTAAATGTCAAAACAGGTCAATTTTGAACAATTCAATTTAGCATAAAAACGTAGTATAAATGCCAAATCAGTATTGTGAAAGAAGTACTGTTTAATTCTATTTAAGCCATAGATAGGACTATAATCAGGTGCTACCACTACTGTTGTATACTCATATAATACAACTATACATATATAAATATATATGCTGAATACATTTTGACGCAATGAATAAAGATGAGCGAAGACTTCTTAAAAAAAAATATACCTCTCACTTTATTGTAAGGTGTGCGTGTGAGGGGGAGTTGGAGACTGAACAGAACTGCAATATATTGACCCCCACTCTTATGGCCATCAGCATTGTGTCTTTCTTGTTCTCCAGTGCTGCTCAACCGGAGGCCCAGGGGCTCAGCTTTCAGCTGAGTGCTAGCTTTTTCTACCACATCTTGTCACCAACGGGTCTCCAAACTCCATCGGGGGTCCCGAGGGCCCCTTCTGCTGGGTGGTGGCTTTCCCTACCACATCTTGTCTCCAACTCATCTGATCTCCAATTTCTCTGGTCCCCAACTCGCTGACTTCCTGTCCCACCGAGTTATATAATAGTTCAATCGCCCACTCAAACCCCACTCAATCTTTGGAATGGCATGTTTGATCGTCATCAAGCGGAAATAACAGTCATGCAGTTCACAGGTCACTCTCTTCCGGTGCATCAGTCTATGAGTGTATCATGGGCTTTTACCTTGTCCCATTTCGTCAGCCAAATCCGCCTACGCGGTTTCTTTCGATTACTGGCCATTGGAATGTGTCACTTCCTTCCGGTGCATCACTTTGGAATGGCATGTTTGGCCGGGTCGAAGGTCAATATACAACACTGGGAGCGATGGCAGTAAAGGGGTATCAGCATTACTGGAGTCTCACCATTAAATAGTTTTGTGTCATAACAGTGACTCTTGTTGAGAGCGGGAAGAGGTCTTACTCCTGTAACATACCCATAATATACGGATTTGTGAAATAGACTTAGGGAATCTGAAATACACGACATTCACGAAATTGGTTCAGGTACGAAACTTTATTACCTTTGAGTTAAAGGTTATTCGACATGAGGAGAGAGAGACACAATCTTTCTATGCTGACTGCTTTTACATCGTCAGCTCTCAACCCAACCAACGTGCGGCGCCCGTAGCGCACAAAGTCGTCTGGCCTCGCCCAGGTCTGAATCTCCACCTTCCCGTTCGGACGCAGGAACTCAACTAACTGCTTTTTCTCAAATCCCGAAATCCTCAGCCCAAGCTTCCAGACATGACGTCATTCACCTCCCTAGTCTCATTTCCTATCTGAGAATTTTATTTTGACATCTGTGAATGACGCATCCTCCCCGCAGGCGCGTGAACACCTGCGTTAATGTTGCACCTAACTAACCCATGTGCTAAGCGAAAGGTTCTCAGCCTAACTAAGCTGAAAGGCAAGATATATAAAACGAAACCCCTCGGCAATTATATTATAATGCTCTACAAAGTGTATTTTGCAGTCCCAGCCGATTGGGCACTAATAAAGCTTTCATTTTGCTGTGTTTGAACAGTACGTAATACTTCAAACAGCAAAACTTTTATAATATTCTTAAAACTTTAGAAATAAACCGAAGGCGTTTTCGCGCTGTAAGGGTTAAGACGATAGACTGCGGAATCGTAGTAAGCGGGTTCGAACTCCAGTCGCGCTACGATGCTCACTTAAGGACAAATACCCTTCTGTACGAATGCGACTGGTAAAATATGCACAACACGGATGAAATTTTTCAGGCAACAATACCTTTAATGCTGCAGTGATAAATTGGGTCGCCTCCATCGATTTTTCCAAGCGTGGGAAATTAGTATTTCATAGTTGAAAACTTGCCCTACATACCGGTCTTATTTACCGCTATATTTCCAGAGAAATGAAGGGCAAGCATTTCCCTTTTAAGAAAAATACATTGGGAAAAGTATGAACACCCTTATCCCCCCACCAGCTATGGATTAAATAGTACCACTGAATAGCTTTGGCATTAAATAAGCTGTTGCAAATCTTTTCTAAACAACGAGAACAGTTCTTGAGTCGTCAGTCGAATTTCACTGGGTCTCTCAATATTTTGGCCTTGTGCCAGATTAAACCAACATCCGTAATATATAGAAAACCAGACTCTTGTAACACCTGTCACAACGATTACGTAGATCTTTGTAATGTTTTCGTTGCTGCTTTCATGTATATAATTTCACAAATGGATTTACTTATATTTTAGATTTGTTTGGGACTTTTGTTATGGGGCGAGTTGAACAAGGGTAAGAGAAATGTGTAGTGTAAAAAAGAAAAAAAAGAAGAAACATTTATAGAGTTGATAATTACTTTTATTTTTATTGAAACCGGTAGAGGCGACGATAGTTGATTCTTGTTGGATTGGCCAGTAAACAAAATGACACAGTTGGCGCCGTCTAAGTGAAATGAAAACTATTCAATCGCTACTTACGGCTGACAGAAGGCATCTATTCGCGTCTACAGCGTTCGTTCAATTGTGACATTAATTTACGGTCGTAGCAAACAACGCCTATTGATCACAGCCACTCATCATTTTTTGTGGCTTTGCTAAGCATTATGGGTAGATGAAATGATAGTGTTTCATTTTTCCTGTTTTTTTGTTGTTTTTTTTGTTTTGTTTTGTTTTTTTTTTGTCATTCGTTTGTTTGTGTGTGTGTGTGTGTGAGAGAGAGAGAGAGAGAGAGAGAGAGAGAGAGAGAGAGAGAAGGACGAAGGTCGTTTTCTCTTACGTTTTTATCAACTTTGTTTTTAACTTCCAAAGCTTCTTTGAATTTGTAAGGCTCTTTTTTTTATTTGTTTTTCATTTGTGATTTTTTTTTACTTCTTTCTTTCTTTTTTCTTTCTTTCTTTTTTCTTTCTTCTTGAAAAAAGAAAGAAGATTTCTTAGTCTTCTTCTCTCTTCTTTCTTCTACTTCTTCTTTTTCTCCTTCTTTTTTGTTCTACTTCTTCTACTTCTTCTTTCTTCTCCTTCTTCTTCTTTCTTATACTTCTTATACTTCTTCTTCTTCTTCTTTCACAATTTTTCTATTATTCTTCATTCTGGATCTTTGAACTTCTCCATTTCTTCCTCTTCTTCACAAATTTCTTCGACTTCGCTCTTCAGTTCTTCCTCTTATCTTGCCCAGTCGGCTACGGCTGTAGAATACACCGACTGCATCTCTGTAGAGGGGTAAGACCACTCCAACGGGTGTCCTGATTATGACTTTAAACAATCTGATGGTGAGGTTCCAGTAATGCTGGAGCTATAGGGAATGCGGAGTACCCCTTCATTATCATCGCTCCCAAGTCCACTCTGAATCGGAGCGGTAGCACCTGACATAGTCTTATTCATTGGTCAAATAGAACTAATCTTTTTACTGATGCTAAACTGAATTGTTTGAAATAGAACTGCTTTGACATTTAACTGTGTGGACAAAAACTGTACTTGTATTAAACTGGATTGTTTGAAATAGAACTGTTTCACTAAACGGAATAGCTTGAAATAGAAATGCTAAACTGATTTTTTTAAAATGGAACTATTTTTAACATTAAACGGTGTACACACGCTAAATTGAATTGTTTAAAATAAAACTGTTTTGACATTTAACTGTGTTTAAACAAATTCTATATGTATATTATGCGGAATTGTTTGAATTAGAACTGTTTGACTAAACTTAATAGCTTGAAATAGAACTGGGAGAGATGGCAATGAAAGGTTTCTCCACATTCCCCAACGTTTCAGCATTACTGGAACCTCAGTATCGGATGGTTTAGTTTCATATCCATGACACTCATTTGGGAGGGTCTTACCTCTCTCCATAGATGCAATCGGTGCATTCTACCGTCCAAGCCGACTGGGCTATTGAGGAAGGAGAAACTCGTGCCTACTGACATTCGTTGACGTTCGCCAAATTTTTGCAAAAATCAAAGAATGTTTGTGAGTTCCGATCAGTTCATCTGTACGAATTGGACTGGTGAAATATGAACTACACGGATGAAATTTTTCTGACGACAATGCCTTTAATGCAGCAGTGATAAATTGGGTCTACTCCATTGATTTTTCCAAGCGTGGCATGTGGGAAATTAGTATTTTATAGCTGAAAACTTTCCCTATATAACGGTCTTATTTACCGCTATATTTCCAGAGAAATGACGGGCAAGCATTTCCCTTTAGGACAAATACCTTGGGAAAAGTATGAACCCCTTTATCCTCCCAGCTATGGGTTAAAAAGTACCACTGAATGGCTTTGGCATTAAATAACTTACAAAGGTTGATATGCCATTAAACGAAGAAGCCAAACCAAAGTTAAACGGCGTTTATATGAGTACTACGGAGATGGGTAACCACTTGATGCAAATCTTTTCTAAACAACAAGAACAGTTCTTGAGTCGTCAGTCGAATTTCACTGGGTTTCTCACTATTTTTGGCCTTGTGCCAGATTAAACCAACATCCGGAGTATATAGAAAACCAGACTCTGGTAACACCTGTCACAACGATTACGTAGATCTTTGTAATGTTTTCGTTGCTGCTTTCATGTATATAATTTCACAAATGGATTTACTTATATTTTAAATTTGTTGTTTCGGATTAGCCGTCAAACTCACAGATACAGACGTGTATATATATATATATATATATATATGGTCATCCACAGACAGATCTGTTTCGTTCTATCAGAACTCATCAGTGTGGCTAGACAGTAGCTACCCGTAGCTGGGATCGAAACCCATGGCACGTCGCAACCGATCTCAAATATATTTTCATATTTCCAACTGAAATAGCGTTAACAACAAAGCGTCCAGATATTGTCATTTGGTCCGTTAAAACAAAAAAGTTTTCGTTATTGAGTTAAGGGTCCCTTTTAAAGAAAATTTCGACTGGGCACATCAGCGTAAGTTGGAAAAATATGAAGATCTGCGAGAACAATGTGTTAGAAATGGCTCGATAACAAATGTATTTCCTATCGAAGTCTGATGCAGAGGTTTTATTGCCACTTAAACCGTTTTCTTTTCTAAGCTTGGATTTCCTCCATCAGACAAGAGGAAATACACGGAAAAGATCCAAGATAAGGCTCTAACTGCATCAGCGTGGATCTGGCAATCTCATAGAGCGACAACAATCTGACAAAGTCTGGTGGTGTAGTGAGATACCGCTGGGGCGCTATGGGCTCGTGGTAATGATGTTTCGGCCCCGAAACCATGCCTGAACCCAGAGTCATCATCTGATGAAGGCTTTGTTAGAAGCAATGCTGTTGTATAAACATCAGTTATTGTATGATACCTACTATATACATATATAGTAAGTTGGCCGCCCTTAGTGGAGGGTGACTCGAAGGCTCCCTTTTCAATAGCTACTTTACTGAGGTGTTACCCACCTCCATTTCCTCCTTCTTTCTTTTTTCTTCTCCCCACTTCATATTTCCCTCTGTCACACTAAAATTAATCAAACTCTGGCTGGTCAAATCACGGATGAAACCCGATACCCTTTGTACCACCTAGCTACGAGGTCACTGGCAAAACCGAATTAACCCCTACCACTATCACTCAAACCTCCTTGTTCTTCCCTTGTCTATCTCTTGTCTTTAGACCCTTTCCCTCCCTTGATACCTTTTTTACATTCTCCCCTTGTTTATATATTTCCTCAATTGATCAAATGTAGAAAAACGCAAAAAATGTTTAGTCTTATGTTAATAAAGTTTATCGATTTCTCATGGTATGATGGTTAGAGTGTTTGCCAATGGCCCGGGAGACCTGGGTTCAATCCCAGGTCGAGTCATACCAAAGACTCAAAAAATTGTACTTGATGCCACCTTGCTTAACACTCAGCATTATAAAGTAAGGATCAAGGGTAAAGTAGAGTAATCCAGAGAAAGTAGTAGTACCCTCCCCTACACTTTGGTGTAGTAGCTATCGAAAAGAGAGCCTGTGGGTTACCCTCACTACCTTTACTTTCCTTTTTTTATTTCCTGCTTATAAAGTTTATCTATTTCTTGTAAATAAGTTAATAAAGCTAATAAAATTTATCTATTTCCTCAATTGCTGTAATATAAAAAAACGCAAAAAAAAAAAGAAAAAAAAAACTTTGAGTACTTCTATTAATAAAGAACGAGACCCCTTACCAATAGGTATCCTAAATATAACACTAAACAATCTGATGGTGAGGTTCCAGCAATCCTGAAGCTTTGGGGAATATGGAGTACCCCTTCATTGCCATTGCTCCCAGGTTCACGCTGGCCCGGCGTGGTAGTACCTGATAAGGCCCTATCTATGGGTTAAATAGAACTAACGGCATATCTATGCTAAACTGAAACCGTACTTACATTTAAATTGCGTGCTTACGCAAAAGTGAATTATTTGAAATAGAACTGTTTTTGACATAGAAACTGTATTTAGACTAAACTGAATTTGACATTTAACTATGTGTAAATAAAATCTGTACTTATACTAAACTGAATGAGCTGAATAAGAACTGCTTGACTAAACTGAATAGCTTGAAATAGAAAAGTTTTTAACAATTAAATTGTGTACGCATGCTAAACCGAATTGTTTGAAATAGAACTGATTATTGACATAAAAATGGATTTGGCGTTAAATAACCTACAAAGGTTGATATGCCATAAAACCAAACCAACCAACCAACTAATAAAGAACAAAATATTGCCATTAAATTCGTTGTAAGTCTTGGATTTATACACTTTTCGCTTATTTTTTATCATATATATATATATATATATGTGTGTGTGTGTGTGTGTCTGAATAGTTTTAAGTCGACATCAAATTCATTTTGCTAATTTTCTTTAATACAATTATCTACTTATTCTATTTGGTTCTTTTTATTCATTCTTTGGGAAAAAGTTTTCGAATTGTTATTTTTTTTAATCGTCAATCGGACGATTTTTTTTCTACTTCGACAACGATTCCATTTTTATGAGTAGTTTTTACACATGACAAAAGAATTGCTTTTGAACGAAAGAAAATGGTTGGGGGAGGACAAAAAGACCAAATGAAAAAAAAAAGGACATGGATCAACAATTGAACAATTAATTCGTTTAAAGAAAGAAAGAAAGAAAGAGAGAAAGAAAGAAAGAAAAAAAGAAAGAAAGAAATATTTTGGAGGTATGCACAAAAAGGAATTGAGAAAAAGACTATGAAAGAAAGAAAGAAAAAAAGAAGAAAGAAAGAAAGAAAGTGAGGTAAAAATAAGAAAGAAAGAAAGAAAGAAAGAAAGAAAGAATTGTGTGAAAGGAAGAAAGAAAAGTTTTGAAGGTATGCACAAAAAGGAATTAGGAAAAATACTATGAAAGAAAGAAAGAAAGAAAGAAAGAAAGAAAGAAAGAAAGAAAGAAAGAAAGAAAGAAAGAAAGAAAGAAAGAAAGTGAGGTAAATCCAAAGAAAGAAAGAAGGAAAGAAAGAAAGGTTTTGAAGGTATGTGCAAAAAGGAATTCAGAAAAAGACTATCAAAGAAAGAAAAAAAAGAAGAAAGAAAGAAAGTGAAGTAAATACAAAGAAAGAAAGAAAGAAAGAAAAAAAGAAAGAAAGAAAGAAAGAAAAAAAAAGAAAAATTTTGAAGATATGCACAAAAAGGAATTGAGAAAACGACTATGAAAGAAAGAAAGAAAAAAAGAAGAAAGAAAGAAAGAAAAATGAGTTAAATACAGTGAAAGAAAAAAAGAAAGAAAGAAAGAAAGAAAGAAAAATAAGATAGGACTCATAAATGGTAGTTGCGAGAAAGAAAGGAAGAAAGTATTTTAAAGATAGATAGATAGATAGATAGATAGATAGATTTAAAGAGAGTAATATAGATACAGATAAGAAAGAAAGAAAGAAAGAAAGAAAGAAAGAAAGAAAGAAAGAAATATTTTGTCACTTTATTTTGTCATTATTTAGATCAGAAATATCGAAAGAAAATAATAATTAATATTTAGTCCTTATATACTTTCACATGCATACACATACACACATATGTGTGTATGTGTGTGTGTGTGTGTGTGTGTGTGTGTTCACACGAATGTTTGTATGTATATATGTATGTCAGTAGAGATGAACTTTATCATTTACTTACAATTGTTTTTTAGACCTACGAATGGATCAAGTGCGTGGCCTGACATGCAATAAACTAGATTTGATCTGAAATAGTCAATGGCTAATGGTCTATGTAGTTAATATTCATCAGTGGATTAAGTGCATTGTCAAAAGAAATAATATTAAAAAATACATCTTAGTCGAATAAAATATTTTTTATTCATTGGTCTTACGGCTATGTTGACACCATAATATATATATATATATATATATATATATATATATATATATATATATAGTACATTGAGCACTCTCATAGATTTATATGATTTTCCTCATATATTCTATGAAAAAATAATCCATATCCACTGTCTTTGGACAATGACTGGATATTTTTTAAATAAATAAATATATATATATATATATATATATGTGTGTGTGTGTGTGTGTGTGTGTGTGTGTGTGTGTGTGTGTGTGTTTAAAACAGAAAACGAAAGATGTCATCATTTGGCTTGAGTATATATATATATATATATATATATATATATATATATATATATGTGTGTGTGTGTGTGTGTGTGTGTGTGTGTGTGTGTTTCCTAAAAAGTTTAATGGATTAGGAAAAATATATATATATACACCATTAATTATCTCAGAATTTAATTCAAAAAATTGTCATTCCTTTCCCTTTTGCTACCAAAGGTTATTTACAGCGGTTTCCTTTGTCCTGTGTTCTTCCGTACACAAAGGAATCCTCATTTGATTTCGGCTTTGGTATTCTTGGAAATGGAATGGCATCTCATCTCTCGCGTATTTCTTTTATTAGGTTTTGTTCACGTCTTGGCAATGTATCAGCAGGTGCTATATTTGATGTATATTTTTATACTATCTTCTAAATTACGATGCATTCTTTTTTTTTCCTTCTTTTTTGTTTCTTTTTAATTCAGTAATTTCGACCCTAGACTGTATCTTTCTTCCTATATTACAATCCTTCAAAATTCATTTATAACTGAAAAAGAAAATTACATTATTTTAATAAAATAATCGTATGGTCAAAAATCATGACCCCTGGTTTGCTTTCTTTATTTAATGGCATCTCAACCTCCATGCCTTATTGGATGACAAAACAATCCTTGTAGGACTGCAGTCAAACATATCAGCATGACATATATATGATACTAAGTCTAACGTACAGTTGGGCGGGTTTCGATCCCAGCTTCAAGCGTCCTATGTGTCTAACCACACTGAAGAGTTGTGACACAAAGGAACAGTCTGTCTGTGGATGACAATATATATATATATATATATATATCGATTTAAATCGTTATTAAACCAACCATAGCTATTTTACAATTTATATATATATATATATATTAAAGTCATATATGTCAAGCAGGTCGTATATATATATATATATATACATATATATATATATATATATATATCATGCAGATCAGTTTGACTGCTGTGCTTATATATATACATATATATATGTGTGTGTGCGTGTGTGTGAGTGCGTGTGTCTGTGTCCGTGTGTGTGAGTGCCTTTTTAAATATATATATATATATATATATATATATATATATATATATATATATATATATACGCCATTCAAGAATATATATATATATATATATATATATATCGATCTAAATCGTTATCAAACCCAGCTTACCTATATTACAATATATATATATATATATATATATGTGTGTGTGTGTGTGTGTGTGTGTGTGTGTGTGTGTGTGTGTGTGTGTGTGTGTGTGTGTGTGTGTGTGTGTTTAAATCGTTATTAAACCCACCTTACATTCTTGCTCCAGCGTCCTGGCCGACACCATTAATTTGCTGTTGGCTTTGATGCTCTTGAGCCCGATTGATCCCCCCCAGCTCCGGCTGGGCCACCTTCGGATTGGCGAATTGCATTATTGACACCTTTGTCCCCTTTGTACATCACTGGACCTTGCTGTCCAGTTTAAGTTATAATCAGGCATACATGCCTGGACCCTGATTTGGGTCCATGACCATCTAGGCTCATCAGGCCCACATTGCACTAAGTGGGCCGATGACCAGCATAGACCAGCAGGGCTCTAACCTCGGCTCTTGCTCGACCTTTCCCTCCCCAAAATCCCCACTTTAATCGACCTACGAATCATTGACCTTATGTCAAGTCCTGTCAGCTGGGTGGCAGAGACAAATAAACCTGGTATGTATATATATGTATGTGTGTGTGTGTGTGTGTGTATGAAAAATAACTCTAAAAGTGGATAAATCGAAACGCTGACAATTTTTCACATCTTGTCAGATTTACCAAATCTACCATTTCTCCATATATATATATATATATATATGTGTGTGTGTGTGTGTGTTATAAAATGGGTTTAATAATGATTTAAATCAATTAAAGCAAACATAAAACTTTGGCGCTGACATTTCGTCCGACATTTCTTTAAAGTCAATTGTGTGTAGAATGAAGGAAATAAGATTTTAAAAGAAAAGTTGGTAGGAGACGAACAAGTTTATTGTAGTCTAGATTAAGCCGATGACTTCCTGAATATTTTTCATTTTCAAAATATTTATTAATCACAACTGCTTGCAAGATGTCGACGTGTTGCTTCGTTAGATCCCTGTGCAGAATAGCGAAAAAATCGGTATTTAACTGGCTTCCCACCAGCTCAGCATGTGACACAAGAACTTTTTATTGTGAGGAAAGCCAAGTACTATCGCAACTCATGCATTCACCCAGCGCAAACACCTGACAAGATATGTACTGAGAAATCTCCAGAACAGAGGTGAGAACTTTCCTTAAAAGATGACTCAGCATCTATTTATATCTAACATGTGGTAATTTACTGAGCCTTTTGCTTAAATGTGGCACAAGGCCATATGAAAGAGGCACCCAATGAGACTCGAACTCACTCGTGTAGGTTTGCTAGTCGAGCTTGCTAACCATTACACTACCAAAGGCGCCTATTTATATCTAACAAGTGCTCTCCAATGGCGGACTCACACGTCTCTAAGTGCCCGGATGAGTTTATTGCTGCATACCTACAAATAGAACCCGGGACATTTTGGGCAATCTTCACTTCTAATCTTTGATTTTTCCGAGATCCTGTCTGGCATTCGTGCCGAACGGCGACCCAACAGCAAGATAGTTTTCAGATTCGAATGGTCCTCAGATTCAGCTGGGTCACTTTCGGGTGGGCGAACTGCATTGATAACAAAGAATATCACTAGACCAGTTTGTCTAGTTTAAGCTATGAACAGGCATACGTGCCGGACTCACGTTACATCTAGTGCGTCCCAGTCCAGCAGGATCATCTGGCTCACATTGCACCTCGTGTGCCTATGTCCAGCATAGTCCAGCAAAGTACGAGTCTCGGCTCTTGCTCGACCTCACCCTAAAAGCCACACTATAAAAAAAAAAGACCTTGTGTCAAGTCCTGTCCGGTGGAAGGCAGAGACCAACATCGCCTAATCGTTGGATAACTTTACACACACAGTCAGTTCGCACTGACATTTGGAGTGATCTGGAGGGTTGGAAAAATATTCTTACAGATCGAGAGAAACGCATTTCTTCTTATAAAGATGGTACGTACGAAAGTAGAATTTAAACCACATTACAGACGAAGAAATCTTATCAGCAAAGAAGATTCGATCCATGGTATTTTGATATAAACATGATACTTTGGAGAACAGAATCTTTTATGATTAGGAAATTTAGAAATAGTGAATTTAATATCAATCCACTCAGTTTATTTATTTGTCGCTGCCTCCCACCATACACGACTGGACACATGGTCAAAAGCCCGAAGGCCGATTAAAGTGGGGATAAAGCGGAGGGGAAGGTCGGGAACGAGCCGAGACTCGAACCCTGCTGGTCTATGCTGCTCATCGGCTCACTTAGTGCAATGTGAGCCTGATGAGGCAAGCAGTTTCACGAACCCAAATGTGGGTCCGGGCACGTATGCCGGGTTATGGCTTGAACTAGTCAGCAAGATCTAGTGCTATACATAGATTTCAAGAAAGTCCGCATAGACCACTCTAATATCAATCCACTCTGGCCCTGAGATTTTCTATATACGGTTATGACGAAAGAAGTGGAAGTTTTCTCTATAAACCAGGAATATCCTTATGATGTAATGATTAAAGCGCTGGAGGTGCCCGTGGTGTAATGGTTATCGTCTTAAAAAATGAACACGGCGACACGAATTCAAATCCTGGACGAGACTGATTGCCTTTCACATAGTACTAATACTCTTGGAAAAAGTATGAATCCAATTATTCTCCCTCCAGCTATAGGTAAATAGTAGGGCAGACTAGGTTCTTCAGCCTTGGTGAGGCAACTTGTCAAGGAGAAGGAAAACTCTGAATTCAAACCTGTTAAACTCCGCTTAAAAATTGACCTTGTGTCATATCCTGCCCAAGTGGAGGGGTTGGTAAATATGGTTAAAGCGCTGGACTGCGGAAGCATAATAAGCGAGTTCGAACTCCAGTCGCGCTATTATCGTTCACTTTCGGACAAATACCGTTGGGAAAGGTATAAACACCCTTTTTCCGGCCAGCTTTGGGTTAAACAGCGTCACTGTTGTTCTTCTAGAAGGGTGGCTTTGGCATTAAATAACCCACGAAGGTTGATGCCCCATTAAACAAAACCATCGGCTAAAACGTCCAAGAAATGCAATATATTTTACTTTCTCCTTCCTTCGTAAATTGTAAAAAGGATATTGAAAAAATCTATTCACCTCGTTAAGCGATGTAAATGACGCAAAGGATTGATCATTTACAAGGCCATATCAATAAGACACCAAATGAGACTGAAATTTCACTCGTGAGAGTTTGTAACACTAGCTCGTTAACCATTACACCGATCGAGGAACCCAATAAGTAGAAGTTTTAAAGTAGTTCTTAAATCCGTAGATGTTAAATAATTGCATTGTATTATTGCTGAGTTAGGACTATTGTTTGTTTATTTCGGTTTTATGGCATATCAACCTTTCTAGGTTATTTAACGCCACATCCATTTTTATACACATAATCAGTTCTATTTCAAACAATTCGGTTTAGGATAAGTATACCGTTCAAATCTCAAAAACATTTCTATTTCAAGCAATTCAGTTAAGTCAAACAGTTCTAATTCAAACGGGGGGTGTCCTCGTGGTGTAATGGTTAAAGCGATGGACTGCGGAATCGTAGTAGGCGAGTTCGTACTCCAGTCGCGCTATTACGTTCACTTTCGGGCAAATTCCCTTGGGAAAGGTATGAACCCCCTTATTCTCCCAGCTACGGGTTAAATAGTACCATTACTGTTCTTCTAGGAGAATAGCATTGGCATTAAATAACCTTCAAAGATTGATATGTCATTAAACAAAAAAAAACTAATTCAAACAATTTAGTTGAGCATTGATATAGTTTTTGTTTATACACAGTTAAATGTCAAAACTGTTCTATTTCGAACAATTCAGTTTAGCATAATGAACAGTTTCAATGTTTAAAACAGTTCTATTTCAAATAATTCAGTTTAGCATAAATACGCAATTTACCTGACAAAACAGTTCTATTTCAAGCTATTCAGTTTTGAGTGAGTACGCAGTTTAGTTCTATTTGACCCATAGATAAGATCTATCAGGTGCTACCACTCCGAACCAGAGTGGACCTGGGAGCGATGGCGATGAAGGGATGCTCTACATTCCCCAAATTGTTTAGTGTCATATCTAGGACTTACCCCTCTGCAGAGATGCAGTCGGTGTATTCTACAGCCCCAGCCGATTTGGCAATGATTTATGACTAATAATCAGTATAAAAAACAAAAATATTTAAACTGTTAAATCTTTTAAGTGTCACTCAAGAATATTTCGTTGAAATTTAAATTTTTTTTACGGAATTTATAAGATAACGTGACAAATAGTTTAGATTAATCGTTAAATTTATTTTTTATCACTACAGTATTGAAATAAAAATAAACAGTGAAAAAGTAAACTATTTTTTATTATTGCAACAAAATCTAATGAAACTTCAATGGCTTAGAACACATAGGAAGTGATTATTTTCCTTGATTGTTGCTGTTGAAGTTCCATTAGCTTTAGCGAAAATATAATTTTCTAAAATAGAAAATTCTTAGAAATGACAAGAAAAAAATTTCAACCATCACGTGTCTGGAATGTGACACAAAGTCAGTTTAAATTGGACTTCCCAACCGGAAGTAGGCCTCCCAATGGGGTTTGAAATATTCCTCAGTTCAATTGACAATTATCTTCAGAGAAGCCTCAGGCACTCAACCCAGTCCTTATTCTTTTTAATCGAGGGGGTGAGCAGATGCTGCCTTGTATTCAGGTGGTTCCCTCATAAGACTAAGCTAGTATATTTTGAATCTCCCAAAAGAGATGCTGGGAATAATCTCAGCACTAACGCTCTGTCTTCAGTTCATTAAAAGAGGAGGTGGGTTATATCCAAGAATTTTGTACTTATAATTGTTCCAAGAGCCTGCTTCTTTTTTGTCGACCAATATATTAACGTTGCTGTTCATGACACTGTAATCGAATTACATTTTCCCCTTTGAACTTATAACTACAACCAAAATTATTAACGCAATGTTTGTCTTCTTTTATTTTTTGAAATCCTAGGTTACCTTTAGGGAAGGTGGAGCAATTAAGCGTTAAGGGACAGAAGGATTCTTTAGGGACATTTATGTAACAGGAATCAATTAATTACAAGAAAAAAAATTCTGTATTTATCAAATTAAAAAAGATTGGTGAATTTCAAATGTAATTTCCATACGTTAGAAGTAAATATTTGTAATGTAAAAAGTATTAGTTTTGTCTTTATGATAACTGCCGACAAATACACTCGCTGCAGATATGTTGACGTTAGAAAGTTGAAAATGTAAATATGTTTCAATAGCACGTGAAGGGAGAAAGAGGATCATAGTATAGATATATATAGATATATATAGAGAGAGAGAAAGAGGGAGAAAGAAATTGATTGATCGATTGATTGAAGTTTTTAGCCTTGGCATGACAACCAGTTTAGGAGAAGAAAAATTCTGCATTCAAACCAGCTGTACTCCGTCAAAAACAACTGAGTTTGTGTTGCATCCTGTCTGAAGTAAATACGCAAATGCATACACACACACACACTTACACACATACAGGTATATGAAGGAGTTCTCGTAGCCAAGAGAATAACCTTGTGGACTGCAATATCCTAGTTAGCAAATTCGAACACCAGTCGGGATCTTGCTGGCACTTTTGGAAAGGTATGAACCCCCTTATTCCCCCATGTAGGGGTTAAATAGTACCACTACGATTCTTCAACAGGGATGGTTTTGGCATTAGATAACCCAGGAAGGTTGACATGCCATAAAACAAGGAAACCAATCCAAACCAATACATATTGGATGGTTAGTTGGTTAGTTGTTTGTTGGGTCTTTTATGGCATTTCAATCCTTGTAGGTTATTTAATGCCAAATCCTGTTGATACTTATATATTAAATATATATGATTTGGTTTGGTTGGGTTTTATGGTATATCAACCCTTGTAGGTTATTTAATGCCAAATCCTGTTGATACTTATATATTAAATATGTATGATTTGGTTTGGTTGGGTTTTATGGTATATAAACCCTTGTAGGTTACTTAAAACCAAATCCTGTTTATACATATATATCAAGTGGCCCTAGAGATGGTCGTGTCCTCCGTAAAGTAAAAACGTACTTTCAAGATACATATGATCATGCGGTTGCGCATTCTTCCCATAACGAGTTGATTTGGCATCGTTTACGTGTGGCATGAATTGGTGTCCCATTGGTAGAGGTTCGGGTTTTACATTCTGGGGTCGCTGGTTCGATCTCTTGTGGTGGAGATCATGGTATGCACTGCTGATGAAACCCAATAAGCTCGAAACAGCTGTTCAGTGTTCCATATGTCACATTCTGGTCATGATAATTTAATTAATATAATATCAATTCCTCTATATATATATATATATATATATATATATGATTTCTAATCGAATAGATTGCCGGTAACATTTTAAACAAGCCAAAGTCTATTTGTTGGCCCACAGTTAGTTTTAAGTAACGATATGGAAGTAAATAATGGAAATAAATCCGACATTATGAAGAAATTAGAAAAACAAATTGATACAAAAATGATGAATTTATAATGATGGAAAGTCAACGATAAAACGTTTCGGTTTTAATTAGGTCCTTGTAAAGGTTTATTAAAACCGAATCGTCTTAACGTTGACTTTCCATCATAATAAATATATCACTTTTGGATTCATTTCGTTTTTTTTTATTTTCTTCAAGTATCGATATCTAATACTAATAATTAATCATTTGTTTGCACACAGAATATATATATATATATATATATATATATATATATATAGGACTTGTTCAGGATTGCACGCAGCATTCTTGTCCTGGCAGCAACACCCCACAAGACACCAACTGTACGGCCACCTACCCCCTATCACGAAAACTATCCAAGTTAGACGAACCAGACATGCAGGACACTGCTGGAGAAGCAGAGATGAACTCATAAGAGATGTACTCTTATGGATCCCCACACATGGCCGCGCAAAAGCAGAACGACCAGCTCGAACGTACATTCAGCAGCTATGTGAGGATACAGGATGTTGTCCTGAAGACCTACCTAGGGCGATGAACGATAGGGAGGAGTGGCGAGAGAGGGTCAGGGATATCCGTTCTACCAGCGTGATATGATGATGATGATGATACATATATATATATATATATAATACTATATCATATTATGAGTGTGTTGGTCGTCAGTAAATCACTATGTTGTAATGTGTCGAACCAAGTGCAATATATATATATATATATATATATATATATATATATGTTGTGTTGTATTAATGGCAAACTGGAAAAATATTTGTTAAAAGATGTTAATTTTTTTACCGAACATGTTTCGTTATATTACATCGCGCTTTTAAAAGTAATCTTTTTCGCACTTACCATTGAAAATGTTATGTAATATGGCGAGACATGTTTAGTAAAAAATAAACATCTAGAAAAACCTTTTCTAGTTTTTCATTAATAGTACACAACATACTGTCGGAAACATACAATTCCATATCACACACACACACACACACACATATATATATATATATATGTATATGGGAAGTCATCGTGGCGTATATGAGAGTTGTATTTATTTTTGTACAGCTACATGTAGATCTTTTTGACGTCTGAGTTTCAATGATGTAACGTCTGTTAAAAAATATTACCTAATAATATCCGTTCTGATTTTCTACAATTTTACTAGAAATTATATAATTCTGATGTCTTTGTAAGTAGTAATGTACATATAAAAGTTGCGTAACTTTTGTAATACATCCTCCCTTAATGATGGCCCAAAGTTGGGCAGAGAGTACTTGGGAAATAACTAATTATGGAAGGTTTATCAACCAATTCTCGCCGAATATTATAAGATCAATATGGCAATTCAAAAGGATTAACAAAAAATATGTAGACAAAAAATGTCTATTATATTCAATCAAATATAAATATATATATATATATATATATATATATATATATTCTGCGAGTATATATATATATATATATCAACGTGTCTGCATATATCTTTGCCCACACTCACATAGATAGACAGGGGTATACGTATACATACATATGCATGCACACATATATACGCTTGTGTTTGTAACTACTTTTTTTTTCTTAATAATTCAAATCCAGTGAAGCCCAAGTTATTTGGTGTTTGCTCTGAGGACCTCTTTTCAGATTGAATTATTTCGAAAACAATTATTCCCTGACTCTAGAGAAGGGAGGGTTTCTTATTGGGCCCATCGAAGAAACTAATGAGTTCTCTCAGCGTACTTTCGGGCAGGTGCGTTTTAGTGCAGGTTACTCCGGAAAATCGGCAATCCACAAAAAGAACAGATGCTTAAATCAGGAAAATAATATTTATATATATACGGTTGGTTGGTTGGGTTTTATGGCATATCAACCTTAGTGGCCCCGTCGAATGGAACTGTAGAATACACCGATGCATCTCTGCAGAGGGGTAAGACTTCCCCAACGAGTGTCATAAATATGACACTAAACAATCTGATAGTGAGGCTCCACTAATGCTGGAGTTTTGGTATATTCACAGTACCCCTTCATTACCATTGCTCCCAGGTCCACTCTGACCTTTAGTGGTAGCACCTGATAGGGTTCTATCAATGAGCCAAATAGAACTGTTTTATATTTAAACTGTGTAATTTGACATTTAAACTGTGTTCAAACAAATGACTAAGACTAAACTGAATTGCTTGAAATAGAACTGTTTGATCATTTAACTGTGTGTAAACGAATAAGTGATGTCTAGTAAATATATTAGTGTTAAATTGCAATACTTGAAAACATTTAACTGTGCGCAAGAAAAAAACTCATTCACGTTTTAAAATGTAGCTGAAAGAAATTCGTATTTTTGTTTGGCGCGTAAATTAATTTGACTGTTATGGTCGTCACATATTTTCACCCAATGAGGATGACTTATTGTTGCTTTCTGGTTAGTGAACGCTTGTAATATTAAATAAAGGACAAACTACGATATGAGAGGAAATAGAGATATATTCTCAAGAAAAAGTATATACAATAGAGAGACTATTAGTAGACAAGAACATAGGATTACTGAATACAGAATAAAGATATAGTCCAACGATAGTATTGGCTTCTGTTATTAGGGTAGCAAGTAAGGTGACCTAGTGCGATCGCCAGTCTCCAACGCTGTAATACTATTCCTATAAGAAGCTGCTCTTCACCTTCTAGTCTGCCCTGGTATTAGTAGCTACTGCTATATATGGCAGATGGACAAGTTCATTGTGTGGAAAAGGGTGAGTGATACCCAACACTTATCCTATTCAGCCCAGACCATTTTCCCGGACAACGTAAAAATGGTAAAAGCCCGCCAAACTATCTCTTCCTCAGCACCTTTCGAGCAGGACGGACGTACTTTCTGTCCGCTCCCTTCAGAGTAGCCGAATCACAACACCATGATGTAAGCCGTCTAATTTATGGACCTTTTGAGTCTACCCTCTTATACCAAGGGTTCCCAGTTGAACATGAATTAGATGCATTTAATCTGCCATTTACAGAAATACTTTTATGTCGCCTCTAACTCTTGCTATGTCTACTGCGACGCGCAATTCTGCTCACAAATCCAGCTACCCCATTCCCTGGCAACCTTCTCTAGAGTCTTTCATGCCTCTCTCCTACTGCAACCAGGACCACATATTTATGGGTGACTATATCATTCCTGTCCTTAAACAGCAAACACGACTTTTTCTATGTCTATGGCGACGCATATTCCGCTCAGGAATTTAGCTGCTATAATTCCTACTCAACTAAATAACTATTTCATTCTTTCCTTCCTACGAGACTTGCAGCATAAAGGTACCCTTTATTCTGGCTGCCATGAAACCTTCTTGAAAATCTTACGGCATCTTTCTTCTGTCCTTTATTTTCCAACAATATCGCATGGAACAAACGTAACAATTTTCCTCGCTAAAATATTACCAACAAAATGTGTTTAAAAATCATATATTTAATTTATATGTATAAAAAAAATATTTGGCATTAAATAACCTACAATGGTTAAGAAAGTATATTGGTTTGGGTTCCATTTTGTTGATAACATTTTTAAATGAGAGTGAAGTCATTTTTTTTTGGCACAGAGTTAAATGGTTTCAAGTATTTCCATCTCACACCATTTACTCTATTTATAATATTTACCAACCCCTCCGCTCGAGCAGGATATGACACAAGGTCAATTTTTCAGTAGGGTTTACAGGTTTGAATTCAGAGTTTTCCTTCTCCTTGACAAGTTGCCTCACCAGGGCTGAAGAATTCAGTCTGCCCTACTATTTACCCATAGCTGGAGGGAGAATAATTGGATTCATACCTTTCCCAAGGGTATTAGTGCTATGTGAAATGCAATCAGTCTCGTCCAGGATTTGAACTCGTGTCGCCGTGTCCATTTCCTCCGACGATAACAATTACACCACGGGCACCTCTATTTACAATAAATCATTTATTTGCACACAGTTAAATGGTTTCAAGTACCACTATGCAACAGTAACAATTCAACATTGTTCATTTGTTTGCCCACATTTAAATGGATATACATAAGATTTGTAAGTGATTAGTTTGTAGGTATTTTCATTTTTTAATGAGTAAAAACTAATTTATTTACCGACTAGTATTGCTATTGTTTCTACACAGTTAAATGGTTTCAATTATTTCTGTCAAACACTAATAATTCTATTCAATATTAATTTTGTTTTCAAACAGTGAAGTTATTTCAAGATTTACAATAATTTTTCTATTCAACAATACGTATTCATTTGCACACACTCAGATGTTTACAAATTTTACGATTTAATACCAACAGTTCAATTTATACCTTGCCCAATCGGTTGGGACTGTAGAATACACTGACTGCACCTCTGCAAGACACATTAGGTCAAGTGGTCGCGCAATTCACGATGACTTATTAATTCAGCATCGTTAATATGTGGCATGAACCGGTGGCCCAGTGGTAGAGTTTCAGCTTGTGGTTGTTGGTTCGATCTCTAGTGGTGGAGATCAAGGTGTGCACTGTTGATGAGATCTAATAAGGTCGAAAAAGCTGTTCAGTGCCCCTCATGCGGGTGTTTGCCGGATTTTCTGGTCATGGTAATTCTAAAACATTTATGGAAAATCAATTTCTTTCCATAAAAAAAAAACTAACATTTTTTGCAGAAGAAATTGGTTCAAGAAGGGGTAATTTTTTTGTCTGCATTATTGTATTTCGTGACCTATGAGGTTTTTAAGCGCTGTTTTTAAAAATTACTTTTATGTTATTTGACTTGCCGTCCAAAATTTAAAGGATCAAGACAATTTCAGAAATTTTTTCCCGGTAAAATTATTGAGGTCACATTGAAACATATAAAGTGATAGAAAATGATTTCGTTTCTTCGTTTAATAGCATATCAACCTTCGGAGGTTATTTAATGCCAAGTCATTTACCTAGAAGAGCAGTAGTGGTATTATTTAACCCCAGGCTAAGAGGGCTCATACCTTTCCCCAAGGGTATTTGTCCGAAAGTGAACGATAATAGCACGACTCAAATTCGAACTTGCTTACTTCTAATTCGCAGTCTATCACTTTAACGACTGCACCATAACACGATGTATTTTTTTTTGTTTATTCATTTCTTTCTTCCAGTATATCAAAAGTTTTTTTTAATTCTTCAAAATTGGAAAGAAATTAATTCATGGGAAGTAGTTTAGATTTAATATCCCAAAATAATTTGAAAAAGAGAAATATATTACTTTAAGTCATACATCCTAGATGCATCAAGAGAGGTCATCAATGGTGCACTGTTTTCCTCGCAGATTTAGGGTTTCGCATCATATCGACTCCAACAGCAACCCCGGCACGACTCTAGGAGAGTCAAACCGCCTCCTTGATAGCGACGTACCATGCACCGTAACATTGCTCAAACAATAAAAAAAAACAGTAAGGCCGGACTTCGACCGTTCTTTATTGACATATGTCCTATTTACCCAACCCCTCCGCTCGGGCAGGATATGACACAAGGTCAGTTTTTAAGCGGAGTTTGACAGGTTTGAATTCAGAGTTTTCCTCCTCCTAGACTAGTTGCCTCACCAAGGCTGAAGAACCTAGTCTGTCCTACTATTTACCCATAGCAGGAGGGAGAATAATTGGATTCATACCTTTCCCAAGGGTATTAGTGCTATGTGAAATGCAATCAGTCTCGACCAGGATTTGAACTCGAGTCGCCGTGCCCAATTCCTGCGACGATAACAATTACACCATTCAGCATCAGCCAATGAAAACAGGGCATTTCGCGCTCCTCTACTATATAATGTTGTCATTACTTCATCCGGTTTCGATCAACAACTTCCGGATTCGATAACGAGGTAAGATGGTATTTTAAATGCTTTGTCTAAGTCCATGTTTTACATATTAAATGCTAATCCCCTAGTGATACTAAAACTTTAACAAAACCTACGCGTATCCAGCCATAAATCTATCCTATACTAGTACTTCTAAAAAATAAAAAAATGAATAAAATAAATGAAATAAGCCCCTACTCTAACTATTCAGTCAATATGTAACTCTTACCTTCTACCCTTATTCGAGGAGAATTAAAAGAAATACTATCACCCATTTATTTTAACTCACGAAATCTTTTCTTTGAATACATTTTTTGATTAAGTATGAAATATTCGTACTAATATAAAAATATATTTGCCTGCTGATTGTTTCATTTAAAATACGGGTGCACATTACTGTCATAACGTTCTTTCACCACAAAACAGAGACACATACAAGTAAGACAACAAACAGATACGAAACCCGTGGTGCCTGTGGTATAATGGTTATCAATATAGGAAATGAACACGGAGACACGAGTTCAAATCCTGCAAGAGTCTAACTGCATAGCACTAATACCCTTAGGAAAGGTATGAATCTTATTCTCCTTCCAGCTACGGGTAAATAGTAGGGTAGACTGCTTCTTTAGCCTTAGTTAGGCAAACTGTCTAGTAGAAGGAAAACTCTGAATTCAAACCCGTTAAACTCTGCTTAAAAATCTACCTTGTGTCACATCCTGCTCGTGCGGAGGGGTTGGGTAAATACATAAATACACCAAACAATATTATTTTGTCTACTTTAAGTTAGGACTACGCAAACAGCAAAAAAAAAAAGTGTTGTTTTTTTTTCGCTTGAAATATTTACGCCCTGTCTAATATTATCTTTTCCTACAAGAAAAGTCTTTTTAACTTCTATTTTTTCAACAAACTTTTCGCACAAAATAAAGAAATAAAAATTATTAATTTGGAGATCTGTATGTTATTCAATTATTTACACAGTTATCCGCTGTACACACACACACACACACACACACACATATATATATATATATATATATATATATATATATATATATATATATATATATATATATATAACGTTCTTTCTAGTGTCGTCAGCCAACTGATATTTTTATTTTTTTTGCTGCTAAAATTTTCCAACAAGACATAAACCACAGTATCCATAGACGTTCCACTGTGGGTTGATCAGCAGGAGTTTATGTATATCAGCTCTGTACTGACACTAGATGTAGTTTAGAAGACCTGCCAGGAGCGATGGATGATCGAGACAGAGACAGAGAGAGAGAGAGAGAGAGAAAGAGAATGGGAAATCCGTACTGACAGCGTGACGTTATGATAATGGTGATGACGATTATTATTTCTATTTCCTTTGACCTTTTCATACAACTGTAAATAATAATCTTTCCTTGAAGTCTGAGTGACAACAGGCGTTTCCTATGTTCTGAGAATTCTTGCCGATCTTAAGAGTGCTGTAGTTTGGGTGGTCTCAATTCTTCTAAGTGCACCGACTACAATTGAAAGAACCGTCACCATCATGTTCCATAGCTTTTTTTCAGCCCTCTGGCAAGATCCTGGTATATATCTATCTTTTCACCTTCCTTGATATTTACTCTGGAACAATAAAATCCCCGAGACCGAAAAATCTTTTCTACTCGTTAAATAACACTAAGTCTAGTCGATAATGAGAGATTCATTCGTTTGTCAAAGTCCAAGGGAATTTTTTGTCTTATTTCTGAAAACATATCCTAGTCTATGTATATACCATTAGCCAGAATGGCTTAATTTCAAACGATTCTCCCTCCTGCTATATGTTATAAGATTTACTCTCCAATATTTTAAAATGGACGTGATACCAATTTTTCCGAAACAAAGATGGTGGACGTCGGTAAACTGATCAGTCTCAGGAACCTATTGGTCAGGAAAGTCACATGATTTGTGCCCACAACCACGTCCGCACCTTTTGGAGATAACAAGGATTGCCTATATATACTCTCGTCTTCCAAGAACTCTTTCTCTCACATTTTGACTTTCAGAGACAGCTCTCTCTCTCTCTCACACACACACACACACACACATACACACACATATACACACACACATTTTGAGTTACAGAGACAGCACACTCTTGTTCTCACTCTCTCTCTCTCTCTCTCTCTCTTTCTGTCTCTCTCTCTCTCTATATATATATATATATATCTTCGTTTTCGACTTCCAGAAACAGCTTGACCTTGCCGCTTAGTAATACAATTCAATACGTGTAACATGGGTGCGTATACATTCTGCAACCTTTTTCTTTCCTGTTCTGCCTTTTCGGTTAGACTTATTCCAGCCTCGATCATAGCGTCAGAAATTTCATCAAATCCCGAAAGAGACGAACAACCAACATGGGAGAAGACTCGTTCCTCCTTGAACACATTGCTATATTTCTGTATATTGATACCTCGCGTGAAATATTTAGTCAACCTACATTTTATAGTCTACAGGACACTTTTAGTATTTGGTCTTTCAGCATTATATTCGTGTTACTTACATACACGAAGGCATACACACAGAGGAATATTTAATAGGCTATATTAGAATATTCGTAATGTTTTGTAATGTTTCCTTTTTATGTATTGGTTGATATATAAATTTAATTTTGTTTGTACTGCTTTGTTTTGTATGTTCTTTTATTCGCGTCGTTTTACTTTGTTTGTTTTCAATAATGAGCCGACATAAATTGTGCAGGAACAGAATATCAAATAAACACCAAACATTCACCACAATGTAAATATCAGGGTAGGCTGGACTCCTAAACATTGGCATTGCACCCGATCTCGGAGAAGGAAAACTCTGAATTCAAACCTGTGCAACCCCATTGAAAAATATCCCCCTTGTGTCACATCCTACTTGTACTGAGGGATTGGATAAATATCTTCAAGATAATCCTCTCAAGCTTATTCTACTTTTCCATCCTTCTTTACACGCTTCTATGCACTGCTGGAAGGATTCTTGTGGGATGCCGCTCAGCTCGTTACGGCCCTCTTGATGGCCTCCACTTGATGATCTCTTTGAGCCCGATAAAAAGAAAAAGTCACCCGGAACAAGATCAGGTGAATAGGAAGTTTATTTTTGGATGTTGTATAGCCGTGATGAAGGGAGAAACCAGCAGACTTGGCTATAAAAATATAACCTTTAAACTATTCCCGAAAGGGATCAAAGGTTCCGTGGTGTGTAAGAGACAGAGACAGGTTAGCGAACGGTGACGAAGAAGACGAAGACAGACTGCCGTATTGACCCATAATTTCTTCTGTAGGTGTAAGAGAGAGAAAGAGACAGACAGGCGAAGAAAGACTGCCATATTGACTCATAACTTCTTCTGTAGGTGTAAGAGAGAGTGTTGTATTTTGACCTTCGACCCGGCCCAAAATCCCATTCAAGGTGATGCAACGGAAGGAAGTGACACATTCCAATGGCAGTTAGGAGAGGAAATCGCGTGGGCGGAAATTGGCTGATGAGATGGGGCACGCTAAAAAATCCAATGATACACTCATAGACTGACGCACCGGAAGAGAGTAACCTCTGAACTGCATGACAGTTATTTCCGCTTGATGACGATTAAACATGCGATTTCAAAGATCGAGTGGGCGATCGAGTGGGCGTTGAACTTTATATAACTCAGTCAAGACACAGTTCGAGGACCAGTTGCAGTTGAGTTCAAGTGCCAGTTGGAGATAAGTGTGGTAGGGAAGGCCACACCCGGCCGAAGGGACCCTCGGGAACCCCGATGGAGTTTGGGGACCAGAGAAGTTGCTGATAAGATGCAGTAAAGGAAGCCAGCACCCAGCAAAGTTGACCCCAGGGCCTCCGGTTGAGCATCAAGAGAAAGAGAAAGACACAACGTTGACGAGCATAAGTTTGGGGTCAAAATATTACAATTTATGTTCGGTCTCAAACTCCCTCTCATCATAAAAACTTGAAAAACATTTTCCAACCCTTGCAATAAAGTGAGGGGTAAATATTTTCTTAAAGAAGTCTTCCTGCGTCTTTATCATTGCGTCTGTCTTTATTATTGTGTCACTGTGATGCTGCATGAGCATGTGCATATAAGAATATAAGAAGAGAAAGAGACAGACAGGCGAAGAAAGACTGCCATATTGACTCATAACTTCTTCTGTGGGTGTAAGAGAGAGAAGGAGACACAAAGGCGAAGAAAGACTGCCATATTGAGTCATAACTTCTTCTGTGGGTATAAGAGAGGGAAAGAGACAAAAAGGCGAAAAAAGACTGCCATATTGACTCATAACTTCTTCTGTGGGTGTAAGAGAGAGAAAGAGAAAGACAGGCGAATAAAGACTGCCATATTGACTCATAACTTCTTCTGTGGGTGTAAGAAAGGGAAAGAGACAAAAAGGCGAAGAAAGACTGCCATATTAACTCATAACTTCTTGTGGGTGTAAGAGAGAGAAAGAGACAGACAGGCGAAGAAAGACTGCCATATTGACTCATAACTTCTTCTGTGGGTGTAAGAGAGGGAAAGAGACAGACAGGCGAAGAAAGACTGCCATATTGACTCATAACTTCTTCTGTGGGTGTAAGAGAGAGAAAGAGACAGACAGGCGAAGAAAGACTGCCATATTGACTCATAACTTCTGTGGGTGTAAGAGAGAGAAAGAGAAACACAAGCGAAGAAAGACTGCCATATTGACTCATAACTTCTTCTGTGGGTGTAAGAGACGGAAAGAGACAAAGAGGCGAAGAAAGACTGCCATATTAACTCGTAAATTCTTCTGTGGGTGTAAGAGAGAGAAAGAGACAAAAAGGTGAAGAAAGACTGCCATATTGACTCATAACTTCTTCTGTAGGTGTAAGAGAGGGAAAGAAACAAAACGGCGAAGAAAGACTGCCATATTGACTCATAACTTCTTCTGTGGGTGTAAGAGAGAGAAAGAGACAGACAGGCGAAGAAAGACTGCCATATTGACTCATAACTTCTTCTGTAGGTGTTAGAGAGGGAAAGAGACAGACAGGCGAAGAAAGACTGCCCTATTGACTCATAACTTCTTCCGTGGGTGTAAGAGAGAGAAAGAGACAGACAGGCGAAGAAAGACTGCCCTATTGACTCATAACTTCTTCCGTGGGTGTAAGAGAGAGAAAGAGACAGACAGACGAAGAAAGACTGCCATATTGACTCACAACTTCTTCTGTGGGTGTAAGAGAGTAAAAGAGACAAAAAGGCGAAGAAAGACTGCCATATTGACTCATAACTTCTTTTGTAGGTGTAAAAGAGTGAAAGAGACAAAAAGGCGAAGAAAGACTGCAATATTGACTCTTAACTTCTACTCTGGGCCATACCCCTCTGTGTTATCTTCAAGGCCTTACGTCTACTCTTCCTGCCGTGATATACTCAACCGGAGGTCTCCGGTGGGCCCTTGACCCACACGCTGGCCGTGATTCTCTATCTACCAACTGCTAAACTCGACTGACGACTGACCGTTGCAAGACAGACCGACTCTCACGACGGTATCTGCATTTATCATTTCAGGACGTCCACACATTTCCGCTCAACCACGTGACTGCTTCCGCTTATTTTCCGGTTGTTTTTACAGGTGCGTCCTGCAATCACATTGTTTACACAGCTGGCACATCCGGTTGTCAGAGGTCAATATGCATCACGGACGGCAATCTTCCTCCCAGCCAGTAAATGCCGAATGCTCAGAATACCTTGCCTTGTTACTTTTCGGATACATATATATATATATATATATACGTGGTTGGTTGAGTTTTATGGTATAACCTTGGCAAGTTATTTAGCACCAAATCCTGTTTATACGAATATTAGTATACATGATTTGCAAGCTACTAAATTGGTTTGTTTATTTGTTTGTTTGTTTTTATGGCATATCAATCTTTGTAGGTTATTTCATGCAAAATCCATTTTTATACAAATGAACAGTTCTATTTCAAACAATTCAGTTTTGCATAAGTACACAGTTTAGTTGTCACAAACATTTCTATTTCAAGTTATTCAGTTTAGTCAATCAGTTCTAATTCAAATATCCCAGTCGGCTGGTGCGGTAGAATACACCGACTGCACCTCTGCAGAGGCATAAGACCCCAAATGAGTGTCCTGCATATGACACTAAACAGTCTGATGGTGAGGTTCCAGTGATGCTGGACCTTCGGGGAATGAGGGGTACCACATTATTGCCATCACTCCCAGGTCCACTCTGGCCTGGCGTGGTAGCATCCGATAGGGCCCTATCTTTGGGTTAAATAGAACTAATGGCATACTTATGCTAAACTGAACTATTTGACAAAATTGAATAGCTTAAAATAGAAATGTTTTTGACAATTAAACTGTACTTACATTTAAACTTCGCGCATATGCTAAAATGAATTATTTCAAATAGAACTGTTTTTTGACACTGAAACAGTATTTACACTAAACTGAATTGTTTAACATAGAACTATTTTGACATTTAACTGTGTGTATAGAAAATCTGAACTTATACTAATCTGAATTAGCTGAATCAGAACCGCTTGACTAAACTGAATAGCTTGAAATAGAAAAGTTTTTGACAATCAAACTGTACTTACATTTAAACTGCGTGCTGATGCTTAATTGAATTATTTGAAATTGAACCATTTTTGAGGTTGAAACTGTACTTACATTAAACTGAATTGTTATATATAGAACTGTTTTGACATTTTACTGTGTAAACAAATCTGTACTTTCGCTAAACTGAATTAGCTGAATTAGAACTGTTTGAGTAAACTGAATAGTTTGAAATAGAAATGTTTTTGACATTTAAACTGTGTACTTAATCTGAACTAAATTGTTTGCAATAGAACTGGCTATTTTCATAAAAGTGAATTTGGCGTTGAATAGCCTACAAGGGTTGATATGCTATAAAACCAATCTAATTCAAACAATTCAATTTAGTATGAGTATACTTTTTGTCAAAACAGTTCTATTTCTAACATTTCAGTTTAATGTAAGTACAGTTTCAATGTCAAAAACAGTTCTATTTCAAACAATTCAATTTAGCACACAAAAACAGTTCCATTTCAAACAATTCAGTTTAGCATAAGTACGTAGTTTAAATTTCAAAACCGTTCTATTTTAAGCAATTCAGTTTTGTATAAGTATGCACTTTAGTTCTATTTGGCCCATAGATAGGACCCTATCAAGTGCTACCACTCCGGACTAGAACGGACCTGGGAGCGATGGCAATTAAGGGGTATTCCGCATTCCCTAAAACTCCAGCATTATTGGAACCTCACTATCAGATTGTTTACTGTCATATCCGGGACACTCGTTGGCAGGGCGTGGGGCTTACAACTCTGCAGAGATGCAGTCGGTGTATTCTACAGCCCCAGCCGACTGGGCAAAGACAGGTTTGGTTTGGTTTGGTTCTCATCGCAAACCTCTTATGCCACTCAAAAATACGAGTGTGCGGCATTGTAATATCTTCACACACGTGACGGAATTCTCCCCAACTGGATCAAAAATTTCAGGTTTATTCGCCGCTCGGTGTTCATCGTTTGTTCTACAGTTCTCGTAGCTCGACGACCTAAAAAAAGAAGTGGTGTAAACAAATTCAATTGAAAAAAGGTAAGGGTTGCAGAAAGCTAAGTTTACCACTGTTCTCAATTTATATCAGATGACAACACAATCTACATATCCCTCTTTCGCCTGTAGTTCCCACAGCACACCAAGGCCCGTTACCTATCAGACTGATTTTGTATATATATATATATATATATATATATATATATATATATATATATATTGTATAGCCACATACATATACAAATATACAAATATAAGCGGAAACATAGTCAACAATAATGACAAACTTCAATGAACAAACGAACACACTTCTTTATAAAAATATAATCTCTCACACTTTATTCTCGAAAGGGTGATGGTTTTTGAGTGTGAGCGGTGAGTTGGAGACGGAGACAGACTGCTACATATTGACCCAAGTTCTTCTGACCATAGCAGCACTTCTTTCTCATCATGGCTAGGGTTGCTCAACCGTGGTTCACTGCGGACCCAAAGCCCTCTGTCTACCGCTGGCTCTCACTTCGGCATCTTGTCCCCAACTGACTCCAACAGGCTCGAACCGCCTCAGGCACCGGGTTATATAATTGTCCAATGTCCGCCTGCTTCCGCTGTTCTTCCGCTTATTTACACAGGTGCATCTCTTGATTAATGGCCCGGTCGAGGGTCAATATGTTACATATATATATATATATATATATATATATATATATATATATATATATATATGTGTGTGTGTGTGTGTGTGTGTGTGTGTGTGTGTGTGTGTGTGTGTGTGTGTTTGAAAAGTGTTTGTTAGATCAAGAAAGTGCTCAAAACGTAAGAAAAACTATATATATATATATATATATATATATATATATATATATATATATATATATATATTCTGAATTGTATAAAGTAAGATTGATGGGTTTTAAATAATTTGATAAATAAAAGATTGGTTGGTAGATGACACGATGAAAGTAAATATTTATTTTGTTATCTTGCGCCATATTGAGCCACGTGACATACCAAGTCCATCTCGTAATCGTAACATGATTCAAAAAAATATATTTACTCAGCCTAATCTAACTGAATACTTACTCCCCTGAGGATCGACGACGTTAATATAATTATATTATTGTCATATCATAATATATTAAAATCATAACAGTCATATGATAATCATATTATAATCTATTATAATTATGATTATAATTATATTATAATCATATTGCAATCTATTATAATCATTTATAATCACATTATAATCATATCATAATCATATTATCATATGATTATAATATATATAACATATAATCATATATATATTAATTAATATATAATCACATATATATATATATATGTATATATATATATATATATATGGTAATCATATATAATATAATCATATCATAATCTATTATAATTATATTATAATCTATTATAATAATTTTGTAATCATATTTTGAACTTGAAAACTGATGATATTGTTCTGAATTTTGTACGTTGACTTCTGTAAAGATTATACTGATTAAAAACATTTTTAACATAAAATTTTAATTACTATTGTATTAAGCTCATATATATATATATATATATATATATATATATATATATGTATAAGTGAATAATTTTAATCACAGCTGTATTAAGCATATATATATATATATATATATATATATATATATATATATATATATATATAAAGGATATAAATAATTTTAATCATAATCTAATTAAGTTCACAGACACACACAGACACACACACACACACACACACATATATATATACAATGTTAATCCTAATGTTAATATATAATGTTAATATATATATATGTATATATATATATATATATATATATATATATATATATAAAGATGTGAATAAATATCAAAGTTTAGACATATTAATGAATTATTCATCTTTCATTTGCCACCTAATTTCATAATAATCTTGCTGTATTTGTACAAACTTTCTTGCGTGTATATATATATATATATATATATACACATATATATATATATGTGTGTGTGTGTGTGTGTGTGTGTGTGTGTGTGTGTGTGTGTGTGTGTGTGTGTGTCGTGTAAATGTCATTTGTACTTCTGTCTTAACACATGACTTACAACTCACTATGATTACAACTGATTGGACACTTTTCTCCCAGCTGAGTGGTAAGCAAGAAGGTATCAAGTTCCATTTTTTGACTCGTTGGTATGACTCAACCTGGGATTGAACCCCGGTCTACCGGGCCATCGGCGAACACATGTATTCAAATATGTACTTTATTTTATCCTTTTCTCAAAGATCATTTTAGCTGTTGTTCTCTCTGCTAGGATTGAACCCTTGCTATAGCTTTTGTCAAAGATTAACCTGATATCCAATTCTCTCGGGGGTGCCCCCATGGCATAACGTCTAAAGTGCTGGAGGTATTGAGTTCAAACTCCAGTCAGGCTATCACGTTCACTTTTGGACTAATACCCCGCGACAGGCATGAACACCCTAATTCCCCCAGTTATGAGTTAAATCATATTACTTCTGTTCGACAACAAAGATGGCTTTGGCATTTAATAACTCACGAAAGTTGATGTGCCATTAAAAACAAAGAAACTAAACCAACCAATTCTCTGAGACAAGTATCTTTAATATATTTGATAGAATTAACTAACTCTGGCACAAGGCCAGCATAAGGAAGGCGCAGTGACGATCTAACGAGTAAGATGATAGAATAATTTTTTTCAAGAACTTGTTAACCAGAACCCAATTCCAAAGAAATCTTCAACATATTTATTAACCTAGGTCTTCGCTTATAGCGAAACGATTATCGCCTTAAAAAATGATCTGGCGGGCCAAGTTCAAATACCAGTTATTACGTTTTATTTTAGTGTTAATGGCCCTGAAAAAGGCATGAATCCCCCTTGCATGAATTAGTAGGGCAGGCTAACTTGGTGCAGCAGCCAGTCTTGGAGGAGGTTAAAACAATGAATTCACAACCAAATGAGGAACCTACAACCCTATCCGATAAAACATCGCTAGCAAACCCCAAAACTACCAGAGACTCGGTGTGGCTCCAACCCAATCGTCTTCATTCAATTGTTCAGGGCATGGTAGAAATATCACCGACATTGTATACTGTTTCCTGTGTAGGAAAAATGAACATCGGCAAATGGTAATGGTAGCTCCATCTAGGTATTGTTCTATCATTTCTATCAAATACGATCCATTGTGATCATAGTGTTGTCTAGCCATAATGATATCAATCACAGCAGTAATACAAATACATATACGAATTCAGGCGGACTCTGTTCTTTCAGATACGAACAGGTTTATTAAATTCTGGCTTCGGTCAGTGGCGACATGAGGAGAGAGACACAGATCTTAAAAGCCTACGTTAACCATACTATGCTGAGCCCACCCCAACGCGCAGCGCATCTTGTAATGTTTAAGATCTCAATTCATCTCTGTCGGTTGAGATCCGAAAAACTCAACCGCACGCCTCAACAGTAGAAAACCTAACTGTCCTTTCAATGGTCGAATACCCAACTACTGTTTTTTTTCAAAATCCTCGAATTCTCTGGCCCATATCTTCTGTGCATGACGTCATCCGCACTCCAGCCCCATTTCCTGTCTGTGGGTTTATTATGACAAATGGTGATTGTCATATCCTTTGCGCACGGGCGTAAGACTGTGCCATCTGACTATGCACTTGTACTAAGAGACCCGAGTGGTTCAAAGCCTTACCAAACTGAATGATAAATTATAATTAACAAAAAATGATTAATATAAAAAAGTACTTAATTATATAACAATAGCTGGGACACTTTCTGTTTTTAAAGATTGATAAAAAAACACCCAAAGTTATTAAGCTAGTTCACTTTGTAACTGTTTCAATGTTTCATTCTGTGGATATGATAAATCCACTCTCCAATCCAAATGTGTCTGCTCTTTATACAGCTGTTCATGTTTTGGGGAATAGATTGATATTTTGCTAATTAAGTAAAGCGGAATTTACGTCAGGTTTCTACATCTGTAGAAGATTGTAAAAATGGTTTGATATTTTTACCAGTTTTTGATGGAGTTTATATAATTCTCTATACGACGCAACCGCATAGAACCCAAAATTTAGAACATACTTAGGAAGAACTAAAGTGGCTTCCAGAGAAAAAGATCCACGACGTCACAAACATTGACTATCCGTCGAATTCTTGAAGGTGTACGTGCAAAAAACCTACAGGCAATAATATTATTTACTGACTTTACCAAGACCTTCGACTCCATTCACAGAGGAAAGATGGAGCAAATTCTACTCGCCCACGGCCTACCAAAAGAAAACATCGCAGCCATAATAATTCTCTATAGAAACACCAAAGTAAAAGTCCGTTCTCCGGATGGAGACACAGACTACTTCGACATTGTAGCAGGTATGCTGCAAGGAGACACATTAGCCCCATACCTTTTTATCATCTGTCTATACTACGTGCTTAGAATATGTATCGATAAAATAAAAGAAAACGGTTTCAAGCTAGCAAAAGAAAGAAGCAAAAGGTACCCCGCAAAAACAATTACCGACGCTAACTACGCCGATGATATAGCGCTTCTGGCAAACCATACCAAAACCCTACTACATAGTCTAGAACGAGCCGCTGCAGGCATTGGCCTCTATGTCAATGCACACAAGACGGAATATATGTGCTTTAATCAAACTGGTGACATCTCCACAATAAACGGTAGCTCTCTGAAACTAGTTGACAAGTTCACCTACCTTGGAAGCAGTGTCTCATCAACCGAGACAGACACGCGACTAGCAAAGGCATGGACAGCTACTATAGGCTATCGGTCATATGTAAGTCAGACCTGACCGATAAAATAAAACGCAGTTTCTTCCAAGCAGCGGCCATGTCAATACTGCTATATGGATGCACTACATGGATGCTAACTAAACGAATGGAGAAAAGGCTTGACGGCAACTACACAAGAATGCTACAAGCAATATTGAACATGTCCCGGGGACAGCACTCCACAAAGCAGCAGCTGCATGGCCACCTACCACCCATCACGAAAACAATCAAAATTAGACGAACCAGACGTGCGAGACACAGTTGGAGAAGTAGGGACGAGCTCATAAGTGATGTACTCCTGTGGCCCCCTTCACATGACAATTAGGTTTAAGGCTCCAAGTTATTCCCGCCAGATGATCTCAGGAAAAAAAAGATCTGGTTAAAGTGTCTTCAGTTATGGAACAGTTGTGACCTGAAATCCGGCTTTAGAGCCAAGATCGGCTGGGGCTGTAGAATACACTGACCGTATCTCTGCAAAGCGGTAAGACTCCTAGACAACGAGTGTCCTGGATATGACATTAAACAATCTGATGGTAAGATTTCAGTAATGCTGGAGTTTTGGGAAATTCAGAGTATCCCTTTGTTGCCATCGTCCCCAGGTCTACTCTGGCCCAGAGTGGTAGCACCTGATAGGGTCCTATCTATGGATCAAATAGAACTAAACTGTGTACTTCTGTTAAACTGAATTGTTTGAAAGAGAATTTTTTTACATTTAATTTCAAACAAAAACTGTAATTATGCTAAACTGAATTGTTTGAAATAGAACTGTTTTTGACATTTAAACTGCTTACTTATGCTAGACTGAATTGTTTGAAATAGAACTGTTTTGATATTTAACTGTGTGTGGACAGAAACTGTACTTATACAAAACTGAATTGTTTGAATTAGAACTATTTGACTAAACTGAATAGCTTGAAGTAGAAATGCTTTTGACAATTAAACTGTACTTATGCTAAACTGAATTGTTTGAAACAGAACTGTTTATATGTGTAAAAATGGATTTAGCATTGAATAACCTACAATGGTTGGTATACCATTAAAACTCTAATCAACCCTGATTTAGGTAGTGCACCATATTCTGGTTCAGTGGATGAAACAGACATGTGGCATCATAAAGATGAATTATTGAGAAAGATTAACAACTACAAGCCTGGAATTTTGGACGATATATATATATATGTGTGTGTGTGTGTGTGTGTGTGTGTGTGTGTGTGTGTGTGTGTGTGTGTGTGTGTGTGTGTGTATTTTGACAGCATTTCCTCATTAAGACAAATTTGATTAGATATTATAGACAACCCTTTCTACATATTTTGTTTCGATCATTTCAAATCGTCGTGTAGCTGTTTTGTTATCCAGCTGGAAATGGCTTATAAATCTTCGAAAAATTCTCACCGAAAACACAATATTGGAATGCCAAATAGCAGACGAAGACTACAAATTCTTGCAGCCCTTCACATTAAAAATAAACATCCCAACCTCAACAAAATTAATTTTGTAACCAGTGCTAATATACTTGAATCTGCAGTTTTTGTTTGTTATTTTGATGTTCTAATATTGTGTTTTCGGTGAGAATTTTTCGTAATTTGGTTGTTGGGCATGAAAAATTCTCACCGAAAACACAACAATATTAGAACATCAAAATAACAAACAAAAACTACAGATTCTCGAAGCATTACATATTAGAAACATGCAACCCAAACTTAACAGAATTAATTTTCAAAACAGTCTTTAGCTACAGATACTTTTTTAGACCAATTTTAAAAGTAAACACTACACACTGCAACGGCCCAGACGCTCTTCTTCTTACAAAGTAGTAATGTACATACGAAAGTTACATCACTTTTGTAATAGATCCTCCCCTGATGATGGCCCAAAGTCGGGCAGAAAGTACTTGGGAAATAAACAATTATGGAAAATACATCAATCAATTCCCGCCGATTATTATAAAATCAATACGGCAATATGAAAGGATCAACAAGAAAATATGTTGACAGAAAATGTCTATTATATTCAAAATGTCTATTATGTTCAACGAAATTTGTATAATATATATATATATATATATATCATGCCGAAATTGTTTCCATTGTATAAAATTCCCTTTTAAAAACTTTATTGTCTGTGTTAACTTTTCGAATCAGTGTAGAGAATTGCTTTTCATATCTTGATGTTTGATTTCTTCGTATTTCAAAAGATAAAACTTTTCTTAATGTTTTACATTCTATTTGAGTACCAGTTTAAAAATTCTAATTATACGCTCCCCCCACCAGGTGTTAAGCAGTTTGGTGAAGGAATTAACGCCTGTCATTTGCATAATGCAAAGCTCTTCTAACGAATAGAGCAGTCCGGTATCTGATATCGTTAACTGTAATCAAACGAAATTTGATACAAAATGCGTTAAATTCCCGAACGGACTTAGGTCACCGAATTGGCTGAGCGTTAATTCATCGGTAAAGTTAAGCGGGTTTCGGTCTTAGCTTGAAGCGTTTAGCTACAACAAAACATTCTCTCTAGGGATGACAATATATATATATATATATATATATATATATATATATATGTGTGTGTACTTATAGTCTCCTGTTTCAAGAATGGTCAATGACGATTTTGATACTTCTATATTGGAAGGAACTCGATTTATTCTCTCCGTTATATCGAGAATTTTGATCGTTGAAAAATGGCATTCAACCCGAACGCAAATGCCCACAAAATGATCATTCAGATGAAAACTGGATTGCAAATTGCTTTATTTTGTAAAAAGGATATATATATATATGTATATGTATAGCAATATTGAACAAGTCCTGGCGACAACACCCCACGAGACACCAACTATACGGCCACTTGCCTTCCATCACGAAAACTATACAAGTTAGACGAACCAGACACGCAGGACACTGCTGGAGAAGCAAGGACGAGCTCGTAAGTGATGTACTCCTATGGACCCCCACATATGGCCTAGCAAAAGCAGGACGACCAGCTCGAACTTACATACAGCAGCTATGTGAAGACACAGGGTGTAACCCTGAAGACCAGCCGGGGGCGATGAATGGTAGGGAGAAGTGGCGAGAGATGGTCAGGGATATCCGTACTGGCGGCACGACATGATGATGATATATATATATATATAGAGAGAGAGAGAGAGGTGTATTTCTGCACGTACGAGCGTACTTGTTTTTTTAGTGATATGTAGCAACAGAAGCCACGAAGACTTTAATCTATATATATATATATATATATATATATCAGTCTTTTCATATCTATCAATCTATCTCCAAATTTCTATATCTATCTATCTATCTATCTGTCCGTCTGCTTTCGTGTGTTTGTATGCGTGTATCTATGTATGGATATGAATAAGGACTCAAATATATTTGAATTTTTAGAAACGAAAGGCTGAACTAGCACCCGCCCACATCTCGCGGATACGTCACCTGACACTATGACATCTCGTCGAATGAGCGAGATTACATTTTTACTTTTTTTTTTTTCTATTCTTATTCTAGTGACGGGAAAATAGACGGGCAAAGCCACAAAACGTCCATGTTTTATAAAAAAAAAAAAAAAAAAAGAAATATATAAAAATAAATAAATAAAAAAAACCGAAAAAAATAAAGCTTGGCTAGAAAAAAACCAAAACCAAAAACAAAAGCAGAAAACAACAAAACACACAGAACAATCATGTAAAACTGAATAAAAATAAATAAAAGACTAAGAGAGAGAGAGAGAGAGAGAGAGAGAGAGAGAGAGTTGTTTGGGACATGATAGATGAGATCGGTAGTATTTGATGAGGCCGAATCTTAGAAACAAACAGAGTGACTGCAGCTAATAAATGAAGTTTAGATTGAATTTCGCCGGTGGGGTGAGTTAGGGGGTTACAAGACAGAATATAATGTCAACATTAGCTCGAACGAGTTTGGCGAAATAATAATAATAATAATAATAAAAGACAAAACAATATTTACATAAAAAAAAAACAAGTGAAGTAGTTCAATGATGTCCCCTAAAAAAATGGCAGAAAGAGCATAATGAGTTGTAAGCAGTGGTAGTGGCAACGGCGGGGTTGGCGATGACGGCGTAGGGGGTGCATGGAGGTCATGTCTACTGAAACTCTGCAAGTTTTATAACAACTCGCAAGGCAACATTTTTCGGAAAACAATTTTTTCAGATTTTTAATAGTATATATATATAACTATATATATATATATATAGTGTTCCATCAACACTTGTTTCCCCATTTTAAAGTCCTGATGAAGCGTTATCACAAACTGAAACGTTTTAACGTCGACTTTCCTTCGTAATAGATTCACCACTTTTGGATTACTTAGCTTTTCATAGTACATGTTCCCTTTTTAATGGAAGGGTGTCACAGTCGTGTAGAGGCTAACGTGCTCGACTATAACGTCTTAGTGAGTGAGTTCGAACTCCAATCGTGCTATTACATTCACTTTCAGACTAATACCCCTTGGGAAAGGTATGAATACTCTTATCTCTCCAACTATACATTAAATAGTACCAGTACTGGATGGTTTTGGCATTAAATAGCCTATCAATGTTGTTAAGCCATTAAACACAGAAATCATAATCTTTTTTTTATAATACAGCAATTCTTCCTATCAGTACCAGTGCCTGTTGTACTTGGATTTTAACGAAACGCCTGAAGGAAAACCTTAAAGAAAACAACACATCGTGCTGTTTTGAACAAATCTTGGAAGCAGCACCCCACAAAACAACAGCCACATACTACCCATCTCACAAACCCTCCGGGTAAGACAGGCAAGTCATAGTGGACACTGCTAGGGAAGTAAGGATGAACTGATACGCGGCATGGACACATCAGCGTTGACTGACAAACAATATATTTCATTCACTGGCACTGGGCGGACAGTGAGTACCGTCTAGAGGACTTGTCTTGATTGGGAAGAGTGATAATTGTGCGCCTTGATAATGATGACGATATAATATATACACTATATGTATTTACGAATCCCTCCACACGGGCTAGATGAGACACAAGGTCAATTTTTAAGCGGAGTTTAACAGGTTTGAATTCAGAGTCTTCCTTCTCCTAGACTAGTTGCCTAACCAAGGCTGAAGAACCCAGTCTGCCCTACTATTTACCCATAGCTGGAGGGAGAATAATTGGATTCATACCTTTCCCAAGAGTATTAGTGCAATGTGAAATGCATAGTAAATAGTTTCTTATGTTGTCTACATCCCAGGCCAAAATGCTTTTCCATTTCGTTTTTGATCTCACCCCTCTCGTCCAGTTTAGTCTGAATAGCTTGATAATTTCACTTATCGATCGTCGTAGAAGTCTTCCGAAAGGTCTTTTTTATTCAGTCTCTCGAAAATCACTCGACAACTGCATTGGTTCACTTGTTGTCGTTGAACCTTTCAACATGGAATATTTGCTTTCGGTAGTTCACGATCACGCTCTTCACTCCGCTCTGCTCCCGAGTTGCCTCCCTTCGGATGTGCTCATGTAACAATATTCTTGGCATAGATCTTTCCATTACTGGTTGTGCTATGACCAGTCTTCATACTTTGTTGTCACCTACGTTTCGCATTTGTATAATATCTCAGGAAAACCGGTGTTACTGAAGTGATTGGATGGTAAAGCCTGCTCCATCTTTGCCTTGAGTACATGTTTTATCGTGATAAATGCCTCCCGCCGTGATTTTCTTCTCTCCGAGATTTCTGCATCCATGTCTTGGCACATATTCATTATCCGTCCTAAGAAGACGCATTCTTTCACCTTGTTGATTTGTATAATACCTACCTACCATTATACAGTCCTATGGCTATATATATATATATATATATATATATATATATATATATATATATATATACGTGGGCATTCAATGTTTCCAGACTTTTTTGTACAGGCATTTAAAATTGTCGTGGACTCTTGAAAATTCACTATGTTATTGCTATACATCTTATGAGATGACTGACCAATTTTTATGATTTCAGGTTCAAATGAACAGCTACAGCAGCAATTGGAATATATCCTACTAAAGCCTGATTGTCACAGCTGGTGAATTTCAAAAATGCAATCTGGACGTGGGGAAGTACGATATGCAATGAAATTCTGTTTTAAACTTGGAAAAATGCCACAGAAACGTATGAAATGCTTCAGACTGCTTTTCGACCATCTTGCATGAATCGAGCATCAGTTTTTGAGTGGTAAAAGAGATTCAAGGAAGGCAGGGAGTATGTGAAGGATGATGAGAGGTGTGGGAGGAGTAAAGAAGTCTATACACCACAGTTGATTGGCCAAAGGGTTAAGGTTAGGGTTACTATGTTGGGATTTTAAGGGAGTTCAGGAAGAGATTCCTAGGGAAGAGGCCGGCACTCTTCAAATCGGGTAAGTGACATTTCCACCAGGACAATGCACCAGTCCCCAACTCCATCCTTGTCACCGACGATTTGACCAAGATGGGCATCAAGACAGTTCCTCAGCCTCCCTATAGTCAGGACCTTGCTCCCTATGACTTTTGGTTATTCCCTAAGCTCACAGGCTGTCGTTATGAAACAATTGAGGAGATGAAAGAGGCTGTGACGAAGGTAATTGACACGCTCACACAAGAGGACTTCCATGGGGCTTTCGAGAAGTTTTTGCAACGGTACAATAAGTGCATTGCAGCCGGGGGAGATTACTTCGAAGGAGACTAGAAATTCATGTGTGTACTATCAATAAAAGTGCCGATACGAAAAAAGTCTGGAAACTTATCGGATGCACCTCGTATATATATATATATATATATATATATATATATATGTATATACTTGTGGGGGGTGTTAGTGTCAGTATGGAAACTTCGAGAATAATTAGTAAAAAATATTTGCATCATTAACTCTCGTAATCAACGTTTAGTATGACGAGTTATTGTTGGAGCCAGACACCGGCTGATCGACATTAGCGGTCCAGGGTGAAACGATAAAATTGTTGCCCTCGAAAAGACATGATTCCATTTCCGTTGAATGAAAACTGGTTTTCTTTTTTGTTGCAGACCATCTACTAGTTGGCCAGTTGTGTACAAATCCCAAGAGCGATAAGAGCCTTCTATCATGTCTGAAAGTGACACAATGTTCAACGAGCGAGATCAGAGATGCACCGCTGTACAACTCATGCTCTCTACCGATCCAAGTTATGACAACAGGACCATTGCCAGCACCCTCGAAATGCAAATTCGGACGGTTCAACGCTTGAGGGCACAGCTCTATAAAGTTTCCGGCTACGGTTATGGTCTTTGGCCACATCATGCCACCACACATCTTCGAAGTCGGCTTGAAAGTCAACACCAAAGTGTACCTGGATATGCTGAAGAGTGTGGTGATCCCCTGGTACAATCAGGTGGCCGGTGGCAGACCCTGGCTGTGGCAGCAGGACTTGGCGCCGGCCCACAAGTCCAAAGAGACCCAGGCTTGGCTTCAGAAGGAGTGCTACGATTTTGTACCCTTCTCTCACTGCCCCCCTCCTTACCCGACCTGAACGCGCTGCACTACTTCGTTTGGTCATACGTCGAGAACATCACCAACATGACCTCCCACAACACCAAAACCAGCCTGATCGCCGCCATCCGCCGAGTATTCGCCGAGCTTCTGCCGGCGCTTATGGAAAAGGTATGCTCCTATTTCCGGATCCGTATCGAGGTGGTGATTGAGGCTGAAGGCAGCTACATTGAATAGATGTCAGCTCTACTACATAATCAAGTTAGCTGAATTGATTTTTTCAAGAAAAGTTTTAAAATAAAGCTGTAGTATTGTTTTCTTTAGGACGACAATTTTATCGTTCCACCCAGTAGAATAGAATGACTTCCACCAATGTGTGGCACGTTACAAAAGAATACAAGCGAGAGTAGTTTTATAGTAATTTACAAAGCTCTTTCCTTCGATGTGGCACAAGGCCGAATGAATGGGGCACCCAATGAGACCCCAACTCACTCGTGTAAGTTTGCTAACCATTACACTACCAAAGGTGCCCACGAGAGTAGATTTATAGTAATTTACGAAGCTCTTTCCTTCGATGTGGCACAAGGCCAAATGAATGGGGCACCCAATGAGACTCCAACTCACTCGTGTAGGTCTGCTAGTCTAGCTTGCTAACCATTACACCATCAGAGGTGCTCACGAGAGTAGTTTTATTAATCCCATAAGTGTTTGATTTTTTTTTAAACAGTTTTTATTGTTATTCTAATTTATGCTCTTTTGATCGATTCTGATTGGTCAAGCCCGGTAGAATACACCAACTGCATCTCTGCGGTGAGGAAAAAATAACCGCCACAAACGAGTGCTTTGGATATAACTCTAAACCATCTGATGCTGCAGCTGCATTGGAGAATGAACAATATCCCTTTATTGACATTCCTCTCTGGTCCACTCCGGCGTGGGGTGGTAGCACCTGATAGGATCCTAGCTATGTCTCAAATAGAAATGCATGACATTTAAACTGTGCGCAAAGAAATTACTTATGACAAATTGAATTGCTTGAAATAGAACTGTTTGTCATTTAACTGTGTTTAAACAAATCACACGGGATTAATTGAATTGTTTGTAATGCATAGCAAAATTTTAGACCATTTTACTTTGTTGACTTAAGCTAAATTGAATTTTTAGAAATAGAACTGTTTGATCATTTAACAAATGACGGATGTTCAATTGATTTGTTCGTGACATATATCAAAACTTTGAATCATTTAACTTTATTGGCTTATGCTAAACTGAATTGTTAGAAATAGAACTGGTTGATTATTTAACTGTGTGAATCTATAAAATGTGTTTACAAATCATATATTTCATATATATGTAAAAACATGATTTAACATTAAATAACCAATAATAGTGGGTGTGCCATAAAATCAAACTAAACATTTGATTGGTCATTATTTCTCCATAGTTCTCATAATCTTCGGCACTAAAACCTATGAGGTATCAAAGATAGAAAAGACAGTTTTTAGGAATCTTTTTAAACTAGTTTTTCTTGTTTACAAAACTAGTGAGCGTAAACACAGATTAAACTCATGCAGAAAACATTTTCAGCAGTGGATCCAACCATTTTAAAGAATAGTGCAATCGGCTTCTATGGGGTTTAAATAAAATTATTTTCACAGTCTGTGACCATTGAAAGAATATTTTAATGGTTGGTTGGTTGTTCTATTTAAAATAATTCAGTTTAGCATATGTACACAGTTTGTTAAAAACATTTATACTTCAAACTATTTAGTTTATTCAAACATTTATATATAATAATTTAGTTTAGAGTAAGTAGTTTCAATGTCAAAAACAGTTTAATTTCAAATAATTCAGTTTAGCATATGCACTCAGTTTAAATGTAAGTACAGTTTAATTGTGAAAAACATTTCTATTTCTTGCTATTCAATTTAGTCATGCAGTTTTAATTCAGCTAATTCAGTTTAATAGAAGTACAGATTTTCTTTACACACAGTTAAATATCAAAACAGTTCTATGTTAAACAATTCAGTTTGGTGTAAATACGGATTCAATGTGAAAAAACAATTTTATTCTATTTCAAATAATTCAGTTTAGCATAAGCACGCAGTTTAAATGCAAGTATGGTTTGTCAAAAACATTTCTATTTCAAGCAATTCAGTTTAATCAAACAATTCCGTTTAACATAAGTATGCCGTTAGTTCTATGTAACCCATAGTTAGGTGCTACCACGCCGGGCCAGAGTGGACCTGGGAGCAATAGCAATGAAGGGGTGCTCCGTATTCCCCCAAACCCCCAGCATTACTGGGACCTTACCATCAGGCTGTTTAGTATCATATCCAGGACACTCATTAGTGGGGGGGGGATCTTACCCCTCTGCAGTGATGCAGTCAGTGAATTCTACAGCCCTAGCCGACTGGGCAAAATGTTTTAAACTAGTTTTTTTTTTTAATACTTGTTATTCAATATATATATATATATATACAATTGTTGGTGTGAAAAAAATGCAGATAGTACAATTTGAAAATTCTTCAAATTGATATCTGGGGGAAATTTCGCTCTTGGCCATGTAGGAATTATTTCCATTCGATAGATAGATAGATAGATAGATAGATAGATAGATAGATAGATAGATAGACTTGTTTTAAGAACTTGTTTAATACCTATTCAAACGAACTTGTCTTAAATAATATATTGACTGAATCTTTTATTTGGCAAGTAATGTGGATAATTCTAAAAGGATTTAAATCATTGTCTCAAAAGCGAAACCGTTCATGTAAAATAAGTTTAATTGACAGGTAATGACCTTTAAGAGTAGTTCAATGTTTGGCTGTCATTGTAAAGTCTGCTGACTAAAATCCTAAAAGTTAGAAGTAAGATTTCAACTTTAAATCAGTTGGCCCAAAGCAGTTGAAAGCTCCTTACCAATCAATCTATTTGATAAAAAAAGATGCTCCCGACTTTCGCACGGAGTCGGTCATGCTATTGAAAATGAATAAAGAATGTTCACAGCAATAATTTATTGGTTATTCAACCCAGTAAAGAACATGTGGAGCAGTTAAAAAGAGAAGAGCGACTACCGACCGAAGGAAATGAGATATGAGAAAAACAAGATGGTACTATTTACCCAACCCCTCCGCTCGGGCAGGATATGACACAAGGTCAATTTTTAAGCGGAGTTTAACAGGTTTGAATTCAGAGTTTTCCTTCTCCTAGACTAGTTGCCTAACCAAGGCCGCTCGGGCAGGATATGACACAAGGTCAATTTTTAAGCGGAGTTTAACAGGTTTGAATTCAGAGTTTTCCTTCTCCTAGACTAGTTGCCTAACCAAGGCTGAAGAACCTAGTCTGTCCTACTATTTACCCATAGCTGGAGGGAGAATAATTGGATTCATACCTTTCCCAAGGGTATTAGTGCTATGTGAAATGCTATCAGTCTCGTCCAGGATTTGAACTCGAGTCACCGTGTTCATTTCCTACGACGATAACGACTACACCACGGGCACCTCCATAACAAAGAAAAACAAGATGGTAGTACAACAGTTAGCGTAAGTCATGATAGCGTTAGTTGACGTCGCACAACAGTCTCAATTCGAACGAAAATGTAACGGTTAACAATATAAGCCTATCTTGTATCCTTTTGTAACGTGCTAGACTCCGATGGAAGTAAGTCCACTCTACTGCTAATGTTGATCAGCCGGTGTCTGGCTCCGGAAGTACCAATAGATTCGTCATACTAACTTTTGGTAGCTGAAGTTAATGATGCCAATATTCTTTTACCAATTTTGCAGAAGTTTCCACACTGACGCTTATACACACATTCACACACACACAAACTCACACACACACACACACACACACACACACATATATATATATATATATATAAGTAATTGGTTCGCCGTATCCATTTTTTACGATGATAACCACAACACCACGCACACCTCTCTGTCTATATGTATGTATGTATGTAACTATTTCATATCTATCAATCTATCTATCTATTGCAGCCTGTTGATATGCATATATATATACGTATGGTTGGTTGGTTGTGGTGCCAAAATGACATCACAAAAAATTTATGTATGTGATAGACAACTGTATATTAGATAGGTAGATGGATAGATAGATATTGCCCAGTCGGCTCGGCCAGTAGTATACACCGACAGCACCTCCGCAGTTGAGTAAGACCCTCGCCCACACAACGAGTGTCCTGGATAAGACACTAAAGAATTTGATGGTGAGATTCCAGTGATGCTGGAGCTTTGGGGAATACGGAGCACTCCTTATTGCCATTGCGCCCAGGTCCACTCTCGCCCGGAATGATAGCACCTGATAGGGCCCTATCTATGGGTTGAATAGAACTAACTGTATATTTATGCTAAACTGAATTGTTTGAATTCGGACTGTTTGACTAAACTGAATAGCTTGAAATAGAAATGTTTTCGAAAATTAAACTGTACTTACATTTAAACAGCGTGCTTATGCTAAACTGAATTGTTAGAAATAGAACTATTTTTGACATTGAAACTGTACTTACACTAAACTGATTTGTTTAATATAGAACTGTTTGGACATTTAACTGTGTGTAAACAAAATCTGTACTTATTAGCTGAATCTCAACTGAATTAGCTGAATTAGAACTGTTTTGACTATTATACTGTATAATCATGCTAAACTGTATTATTTGAAATAGAGCTGACTATTTGCATAAAAATGGATATGGCGTTAAATAACCTATAAAGGTTGATATGCCATAAAACCCAAACAACCAACCATACGTACATATATGCATATCAACAAACTGCAATAGATAGATAGATAAATATGAATAAACTGAAATATTCACATACATACATACATACACACATAGGTACGCGTGTTGTAGTGGTTATCGTCGTAGAAAATGGATACGGTGAACCAAGTTCAAATCCTGGACAAGGTTGATTGCATTTCACTTTGTACTTCGGAAAGATATGAATCCAATTATTCTACTTCCAGCTATGTGTAAATAGTACGGGCAACCAGTCTGGGAGAAGGAAGGTTCTGAATTAAAACCTGTTAAATTCCGCTTAAAATTGACCTTATGTCGTATCCTGTCTGTTCGTAAGGTGTGTAAATACATAAATACATACATATGAACAAACTGAGATAGATAGATAGATAGATAGATAGATAGATAGATAGATAGATAGATAGATAGTGAATGAAGTGGAATACATAGATATGGTACAGGGTGAGATAGATAGATAGATAGATAGATATGGTATAGGGTGAGATAGATAGATAGATAGATAGATAGATAGATAGATAGTGAATGAAGTGGAATACATAGATAGTTATGGTACAGGGTGAGATAGATAGATAGATAGATAGATAGATAGATAGCAAGTGTTCTCAGATAACATCACTTTTCTTCGTAGAAATGTTGTATTAGTTTCATTTATCTAAAAGTTATACATGGAATTAAACAGTGCTTACTGGCTAACCCCTGCACAATGAGAATGTAACACAATGTCAATTTTTAAGCGGAGAACAGCTTTTTCAGACTTTTCCTTCTCTTAGAGCGGTTGCCACACCAAGACTTTAGAGCCCAGTCTGTATCGACCTAAACTCTACAGAATGGACATGATGTGACACAAGGTCAATATTTTGGGTTGAATTTATCTGATTTGAATTCAAAATGTTCCTTTTTTGAGAGAGGTTGCCTTACCAGACTTAAAGATGCCAGTATTCACCACTCTTTGTCCCTCCTTCCGACCCACCCCAACCCATTGGATGCAGAAAACAGAGATAGATGCTTTTCCCAAGAGCGTTTACAGCCTCTTCGAGGAATTGAACTCGAGTCGTCTGTTCCATTACTAAAAACGACTACTGTTACTCTCTCTCTCTCTCTCTCTCTCTCTCAAGAACTGCTTTCTCAATATTTTCCCCGCTATTTCTATCCGAATATATAGAGGGGGCTGTGCTCTCTCTCTCTCTCTCTCTCTCTCTCTCTCTCTCTCTCTCTCTCTCATTCTCTGTCTCTCTCCAGGACTGCTCTTCTCTATAGTTTTCCCTCTCAGTTTCTATCCGAATATCAGTTTTTTGTTCTCTCTCTCGCTCTCTCTCTCTCTCTCTCTCATATATCCACACACTTTCTCTCTTACACCCATCCACACTTTCTTTCTAAGAATCAGTCTCTCTCTCTCTCTCTCTCTCTCTCTCTCTCTCTCTCTCTCTCTCTCTCTCTCTCTCTCTCTTCTTCTTCTTCTTCTTCTTCTAATACTCACACATCTGGTTTCTCTCTCTCTCTCTCTCTCTCTCTCTCACCCAAGAACTGCTTTCTCAATATTTTCCCCGCTATTTCTATCCGAATATATGGAGGGGTCTGTGCTCTCTCTCTCTCTCTCTCTCTCTCTCTCTCTCTCTCTTTCTCTCTCTCTTTTATTTCTGATTATTTTTCATTTTCTCTGGCGCAAAATATTTGTCTTTCTTCCTCTTTCAGCTTATATATATCTATATCTGGGAATATATATATATATATCCGATAGTAGAAAATATAAACAAACGAAAGCTAATACAAAAGCGTTATAATTCCTGTGCTGACGTATGTCGCCGAAATGGCGGAGCAGTTAGATACCATGTCTACTGTAAAGTTAGGTGGGTTTCGACCCCAGTTTGAAGCGTCCTGCGTATCAAGCCACACGGAAGAGTTGTGATACAACAAAAGAGTCTGTATGTGGATGACAATATATATATATATATATATATATGGGAAAACTAGATCTAAATCTTATTGTATGAAAAATACGTGATCTTCCGATGATGAATTCATTCTTTACCCTATTTACCAACCCCTCCGCTCGGGCAAGATATGACACAAGGTCAATTTTTAAGCGGAGTTTAACAGGTTTTTAATTCAGAGTTTTCCTTCTCCTAGACTAGTTGCCTAACCAAGGCTGAAGAACCTAGTCTGTCCTACAATTAACCCATAGCTGGAGGGAGAATAATTGGATTGATACCTTTCCCAAGGGTATTAGTGCTATGTGAAATGCAATCAGTCTCGTCCAGGATTTGAACTCGTGTCGCCGTGTTCATTTCCTACAACGATAACAATTACACCACGGGCACCTCCACTGACTGAATTCATTCTTTACCAACGTTAAACGTTTCGGTTTTAAATGTGAAAACATTAACCCTTCATCAGGGGCTGTCAGAAGAACTGCGAACATTTTTTTTTACCTTTTTCTTTTGGTGGGGGTGTTATTTTGTTTTTATCTATTCTTTCAAATAACTTCTTTAAGCGTCTTTTGAAGTTAGATGTAAATAAAATAAATAAATAAAAATATTATGATTTTACACGTCAGTATCTTTCTGAACTATCATCAGTAACTTACATCTCGTGTATAATGGTTATTGGGTTGGTTTAGTTGGTTTGGGGGTTTAGAGCATGTCAGCCCAAGTTAGGCTATTTTGTACCGAAGTCAGTCTTTAGCATAAGACCAAAAACGTTGTGTCTAAAAGAAAGGAATTCGCAAAAAAGAAACACTCAAAACTTGAATTTCAAGGAAGAAAATAGTAGTCGCTTTTATTCTTGGGGACTACATCGGACAGTAGTTAAAAAAGTGTGTTCAATAGCGTTCTTCCTCGCCTTCTCTTTTTTTTTTTTTTTTTTTGTCGCTATCAAACGTCTCCTTTCCCTCCGTGCACTTCAGCTAGCGTACGTAGAAAAGGTTCACCCTCCTCTTCTTGGCGATGACGGCGGCGTCGTTATCGTTGGCATGTTGATACTTTCATATCAGTCGAATTGCTGACAGGCTGGGATATGACATAGGTCGGAGCGTCGTAGACCTCTGTTGAACCTGTTTGGAAACCTGTCTTCAACTGCCAAAATCTCGTTACTTGATTTCCTTATATAACGATTTGATGGATCAATTCGAAGGTTCCCGAAGGCTCGATGATCACCAGTGAAAACAGTAGTGTACCACGTGAAAGTTCACGCCTGATTATATTAAAATCACGTTTGAACTCTACAGGTAACTCTGCCTGCACGAGCGAGGTTCGTGACATTTTTGATCGTCAGACCCATGTACCCAATGACTGATGACAACTGATGTGTTCGCGTGTTCTCCAACCTTGAGACCACCGTAATTCAATGACAGCGCCCGTGCCCGTCCGTAATATCACGTCTAGCAATGATGGTCCCTAGTTGTATACGATACAAAAATATATCATTTTAGAAAAACAAACACATTATATCAAGAGGATTGATTCGACCAATTGATGGGACCTTAACAGGTGCGGGGAGTTCGACATCCTAGTAAATGTTAAAACCCTTGGGAAAAGTGTGAGCCTACTCATCACCCCCGGCAATGGATTAAACGGATCCATCCTAAAAGGACGCCTTCGGCATTAGATAAGTCACGAAGGTTTATATGGCATTAAACAAAGAAACCAAACCAAACCAATCCAAACCTAACTGGTAGTAATAGCAAGAACTGGTTATCTCCCCAGTGCTTTCAGAATTGGAGCCTGACCAGCAGACACAGTTTAGTGTAAACCACAGGATACCTCTTCTGTGTGTGTATTGAGGGAATCTTACCCTTTGACAGGGGATTCAGTTGACATATTCTCGACCCTGCATATAAGAAGTGCTAGATTTGCATGTATACATGTCTACCCAGTTCCTGTACTTGACACAAGGTCAGTTTTTAAGTTTAGGTTAACATGTTTGAATACAAAGTTTTCCTTCTCCAAGACTGGTTGCTATACCAAGGATAAAGAACCCTGTTTGCTCTACAATTAACCCATTGCCGGAGGGAGAATAACAGGATTCATAACTTTGCTAAGGGTATTAACGTTATATGAAATGCATACTGCTTCATCCAAGATTCGAGGGTGTGTCTTCGTGGTGTAATGGTAAAAGCGATGGACTGCGGAATCGTAGTAAACGAGTTCGTACTCCAGTCGTGCTATTACGTTCACTTTCGGGCAAATACCCTCGGGAAAGGTATGAACCTCTTATCCTCCCAGCTATGGGTTAAATAGTACCACTATCGTTCGTCTAGGAGAATGGCTTTGGCATTAAATAACCTTCAAAGATTGATATGCCATTAAACAAAGAAACCAAACCAAACCAAGATTCGAACTCGGATTGCAGCGTCAATTTCCGACTACTGTTATCATTATACGACGAGTTCCTCCTACCCACGCGTGTACGTATACACAGAGACCAAAGCTCTGGTGATGGAGCCTCACAAGCCCACCCTGTTTAGTGTCATCTCTAGGATACCTATATATAAAGGCTCTGCATTGGTTTGTATGTGCAAAAGACAGATACTGACAGACAGAGGAGGTCAACCAACAAGAAAAAAAAACAGGGTAGAAAAAGGACTGGGTGGCATTCACTCACCTCTTTTTGCCAAAAACTACTCGACCCAACAACCTCAAACGTTATCGACCGCTGACCTAGAACACCCCAAATTCGTCACATCAACCCTGACAACTTGGCTATCTACGGAGATTAAAAAAAAAAAAGTTTGGGGCGTTGGCTGTACGGGAGGAAATACTCAGGTCGTAGCAAGACGGAATGGGACAAAAAAAAGTTTTTGTGTAATGAAAAGCTTTGCAGCGGAAAAAAAAAAGGAAAAAACGAAAATGAAGTAGTCTGAATAAATAGTTGATTGGAAGCAAAAGACAATTTCTATGTCGGGTCCACAAATATTAATCTATTCAGAACTCAAGATAGATGACTATATCTTCACTTAGCGGGCTATTTTCATATTTATCTACAAATCAATCGAACAGTCTCATCGCTATTTTTTCTCTTGATTATTTACACGAATATTTACCTAGATATCTATTTCGTTCCGTTGAGATTTATCTATTGATTTTAAGCCATCCATGTAGATACTAGATAGCTAGATGTGAGTGTGTGTACAGAGACACACTTATATATATATATATATATATATATATATATATATATATATATATATATATATATATATATATAGTAGTATTCGGTCCAGTTAAACCAGAGTTGGGAGTAATTCCTTCATGACAAGAAAATCATTCAGGAGCTGAACATTTAAATTTTCTTGGTGTAATTTTTTTACAGAGCAATATATCTTTTAAGAAAAAAACCAAAGACCGGTTAATTTAGGATTATAAATTTATTTCCATCCTGTTTTTCAGTTTCTGGTGTGAACCAAAAACACGAAGAAAAATATAACAGGACTTCTTCAGATCCAATGGATAAATAAAACAGAATAGACTCGTGGGGGGGGAGGAGAAGAGAGAAGAGATTAAAAGAGTTATCTCCTCGTTTTATTGAAATTCCGTTTTTTTTTAAATAAAATAAATAAGTAAATAAAAAAAAAACTAAGTGCAATGTGGTTCTAATGAGGCAAGCAGTTTCACGAATCAAAATCTGGATCCGGGCACGTATGCCGGGTAATAGCTTGAACTAGACAGCAAGGTCTAGTGCAATACATAGGGAACAGAGGTTGCAGCTCGCCCACCCGAAGGTGGCCCAGCCGATCCCAGGGGCCTTTCGACCGTGAATCTGGCATTGAGGGGACCCTATCAGGTGCTACCACTCTGGACAAGAGTGAATCTGAGAGCGATGGCAATGAAGGGGTACTCCGCATTCCCCTAAGCTCCAGGTTTACTGGAACCTTTCCATCAGATTGTTTAGTATCATAAACAGGACACTCGTTGCGGGGAGGGGATCTTACCCTTCTGAAGAAAAGTAGTCGATTTATTCTATAGCCCCAGCCGACTGGGCAAAATACCCAGGGAAAATCTATATATCGGTCGAGAGTAGGCCGTTTTATCAGTAAATCAGCGCTTGATTTTAAAATTACGTCTTATGATTTGTAGGGAATTTTAAATAAATATATGTTCCATACTTTCAATCAAAACAGGAAGAAAAAGAAAAAGAAAAATATAGAGAAAGAGAGGAAGAAGTAAGGAAGAGATAAGAGGAAAACGGAAGAAATAAAAAAGAAAGAAAAAGTAAGAGATATTCCCAGCACGGGGTGTCCTCGCGGTGTAATGGTTAAAACGATGGACTGCAGAATCGAAGTAAGCTAGTTCGTGCTCCACTCGTTCTATAACGTTCACTTTCGGGCAAATGCCCTTGGGAAAGGTATGAACCCCCTTATCCTCCCAGCTATGGGTTAAATCGTACCACTAAGAAAATTGCTTTGGCGTTAAATAACCTACAAAGGTTGATATGCCATTAAACAAAGAAACCAAACCAAACCGATATTCCCAACAAATCGCATGACATAATCTAAAAAAAAACAAACAAACGCTGATTTACAGATCAAATGGCTAACTCTACAGATATATATTTTCCCTATTTTTTTGCATTATTTAAAAAAAATATCCATCTTTGATTAGACATCACTAATATCATTCCTCCCAGTCCTGATGATGGTTCATTAGAACCGAAACGCTTTAGTATCGACTTTGTTTCTCAGCAAATCTCTCCTTCACCTTGAATTACCTTGTTATCAAATCTCTCTCTCTCTCTCTCTCTCTCTCTCTCCACACACATACACACACATATATATATATATATATATATATATATATATATATATATATATATATATATGATGGACTCTTGATATATAAGTGAACATAACGTACAATAATAATCATTAAATTCAAGTAAATATTTTTAATGCAGTGTCCACTGGGTGTAATGGTTAAAGCGATGGATTGCAAAGTCGTAGTGAGCAAGTTCGAACCCCAGTCGCGTTATTACGTTCACTTTCAGATAAATACTTTTAGGAAAGGTATGGACCCCCACTTATCCTCCCAGCTATGGGCTGAATAATGCTAGCGCTCCTGTTCTTCGAGAAGGATAGATTTGGCATTAAATAACCCAAGAATGTTGATATGCCATTAAGATACAACAAAAGTAAATATACTAAATACAAATGTTTGCTTATGGTATCTGGTTGTTTCGTTTTACGGCGTATCAATCCTTTTGGGGTTATTTAACGCAGAATTGAATTATTTTGATAAAACTTTGTAGGTTTGGTTTGATTTTATGGTATATCAATCATTGTAGGTTATTTAATACCAAATCCATTTTTATACATATAAACAGTCCTATTTCAAACAATCTAGTTTAGTATAGGTATAGTTTTTGTTTACTCACAGTTAAATGTCAAAACAGTTCTATTTCAAACAATCCAGTTTAGCATAAGTTCGCAGTTTAAATGTCAAAAACAGTTCTCTTTTGAACGATTCAGTTTAACATAAATACGCTGTTTAAATGTGAAATCAGTTTTGTTTCAAACACTTCAGTTTAGCATAAGTACACAGTTTAGCTCTATTTGACCCATAGATAGTACTTTCTCAGGTGCTACCACTCCAGAGTAGAGTGGACCTGGGAGCGATGGCAAGAAAGGGGTACTCTGCATTCCCCAAAGCTCCAGCATTACTGGAGCCTCACCATCAGATTGTTTAGTTTTATATGCAGGACACTCCTTTGGGGGGAGTCTTATGCTTCTGCTGAGAGGCAATCTGTATATTCTGCACCTTTAGCCAACTGGGCAATATATGGTATCAAGTATTCCTATCCAATACAAACAATTTTCAACAAATGCATAGATAGGACCCTAACAAGAAATACCATTCCTTGTCAGTGTGAATCAGGGAATAATGGTAATGAAGAGGTTCTCTATATGACCCTGTGTGTGTGGATGCATGGTTTGATTGGTTGGTTGGATTTTATGGCATATCAACCTTTGTTGGTTATTTAACGCCAAATCCATTTTTATGTAAATAATCAGTTCTATTTAAAACAATTCAGTTTAGCATGAGTACACAGTTTAATTGTCAGAAACATTTCTATTTCAAGCTATCCAGTTTAGTCAAACAGTTATATATAACAATTCAGTATAGTGTAAGTACAGTTTCAATGTCGAAAACAGTTCAATTTCAAACAATTCAGTTAAGCAGATTAAATGTAAATACAGTTTAATTGTGAAAAACATTTCTAGCTATTCAGTTTAGTCATGCAGTTCTAATTCAGTTTAGTATAAGTACTGATTTTCTTTACACACAGTTAAATGTCAAAACAGTTCTATGTTAAACAATTCAGTTTAGTGTAAATACATTTTCAATGTCAAAAAACAGTTCTATTTCAAAAAATTCAGTTTAGCATAAGCGCGAAGTAGGTTATTTAATACCAAATCCATTTTTATGTAAATAATCTGTTCTATTGAAAACAATTCAGTTTAGCATAAGTATACAGTTTAATTGTCAAAAACATTTCTATTTCAAACTATTCAAGCAGTTATATGTAACAATTCAGTCAAGTGTAAATACAGTTTTAATGTCAAAAACAGTTCTATTTCAAATAATTCAGTTAAGTATAAGCACGCAGTTTAAATGTAAGTACGGTTTAATCGTAAAAAACATTTCTAGTTCAAGCTATTCAGTTTAATCAAACAATTCAGTTTAGCATAAGTATGCCGTTAGTTCTATTTAACCCATAGATAGGGCCCTATCAGGTGCTACCACTCCGGGCCAGAGTGGACCTGGGAGCAATAGCATTGAAGGGGTGCTTCGTATTCCCCAAAACTCCGGCATTACTGGGACCTCACTATCAGACTGTTTAGTGTCATATGCAGGACACTCATGGGGGGGGTCTTACGTCTCTGCAGAGGAGCAGTCAGTGTATTCTACAGCCCCAGCCGACTGGGCAATGTATGGATGCAGGACACTACTGGAGAAGGAAAGACGAACTCATAAGTGACGTTCTTCTATGGATTACCCCAACACATTGACGTGCCCGAGAATGCAGACTTGCAAGAAATTATTCAAATCATTTCTGTTCGGACACAGGATATAGTTTGGAAGACTTGCCAGGAGCGATGAATGACGGGAACGGATGAAAAGAGAGAGTCAGGGAAATCCATGCTATCAGCGCAACCTAATGATGATGATGATGATGATGATGAGTACCCCAGATCTCCAGTTTTGAGTCATACCAAGGACCTTCCTTTTTGTGGGGCTGTCTTACCCTTCCGCAGGAGAAACAGCGTATTAAAAGCCCGCCAGCAAAAATAAGTCTGGGCTCGTCTCGTAAACACGTTCCTTGACGAACTTGACGCCAATATAAAACGGACGTCATCAAGCGGCCCAGACCAGAGTTACAAGTAAAAAGATGACCCGGAAATAGCCGGCTTCACGAAAGCTGATTAATATATGCGCAAAAGAAGTGACTTGAAAAACATTGATAAGCTTCTTAGGTGAGAGACTTTGTTGTTGTTGTTTTTACTCTCTCTCTCTCTCTCTCTCTCTCTCTCTCTCTCTCTCTCTCTCTCTCTCTCTACCACTTCCCACCCAGCCTTAAGCTCGCGGTGGCGGTGGCGAGAAAGTTGTGACGGCAGGAAAAAAAAAAGGCTGCTTTCCTCGCTTTAAGGAAAACAATGGCGGACGGTCCGGGTTTTTGTTGTTGCACGTCGGTCAAGGGAAAATGGAATGTTTGGATCAAGTAGTTGTTGTTGGTACTGGTGATGTTGTTGTCTTTTGTATTTGGCTTAGTGTATGTGTGTGTGTGTATGTGGATGTATGTGAGTGGGTGTGTACGTGTAAGTTTATGTGTGTGTGTGTGTGTGTGAATGTGTGTACGCATGTGTGGCTCCGAGTGAGTGCATATGTGTATATGTGTGTGTTGTTTGGGTTTTATTTTAAACTGTCCATTGGATGGGCTACACGGCTCAAAGAGGAAAACAAAAATACATTATATATATATATATATATATATATATATATATGCACACACATATATATATGTATATGAACGTGTATATATATATATATATATAGAGAGAGAGAGAGAGAGAAAGAGGGAAAGACAGATGTATATATATAAACACACACCACATACATACGTACATGTATATCGAGAGAAAAAGAAAAAGAGAGAGATAGATCGATATATGGATATATATGTATATAAATACATATGTGTATCTATATATATATATATATATATACACACACAAACACACACAAAGCCTATTGCTAATAGACAAATGCAAACACCCTCTTCCCCGTTGTAGCATTGAGTACTTTTTATCCAGCTTATACATATACAGGTTATCTTCTTATTATATATATATATATATATATATATATATATACAGAAAGAGAGAGAAAGAGATAGAGTTGGGGAGAAGAGAAGAAAATCAAGAGTGAAGTCCCGTACTCTCCAGACGGCAGGATTTTAAACCTGGGGGAAGGAGTCATTTAGATCCCCGCTTTAATGTGGCTACTTGTAACATCTGTCCATTTGATGAATGTAAAAACATGAAACTTTGAGTTACGGAGGAGTAGTACGATATTCCAGTTATAGACAGAATTTTTAACAAGCTAAGTGATATGCGACACAAGGTCAGTTTTTATGTTGTGTTTAACTGGTATGAATTTAGAGTTTTCCTTTGCCTAGACCGGTTGTAATAGCAAAGCCAATTTACCCATTGCAGGAGGCAAGGTAGTCGGACTCCTATCTTTCTGAAGGGTATTAAGCGCTATGTGAAATGTCAGCTACCTTGTCCAGGATTTGAATTCGAGTAACCATGTGCATTTCCCAAGACGATAGCCATTACAATGTATATATATATATATATATATATATTTGTGTGTGTGTGTGTGTGTGTGAAAGTCTCAGAAAGTTCGGAGCCTGACAGACATATAGTCTTGAGCCGACTTTGGAAACAATTTAATCGCATAAAGTCTGGTCTATTCGATTGATATTACCCACTGATTCAAGTGCACAAATAAAAGAGGAGATTATGTTCAAAATAAATGCATTTAGTTGTCTGAATTCTTGAGATGAAGCTTGATGCTTTTTATCGTTAAAGGTTTTCAGATTATTTTCTTCGTCTTTATTATTATATCCACAACGTTTCGGCCGATATGTCCTCCGGCCTTCTTCAGGTGTTCTGATTCCGTTAGCCATAACCGGGTACAAGTGTTAAGTATTCCTGTATTGTTACTCACCTGTAGTCAGGATTGAACCCGCAACCACTATATGATTGTCTCCTTCGAAGCTTAGGGAACCAACGCCTATAACAGTTACGCTATGTGTCCAGCAGGCGAATCAGAACAGGCGACCTCCGTGGATTCAATAAAGGACGTAGTTCGAAGTTCCGTGTAGGTTCCCGAGTTCAACAAACACCTAAAGTAGGCCGGAGGATATATCGGCCGAAACGTTGCGGAAATAGCAATAAAGACGAAGACAATAGTCCGAAAACCCTTCATGATATAAATGCATTTGTTCATTATAATATCTCGATAAGTACCAACGTTTATAAGAAAATGGATCTGATGCTTACATTCATACAAACACACGCACACATATACACACACACAAGTCACACGCACATACATACACAAACACATACCTACAGGTATACACGCGCATACATGTATACATAAGGTATGTGTGTGTGTGTGTGCGTGTTTCTGTCGGATCAATTTTCAGGTTGATAAAGTTAAAAGAATTTCAACATATTATTAAATTTGATCACCTGCCATAAACAGATATGATTTCCCATGTCTCACCAGATATTCCACACCTTTCCTGAAATCATTCTCCGTGGAAATTAACCTCCGAATTTAAATAAATGTATGTATCTACCGCGGGAAAAATGTGACATCAGGTCAATTTTTCAGCGAAGTACCGCTGGTTAGAATTCAAAGTTTTCCTTCTCCTTGAGTAGTTGTAAATCAAGACTAAAGGTTCAGTCTGCCCGACTATCTATAAGAGGAAAAAAATTATGAATTCGTGCTTTTCCTAATGGCGTTTAAACGAAGTAAAACCCAGTCTCATCTAGGATTGAAACCTTCTCTTTTCTTTTCATTCATTGTCTTTCTTCTATTTCTTTCCTTTTTTCTCATGGCTTTTCTTTTTCTCTTTCTTTTTCTCCCTCTGTTCCCTTCCTCTCTTTCTTTTTCTTCTTTTCTCATTCGCTTTCTTCTCTCTTTCTTTTCCTTCGTCTATTTTGTGGCTTTTATTGTTCTTTCTTTCTTTCTCTTTTCTTCTTATTCGCTTTCTTTTTTTACTTCTTTTATATACATATATTGGAAACAATCCCAATTTCAAAAATAGGCAGGTGTTTACTTAACTTGTACATCCGGGATCCACCTGGCGCACACACCCGAGTGAGTTATATCAATATTATCACCTGGGCCCTGAGACTCTTCCTTCAGGTAATACCTGCTCGGCAGGACTAAGTTTATCACTTTTCGCCTGAGGCGTCCCTCAAACATTCGCGAGGGGCCCCCACATTAAAATGACCTTGTGTCAAGTCTGGCCGATTGTGAAGTTGGATAAATCATATACTTAACAATGGATGGTATTCTATGTATTATATATAATGGTATATGTGTTACAACCAAACAGGCGACATTACCACACTAGGCGGAGCCTCTCTGAAACTAGTAGACAAATTCACCTACCTAGGAAGTAGCGTCTCATCAACCGAAAAAGACATCGACACACGTCTAACGAAAGCATGGACAGCTATCGATAGGCTCTCGATCATATGGAAATCAGACCTGACCGATAAAATGAAACGCAGTTTCTTCCAGGCAGCGGTTCTATCGATACTACAATATGGATGCACTACTTGGACGCTAACTAAACGGCTGAAGAAGAAACTAGACGGCAATTAGACAAGAATGTTGAAAGCAATATTGAACAAGTCCTGGCGTCAACACCCCACAAGACACCAACTATACGGCCACTTGCCTCCTATAGCGAAAACTATACAAGTTAGATGAACAAGACACCCAGGACACTGCTGGAGAAGCAAGGACGAACTCATTGGTGATGTACTCCTATGGACCCCCGCATATGGCCAAGCAAAAGCAGGACGACCAGCTCGAACATACATACAGCAGCTATGTGAGGATACGGGATGTAACCCTGAAGACCTGCCAAAAGCGATGAATGATAGGGTACTATTTACCAACCTCTCCGCAAGGTCAATTTTTTTAAGCGGACTTAAACAGGTTTGAATTCAGAGTTTTCCTTTTCCTAGACTAGTTGCCTCACCAAGGCTGAAGAACCTAGTCCGTCCTACTATTTACCCATAGCTAGAGGGAGAATAAGAGGGTTCATACCTTTCCCAAGGGTATTTGCCCGAAAGTGAACGTAATAGCGCGACTGGAGTACGAACTCGCGTACTACGATTCCGCAGTTCATCGCTTTAACCATTACACCACGAGGACACACGACATGATGATGATGATGATGATGATGATGATGATGATATATTCTATAAAATAGTTTTGTACCGTTGTTTCAGACGAAATCCTTGTTATCACTTCTATAAGGTTATTTTGAAGGGAACTTGGTTTTAGCGAGTTATAACATTCTAGTATCTTCGCGTAAAGTCAACGTGCTAATCGAATCCTTCGGATAATCCTCTCGAAATTATAATCTCAAATAATCTCTACAGAACAATCTCTTTACGAAAATACAATTCCGAATACCAAAATACTTCATTCCGAATCCAGATTAAGAATCGAATAATTCAGACTTTTATATATCTATATATTAAACATTCATGGTCACGTAACCGCAGTAACACATTTTCCTGTCAGCTGGGGCTGTAGAATACATCAACTGCTTCTGTGCAGATGGGTAAGCCCCCTCCCCGCCAAACGAATCTCCTGGATATGACACTAAACAATCTGATAGTGAGGTTCCAGTAATGCTGGAGCTTTAAGAAATGCGGAGTACTCTTTCAGTGCCATCGCTCCCAGGTCCACTTTGATCCAGAGTGGTAGCACCTGATAGACCCCTATCTATGGCTCAATTAGAACTGAACTGCGTACTTATGCTAAACTGAATTACTTGAAATAGAACTGGGTTGTTTTTTTTTACATTTTGAACTGCGTACTTATGCTAAACTTTTTTAGATGGACCTCAACTGTGTACTTATGCTAAACTGAATAGTTTGAAATAGAATTGTTTTAACTGTGTGAATAAAAACTATATTTATACTAAACGGAATGGTTTGAAATTTACCCCGGCGTTAAATGACCTGAAAAAGGGCTGGAATTGTGTAAATTAAACCAACCAACCAACCAACCAACCAACCCAGTTGTACAATTCATTCAACGGTTACTTTGTTGCCACGGCTTGGTATCGACGCTTTCTTCCTACATAACAATTAGGTATTATTGGAGACGCTTGTAGTGTACTGGTTACCGTCGCGAGAAATGGACATGATGACCCGACTTCAAATCCGGGACGAGGCTGTTTGTGCTAATATCCTAAAGAATGATATGAATCCAACTATTCTCCCGCTAGCTATGGGTAAATAGTAAGGCAAACTGGACTCTTTAGCCTTGGTAAGGCAACTAATCTGAGAGAAGAAAGAAAACGCGAAATTCACACCTGTTTAATCCTACCAAAAGAAATTGACCTTACGGAGGGATTGGGTATATATATATATATATATATCATTCATCGCTTCCAGCAGGTCTTCGAAACTACATCCTGTGTTCGTGCAGAGTTGGTAAGTTCTTACTGGTCGGCCAACACTGGCACATCTATGAGAAGATTCCATAGAAGAACGTCACTTTTGGGTTCGTACTTGCTTCTCTAACAGTGTCCCGTATGTCTTCTTCGTCTTAATTTGATGGTTTTTGAGATTGGGGTAAGTGGCTATACAGCAGTTGGTTTGTGAGATGTTGCTTCCAGGGTTTCTTCAATATAGCTCGTAGCATTCTTGTGTAGTTCCCAACCAGCTTTTTCTCAATGAGTTTTGTCAGGTTCCATATGGTGCATCCATACAGTAGTACTGAGACAGCCACAGCTTGGAAGAAATCCCATTTAATTTTATCGGATCAATCAGACTTCCATATGATCGAAAACCGATCGATAGCAGTACACGCCTTCGCTAGCTGCATATTGATATCATTTTCAGTAGATGAGATGTTGCTGTCGAGGTACATGAACTTGTCTACTAATTTCAGAAGATCACTATTTAGAGTGGAGATGGCTCCTTCCCGATTAAAACAAATGACCCCTGCTGTGTAGAAGGGATTCGGCTCGACTAGGTGTAATTGCAAGAAGGTCTATATCAATTGCCCTGTCTGTGTCTGTAATAGTTTCTACGGGAAATCGTCTGATTCTTGCCTTTTTAGTGTAAAACCATTTTTTATTGGATCTATCGACGTTTGAAGTATGTAATCTCGGCAGATTATAAACAAGTATAGTGCTAAAGTATCCCCTTGTAGAACTCAAGCAACAATGTCAAAGAAGTCTGTGTCTACATCCAATGAGTGAACCTTGACTTTTGTGTTACTATCGAGCATCATTATGGCTGTAAAAGTTTCTTTGGGGAGACCATAAGCTAGAAGTATTTACCGCATTTTTCCCTCTGCGTTCGGAATCAAATGCCTTAAAGAAATTTAAATAGAAAGATTGTAATAAGCTGTGATGTTGTGGATCTATTTCTCTAAAAACCGTTCTGATTTTTCCAAGACAATCACGAATAGCATGGCAAACAAGAAATGGTGTGAGCAAAACTAAAAACTGTCAGCCAAGAAGAACGACTACAGATGTGGAAAGAACATTTAAAGATTCCGCTTAAAAACTTGCCTAAAGTCCCAAAAATGACCAGTTACCAACTTGACATGAAACTATAACAGTTTACTCAAGTAGAATTTAATGCTGTATTTACAAAAATTAGAAGTAAAAACTGCTGGCCAAGTCGAAATACTCCCTGAAGCTTCGATGACAAGGACATTTTTGATGACTTACTACTTCAATTTTGCAACACCGTATATAACCATAATACAATAGAGAAATGGACAAAAGGCTGCATCCTCACCTCGGTGACCTCGGAATCCCCAAGAACTACAGAGGCATATCGCTTACTTCTATAGCAGTTTATAATGCTCTGCTTCTCAATCGGATCAAACCGGAAATTGAGAAATATATATATTAGGTATTATTCATTATCATGATGACGCGGACTACGCCGATGACCTAGCGCTTCTGGCAAATACACACGCCCAAGCCGAAACCCTGCTACACAGTCTAGAACGACCAGCTGCTGTCATAGGCCTCCATGTCAACGCAGACAAGACGAAACACGTGTGCTTTAATCAAAGAGGCGATATCTGTACACTAAATGGTAGTTCTCTGAAACTAGTGGACAAGTTCACCTACCTAGGAAGCAGTGTCTCATCAACCGAGACAGACATCAACTCGCGACTAGCAAAGGCATGGACAGCTATCGATAGACTATCGGTCATATGGAAATCAGACATGACCGATAAGATAAAACGCCATTTTTTTTAAGCAGCGGACGTGTCGATACTACTATATGGATGCACTTCATGGACGCTAGCTAAATGTATGGAGAAAAAACTTGACGGCAATTACACAAAAATGCTGCGAGCAATATTGAAAAAGTTCTGGAGGCAGCACCCGACAAAGCTGCAACTGTACGGCTACCTACCACCCATCACTATCCCAGTTAGACGAACTAGACATGTGATACACTGCTGGAGAAGTAAGGACGAACTCATAAGTGATATACTCCTCGTGGACGAGTAAAGGTAGGACAACCAGCTAGACCCTATATACAACAGCATTGTGCTGATAGAGGATGTAGCCGTGAAGACCCACTGGGAGCGTTGGACGATTGAGTAGGGTGTCAGGAGAGGGTCTGGGAGATCGATGCTGGCGGCGATACATGATGATGATGGTGATTATTAAGATAGTTTGAAGGGACTTTTTCTTTCCATTTTTATAATTTCTCTTTTCATTCGTTAGCTTTTTCTTCCAATATTCACGTTTTTCTTTTATTCCATTATTGTTTATCTTTTCGGTTTTCATTTTCGTTTTATTCTTTTTGCTTTTTTCATTTCTTTTTCCTCCTTTTTTTTTTTTTTTTCGTTTTTTTTTCTTTTTCATGTTCTTTTTCTTCTTTCTGATACTTTTTCTTTTTACTTTGATTTTTTTTTTTTTTTCGCTTTCTTTTCATGTTTCATATTTTTCGCTTAACTTTCATCGTCTCTTTCTTTCTTTTTCTGTATTTCTTCATTTTTACCTTCTTTTTTCTTTCTTTTTTTTTTCTTTTTAACTTTGTTCGTCGCTGCTATCATTTTTCCCCTTTTTCTTCTTTTTCTCTTTTTTTCTCGTCCCCTTTTCTTCCTTAGATCCTTCGATCATCCATAATTCATTTTTTTTTCAATTCTTCTTTTCACGTATGATTTCAACACACACTACTTGTTTCTGGTCTATTCTGTTAAAATTAATGCACAGACACATACACATACACAAACGCATATATATATATTAAATGTTGATCGTATATATATATATATATATATATATATATGTTTGTGTATTTTGGCAGCATTTCTTCGTTAATACAAATTTCGTTGAACATAATAGACATTTTTTGTCTACATATCTTTTTGTTGATCCTTTCATATTGCCATATTGATTTTATAATATTCGGCGGGAATTGGTTGATGTATCTTCCATAATTATTCATTTCCCAAGTACTTTCTGCCCGACTTTGGGCCATCATCAGGGAAGGATCTATTATAAAAGTGATGTAACTTTTGTGTGAATATTACTACTTAGTAAAGAGAGCGTCTATGTATAAAACGACCAGCATTTTACTCAATTGCTTTAATCTTGTTTTTCACTGTCGCTTTCTTTCGTATCTTACAAGTATTATTTTTAACTAGCGAAGGTATGGACAGCTCTCGATGGACTATCGGTCACATAAAAGTCAGACCTATCAGATAAAATAAAGCGCAGTTTTTTCCAAGCAGCGGTCGTGCTAATACTGCTGTATGGATGCTAACTCAGCGAATAGAGAGAAAGGTTGACAGAAATTGCACAAAAATGCTGCGAACTGTATTGAACAAGTCCTGGAGGGAACATCCTACAAAGCAGCAGCTGTACGGACACCTACCACCCATCTCGAAAACCATTCAAATTAGACTAGCAAGACATGCGGGACACTGCTGGAGAAGTTCATAAGCAATCTACTCCTGTGGATCCCCTTACACGAACGAACAAGGGTAGGGGGACCAACCACAACCTATGTACAACAGCCCTGTACTGACAGGAGATGTAGCAAAGAAGACCTACCGAGAGCGATAGATGATAGGGACAAGTAGTGTGAGAGGCTCAAGGAAACCCGTGCTAGCGTCACGCCATGATGATGATGATGTTTCTTTTTAAGACGCGCTTAGAAATATTGGTCTCGCTACTAACTGCAGACCTGAGACATCAAGAAGTCTAGCTCTTTTGATCACCCAAATAATAACGAAACAGACGACACCTTTTGAACATATTTCTCACGAATTTTTAATTTTTTCGTTTTCCCCTTATTTGCTTCAACATTTGAAATATGTATATTCGCTTGTCTTTGATGGCTCACTAATTTTTCGAGAAGGCATGCTTGACATATTGTCGGTTTCCCTTTGTCCGTTTTTAAAATACGAGGATCATTAAATAATTTTCCAGACTTTTTTGTGTGGGCACCTTTATTGAGAGTACACACATGAAACTCTAGTCCCCTTCGAAGTAATCTCATTCGGCTGCAATGCACTTGTTATAACGTTCCAACAACTTCTGGAAGGCCACATGGAAGTCCTCTTGTGGGAGCGTGTCAATGGCCTTCGTCACAGCCTCTTTCATCTCCTCAATTGTCTCATAACTACAGCCTCTGAGCTTAAGAAATAACCAAAAGTCACAGGGAGCAAGCTTCTGGACGATAGGGAGGCTGAGGAACTGTCTTGGAGCCCATCTTCGTTAAATAGTCTGTGATAAGGATGGAGTTGGGGACTGGTGCATTGTCCTGGTGGAAATGCCACGGACCCGATTTGAAGAGTGTTGGCCTCTTCCGATGAAATCTCTTCCTGAACTCCCTTAAAACCTCAACATAGTACCTTTAACCCGAAGCCTTTGGCCAATCAACTCTGGTCTATTGACTTCCTTACTCCTCCCACTCCTCTCATCAACTCTCACAGACTCCCTGCCTTCCTTGAACCTCTTATGCCACTCAAAAACTGATGCTCGATTCATGCAAGATGCTCCAAAAGCAGTCTGAAGTATTCCATACGTTTCTGAGGCTTTTTTTCCAAGTTTAAAACAGAATTTTATTGCATACCGTTCTTCTAAAGTCTCCTCATGTCCAGATTGTATTTTTGAAATTCACCAACTGTGACAATCGGGCTTTAGTAGGGTGTATTCCAATTGCTGCTGAAGCTGTTCATTTGAACCTGAAATCATAAAAACTGGCTAGTCTTCTCAGAAGATGTATAGCAATAATATAGTGAATTTTCACGAGCGTACGACAATTTTAAATGCCTGTACAAAAAAAGTCTGGAAACTTATTGAAGGCACCACGTACATAAGCGTACATTGATTTCGTAAATTTACGTCTCCAATGATACATCTATGTACTTCTAGAGAGACAGATATGTAGATATGTGTGTACACAAAAACAGTGTCTAAAACAATAGTGATATTCGCATGCAAACAAATTAGCTCTGACTCATTTAAAAATAAGATTACCTACAAACTCTTGATTTAAAAATCATATTTATCACCATTTAACGATATGCAAACAAATGGACTTGGGCTCGTTCAAAATGTTTACCATAATCTATGCGTTTCAAATCATATATATGCATAAAGAGGATTTGGCATTAAATAACCATCAATGGTTGATATGCCACAAAACCCAACCAAACCAAATCATATATATTTAATATATATGTATAAAGAGGATTTGGCATTAAATAACCTACAATGGTTGATATGCCATAAAACCCAACCCAACCAAATCATATATATTAAAAATATATATCTATAAAGAGGATTTGGCATTAAATAACCTACAATGGTTGATATATCATAAAACCCAACCCAACCAAATCATATATATTTAATATATATGTATAAAGAGGATTTGGCATTAAATAACCTACAATGGTTGATATGCTATAAAACCCAACCCAACCAAACCAAACATAGGGGAGAGAATGTGGAAACTACAAATCCGAAGAAGGATTGAGCCTGTTTGCACCTAAAAACTGTTGAAATCGGCTAAAATACTTAGAAGTGTCCTGAAGAGCTGAGGTGACTTGTTGTCACTCAGAGTTTGATTTATGCTAAGCTGAATTGTTAGAAAGAGAACTGTTTGATCATTTAACTGTGTGTAAACAAATGACTGTTGTTTAATTGAATTGTTAGTGATACATAGCAATACTTGAAACTATTTAAATTTGTTGACTTCTGCTAAACTGGATTGTTAGAAAGAGAACTGTTAGCGATAACCGGGTACAAGTATTCCTTTATTGTTACTCACCTGCAGTCAGGATTGAACCTGCAACCCGACTTTTCAATCTCACCTCGTACTACTGCCTTCCGAAATAACAATAAAGATGAAGTCAATAGTCCGAAAACCCTTTATAATAAAAATGATTAAGCTTTGTCTCTTTAGAAGCTTAGGGAACCAACGCCTATAACCGTTACGCTATGTGTCCTGCTGGACAATTCTGAGTGAATTTTTGGGACTTTTAAACTTAATGTTCTTACTTGACTAGAATTACTACTATTATATATATGATTTTTTACCTGTGGTGATATTCAGATTTTTTTCTTTTAATCTAGTCTTCTTAATTATCGGTTCCCATATTGTATTCAAAATCTATACTTGGTCTACTCAGCAGCTCATATATACTTGGTCTACTCAGCCCAACATATGTGCTGATTCCTTAAAGTGTCTAATCCTCCAATGTTCAGCCCTATCCATATTTACCAACCCCTCCGCTCGAGCAGGATATGACACAAGGTCAATTTTTAAGCGGAGTTTAACAGGTTTGAATTCAGAGTTTTCCTTCTCCTAGACTAGTTGCCTCACCAAGGCTGAGAGAACCCAGTCTGTCCTACTATTTACCCATAGCTGGAGGGAGAATAATTGGATTCATACTTTTCCCAAGGGTATTGTACTATGTGAAATGTAATTAGCTAGGTCCAGGATTTGAACTCGTGTCGCCGTGTTCACCTCCTACGACGATAACCATTACACTACGGGTACCTCCAAGCCCTATCAATTATTTCAACTTTATCCCATAAGGGCAGATGGTTTCACTTTTTCTTCCATATATAGTCCGCCATACCCGACTTTTCAATTTCACCTCGTACTACTGCCTTCCGAAATAAGAATAATGAAGACAATTGTCCGAAAACCCTTGGGGATAAAAATCATCAAGCTTCGTCTTAGAAATTTAGACAACTTTTATAAGATGTTGACGACATTCCATTCCTATCTTTACGATTTTTTCTCATCGTCTCGGAAGATGTTCTGTTTGAGTGGCGAATGAAATCAAAAGAGAAACCTAGAAAGAATTTTTAAAGAAAGAAATGAGTGATTGGTAGAATCTAATGATGACGTCATTTCGTTGCTATCGATTGATTGGTTGAGACGAAATGACGTGTGATCGACTAAAAATTCCTGGATGAAACCTTCTTTTAGGTTTTCAGGCTGCCTTATATCATTTTTTTTTTTGTTTTGCTTTTGCTTTTGTGACATTTTTTCTTTTGTTTTATTAATTGTTTTTTATCTTTTATTTTAGTTGTTTGGTTTGGTTTTATTTCTTTTCTTTTTTTTTTTTTTTTTTGTTCTTTGTTTTATTTATTTATTTATGCTTTATTCCTTTTTTGATACTATTATTTTTTTTACGGTTCTTTATTTTATTTCTTTTTTCTTCTGCTTTATTTATTATTTTTTTTTTTTTATTTATCTGTTTCAAATTTTTTTATTCGTTTTTTTCTTTGTTTTTTCTTTTCTTTTTTATATTTTTTATTTGTTTTATTTTCATTCTTTTTGCTTTATTTTATTTAATTTAATCTAATTTTATTTTATTTTATTTCTTCTTTCACTTTTTTTTTTTTTTTTGCTTTATTTCGTTTTTTAATTCTGCAGTTTTTATTTTATTTCTTTTATTTTGTATTTTTTTTTATTTCTGCTTATTTATTTAATTCTTGTTTATTTCTGTTCTTTTCTTTTTATCTTTTATCTCTTTTATTTTGTTTTTGTTTTGTTTCTTTTGTCTTTTATTGTTTTTATTTAATTTATCCTATTTTTTGTTCTTCATTTTATTTATTTATTTATTCATTTATTTTTTTTTATCTTGTATTCTTATGTTTATTTTTTTATTATTGTTTTAGTTTTATTATTTTTATTTATATTGTTTTTTTATCTTTAAGGATCATTCCAAGTGCACCAATTACTGTTGGTATCACTGTCACTTCGCAATCCATAGCGTTTTTTAATTCTCTGGCAGGGTCTTAGTACTTATCTCTTTTTTCATTTTCAAATCCGCCACTCTGTTGTCAGATGGGACGGCAAAGTTCTTATTATTTTACCCTTTGGAGAGTTTTTCATATCAGCATTAGTCGATGAATTTTCACTGAGCGACAGGAAGTCTCCTTAAGTCTCCAGAGGTCTTCTCAGTATTCTGGCCAATCTCAACAACGCTCTAGTTTGGATGGTCCTCTTACTTCCAAGTCCTCCATTATCAATCCTTTGTTGACTGTACCGAGCGCTCCAATTACAATTGGTATCACCGCCACTTCCATGTTCCATAGATTTTTTCAATTCTCTAGCAAGGTCTTAGCACTTATCCCTCTTTTCGCTTTCCTTCAGTTTCAGCCGGAACAGCAAAGTCCACTATTCGGCAGGCTCTCTCTTTATTTAAATTTCTTTTTTATTTATTTTTTTAAACTTATTTATTTATTCATTTATTTATTTTTTTTTTTTTTTGTTGTTGACTATCACTATGACCCGTTTTCATCCTTGAATCCCAAAGAGTTTTGCGCGTCTCATTTTCCAGGACTGATTCTAGGTTGGGCATATACTATTTGTTCGTATGGTCAAATTTAAACTTTTTGCACAATTCCCAGTGGATCATATTCGCCAACCAGTCATGTTTAGTCTTATAACCTTTTTGCACAAATTTACTGCATTCGCTTATTGATCGTCTCGTCTCTATTGCCACAAAACCTACATCAGCTATTTTGTTGCACCTTGTCAATTTTTGCTTTAATATAGTCCTTATGGCGTTGTTTTGAGCTTCTATCAGAAGAGATTCAATTCCTCTTTTAAATTTTCCTTTTCTTTGCTATGTCCAAGTCTTCTGGTATGAGATTTCGCTTATTTGTCGTTTGAAATGTCCATATAGTTTTTCTTCCCATTTTTGTTTTCTGGTTATTTTTGTTCTGTTGATGCTTGTGTTGTCTGTATTATTTCTTGTCGCTTTTATCAGTCTTCGTCTGCACTTTTTATGCAGTCTTCTAGTCGTTGTTTGGATGCATCGAATTCTGAAAAATCCTCTTCCTCTTTCTTTTCTTGACATATACAGTCCGTCCACGTCATCGCTTGGATGTAAGGCTTTATGCATGGTCATTAGTTTTCTTCTATCTCTGGTCCATTTGTTGACGTTCTTCTCTCGTCCATTTTAAGAATGGTCTCGAGTATCTTACGTGGGGGACAGCCCAGGTTTTTCACACCAACATAAGTTCATAGTCTTTTCAGTGGAGCCTATGTGACAGCAAGTCACTTCTGGTCTTCAGAATTCTTCTCGGTATTCAGCACGATCTTAACAATAGAGAATTTGGATGGTCTCGATCCGTCCTCGGATTTCAAACTCTTCCAGCCTCCTACAAAGCCGTCTGGGATCGCTCCGAGTGTGCCAATTACAATTAGTTTCCCCGTCACCGTCATGTTCCACAGCTTTCTTAATTTGATAGCAAATTATTATTATTATTATTATTCCTTACGAGTTTTTCCCACTAACGTTAACTGATGGTCTTTCACTAGATATCGAGTCAGAGCTAGTCTTTTTAAGTCTCCAGGACTCTTCTCAGTATTCTGCCCGATCTTAACGATGCAGTAGTTTGAATGTTTTCGCTCATCCTCCGATTTCCAATACTTCCAGCCACCAACAAAGGGGATCGTTCAAATTGTTCCAATTACTATTGGTATCACTGTCACCTTCACGATCCATTGCTTTTTTCGATCTCTGGCAAGGTCTAAGTACTTATCCCTCTTTTCATTTACAAATCCGCCGCACTGTAGTAGCAAAGTTATTATTATTATTATTATTATTATTGTTAAGTCAATTTAAGTAAAGTTGGTGACCATAGTCGAGGGTATCCAGAAGGCTCCCTTTTCAATAGCTACTACACCGAGGTGTAGTGGAGGGCGTTACTCCTTTCTCTGGATTGCTCCACTTTACCCATGATACGTACCTTTTCTTGCTGAGTGTTAAACAAGGAGGTATCAAGTACTATTTTAAAAGTCTTTGGTATGACGCGACCTGGGATTGAACCCAGATCTTCCGGACCATTGGCGAATTTACTTCAATTCAATTTTCAGCTTTACTCTACGTCACTTACAATCCCTTATCGGGTTTTTACCCAAGACCTATCGCGAGGGAAGGTATTCTATGTTCCATCCATACAGTTGGGTGTTTCTTTTTAAATCACATTGATCGTACTCTCCTAAGAAGATGAGCAGTATTAAAAAGTATTTCTTTTTAATTTCATATAGGCTGGAACTGCCCTTCTAACTCTTCCAGACTCCATTTCAAGCCTTTGGGGACCGTTCCAACTGCGCCAGTTACAATTGGTATTACTATCATCTTCGTGTTCCATAGTTTTCTCGGACGGCAAAGTTAACTATTCGGCAGGTTCTCTTTTTTCTGGTGTTGATTATTATTATTATTATTATTATAAAATCTGATTTTTAGTATGATTGTTGTTGTTGTTGTCCGAAACAGGCAACACGATCATCATCATCACCCTCAACATCAAACTAGCTCAAGGATCCATACCATCCCTACTTTCAACCACCTCCGTCGCCTCCACTGACACTCCCCCTCCTACACACACACACACACACACACACTCACATCACACACGCTTCAGACTCACTATCGAGCAGAGCGGCTCGGAAAAATCATACATCAGAAATCGGCCTGCCATTTTCTTTCATTAGGCCTGTCCGCTAGAACTTTGATGACGGCGACTATTTAGTCATCAAAATCCGCCACAAATTAGCTTTCGATGAGCGAGCGGCGAGCGGAAAGTGGGGTCGGAGTGTGGAGGGGGAGTGTAAAAGGAGTGGGGAGAGCGAGTGGCGGGCGGGTTCAGGGTAGGTAGAGGGTGATGTGTCTGCACGTGGGCAACGGCAGCTAGGGTGCACGATGTACCGATTGGCCAAGACATTCAGTCCAGGAACTTTATCCAATCCACCTCATAGTAAGCGTTCAAGTTGTTATCTTGATCTCATCAACTCTCTCTCTCTCTCTCTCTCTCTCTCTCTCTCTCTCTCTCTTTCTCTCTCCGTTGTTCGATTTGTTTGAATGTGTCCATATCTATATATCTATCAATCTGTCTGTCTGTCTACCAACCTGCTTGTCTGTCTGAATCTGATAGTATCTATATACCAGACCTTATGAGCATCCGTCTGCCAATCAATTTACTAAAGTTCATATATATATATATATATACATGTGTGTGTGTGTGTGTGTGTGTGTGTGTGTGTGTGTTCATATATATCTATCGATCTAGCTGGCTGGCTTGTTCGCTGGCAGTCCGGTAGACTGTGTATATACATTTCCTTGTCAGCAGCTGATAGTATATATATATATATATATATATATATATACAACGGTCTGTTGTCATTCATCAATCATTTGATGTACCAATATCCACATCTATCTATCTGTCTGAATCTGCTACTATATATATATATATATGTATATATACTAGGTTTTGTGAGCATCCATCAACATATTTATGTACCTATGTTCATAAACTAATAGTCCGTATTCTTTTGACTCACTCTCTCTCTCTATATATATATATATCAAGACGTCCTGATAGCCCGTATTCTTTTCTCTCTCTCTCTCTCTCTCTCGCTCTCTCTCTCTCTCTCTCTCTCTCTCTCTTACACACTCTCTCTCTTTCTCTCTCTCTCTCTCTCTTACACACTCTCTCTCTTTCTCTCTCTCTCACTCTCTCTCTCTCTATATATATATATATATCAAGACGTCCTGATAGCCCGTATTCTTTTCTCTCTCTCTCTCTCTCTCTCTTACACACTCTCTCTCTCTCTTTCTCTCTCTCACTCTCTCTCTCTGTATATATATATCAAGACGTCCTGATAGCCCGTATTCTTTCCTCTCTCTCTCTCTCTCTCTCTCTCTCTCTTACACTCTCTCTTAAACACTCTCTCTCTCTCTCTCTTTCTCTCTCTCTCACTCTCTCTCTCTCTATATATATATATAAATCAAGACGTCCTGATAGCCCGTATTCTTTTCTCTCTCTCTCTCTCTCACACACTCTCTCTTAAACACACTCTCTCTCTCACTCTCTCTCTCTCTCTCTCTTATACTCTCTCTCTCTCTCTCCCTACTTCGTCAAATAGATAGATAGATAATTAACGGAGAGAATATGGTTGAGTTGACTGATATAATCTATACATACACACACCCATATATATATATATATATATATATATGTCTGTGTGCGTGTGTGTGTATGTGTGTGTCTATGTATGCGTTGGGTACGTTAGTATACATGTGAGTGTTTGTGTGTCAGTTCTCCTGAAGCGGTACTGATACGACGTGGCCCAGTACTACTTCTTTCATAACCGGGTCATCGGTGACTAAACCAGTCCACTCACCAAGTTTGTCTGGTTAGGAGAGTGGCTCGACACCCTGCAAAATGAAAAAACAACATATACCAAAGAGTGGAGGAAGCTTTTTGCTCAACGATGATCTAGCACATTATTCCTGGGAATGTTGGACCCTTATTTTTTAGCAAGTTATCAAACTAGCAGAAGGACAATTCTGATATCACACTTACAGTTAACGTGACTAATAACTGCCTTGCTTAGGCTTGTCACTAGTTAACAAACTTAGAGAGTCGTATTCGTGTTGTACAAGCGTTGGCCACTATAATACTATGATGTACAAATTATCCCTTTCGATTTTTTCATCAACCAAAATTTCAACCGAAAAAGTCACGTGGCTATGGAAATGTAACGACATAAGCAGAAAGGCAGTTGAAATCCTGCTGTGAGATTTCTACATATGGGTGACAGGAGTCTTGTCTAAACATCATTGTTTTGTCTTCTAATGATTGGGACTGATTCTAGTGGAGACGCTTATGTCTGAGCAGCCTTATTTAGGAAAGAACTACCCAACCAGATGGAGGAACGCTGATGATGGGGTTGTGAGATTATGTGAGACGGCAGTGATCTATTAAGGATTATGCAATTACTGTTGTATAGTCATTTTTAGAATATTTCCTTAATTTTGATATGGACACACTTTTAAAAGCAATATTTATGCACACACAAACACACACACACACACACACATATATATATATATATATATCCCATTGGTAAGAATTTCTGATTTCACGCGTTTATCAAGATTGATTGAATAGTTGTTGAACTATAAATATCTAGAGGGCGGCTAGTCATTGCTTTGCTTATGAATAGAATTCAGTAAATTAAAAAAACACAATTATTACTAAAAAATGCAATCTGGACGTGAGGACACTTTAGAAGAACGATATGCAATAAAATTCTGTTTGAAACTCGGAAAAAATGCCGCAGAAACGTATGGAATGCTTCAGACTACTTTTCGACCATCTTGCATGAATCGAGCATCAGTTTTTGAGAGGCATAAGAGATTCAAGGAAGGCGTGGAGTCTGTGAGGGATGATGAGAGGTGTGGCAGGAGTAAGGAAGTCAGAACACCAGAGTTGATTGGTCAAATAAAGAATTTCATGGATAAGGACCATCGTGTGTCTATAGAGACAATAAGTGCACAGTTTGATGTCAGTGTGGGAACTGTACACACAATTATTCGCGAGGAACTGAAGATGCGGAGGATTTGCGCGAAATTTGTCCCAAGGGTGCTCAGAGAAGATCAGAAAGAAAGACGTTGTCATGACAGCAGTGAGATGGTCGAGCTGATCAATTCAGATCCCGCAGTTCATGATGCTCTGGATCTACTGCTATGACCCAGAGACCAAGACACAGACTCCCAGTGGAAGCATGCTTGCTCTCCCAGACCCAAGAAGGCCAGACAGAGCAAATCCACCCACAAACTTTTGATGATCCCTTTTTTTGACAGCACTGGCATGATCTATATGCACTGGGTTCCCAATGGACAGACAGGCAACAAGGAATACTATGTTGAGATTTTAAGGGAGTTCAGGGAAAGATTCCGTCGGAAGAGGCCAGCACATTTTTATTTTAATTAAATACATCAAAATGTTAACTATTTCTCGGCAATCATCTGAAAAGAGAAAAAGAATAAAGTTAACAAGGAAACTCAGAGAGGTCGCTGCTTTGTTTCGACAATTTTGAAACACTCTGTATTTCTCGCGAGTATCTTAAGTCGGAGTTCGAAAAAAAGAATAGGGTTTCCATTGCCGATTTCAAAGATTGCTCGGCCCACTCTATTTAAAAAAATTAGTAAAACATGATGTTCTTACGTTCCTCCATTTGGCCAGACAGTCTTCATATCTTCTTTGTTGTAATTCTCAATTTAAAAAAATATATACTGAGAAAAGCCCTAAGAAGTTTAGAATTGGTTGAGATTTTATCATATATATTTGTTTCATTTATTTGTAAACCAAAAATAGATAACATTTTTAGTTCTTTCTGTTCTCTCTCGATTTGGGAGCTATACCGTGGCGTAGTGGTTACTGGATTTTCACTTTCGGACTAATACCCTTAGAAAAAGTATAAACCCCTTATTTCCCCGTGGCTATAGGTTAAATAGTACCACTACCGTTCATCTGCAAGTACGGTTTTGGCGTTAAAAATCCACGAAGATTGCTATGCCATTAAACAAAGAAACCAAACAAGTCTCTTTTCCCTGATTTGTCATCCTTTTAGCAATACAAAATTAGTGTACTGCTTACTTGTTTCGGTCTTCATCTAATTTCGTGTATGGGAAAGACAAGAGATAGTTGTGGTGGTTTGTCTGGGATCCCATATGGGATAACCAAGCGGAAGTCCTACCTTGGTTCCTGGTCGCTGAATCAACTCGAAACCACATCACTTTTTACAGCCGGATTGTTTATTAGCCCAGTCGATTATGGTGGTAGAATACACCGACTGCATCTCTGCCGGGGGGTGTAAGATTCCCCCAACCAACGTGTATCCTGGATATAACACTAAAAAGTCAAATGTTGAGGCTTCAATAATGCAGGAACTTTGGGGAATACGGAGAATCCCTTCATTACCGTCGCTCCCAGGTCCACTCTGGCCCGGAACATCTGATATCTATGGGTCAAATAGAACTTTTTGAATTGTTAGAAATAGAACTGTTTGATCATTTAAACGAGTGTAAACAAATAACCGGTGTTTAATTGGGTGCCCCATTCTTTTGGTCTTGTACCATACCTAAACAAAAAGCTTAAGAAATTACATCTAATCAAATTGAAACATGGCCGCCTCAGTTGGTGAGGTGGTTAGCTAGACAAGCAACACTTGACAAGTGAGTCTGAATCTCTTTCAGTGCTCCATCCATACGGCCTTGTGCCACATCTAAGAACAAAACTTTGTAAATTACTAATTAAATTGAAACACATGTGCCTCGGGTGGTGTAGTGGTTAGAAAGCTAAACTAACAAACCTTCACTAGTGAGTTCGAGTTTCAATGGGTGCTCCATTCATTCGGCCTTGTGTAATAAATTACTAATTAAATACAAACACTGATATGGTTAATCATTTTAATTAATCTTAACTTCTTTTGTAATATACTCATCCACGGTGGAAGTAACTCCACTGATCCAGTCGACTGGGGCTTCAGAATACACCAACTGCTTCCCTGCGGAGGGGGTAATACCCCCTACCACCAACAAGTGTCCTGGATATGACACAAAATAATCTGATGGTGAGGTTCCAGTAATGCTAGAGTACCCCTTTACTTATACCAAACTTTCTAAACTGAAGCTAAAGTTACTCCTCGAAAAGCAACACTGGCGAAACATCTTTACCTGTAAGGAATATTGTTAATAAAAATGTGCCCCGACCTCGGAAGCAGCGTCTCATCAACCGAAACAGACATCAACACACGACTAGCAAAGGCATGAACAGCTACCGAGAGGTTATCGGTCATGCTGAAGTAAGACCCGATCGATAAAATAAAACGCAGTTTTTTTACCAGCAACCGTCGTATCAATACTGCTATATGGATGTACCACATGGATGCTAACTAAACGTATGGAGAAAAAGCTTTATGGCAATTACATAACAATGCTACGAGCTGTATTGAACAAGTCCCGGGGGTAAAACAGCAAATGTGCGGCCACCTACCACTCATTACGTAAGCCATCAAGTTGAACGAACTCATTCGCGATGTACTCCTGTGGACCCTTCACACGGACGAGCAAAGGTAGCACAACCAACTAAAACCTATCTCTAACCGCTCTATACCGATACAGGATATAGACTGGAATACCTAACGGGAGCGATGGACGAGAGAGACGAATAGCGAGAGAGGGTCAAGGAAACAGCGCGACATGGGGATGAGGATGAGGATGAGGATGATGATTTTGCTTAGTAAAATCATTGTTTTATATTGATTTAATATCAAAAAATATAGCAAGTAAAACTTCAATTTTTAAGGTTAAAAATAATACCGGGAATACCTTTCTATATTCTATGAGATCATATGATGATATTTCAAATACTGTGGTGAGGTTTCGAATGAATCGAGCCACTTGCAAAGCGACTAAGAGTGGGAACATAGCGAGACTGTCACGAAGAGACTAAGTAATCTGCAAACCGGCAATGCGAACGGTGGATTCGCTCGTTGCGAATAAAGCTATTAAAATTGATTATTGAAATATGGCGATGAATAATGCCTTCTGTGATAAAATTGCAAATAATAGTTCAATTAGTTTCCCTCCTTAAACACAAGGTATTGTTTATTTTACTTCATCACGTATTTTTTTCTTTCTTTCTTTCTTTCTTTCTTTCTTTCTTCTTCTTCTTCTTCTTCGCGAACACTTCATCTTTTCTTCTTTTTCTTTTTTGTTGTCATCATCTTATTCTTTTTTTTCTCTTATTGGCTCATTTATCATTTCTTCTTCTTCTTCTTCTTCTTCTTCTTCTTCTTCTTCTTCTTCTTCTTCTGTGAATAATTTATCCGTTCTTCTTCTTTTTCATGAAATCTTCACCTTTTTTCTTCTTCATCTTCTTCTTCCTCTTCGTTGTACTCATCTTCTTTTTCTTATTTTCCCTCATTGACTCATTTCTTCTTCTTCTTCTTCTTCTTCTTCTTCTTCTTCTATTTGAAACCTTTACTCTTCAGCTCACTATATATAAACATGATTTCGCATTAAATAACCCACAGTAGTTAATATGCCTTAAAACACGACCAACGATCCAACCAACCTTAACCTTGCATCTTCCTTTTCCTCTTCTTTTTTACAGTATCTTCTTCTTCTTCTTCTTCTTCTTCTATTTGAAACCTTTACTCTTCAGCTCACTATATATAAACATGATTTCGCATTAAATAACCCACAGTAGTTAATATGCCTTAAAACACGACCAACGATCCAACCAACCTTAACCTTGCATCTTCCTTTTCCTCTTCTTTTTTACAGTATCTTCTTCTTCTTCTTCTTCTTCTTCTTCTTCTTCTTCTTCTTCTTCTTCTTCTTCTTCTTCTTCTTCTTCTTCGCAACTGCTGTTTGTTAGATTTTATCAATTTAAACAACTTCATATGGAACTGGCGGGTAGAAGTCCGATACTCATTTTGTCTGAAGCCCTTTTTTTAGGGCCATCTGTTTGATATCAAAAAATAAATGTAAGCAGTCTTTAATATATATATATATATATGTGTGTGTGTGTGTGTGTGTGTGTGTAATAAAAGTTTATCTTCATAGCTATCCATATATATATATATATATATATATATATATTTTATCTCAGTCTGTTAGCTTCTTCATATCTGTGTATCTGTCAATCAACGACATACGTCAATCTCATTCTATCTATATTATTTTCACTGCTGTGTATCTCACTCTAAGTCAGTCAATATCAATTTAACTTCTTTTTTCTTTGTTTAATGACATACCAACCAAAAGCCATCCTTTAGAACAACAGCAATGATACTATTTAATCCTTGTCTGGAGAGATAAGAAGGTTCATGCCTTTCCCAATGGTATTGGACCAAAAGTGAACGAGTGGGGTTCGAACTCGCGTACTACGAGAGCGCAGTCTAGTACGTTAGCCGTTACGCCATAACAAATTCCAGATGAATATTTCTATCTATCAATGGGTGACTATGTGTATGTTGGTTGGTCGGTACGTTGTTTGAGTTTTATGACATATCAACCCTTGTCGGTTATTTAATGCCAAATCCTGCTTATACATGTTTATTAAATGTATATGATTGATAAACACATAGTTTATTCGTAACATTTTTCAACGAGCCAGAGCTCATTTGTTTGCACATAGTTAAGTGACTTCAAGTATTTCTATCTAACACTAAGAATTTATTTTAATATCAGTCTTTTTTGCACACAGTGAAGTGCTTACAAGTATTGCTATTCAGCACTAATTATTCTATTCAACACTATTCATTCATTTTCAGAGAGCTAAATGGCTCCAAGTATTGCTATGTAATATTATTAATTCAATAAAGGAATATAGTTAAAGAGTTTCAAGTATTGCTATTCAATACAAATAATTTTATTCAACATTATTCATTCGTTTCCTCAGAGGTAAATTCTAAGTATCACTAACAATTCAATTTAGACATTAGTAGTTTGTTTCCATACTGTTAAATAGTCAAACAGTTCTATTTCTAACAATTCAAGTTAACGTCACTCATTTTTTTTTTTTGTTACTCGCCAGTAGTCAGGATTGAACCTGGAACCTCCAGATGATTGTCTCTTCAGAAGCTTAGGGAACCAACGCCTATAACCGTAATGCTATGTGTCCTGCAGTTATAGGCGTTGATTCCCTAAGCTTCTAAAGAGACAATCATCTGGAGGTTGCAGGTTCAATCCTGACGACAGGCGAGGCGAGTAACACTACAGGAATACTTAACACTTGTACCTGGTTATGACTAACGGAATCAAAACGGGTGACCCCAGTGGATTAAATTAAGGACGTAGTTCGAAGTTCCGTGTAGGTTCCTGAGTTCGACAAATGCTGGGAGCTGTATTGAACAAGTCCTGGAGACAGCTGTACGGCCACTTACCACCCATCACGAAAACTATCCAAGTTAAACGAACCAGACATGCGGGACACTGTGGGAGAAGTAAGGACGAACTTATAAGTGACATACTCCATTATACCCCTTTACATGTACGAGCAAAGGCAGGACGACCAGCTAGAATATATATACAATAGCTCTGTACCGATACAGGATGTAACCTTGAAGACCTACCGAGAGCGATGTAGGAGGGCGCCAGGAGAGGGTCAGGGAGATCCGTACTGGCCGCACGATGATGATAATGATGATGATGATTATAATTAAGTTATAAATAAGTTTTATAAAAACTAATAATTTTGGTAAGGTAATGTTCGCAAATGAGCCGGGAGACCAGGGTTGTATCCCAGGTCGAGTTATACCAAATACTAAAAAAATGGTATTTGATGCCTCCTCGGTTAATACTCAGTCTTATAAGGTACGTTTTAAGGGTAAAGTAGAGCAATCCAGGGAAAGGAGTAGAGCCCTCCCTTACACCTCGGTGTACTTGCTATTGAAAAAGGAGCTTTCGGATAGCCCTCGACTACGGTCGCCAACTTTACTTATATTACACCTCGGTGTAGTAGCTATTGAAAAAAGAACATTCGGGTCACCCTCGACTATGGTCGCCAACTTTACTTATATTACACCTCGGTGTAGTAGCTATTGAAAAAAGAACATTCGGGTCACCCTCGACTATGGTCGCCAAATTTACATTAATATTGTAACTAATTAAAACTAATATAACTGAATAAGGAAGTAAATTGAAAAATACAGGTTTTTATTCAATCATAATATAATTAGTAATAATTCAAGATTCAACAATCTTTCTGTGGTTTCTATTATGTATATCAACTAACATTTTAAAGTCTTTAAAATTAAAAGCATCTTTGGTTTCTTAATTGTTGCACAAAAGTATTTCTGTCTTCCCCGATTTTATATTCTCGAATGTGTTCATAATTACGTCATATGATTTATCTTGAAGAATCACCGAAATAGTTTTTTTGATCACGTTCCACTCAAACGCCATCTTCTGATTTGATATGATTCTTCTTCTTCTTCATATAATTAATTCTGCTCTTAATTGGTTTAGAAAAGTTTTTGACTTTCTGGACATCAAATGTGTTAAGATATTTTTGATGTTGTGTAGTTGAATCTTTAAATAAAATGATATGTCTATTATTATAGAAATAATTTCTTGTTAGAATTGTTTCGAAAACTTTGTGAATTTTAAAAGCTTTTATTTTAGCTCGTTGTGGAAAAAATTTGGGACACTGAAGTTGTGTACTTTTTGTCGTCATCTTGGTAGGTTTTTTTTGGGGGGGTCTCAGATTAAGAAGCCTCATCTTAAAAATGATGCCAATTAAAGACAACTGAAATTGTGCCAAAGAATTTTCAAGTTTCAAGTTCGTAGTTCAAATCTATGATATGATCTATTTTTTTTAATTTACCTGTAATTTCTATTAAGCAATTATTTCATTGATATATAAATAGTATAATACTTGGACGCTAACTAAACGGCAGGAGAAGAAGCTAGACGGCAATTACACAAGAATGTTGCGAGCAATATTGAACAAGTCCTGGCGGCTACACCCCACAAGGCACCAACTATACGGCCACCTGCCTCCCATCACGAAAACTATCCAAGCTAGACGAACCAGACATGCAGGACACTGCTGGAGAAGTAAGGACGAGTTCATAAGTGATGTACTCCGATGGACCCCCGCATATGGCCAAACAAAAGCAGGACGACCAGCTCGAACATACATATAGCAGCTATGTGAGGATACGGGATGTAGCACTGAAGACCTGCCAGAAGCAATGAATGATAGGGAGAAGTGGCGAGAGAGTGTCAGGGATATCCGTGCTAGCAGCACGACATGATGATTATGATATAATCTAAGAGAAATATGTCGAATATTCGAGATTATAAATTTAAAGGGACCTAATCATATTTACCCAACCCCTCCGCTCGGGTAGGATATGACACAAGGTCAATTTTTTAAGCGGAGTTTAACAGGTTTGAATTCAGAGTTTTCCTTCTCCTTGACTAGTTGCCTCACCAAGACTGAAGAACCTAGTCTGTCCTACTATTTACCCATAGCTGAAGGGAGAATAATTGGATTCATACCTTTCCCAAGGGTATTAGTGCTATGTGAAATGCAACCAGTCTTGTCCAGGATTTGAACTTGTGTCGCCGTGTCCATTTCCTACGACGATAACCATTACACCACGGGCACTTCCTAATTGAAAAAAAAAGCCAACAAGGATCCCACTAAAAGGTGAACCAATTGGTTAACCGAATTTTTGTTCATAAAAAATACTTCTCTATTGAAGAAAGAAATATGCAATTTTTTTTTATTTTTTGTTATCTGGTCAAAGTGATGTAATGTTAATTTTCTTTGGATGGTTTTTCAAAACATTCATTGCATTTACTTACAGGAATATATGTATATAATGATTTTATATTTAGAGTGGGTAAAGATTTTATTATTGTTTATTTTGTTGAGTAAATATCAGAATTCTTAATATGATAACTGCTAATTGTGCCTAAAAAAGGGATTGATATCTTGGTTAAAGACTTGGCGGTTTTATGGGGTTCTCTGCCTATAGCAGAAATAATTATAATTGGTTTGAAAGAAAATTGAGATTCACGAGTTTTTAAAAGTCAATAAATTTTAGCAATTATAAGGCGCTAATCAATTAATGAAGACAAGATGTTATTTTTGAGAATTAAAAAATCCTAATTCTTAAAAGGGTTCTTTGAATAAAAAGAAGACTACAGCAAATACATTACTTTTTTCTCAAAGAAAAAAATTTCGAACACAAATTGTCAAATACATTTTGAAACAGAATGTTGTTAACGCTGAAAATTAACTTGTTTTTTTCCTTTCGTTTCTTTCATTTGAAAAGAAGCTTCGGATGAAGCATAATATCAAATACTAACATCGGTCTAAGGCTTCTTCAAATTAAAATGTTACAACAAATGCGTTACTCTTTTCTCAAAGAAAAAAAAACAAAAACAGAATTCGAACGCTAATTACGTAAAATACATTTTGAAACAAAACTTTGTTAACGAGAGTTCATAAATTTTATGAATTATAGGAATAAATAAATGAAGACCAAATTTATCTTCTTTTAGAATTAAATTTTTTATATGGCAATTGAAAATAAATATATTTTTTAATTATGGTTGGTTGTGTAATTTATTCATAAGTGTTTTTCGTTTATTTTGTTATTTTATTATTATATTTTGTCGCGTCCATAATAAATAATAACACCTCCACCTTTATCTGAAAGTGTGGTGATAATATTGTTATTTTGGCATAAACCTCTTAATGCTGTTATGTGTCTTCTCGGTAAAGTGTGATCACTGGTATGATTATGGTGGTGTTTAGTTCCAGTAGGAATCCGAATTTTTGTATCAGTAGTTCTAGTCTAGCAAGTTCTTTATGTTGAGGTATTTTAATCCAGCAGCGAATTTTAGACCAAACTGAAGGTCCACCGGATGGAGACACAGAATACTTCGACATTGTAGCAGGAGTACTACAAGAGGACACGCTAGCCGCATACCTCTTTATCATCTGTCTAGACTACGTGCTTAGAACTTCGATTGATAAAATCAAAGAAAACGGCTTCGAGCTGAAAAAGAACTTTTCTTTTTCAGCTCGAAGCCGTTTTCTTTGATTTTATCAAAATTTGATTTTTATTAAAGGTACCCAACAAAAAGAATTACCGACGCCGACTACGCCGATGACAGCGTTACTGGCGAATACACCGAACCAAGCCGAAACACTACTGCATAGTTTGGAACGAGCCGCCGCAGGCATTGGCCTCCATGTCAATGAACACAAAACTGAATATATGTGCTATAATCAAACAGGTGACATTTCCACACTAGACGGAACCTCTCTGAAACGGGTGGACAAATTCACCTACCTTGGAAGCAGTGTCTCATCAACCGAAAAGGACATCGACACACGGATAACGAAGGCATGGACAGCTATCGATAGACTATCGATCATATGGAAATCAGACCTGACCGATAAAATGAATCGCAGTTTCTTCCAAGCTGCGGTCGTGTCGATACTGCTATATGGATGCACTACTTGGACGCTAACTAAACGGCTGGAGAAGAAGCTAGACGGCAATTACACAAGAATGTTGCGAGCAATATTGAACAAGTCCTGGCGGCAACACCCCATAAGGCACCAACTATACGGCCACTTGCCTCCCATCACGAAAACTATCCAAGCTAGACGAACCAGACATGCAGGACACTGCTGGAGAAGCAAGGACGAGCACATAAGTGATGTACTCCTATGGACCCCTGCATATGGCCAAGCAAAAGTAGGATGACCAGCTCGAACATATATACAGCAGCTATGTGAGGATATGGGATGCAGCCCTGAAGACCTGCCAGAGGCGATGAATGATAGGGAGAAGTGGCAAGAGAGGGTCGAGGATATCCATGCTAGCAGCATGACATGATGATGATGATGATGAAGGTCCTCCATAGCAACTTAATTTCCTACTCAATATGTTTTATGGCATATCAACCTTTGTAGGTAATCCTGCTAATCCATATATTAAGTGTATGCGATTAGGTAACACTTTAAACATATCAGAACTGGATTTATTGCGTTGTTGATTTCTATCTAAAACGAATAATTCTATTCACTATAAATCCTTTCTTTGCACATAGTTAAATGCTTTCAAGTATTGCTATTTAACACTAATTCTATTCAACACCATTCATTTACATGCAGTCAGATGATACCAAGTATTCCTCTGTAATACCAATAATTCTATTTAGGGTACAGGTAAATGGTTTCAAGAATTCCTTACTAATACTTTTATTTGCACACAGTTAAATGGTTCCGAGTATTGCTATATATCACTTACAATTCAATTAAACAGTCATTTCTTTATAGACAGGTAAATGATCAAGAGTCCAATTTATGGCAATTCGATTTAACATGTCATTTGTTTGCACACAGTCTAAATGTCAAACAGTTGAATTGACTCACAGATAGGATCCTATCAGGTGCTACCACTCCGCTTGAGAGTGGGCATGGGAGTAATGGGAAAAATAGGATACCCAACCTTCCCAAAAGCTCGAGGGTTGCAGCCTCACTATCATATTTGCTAACGTCATATCCAGGACACATGTTGGGAGTGAGGTCTTACCCCATCTGCAGAAATGCTGTCGTTATATTCTCTAGCCCCAGCACACTGGGCTGTTCAATATTTGTTAATGTTTGGAAATTTGACGACGTGTACAGTTGATTTTTTTTCATAAAATGATATATCAATGTAATCAATAGTTATTGGAAAAATTGTTTCGGGAATTTTAAAAGCATTTATTTTAGCACGTTGTATAAAAGTTTTGGGGTCTTTTGTCAGTTGTTTAAATCAGGTATTTTAATTCTGAGTTTGCCAGTCGTTTGATGGGACAATTACATTTTTGTTAAGTAGTTCCATTCCAAATTGTCCAGAAGAATGTGGTAGGAAGATCTGAAAATATTAAATACCCCTCCAGGTACTACTTTCTCATGTAGGTGGGAAGTAGAAATAGCTCCTGTCAAATGAAAAAGCTGTGATGAAGGCAACCCTTCCAGGAAGAATTAACTCAAAAATCCAAACTTAAGAAGGAAGCTCTAACGACAAACCTCTACAGACTAGTAGGTATTCTTTGATAGGAAAAGTCAAAGAGAAAGTAAAGTAATAAGGAAAGTTGGTGACATTAGTCGAGTGTGACCCTAAGGCTACCTTTTCAATAGCGACTACACCGAGGTTGTAATAACCTTCTTCAGGACTTTAAATTCATGAAAAATACTGTTAAAATATAGGTGGATGTTTCTTTTCTCCTGTTATTTCTCCAAACATCCTTCGGTATTTTAACAACATTTTTCATGCATTTAAAGTCCTGAAGAAGGATGTGACAACCGAAACGTTCAACGTTGACTTTCATAATAAATTCATCAAATTTTAGAGTACTGTTTTTTCAACTTTTCCTCATATATATACATATATATATATATATATATATATATATATATATATAAGCCCGTTCTTAAGTCTATTTCTTTCTGTCCTTATCTATGTCTCTATCTCTCTGTATAATTCTAATATTATCTACCTGACTATACAATTATTCGACTGTCCAAACAAATTGTATATCTTAACATTCTATTTTTATAAGACTGTAATTACATTTGAATTATTATTAATATGCTTTTTGCATATATATATATATATATATATATATATATATATATATATATATATATATATAGGTATTCCTTCTCTGGCGTGTGGACTGGGTGATCTGATCCCGATGGAAGGTGGGGGCGGAGTCCAGATTGACCGTCCGCACATTTTTACCCGTTCCCCGCCTCCGTTCAATTTTCTGTTCATCCTGCTGGCTCTTCGATCTTTCTCTAACTGCCACCCCACGTCCCCCGACAGCTTCTCTACCACCCCTCATCCTCATCCATATTCTTCAGTGCGCTTCCCCGAGCCCCCTTAAGATTACTCTCCGTAATTGCCCGGAAGTCGAGAAAAAGAGAAAAAAGTTCTTCTTCCGGTCGGGAAGAATTGCACATGAATTAATGTGATTATTTATTCAGTGTTTTGACTTGTCCTATACTTTACGCAGTACATTGGCCCCGGGGAGGGGAAAGGGGGCTGGGGGTGGGGGTGTAGAAAGTGAGGTCGGAGAGAAAGTATGAGTACGAGTGTTTTTTTAGCTCGTTGGAGGTGGGCGAAGAAGAATAAACTAAAGAGAAATCGGTATTGAGAAAGAAAGAAAGAAAGAAAGAGAAAAGATAAAAATATATAGAAAGAAAGAAAGAAAGAAAGAAGAACAGTTGAAAAAAAGAAAGAGAAAAGATAAAAATATATAGAAAGAAAGAAAGAAAGAAAGGAAGAAAGAAAGAAAGAGAAGCCGGTTAAACTGTAAGAAAGAAAAAAATGAAAGAAAAATGCAAAAAAGAAGAAAAAAGAAAACCTTACCGAAATAAAAGAACAACGAACATATAAAAAACCGGTTGAAAGAAAGAAAGAAACAAACAAACAAACAAACAGCTAAAATAATAGAATGATAGAAAAACCTGTTGAAATAAAAAAAAAGTAAAGAAGAAAAAAAAAGAAAGAGAAAGAAAGTTTTATTGAAAATAAAAGAAAGAAAGAAAGAAAGAAAGAAAGAAAGAAAGAAAGATATGTCTTTAAAAAGAAAAGGACACCTTGGTTTGCTATCTAAGGAAAGCTAAAATGTTCAGAATTAAAGAAAAAAAAAGAAAAGAGAAAATGGAGAAAAAAAATTTAATTAAAAAAAGATCAAAAGGAAGAAAAAGTAGATAAAAACTTCCTGTAATAAGAATGTTAGTTCGTTGCTTAGTGTTTAATGGCATATCAGCCCTTGTGGGTTATCTAATGCCAAATCCAGTGTTTTCTATATGATTTGTTTGCGCCTAGTCTGTTGGTAACTTTATTCTAAAATGAGTACGAATTCATTTGCTTGCATACAGTTAAATGGTTTCAAGTATTGCTATTTAATATTAGTAATTCTGTTTATGAAGTATTCCTATCTAATACAAACAATTTGCACGTGGTGTAATGGTTAAATCGATGGATTACGCAACCGTAGTAAGCGAGTTCGAACTCCAGTTGGACTATAACGTTCAGTTTAGGACAAATACTCTTGGGAAATGTATGAACCCTCTACTGTTCTTCTAGAAATATGGCTCCGGCATTAAATAACCCACAAAGGTTGATATGCCATTAAACAAAGTAACCTTAACACAATTTGCACAAAGCTGTATGGTTCCAAAAATAAATAATTCTAACCTTTAGATCGAACAGAATTATTTTACCCATAGATGGGACTCTCACAAGAACTACCACTCCGGGTCAAAGTGGAGTAGTGGCAATGGCGGGGTACTCCACATTCCCCAACTGCTGGACTGGAGCCTCATCACTTGATGCAGTAAAATATCATACTCAGGACATTCGAAGTCTTGTTTTTATCAATGTGACTGACGCTCTGCCACCGCCTTCTAGCATCTTCAGGATGAAATGGAATTGTATTTTTATACGCCAGTAGAGGAATTTGAAGAATACGGTCTGACTAATCATATAAGGATGAGGGGAGGATATGACCAACCGAGTGATCGAATCGGACCTCTTCGACTGCCTATCTAGCCGAATAAGAGCTAAAGAAAATGTTGCCGGTCATATGACCACTTCGGCTACCAGGTCACGAACAGCTCAGCTACCTGGTTTGGTTTGGTCTGGTTTTATGGCATATCAACCATTTTTGGTTGTTCAATGCTAAACCCTCTTTATACATACATATATATATATATATATAATTTGTTAACACATTTTGTAGATAACATTCTTAAACGAGCCTGAGCTTGTTTTTACACAGTTAAATGGTTTCAAGTATTGCTATATAAAGTAAGTAAAGTTGGCGACCTTAGTCGAGGGCGACCTGAAGGCTCCCTTTTCGATAGCTACTACACTGAGGTGTAGGGGAGGGTGCTACTCCTTTCCTGGGTTGGTCCACTTTACCCTTGATCCTTACCTTATAATGCTGAGTGCTAAGCAAGGCGGCATCAAGTATCATTTTTTTAGTCTTTGGTATGACTCGACCTTTGATTGAACCCCGGTCTCCCGGACCATTGGCAAACACTCTACTCATTAGACCAATGAACAGTCACTATTTAACATCTGTCACTTGTTTGCACAGAGTTTGTTCTATTTGACCCAATCAGATGCTACCACTCCGGGTCAGAGTGGATCTGGGAGCAATGGCAATGAAGGGGTACTCCACATTTCCCAAATTTCCGGGAGCCGCGCCATCAGATGGTTCAATGTAATAGGCAGGACACTCGTTGTGGGAGAGGGTCTTACCCCTCTGCAGAGATACAGTCGGTGTATTCTACAGCACCAACCGACTGGGCCCCTCGGCCACCAGGATCCCGCTCTCAGTTATTACGGATTACCACCCACAGCCAATAAATGACTTCGTTGTGGAAGGGGGTATTACCCTCTGCAGAGAGGCAGCCAATAGAGCAAGTGATAACAAAAAAATAACTACGCCACAGTCAGAAAATTGATGATTAAGACACACCCAAATAATAACGAGTGACTAACGTAATAGAATATTTCAATGGATTAGAATGTCACTTCCAGCATGAAGGTAATGAGGACAGCCCGTTATTTTCACTAAATATATGCATTGAGTCTGGTTTGGTTTGGTTTGGTTCTGTTTTATGGCTTATCAACCATTGTCGGTTATTCAATGCCAAAACCCGTTACGCATATTTATTCAACATTTGTAAACAGATTCTGTAGATACATTTTCAAACAAACCTGAGCTCTATCTTTTATACAGAGTTAAATGGTTTCAGGTATTTCTATTAAACACGAATAATTCAATTCAATATTAATCATTTGTTTGCACACTGTAAAATAGATACAAGTATTGCTATTAAACACTCATCATTCCATTCAACATTACTCATTTGTTTGCACACAGTTAAATAGTTCTAAGAATTCTAATGTATAACTAACAATTTAATTAAACATCAGTCTTTTGTTTACACACTGTTAAATGATCAAACACTTCTATTTCTAACAATTCAATTCAGCATGTCATTTGTTTAAACTCAGTTTAGATGTCAAACAGTTCTATTTGCACCACAGATAAGACCCTATTAGATGTTGCTACTCATGCCCAGAGTGTACTTGGGAGCGATGGCTATGAAGCGGAATACTCTGCATTCCCCAAAGCTCCATCATTACTGGAGCTTCATTATCAGATTCTTTAATGTCCCATCCAGGACACTCTTTGGGAGAGTCTTACCTTTCTGCAGAGAGGCAACTAGTCTAGGAGAAGGAAAACTCTGAATTCAAACCTGTTAAACTCCGCTTAAAAATTGACCTTGTGTCATATCCTGCCCGAGCGGAGGGGTTGGTAAATAGTACCTTTCTGCAGAGATGCAGTCGGTGTATTCTATAGCCCCAGCTGACTGGGCAACAGGACACTCTTTGGAGGAGACTCACCCCTATGCAGAAATGTATTCAGTGTATTTTACAGCCCCAGTCGAAAGGACAACAGGACACTCGTTGGGGACGTCTTAACGCTCTGTAGAGATGCAGTCGGTGTATTCTTCAGCCCCAGTCGATTGGGCCACAGGACACTCGCTGAGGGCGTCTTACCCCTCTGTAGAGATGCAGTCTGTGCATTCTTCAGCCTTAGTCGACTGGGCTACAGAACATTCGTTAGGGGAGTCTTATTCCTCTATAGAAATGCAGTCAGTGTATTCTTCAGCCCTAGTCGACTGGGCCACAGGGCCCTCGTTGGGGACGTCTTACCCCCCCCCTGTAGAGATGCAGTTGGAGTATTCTACAGCCCCAGCCAACTGGGCTAGCATTAAGTTTGTTCCTTTGAAGTACCATACTTGATTCCGACAATCAAGAAACCATTTTAAAGAGTCAAGATGATAAAAACTAATTGACACAAATAAGACTCTAGGGTGTCACAACCAGAATGAAGACAATGAAGATACAACTATTGAACGACTATTGAACAAACCGTCAAAAATGACAAGATGAGAAAACTTAGAAATAATAAATTAGACACGCCCTCTGTCTTTCTCAGATCTCTGCAGGTGTGACCTTTTGCTCTAAACTCAGGGACACAGATTATCTACCCCATCCTCATCACTTAATACGACACACCTGGATATAAATAACTAAACAGGAAGCAATGAAACAGACGAATTAATTTCTCCTCTCTTTAACTTATTATTATTTTACTCATTTCAGAGTTTTTCACACCAGCGTTAGCTGATGGTTTCTTACTGGAGTTTGGGTGACAGTAAGTCTCCTTACGACTTCAGGACTCCACTCAGTATTCCGGCTGATCTTAACAATGGGTGGCCACCACTTCTCTTATTTCCAAGTCTTTCAGTCCCTGTACGAATCATTGAGGGACCGTTCCATAAACGCCAACGTATCAACGTCACCTTCATATTCTCGAGCAATGTCCTGGTATTTATCTCTCTTTTCGCTTTCTTTTAATTTTACTCTGTGGTCCGCCGGGACAGCAAAGTCCACTATTCGGTAGGTCAGGTCGTCTGGCCGAGATTAAGTTATTATTATTATTATTATTATTATTATTATTATTATTATTATCTCCTTGCGATTTTATCGCACCTGCGTTAGCGTGAGGGCTTTCACTGGATTCTGAGTGACAGCAAGTCTCCTCAGGTCTCCAGGACTCTTCTCAGAATTCAAGCCCATTATAAAAATGCTGTGTTCTGGATGGGATGGCCTATATTCTTCCTCTGGTTTCTAGTTCCTCCAGCCTTTTTTCCAAGCCTCAAGTGCTCCATTTATAATTAGTATCACTGTCACCCTAATGTTCCACAATTTTTTTTTTGTTTTTCTTTTCTTTTGTTTTTTAGTTCTTTGGCAAAGCCCAGGTATTTATCTATATTTTCCCGCTCTTTTATTCTTATTCCGTAATCCACAGGAACGACAAAATCCATTAGATAGCTAGTTCTTTTTTCTTGTTAATTAATTTGTCTTTATCATTATTATTATTCCCAAGGACATTGGCCTAGCGGTTAGAGTGTTCGCCAATGGCCCGGGAGACCTGGGTCGAGTCATACCAAAGACTCAAAACATGGTACTTGATGCCTCCTTGCTTAACACTCAGCATTATAAGGTACGAATCAAGGGTAAAGTAGAGCAATCCAGGGAAGGAGTAGCGCCCTCCCCTACACCTTGGTGTAGTAGCTATCGAAAAGGGAGCCTTCGGGTTACCCTCGACTATGGTCGCCAACTTTACTTTACTTATTATTATTATTATTATATATTTCTTGTGATTTTTCACACTAGTGTGTACTGCTCTCTAAGTAGAGTCTGCGTGACAGTAAGTCTCCTCAGGTTTACAGGACTTTCCTCAGTATTTTGGCCAATCTTAATAATGCTGTTGTTTGGATGATCTCGGTTCATACTGCGATTTCCAAGTCTTCCAGACTCTTTTCCCAGCCTTTGGGGACCGTTCCGATCTTACAATTAAAACTGGTATCACTGTCACCCTCACGTTCTACAGCTTTCTTTGTTCTCTGGCAAGGTCCACGTAGTTGTCTCTCTTTCCGCTTTATTTGATTTTCGCTCTGTGGTCCGCTGAGACAACAAAGTCCACCGGACGGTAAGGTCTCTTTTTTCTTTCTTCTGCTTCTTTTTTTATTTATTTATTTATTTTGTTAATTATAACTGGGTTTGCTCTTCTGGCCGGGATCAGGTGATCTGTTTGTATCTCAAAACCCCAGAGAATTTTATGCGTCTCATTCTCTGAGACAGGTTCTGGTTTGTTCGTGTACCATTTGGTCATTATCATATTATCTTCAATGGAGTTTTTCATATCAGCCTCATCTAATGGTTTTTCACTTGATTTTGAGTGACAGCAAGTCTCCTCAAGTCTCCAGGACTCTTCTCAGTATTCTCGCTGTTCTCAATAACGTTGTTGTATGGATGGTCTCCACTCGTCCGCCAACTTCCAAGTCCTCCAGTCCCTATGATAATCATTTAGTTACTGTACCAAAAGCACCAATCACAATTAGTATAATTGTCACCTTCATGTTCCACGGTTTTTTCAATTCTCTAGCAAAGTCGAGGTATTTATCCTTCTTTTCATATTCTTTCAGTTTTATTCTGTGGTCAGCCGGAACAGCAAAGTCGACAATTTTGCAAATTCTCTTTTTCTTATTGATTATTATAAGGTCTGGTCTTCTGGCCGAGATTAGGTGATCCGTCTGTACATCAAAGTCCCATTGGAGTTTATGTGTGTCCTTTTCTAGGACAGGTGCTGGGTTGTGCATATATCCTTTGTTCGTATGGTCAAATTTAAATTTCTTGCAAATCTCCCAGTGGATCCCCTTGCCCACCCAGTCGTGTCTAGTCTTATACTCTTTCGGTGCTAATTTGCTGCATTCGCTTAATATGTGATTGATTGTTTGGTCTCTGTCACTGCATAACCCACATTTACTGTTTTGTGGAGTCTTATCTAATCTTCCTTTGATATAGTTGGTCCTTATGGCGTTGTTTTGAGCTGCTATTAGAAGAGATTATTATCATTAGAATTTTTATCCTTGCGATTTTTTCATGCCAGTTTTAACTGTTAATTTTCCACTGAAGTCTAAGTGACAGCAAGTCCCCTTCGATCTCCAGGACTATTCTTAGTATTCTAGCTGGTTTTTACAATGGCGTGATCTTGATGGTTTCGATTCTTGCCCTGATATCCAGTCCATGCAGTGTCTTTTCTCGCCCTTTTGAGGACCATTCCAAGGGCTTCAACTACAATTGGTATCAACATCTTTTTTTTTACCAGCATCTTCAGCTTCCAACTATTTGTCAATCTTTTCTCTTTCTTTTGTAAATTCACTCTGTTGGCAGCAGAACCAGCAAAATCCACAATATGTCAAATTCTTTTAATCTAATTGATGAAAGTCTTGGTCAAGTCTTCTGTCCAGGATTTAATTAGGGCTTTTATTTTCTAGGAAACTGTGATTTGCGCATCAGTCATTATGGTTAAATCTTAATCTCTTGTACAATTCCCAGTGCATCACATTTCCTACCCAGTCATATTTACTCCTATACACTTTTCGTGCCAATTTGCTGTATTTATGGGATTAACCGTTTCATCTCTGTCTCCACATAACCGTTTCATCTCTGTCTCCAAATAACCGTATCAACTCCACATAACCCACTTTTACTGATCTCATGCGTATTATCAAATTTTGATTTGATGTAATTGGTCTTATTAGCATTATTTTGTGTGGATATTTAAATGAATTCTGTTTACATTTTGAAATATTCTCTTCTTAGCAATGTCCAGATCATCCCATATGAATTTTTCTTAGTTTGTCGCTTGAAGTATCCATACAGTTGTTCTTATTTACTAACATAGACTTTTTCGTGGCTCCAAGAAAACAATATATTCGAAAGTATAAAAAGGAAAGGACGATTTATTTATTTATTCTTTGTACCATATTCTTTATTTATCCATCAAAATATATAAATTAAATATGTTTTAACTGTGTATAATTCTATGTTTAGTAATTATTCAGTTACTGTATTAAATTGATCGAAATTGCTTAATTTAAAAAACGTAATTTTAATAACCTTGACCGAGTTTTATTATTTATCTCTTCATATTTTATGAGGAAAGAGATAATTAAACTTTGTACATCTTGCCCAGTTGGTTGGGGCTGTAGAATATACTGACTGCACCTCTGCAAAGGGATAAGACTCCCTCCGCCAACAAGTGTCCAGGACATAACGCTAAACAATCTGATGGTGAGGTTCCAGTTATGCTGGAGCTTTGGGGAATGCGGGATAGCCCTTCATTGCCGTCGATCCCAGGTCCACTCTCTCCTGGAGCAGTAGCACCTGGTAGAGTCCTATCTATGGGTCAAATAGAACTAAACTGAGTACTTATGCTAAACTGAATTGCTTGAAATAGAACTGCTTTGATATTTAAACTACATTCTTATGCTAAACTGAATTATCTGAAATGGAACTGTTTTTGTCATTTAAACTGTGTACTTATTCCAAAAGTTTGTCATTTAAACTGTGTACTTATTCAGAAAAATTTGAAAGAGAACTGTTTTTGACATTGAATCTGTGTACATATGATAAACTGAATAGTCTGAAAAAGAACTGTTTTGATATTTAACTGAACTGCTTTGACATTTAACTGTTTGCAAACAAAAACTATACGAATACTAAACTGAATTGTTTGAAATTTAGTTCGACGTTAAATGATCCGAAAATGTGCCGTAAAACAAAACAACCAACCAATCAGTGGGCAGGATCTGAAATGTGCCGTAAAACAAAACAACCAACCGATCAGTGGGCAGGATCTTATATAATTAATATAAGCCAAAGACTTGTCGGCTAAGCAAGAATGTTTTAAAGAAAGAGTGGTTTTCTTAGATACTAGACATATATGAACATGTAATTCGTGAAGAATATACTCAGAAGCCCTCTATAAGAGCTGAAACTTAGCCCAGTCGGCAGAGGCTGTAGAGTACACCGACCGCATATCTGCAGAACCTCCTCCCCCGCAACGAATGTCCTGGATATAACTCTAAACCATCTAATGGTGAGGATCCAGTAATGGAGGAGCTTTGGAGAATATAGAGTCGAATATTGTGTTAGATTACTCTCTTTGAGATGACTTTATACGTTATAAGAAACAGGATGTTATCTGCGCATTATCACCTCGTTAAATCTTACGAGTGGTGATCTCGACATGATCGAACTCGTAACCAAGAGGTACATGCCTTTCCCCAAGGATGATAGTCCGCAAGTGAACGTAATAGCACGACTGAAGTTCGAACTCATTTACTTTGAGGCTGCAATCCATCACTTCAGCCATTACGCCACAGAAAATTGTGAGTATTTGTGAGTTAATTTCTTTGGCATCAGAAATGGAAAAATCTTCACCATTATCTTTGCCATTCATTAACCAGTTTTCTTTCTTTTTCTTTTTCATTCCTTTTCTTTCTTTCTTTCTTTCTTACAGCGCTTCTTCTCAAACAAGCAGAAATGAAAGAAAAAAAAAGAAAAGAGTCTCAGAAGAACAAGAAAACTTACCGAAATTGAATTCAGCCGCAGAAATTTCATCAAAGGAATAAATACCTTGGCAATCGCCCTTATAAGATACTCGGGACCATTCTTAAGATAGACTTGGATGAAGCTGAGACGGACCAAAAGACAAGAAAACCGATGACACTCGATTGATAATATAAAATATATGTGCAAAAAAAAAAATAAAGAAAAAGAAAAATGAAGAGGACTAAGGACTCGAGAAATATACTAAAAGCAACCAAGAAAAACGAATTACAGAAGCCAGTACCAACAGCAATAACAACATAAATTGAAAGAAAAACAACTGTATGGATACTTCAAGCAACAAACCGGCGAGATTGTTCACGAGAAGACCAAAAGAATGGAAACCTAAAATGACAACCTGGATCTGTTTTAATAGCATCAAAAATAATGTTATAGTCACCAATTATATTAAAACGAAAATTCATTATTTGCCATAGAATAGCAAGTGTAAATTATGCAGGAATAAAGATGAAACGGTAAATCAAATAACGGAAATTAGCAAACTTGCACGAAAGGAGTACAAGGCGTGATAGGTGGGGAAGGTGATCCCTGGGAAATGTGAAAATTCATTTTTTGCCATAGAATAGCAAGTGTAGATTATGCGGGAACAAAGATGAAACAGCAAATCAAATAACGGAAATTAGAAAACTTGCACGAAAGGAGTACAAGGTGTAATAGGTGGGGAAGGTGAATTTGACCAAAAAGTAGATGCACAAAACAGAATCTGAATGAGACGCATAAAATTCCCTTTAGATTTTTAGTGACAAACAGATCACTGAATCCCAGCCAGACGATCAGTCCTAATATTAATCAACAAGAAATTTGGATTTTCGAGTTACGGTGAATCACCGAGTGAAAATCAAAAAAAATGAAAAGATAGATGATTACTTAGACCTTGCCGGACAACTAAAATAAAATGTGGAACATTAGGGTGACGATGATACCAGTAATAATTGATGCACCTGGAACAGTCCTAAAAGATTTAAATAGGGGAATTGGAAGAACTTTAAATCAGAGAAAAAACGAGACTATCCATAGTTAAGATCGTTTGGAATAGTCAGAAGAGTCCTAAACACCAAAAGAGACTTGCTGTCACCTAACCCTCTGTGAAAACCACTTGTTAATTTATTGTCACAGTTATATCGTTTTAACCATTCCTATCCAATATCAATAATTTTCAAATAGATCTATTCGACCTATAGATGGGACAATAATAGGAACTTGAACTCTAGGTCAGAATGGATCTGGAGATATTGCCAGTGAAGTGGTACTCTACGTTCCCCAGAAGATCAAGATGCCTTCAGTCTGATTAGCGAGGTCGTTTTTTTTTTGTTTTGTTTTGTTTTGTTTTGTTTTTTGATTCACTCTTCGTAACATTGCTGTACAAACAAAACGACAAATATTGAAGAAAAATGGAAGGCCGAGTCGGTAGCATTTATTAACAAAAATCTTCTAAGAGTCGAAAGAACATTATTATTTATCGGTTTTGGCCCTGGGCGTCCATAAAGCGAAGAATTTGGTTAATTTCTTTGGCATCAGAAATGGAAAAATCTTCACCTTTATCTTTTCCATTCATTTACCAGTTTTCTTTCGTTTCCTTTTTCTTTTTCTTTTTCTTTTTCATTCCCTTTCTTTCTTTCTTTCTTTCTTTCTTACAACGCTTCTTCTCTTTCCTTATCTTTTTTTCTTTCTTACAAAGTTTCTTCTTTTTCGTTTCTTTTTTTCTTTCGTTCTTACAAAGCTTCTAATCTTTCCTTTACTTTTTTTCTCTCTTTCTTACAAAGTTTCCTCTCTTTCCTTTTCTTTTTTCCTTTCTTTCTTACTACACCTCTTCTCTTTCCTTATCTTTTTTCTCTCTTTCTAAAAAAGCTTCTTCTCTTTCTTATTTCTACTTTCTTTCTAACAACGCTTCTTCTCTTTCCTTTTCTTTTTTCTCTCTTTCTTAATACGCTTTTTCTCTTTCTTACTTTTTCTTACTTTCTTTCTTTCTTTCTTACTGCGCTTCTTCTCTTTCTTTTTTTCCTTTCTTTCTTACAATGCATCTTCTCTTTCCTTTTCTTTTTATCACTCTTTCTTACTTCGCTTCTTCTCTTTTTTTTCCTTTTCTTTTCCTTTTAAGCTTCTCTTTCCATTTCTTTCTTTCTTTCTTTCTTACTACGCTTCTTCTCTTTCCTTTTCTCTTTTCTTTCTTTCTTTCTTACTACGCTTCTTCTCTTTACTTTTTTCTCTCTTTCTTACTTTCCTTCAATTTCCTCCCCATTTCTTTCATCTTATTTCCTTCTTCCCTTTTCTTTTTTAAATCGTTTACTTCCTTTTCTTTTTTATTTATATCCCTTTCTTTCTTTCTTTCTTTCTTTATCTTTTCATTCGTTTATTTTTTATTTATTTTTCTTTCCTTACTTCCTCTGCCCTCTTCTTCTATTCTTTTTGTACGTTTCTTTTCTTTTCTTTTTTTTTTTTGCTGTTTTTTTCTTAATTTCTTTTTCATTTTTTCTCCTTCCCCAACTATACTTCTTTTTTTTTATACCATCCATTAATCGCGATTTACTTCCCTTTCTTCTTTTCTTTTTATAAAATTCTCTCTTTATCCTTCTTCTCTCTCTTTTTTTCCTCTTTTTTTCTTTCTCTCCTTTCTTATTTTTGTCCTCAACTTCTTTTTTGTGAACGATTCACTCTTTATCCATTTTTAATTTATTTATTGATTTTCTTCATATTTTTTTTTCTCTCTTTCTTTTTTCCTCTCTTTTTTTTAAATAATTTTTCTTTCTCTTTTTTTTAATTTCTTTTTTTCTCTTTACCTCTTATTTCTTTCAGGTGTTTTTTTCATTTATCCGTCCTCCCTCAATTTCTTTACTTTGTATAATTTTCCTTTCTATCTTATTTTTTCTTTTTCCTTCTTTATCATTTATTTCCACCTTCTCAATTATTTTTTCTTTTTCTTTCTTTTCCCCTTTATTTACCTCTTTTTTTATTCTTGCTTTTTCCATTCTTTATTTCTTTCTTTCCTCCCTCTTTCATCTCCTATTTCTTTTCGTCACATGCTTTCTTTCTTTCCTTTTTTTGTTCCATTGCTTCTTCTTCCTACCAATTTCTTTTTATACAATTATTGATTGATTTTTTGTTTCTCCTTTATTTTTCAGTCTATCATTCATTTCTTCCCACGACTTCTTTTTATATCATTATGTTTTTTATTTCGTTGGGTTTTTTTTCTTTAACTTCATTTTTACTTGTTTTTATCTATTTATTTTAATCTTTAAATCCTTTACTTTTCTTTTTCTATCATTTTATTTTCTGTTTCTTCATATTCTCTCTCTCTCTCTCTCTCTCTCTCTCTCTCTCTCTCTCTCTCTCTCTCTCTCCCTCTTTCTCTCTCTCTCTTAACTTTTCTTTTTTTTCCTTTTCTTTTTCTTTCGTCTTGTTTTTTCATCTTTGTTTCTCTTCTTCAGTTTTTTATCTCTTCTTTTACATTCTTTTTCTTCATATTCTCTCTCTCATTCTCTCTCTCTCTCTCTCTCTAACTCTTTCTCTCCCCCCTCTCTCTCTCTCTTATCTTTCCTCTTTTTCCTTTTCTTTTTCTTTCGTCTTGTTTTTTCATCTTAGTTTCTCTTCTTCACTTTTTGTCTCTTTTTTTACTTTGTTTTTCTTTATATTCTCTCTCTCTCTCCCTCCCTCCCTGTCTCTCTCTCTCTCTCTCTCTCTCTCTCTCTCTCTCTCTCTCTCTCTCTCTCTCTTAACTTTTTCTTCTTTCTCCTTTTCTGTTTCTTTCGTCTTGTTTTTTCCTCTTTGTTTCTCTTCTTCACTTTTTTATCTCTTTTTTACATTCATTTTCTTCATATTCTCTCTCTCTCCCTCTCTCTCTCTCTCTCTGTCTGTCTCTCTCTCTCTATCTATCTATCTATCTGTCTCTATCTCTATCTCTCTCTCTCTCTTTCTCTTAACTTTTTCTCTTTCTCCTTTTCTTTTTCTTTCGTCTTGTTTTTTCATCTCAGTTTCTCTTCTTCGTTTTTTGTTTCTTTTTTTTACTTTCTTTTTTTTCATGCTCTCTCTCTCTCTCTCTCTCTCTCTCTCTCTCTCTCTCTCTCTCTCTCTCTCTCTCTCTCTCTCTCTCGCTTAACTTTTTCTTCTTTCTCCTTTTCTTTTTCTTTCGTCATGTTTTTTATCTTAGTTTCTCTTTTTCCCTTTTTGTCTTTTTTTTCTTTATCTCCACACCCTCTTTCGTTCTCTATTTTCCATTCTTTCTTTTTGCCTTTTTTTTTTCTTTCATTCTTTTCTAATTTTCTTCCCTTCTTTCCTTCTTTCTTTCTTTCTCCACTGGTTTTGCAGTATTCTTTTCCTACATTTTTCTTTTCCATCATTCTATATTCTCTCATCTTCTTTCTTCCATTATACCTGTTTTTCTTTCATTTTCTGGAATTCTTTCTTCCTTCCTCCACCTTATATCATTTTTTATTCATTTATTTTCCTTCTCTTAGGAATGTTGCTACATTTATTTTTTTCATTTTTTTACTCTGATTTGTTCTAATGAAAATACTGGTCGAACATAATTTTCCTATTATCTGCACTTCTCAACATTATCCCATTATTCTTTCTTCCTTTCTTTCTTTCTTTCTTTCATTTATTGTTTGTTTCTTTCTTTCTTTCTTTGTTTTTTTTTCTTTCATTCTTTCTTTCTTTCTTTTATTATTTCTTTCTTTCTTTCTTACTTTCTTTTATCCTTTCTTTCTTTCTTTTATTCTTTCTTTCTTTCTTTCTTCTTTTCTTTCTTACATTCTCGTTCCTTATCTTGAGTTTTTACAGTATTCATTTCTTTCCTTTAACTTTTTCCATCATTTACCACCCTCTTTTCTTTTGTCTTCATTTTTCTTTCTTTCTCTTTTTTATTTCTGGCATTGCTACTTGATATCGTTTTTTTCTTTAATTATTTTTTCTCTCAGGTATGTTGCTTTTTCTTTTTCTTTACGATGTCTTCTGCTTCCCATTTTCTTTTCTTGATTTTTCTTTTTTTCTTTTTTAAACATTTTCTTTTCGTCTCGATTTTTTCAGTCCTTTGAGCTTCCATTTTTTTCCTTCTTTCTTCTTTTTGTAATTCTTTTACATTTTTCTTCTTTCTTTTTTTAATCTCTTTCTTTCTTTCTTTCTTTCTTTCTTTCTTTCTTTCTTTCTTTCTTTCTTTCTTAACTTATTTCCATTCATTCACATTCATTTCTTGAAGAGATTTTCTACTTTCACTTTCACTTTCAAATAACATTTGCGTCTTCTCCGAACGTTACCCAATATGATATCATCCTTGTAATCTCCTGTTCGTCGCAGTCGACGCCCGACAAAGTTTCTCAATACAATTTGATCGTTTTGCCGTTCTGTTGCCATGACAACGCCGACGCAATTATTCCTAATGGGTTTTTATTTCCAATACGATGAACAGTTGTAATTATTTTTTTGGCCGTATTTTCCTGGGCTTGCCAACTAAACCCCCACCCCCACTGACATAATAGATTTCGAAATGATCCAATACATATTCGTTTATTTATTTATTTTCTTTCTCTAAATATTTCATTCTTTCTTTCTTGATCTTCCCTTTCTTTTCCAATCTTTTTATCATGTCCTTTCTTTCGCTATTTTTTCGGTTCTTTCGTTCTTTTTCTTTTCCTTATCTTATTTATTTATTCATTTATTTTTTTTATTTTGTTTTTGTTTCTGTTTTTTGTTTTTGTATTTTTAGTTGTTTTTCTTTCGTTCTCGAGCATTTCTTTCCTTTTTCTATCTTTCTTACTCTCTTAATTCTTTTTTCCCTTTGTCTTTTTCTTTCTTTCTTTCTTTTTTCACTTATTATCTCTTTTTACCTTCTCTATATTTTTTTTCCTTTCTTTTTCACATCTTCCATTTTGTATCTTTTCTTTCTTACACGAGGTCTTAATTTCTTGATGATTTTATTTTCTTTCTTTTTTTCTTCATATTTAGTTTTTATCGTCTCTTTATTCACTTCATATTTTTTGGAAATGTTTTTATTTTTCAGTTTTCTTTCTTTCTTTCTTTCTTTCTTTCACTATTTCTGAATTCTTTTCTTTCTCTTCATGTTTCCTTTTTTCTTTCATTATTTTTGTCGTCCACTTCATATTTCATTCATTGCTTCTTTCTTTACTGATCTTTGCTTTTGTTGTTTTCTTTCTTTTTAATTGTCCTTGTCCATTATTTTTCTTTTCTCTTTTACTTTTTCTTCAAATTTTTCATTTTATATTCCTTGTTTCTTTCTTTCTTGTTCATTCATTACATCTTCATTTCTGAGTTATTTCCTTCTCGATTCTTTCATTTTCTTCCTAGCCTTCCTTCCTTTCTTTTTCTTTCTTTCTCGGCCCCTCTCTTTCTTTTACTATTTTTTCTTTCTTTCACAATTTTCTTCTTTTGTTATTTTCTTTAATTCACAAATCTTTTTTCTCGATTCTTTCTCGTTTTTTCTTCATTTTTTCTTTTTTCTCCATCTTTTATTTTCTTTTTTTAATCGTTGTTTTTTTATCCCTTTCTTTTACTCTTAATTCCTAACTTTCAGGCCTTTCTTTCTTCCTTTTTTATTTTTCCTTTTTCTTTCTTTATTTTTCCTTTATTTTTTTTTTTTCATGCTCTAGTTTTTGTTTCTTCTTCACTTATTTCATTCTCGATTTTTCCTTTTTTTTTTTTTTCATTTCAGTTCTCTGATTCTGGGTCTTTCTTTCTTTTTTTTTTATTTTCTTTCCGGATTCTTTCACTTTCATTCTTTTTTACTTTAAACTACTTCTCTTTCTTTTTTCTAACTTTATTTCTTATATTTCTTCTTAATTTCATTCGATGTGTTTCCTTTCTCAATTCCTTAGTTCTTTTATTCTTGATAATTTGTTGGATTTTATATACAATTGTTCTTTCGTTATATACAATTGTTTTTTCTTAAAATTTTCTTTCTTTTATATATGTTATTATCGGTGTTTCCCTGTCAGTTTTTACTTCGTTCCTTTCTTTATTCTTTATTTCTTTCTTTTTATCATTTCCTCTCTTTCTTTTTTGTCAAGTCAGCTGGGGCTGTAAAATACACCGACTGCACTTCTTCAGAGGGGTATGACCCGCCCAATCAGTGTCCTGAATATGACACGAAACAGTCTGATGGTGAAGTTCCAGTGATGCTGGAGAATTGGGGAATACGGAGTACCCCTTCACTGCCATCGCTCCCGAGATCACTCTGGCCTGAAGTGGTAGATCCTGATAAGACCTTATCTATGGATTGAATACAACTAACCCTGCAAAACTAAATTATTTGAAATAGAACATTTTGATATTTTAAATGCGTGCTTATGCTAAACTTAATTGATTGAAATAGAACTGTTTTCACATGTAAACTGCATACTTGTAATAAACTGAATTATTTGAATTAGAACTATTTGACTAAACTAAATAGCCTGAAATAGAAATTTTTTGACAATTAAACTGTGTATTTTCATTCAAAATGCGTATTAATGCTAAACCGGATTGCTTGAAATAGAACAGTTTTGACATTTAAACTGCGTACTTATGCTAAACTGAATTGTTTGAAATAGATATGTTTCTGACATTGAAACTGCACTTACGACATCTGTTTTTGACGTCGATCTTACGTTAAACTGAATTTTTTGAATAGAACTGCTTTGCCATTTAACTGAGTGTAAACAAAATCTATGCTAATACTAAACTGAATTGTGTGAATTAGAACTTTTTAACTAAACTGAATAGCTTGAAATAGAAATGTTTTTGACAATTCTTTTTTCTTTCTTGGCTTTCTTTCTTGATTTATGAATTCTTTCCTTCTTTGGCTAAGTCGGGAGCCGTAGAATACCCTGACTGCATCTCTGCAGAGGAAAAAGCCCCCCACCAACGAGTATCCTGGATATGACTTTAAACATTCTGATGGTGAGGCTTTTGCAAAGCTGGAGCTTTGAGGAATGCGGAGTACTCTTTCATTACCATCGCTCCCAGTTTTTCTCGATTTCCTTCTTTCTTTATTCATTCTTTCTTTCCTTCCTTTTTCTTCCTTCCATCTTTCTTTCTTTCTTTCTTTCTTCATATTTATTTTTATTCGAGAATCTTTTATACTTCTTTGTGGGGAGGGGTTCTAAATTATTTCCTTCTAACTTCTTTCTCAGTTTCTTTCTCTTTCTGTTTTTATTTTTTTCTCATTCCGTTCATTCTTTTCTTTCTTCGTTCTTTCTTCCTTTTTCCTTCATTCAATCCAATTTATTTGATTTAACGGAACATCTTATTCTTACTTTCTTTCGCACTATTTGATTTAATTAAATGCCTGGATCTGAAGCTTCAGGATTATTTGAGGCCTTTTATTTTCTCTTCTTTATTTCTTATCCGAACCAACTTTCTTGCAGAGTTCCCACTTGACTGCAGTTCCTTCCCAGTCATTCCTACTCTCACGTTCCCCTTAGACCAACGTGCTCTGTAAATAAAAAAAGGGTGTAACCTATTGGTTGTCATGAAGTTTAAGCGAGTTTAAAAGACTATCAGTTAAAAAACCGTTGAATGTTATCCTGTGTGAGTGATGTGTTGTAACCCCGAGATTATTTGAAAGCTTGTGTGTGGATTTCGTAATCACAAGAAAGTTTAGAAGTTAGACAGACCCTTCAGTTAGTAAGGAAATGCCGTTAAGATTATGTTCTAATCCATCGGCTTCCTGTTTTGTTTAAACGGCTAATATAAAATGATTGTCGCGAAATAGTTCATCGAAACACAGAACTGAGAACGGTTGGGATCGAACCAGAAGTGACACAGCGGTGACAATACGTTGACAAACAGATACAGTTAGCACTAATACCGTTGGGAAAGGTATGAATCTAATCAGTGTACCTCCAGCTATGTGTTAATAGTAAGGCAGACTGAATCTTTAACCTAGGTATAGCAACCAGTCTAGGAGAAGGAAAAGACACACATAGATATATATGCACACACACACGCACACACACACACACATGCATGCATTCGATGTGTAAACATTACCATCGTAGAAAATAAACACAGCGGCCTGAGTTCAAACCTAAACGAGGCTGTTTGTATTTCTCAAAGCGCCGTAAAGGCATGAATCCAACTACACCCCCTCTAGCTGTGGGTAAAATAGTAAAGTAGTATGGGCTCTTTAGCTTTGGTATGGCAATCGGTCTAGGAGAGGGAAAAAACACACTTAGACGCACAGAAACACACGGGGCGTTCGCGGTGTAATGGTTACCGTCGCAGGAAATGGAAACGGTGAACTGAGTTCAAATCCAGGAAAAGGTTGTATGCATTTCACATAGTGCCATTACCCTTGGGAATTTTCATCATTAAGGGTTTTCGGACTATTGTCTTCATCTTTATTCAGTAGGACACATAGTGTAACGGTTATAGGCGTTGGTTCCCTAAGCTTCTAAGGAGACAATCATCTGGAGGTTGCAGGTTCAATCCTGACTGCAGGCGAGTAATAATACAGGAATACTTAACACTTATGCCCGGTTATGGCCAACGGGATCAGAACAGGTGACCCCCGTGGATTCAATAAAATACGTAGTTCGAAGTTCCGTGAAGGTTCCCGAGTTCGACAAACACCTGAAGAAGGCTGGAGGACATATCGGCCGAAATGTTGTGGAAATAGCAATAAAGATGAAGACAATAGTCCGAAAACCCTTAATGAAAAAAACAAAAAGCTTCGTCTCAGAAATTTAGACAAAAAACACCTGAAGAAGGCCGGAGAACATATCGGCCGAAACGTTGTGGAAATAACAATAAAGATGAATAATGAGAAAAATCAACAAGCTTCGTCTCAGAAAGTTATATGTCCTACAATTTCCCTCAAGCTATCAGTGAACAGGGTAGATTGGGCTCTTTAACCATGGTATGACTACCGGTCAAGGAGAAGGAAAACTCCGAATTCAAACCTGTTTAACCCCGCTTAAAAACTGACCTTGTGTCTCACCCTGCTCGCGCGGAGGGTCAGTTTAAAAAAAAAGACGCAGACGGATTGTCACGAGGTGACAGACAAGAACAAAGTGAGAATATGGGTTCTGGGAAATTGACATAGATATAAGAAAGAGAAATAGAATCATAATATATTCTCTAATGGTAGTATGGTATATATTGATTTATTTTGTGACAAATAAAACTAACTGCTGGTCACCATTTGAAAACAAGTGATAAATTTCGACCATCTTGAATTTTATTTAGCATTATGACTTCCTTTACTAATGCATCGTCTGAATGGTCCCTTTTTTTCTCCTTCTTTTAACATCTTCGCGGATTATGTGTATAACTATTCTTTAAATGTAATACTGCTTTGTTGTTGCTGTTGTTGTTGTTGTTGTTGTTGTTGTTGTTGTTGTTGTTTCCTCCCAGCAAGTTCTTGATATTTATCAATGTTTTTTCAATCTACTTCCATTTAAATAAATTGCCCTGTCAACTGGGGCTGTAGAATACACTGACTGCACCTCTGCAGAGGGGTAAGACCCACACTAACGAGTGTCCTGGATATGACACTAAACAATCTGATAGTGAGGTTCTAGCAGTGCTAGAGCTTAGAGGAATGCGGAGTACCCCTTCATTGCCATCGCTCCCAAGGTCCACTCTGACCCGGAGTGGTAGCACCTGATAGGGCCCTATCTATGGGTTAAATAGAACTAACAGCATACTTATGCTAAAATAAATTGTTTGAGTAAGCTGAATAGCTTGAAATAGAAATGTTTTTGACAATTAAACCGAATTTACATTTAAACTGCGTGCTTATGCTTAACTGAATTATTTCAAATAGAACTGTTTTTCGACATTAAAACTGTATTTACACTTAACTGAATTGTTACATATAACTGCTTGAATAGTTTGAAATGGAAATGTTTTTGACAATTAAACTGTGTACTTATGCTAAACTGAATTGTTTTAAATAGAACAGATTATTTACATAAAAATGGATTTGGCGTTAAATAACCTACTAAGGTTGATATGCCATAAAACCAAACAAACCAAACCAAACCATTTAAATAAAATAACATCTACGAGACGTGGTAAATAAATACATAGAATTTATATAATCACCACCTTCACACAATCTACGTATAGGGTAAATACCCATTGAAGAACTGTAAGAAACTGATAGTGATAATAATAACAATAATAATAAAAATTTGGGACTTTCAAATACAAACGGATCACCTAATCTCGGCCAGATAACCAGACCAAGTAATAATAAACAAATAAAAGAGAACTTGCCAAATTGTAGACTTTGCTGTTCCGGCTGACTACAGAATAAAATTTAAAGAAACGAAAAGAAGGATAAGTACCTGGACCTTGCTAGGTAATTGAAAAAAAACTGTGGAACATGAAAGTGACTGTGGTACCAATTATAATTGGTGCTCTTTGTGCAGTCACTATAGGACTGGTACAAGGACTGGAGGATTCGGAAATAAAAGAACGGGTGCAGACCATCCAAACTACAGCATTATTGAGATCGGCCAGAATACTGAGAAGAGTCCTGGAGAATTGAGAAGATTGTTGTCACTCAAACTAACGCTGATGTGAAAAACTCTCTCTCAAGAAGAAGAAGAAGAAGAAGAAGAAGAAGAAGAAGAAGAAGAGTCCGGGAGACCTGAGGAGATTTGCTGTCACTTAGACTCCAGTGAAAAATCATCAGTTAACGCTGATGTGATAAACTCTCAAGGAGTAGAATGATAGTACTACCCTTGCCAGAGAACTAAAAAAAACGCTGTGGAACACGGTGATACCAGCTGTGGTTGGGAAACTCGGAATAGTCCCAAAAAGCTTGGAAGAAAGACTTGAGATACTGGAAAACGGAGAAAGAAACGAGGTTATCCGGATCACACCTTTGTTAAGATCTGCTGGATTACCTAGAAGAGTCCTATAGGTCTGAGGAGACTTGCTGTCACTTGGACTTCGGAGAAAACCACCAGTTACTGCTGGGGTGAAAAACTCACAATAATAATAATAATAATAACCCAACACCTGTCCTAGAAAATGACTCGCATAAACTCCTATGGGACTTTAACATACAAACGGTTCACCTGATCCCGTTCAGAATTTGCAAAATTGTCGACTTTGCTATCCCGGCGGACCACAGAATAAATCTGAAGGAAAGCGAAAAGAAGGATAAGTACCTCGACCTTGCTAGAGAATTGAAAAAGCTGTGGAACATGAATGTAACGATTGTGCCAATTGTGATTGCTGCGTTAGGCACAATAACTAAAGGATTATTAAAAGGCCTGGAGGACTTGGAAGTTGGCGGATGGGTAGAGACTATCCAAACGACAGCATTGCTAAGAACGGCCAGAATCCTGAGACGAGTCCTGGAGACTTGAGGAGATATGCTGTCACTTAAACTCCAGTGAAAAACCATCAGCTAACACTGATGTGAAAAACTCAAAAGGAGTAAATAATAATAATAATAATAATAATAATAATAATAATAATAATAATAATAGAAACTAAAAAGGTCAACAAATACTTGGGTTTTGCCAAAGTGCTAAAAAAAGCAGTAGAAAATGAAGTTGATGGTGATACCCACAGTAATTGGCTGGCTTGAACTAGCCACCCAAGGGTTTGTAAAGAGGCTGGAAGAATTGGAAATCAGAAGAAGGGTTAAAGTCATGCAAATACAGTATTAAGATTGTCTTGAACTCTCAAAAAAGTCTTCGAGACCTGATTGGTTGGTTGGTTGGGGTGTTTTGTTTTACGGTGTATCATTCCTTTTCGGGTCATTTCACGCCGAATTAAATTTCAAACAATTCAATTTACTATAAGTATAGTGTTTTTTACAAACAGTTAAATGTCAAAACAGTTATATTTCAAACAATCCAGTTTAGCGTAAGTACACAGTTTCAATGTCAAAAACAGTTCTATTTCAAACAATTCAATTTAGCATAAGTACACAGTTTAGTTCAATCTAAAAACAGTTCTATTTCAAGCAGTTCAGTTTAGCATAAGTACGCAGTTTAAATGTCAAAGCAGTCCTATTTCAAACAATTCAATTTAGCATAAGTACACAGTTTAGTTCTATTCTAAAAAGTTCTATTTCAAACAGTTCAGTTTGGCATAACTACACCGTTTAAATGTCAAAACAGTTCTATTTCAAACACTTCAGCTTAGTATAAGTAGTTTAGTTCTGTTTGAACCATAGATAGGACCCTGAGTAGACCTGGGATCGATGGCAATGAAGGGATACTCTACATTCCTCAAAGCGCCTGTATTACTGAAACCTCATCATCAGATTGTTTAGCATCATATCTAGGACTTTAGTTTAGGGAGGGGGTCTTACTCATCGGCAGAGAAGCATTCTATAACTCTAGCCGACAGGACAATGGAGACCTGAAGAAACTTACAATCACTCAGACTCCTGTAAAAACTTGTGTAAAAAAATTGTTTGGAGTAAAATAATAATAATAATTGTCACGTGATAGCCCACGGAGACGAAGAGGTAAGACTAATACTATCCTCCCGTTGAATTGACAGTATCAAGCCGTCAAACAAGTGACCGTTAGGAAGGAATGTAGGTCACAGAGGGGATAAACAGATGTTGGTACTTAGTGACCTCAGGTCGCCGGACATCGGAAGGGGAAAGAGAGAGAAGCCAAATGATTGGCTGGGACCCCAAAGCGGAAGTGGGGCTCCTTTCCCCTCAGCGGAAGTAAAGGACAAGAATGTCAGTTTTTGAGCAAGGCTCGTGGCAGGCGAACCATAGCCATTTTACTCCGGGCTGAAGACAAAAGATTAACTGAGACATGAGAGACCCGAGTCCCTCAAGCCAGTACTAAAAACAGAACAAAGTCTATTAGCCCGTAAAAGAAGAACGTTTCTCCAGTGGAACCCCGTCGAAAATAAGATAAGTAACTTTGGGGACATTTTTCCTTTATACCCAAATTTCGTTTACCACTCTCTCTCTCTCTCTCTCTCTCTCTCTCTCTCTCTCTCAATTTGAAGAAAGACAAAAGTCAGAAAAGACGTTTATATTCGTGGACTGTCCAATTATATGTTTTGACACTCTGAACGTATATATATAACCGTAGTAAAGGAATTTATGTATTTTCATTTTACCATGTGGTCTATGGTGTTGCTTCATGCTTTCCTTTCAGCTTCTATTCGCCTTATGTTATCTTGCTTGGAATTGTCCTATTAATTCCTAAAGTATCACACGCGAAACCGGAGTTGCCGACTACTACGATACTAATATTTTTACGACTAAAACCTATAGGCTCATTATCTTCCATTGTCTCGGGGAAGGAAGAAAGCGGCCTGGTGGGTGTGTGATAGTGTGAAATTTGGAACCCCTTGCCAGCGGCGGTCAGTCTGGTCCTAAATTATTCCCTCACGTAATATGCCAGTTCTTATATGCCTGAGAGAAGAATTCTGAACAGGACTTATTCTGTAGGGGATCAAGTGCCAACCTGCCCCGTCTTCACACGTGCGAAAATAAAGTCCCGTTTTGGGATCTTAGACAATTTGCCGTCACAATAATAATAATAATAATTAGCAACATTTCACACGAGAAAGCATGGATGTTACTAAGAAAGGGTAAACCTTAAGGGGGAAACTGATTCTCTCCTGAGAGCAGCAAAAAACAATTCCATAAGAACCAATCATATAAAAGTAAGAATTGATAAGACGCAACAAAACAGCAAATGTGGCTTATGTCGATCAATCGCATAATAAGTGAATGCAGCAAATTAGCACAGAAAGAGTATAAAACTAGGCTCGACTGGGTGGGCAAAATGATCCACTGGGAATTATGCAAGAAATTTAAGTTTGATCATACGATCAAATGGTATATGCACAACCCAACATCTGTCCAGGCGAATGACCACAAACTCCTATGGGATTTTGACATACAAACGGATCACCAAATCTCGGCCAGACGACCAGACTTTATAATAATCTACAAGTAAAAGAGAACTTGCAAAATTGTGGACTTTGCTCTTCCGGCTGACTACAGAGTAAAATTGAAAGAAAGTGAAAAGAAGGATAAGCACCAGGACCTTGCTAGGGAATTGAAAAAAAAACTGTGGTACATGAAAGTGACTTTTATACCAATTGTAATTGGTGCTTTTGGTACAGTCACCAAAGAGACTGGTGACTTGGAAATACGGAGAAGAGAGGAGACCATCCAAACTACTGCATTATTAAAATCAGCCAGAATACTGAGAAGAGTCCTGGAGACTCGGTTAGACTTGCTGTCACTTAAACTCCTGTGGAAAACCGTCGGCTAACGCTAGTATAAAAAACTCTCAAGGAGTAAAACTAATAATAATAATCAATGCAGGAAGCTGATACAAAAGAAATAAATAACTTGGCACGACTAGGTGTTAAAGGTGATCCACTGGGAACTGTGCAAGTGACTAAAAGTTAATCATACGACCAACTTTATATGCACAAACCAGAATCTGTTGGATCAAATCACAGTGAATTTGAAACACAAACGGATCACTGAATCCCGGTCAGAAGACTAGACCTTGTGTAAATTAAACAAAAGATAGACAATTACTTAGATCTTACCAAATAGCTAAAAATCATGGAAACGGGAAGGTGATGACGATACTAATTGTTATTGGTACGTTTGGAACGACCCCCAAGGGCTTGCAAGCATGGACTGAAGGAATTATAAATCAGAGCAAGAATTGAGACCACAGCAGTGTTACGATCGGCTAGAATAATAAGAAACTTAAACTCCAATGAACGATCACCAGTTAAAACTGGTATTTTAGCGCAATAAGGCATTTAGATAGAATTTAGTTCAAGGAATATATATATATATATATATATATATATATATATATATATATATATATATATTTACTAATCTAATATCTACCAGCATTCACGGGACCAGAAAAAAAGGGAAAAAAAACCGCCAGGAACAAGAGATAAAAATATCTCGAATCACCGCCCGGGGGAAAAAGAAAAAATATTATAGGACAAAATAAAGAAAAGGCCAACCTCATCACACCCCTTAAAAAAATCAAGAGATATGCAGTCATATATATATATATGTATATATATATATATAAATGAATAGGTCTACAAGTAAATTTTGTATCTTTTATTTATTTTTCAATAACTTTACTCTACACGTGTTTTAGACGTCACAGTTGTCGTCAGGAGGCTAATAGTAAGTAGAGAAGTCTTTTGGGCTTTTATATTGGCGATTGTTTTGATAGGGTTGTGATTCTTTTTCCTTCCAGGATACGAGTCTGTTAATATCCGATTGGTTTGATTTGCTTGGTTGTTTTTTTTTTTGTTTTGTTTTTTTTGCATATCAACCCTTGTATGTAATTTAATGCCAAATCCTGCTTACATATATATAATGGTTGGTTGTTGTTTTGTTTTACGGCATATCAACCCTTTTAGAATCATTTAATGCCGAATAGAATTTCGAACAATTCAGTTTAGCCTAAGTACGCAGTTTAAATGTTAAAACAGTCTTATTTCAAGAAATTCAGTTTAGCATAAGTACACAGTTTAGTTGTATTTTACTCAATGATAGAACCTATCAGGTGCTACTCTTTTGGACCAGATGGAGAAGTGGCGAGAGAGGGTCAGGGATATCCGTGCTAGCGGCACGACATGATGATGATGATATATTATAAATATATAAACAAAACAAAGAAATCAAATTTTGGCATGAAATAGCCGATAAGGAATTGATATGCTGTAAAAAAAATAAAACAAATCTAACCAAACCAAAGGAATCAAATTTCGGCATTAATTAACCCATAAGAATTTGATATGCCGTTAAACAAAAACTAAAACAAAAAATGAATCATTTGTTGGCATTAAATAACCCATAAGAAGTTGACATGCCGTTAAAAAAATGAACCAAACAGAACCATTAGAAATTAATCAAATTCTGGCATTAAATAACCCATGAAGAATTGATATACCGTTTAACAAATAAAACGAACTCCTTATCTTTCTCACCTACTACACACCGTCGATCCCCTGTCCCGTCAAATCCCGTCAATCCCCTCTTTCGTTTTCAGACCCAGACTTTGGCGATTTCAGATTAACACGTGCCTTTTCTTATCGAGAGGGTGCCAGTCACGCAACCAATGGCAACGTCGCTCTGAAAACGCTTCTGATAGCTTTATTTTCTCTACAATAATTACATCAGTCGGTTTAGGGAGCGATCAGATTAGTGTGCGGAACAGGGGTAGGGCTGGCTCGCTTGGCGAACACTGATCAGCATTTCAAGATATGTCCTTGACTCTGAAGAAGAAGCTACATTTTTATAAATAGCAACGTTTATTCAGTCAGGAAACGCAGTAAACAATGAAAAAAAGTCGGAAATGTTTTATTATAATCATATTATCGAAGGTACCGTGTGTGGAACAAGTAAACTTAGGCAAATGGTAATGGTAGCTCCATTTGGTTAATTTGTTCAGATACGATCATTTACAATAATTGCTTGAACCGATACATATTGTGCATTGTGGGTATTTTTAAAGACTGGTAAATCTGTAATTACTACACTGAGACCTTTTCAAGCTCATTTTATGCTACATTGGAATATTGCTATTCCGGATTATTGAAAATGATGTAATTTCCTCGTCAAAGAAAATTCTAGAAAAAATAGATCAATTTTGGCGCAATTGTTAAACTAAAAAACGCTTACGCACGTGTTCTTGAAAATTCAAGAATTTCAAAACGCTCACCAGATTTTTTACCAAGTCGGGTGTGCTAAAAAATACGCGGTAACGTTCGCCGTTAGGAATATGTGAAGCTAACGCGTATAAGTGATCCTTACAAATAGTTTAAAGTCAAAAGATCTTCAAAGAAATGTAAAAATAGTTCACTTTGTCGCATATTGCACCGTTGGACCAACAACGAAAAACTCGTAGATATATAAAGATATAATTTATATTTTTATTCTTCGACGGCGACGATTGTATGTCGTAAGAATACAGTCAGAGAGAGAGAGTTCGCTTGAGAGACCAGCGGACCTCTCTCCTTCGTTTGAGCGACCTGGGGATCTCTGGCTTAAGTCCGAATTCACTGACCTTATATTGTCTTTTCAAGTCCCATGCGGAAGTATGAACATCCTCTTCGCCTCACGTATTTTTCTGTTTGTGGCTGGTTATTGGAACTTCTGTTTTTGTTTTTTTTCGGTAATTTGTTGATCTTATCTGCGAACGGAAATACCTGTCATTCAATCCATAGGCAATAAATTATATTCCTCGCCATGCTCCCTTATCTTCTCTTTCCTATCACCCACTTTGTTGCTGTTATCTTGCGACCGTATTGAATCTGCTAAGTCAATGTCGCCAGCTAAGCTAGTATATTGCATCTTATCACCCGGGCAAAACGGATTCAACTATGTTTCAAAGTCTCATAGCAGCCCTACTTGCTTGACCACCGAACGAAACTACGACCGTCAACTTTGACGATAACATATCAACTCAACGTTTTTGGTGAAAGGTACACCACTGCCCACAGTGACTTATCATAAGAACAATTTCATTTCTTTGTTTTCATATCTATCCAAGAATAAAATTTCTCTATTTTGTAGCACTCATGTTAATAGTGTTATTTTGATCAACATTAGTCCACTAAATGGATAAAATTTTCAATTTATTGCGATATTTAAGTGGGGTAAGAAAAACAAAAAAAAAACAGACGAAAGAGGAAGTACATGCACAGAGATTTTAAAAGAATAAGATCTTCTTCTTCTTCTTCTTCTTCTTCTTTTAGTTCACCTCCTTTCTTCTTCTCCTTTTGTCCTCGTCCCTTCTTCTTTTTCTTCTTCTAGTTCACCTCCTTTCTTCTTCTTCTTCTTCTCCTTTTGTCCGCATCCTTTCTTCTTCTTCTTTTTCTTCTTTTGCCCTCCTTTCTTCTCTCTTCTTATTCTTGTCCTTCTTCTTTCTTCTACTTCTTGTCCTCCTCCTTTCTTCTTCATCTTCTTCTTCATCTTCTTCTTCTTCTTCTTCTTCTTGTCCTCCTCCTTTCTTCTTCATCTTCTTCTTCTTCTTCTTCTTCTTATTGTCCTCTTCCTGCCTTCTTCTTTTTGGCTTGCTCTTCTTCTTCTTCTTCTTGTCCTTTCTTCTTCTCGTCCTTTCTTCTCCTTCTTCTTTTTTTTCTTCTTTTAGTCCTCGTCCTATCTTCTTCCTCATCTTCATATTGTCCTCCTTCTTACTTCTTCTTCGTCTTCTTCTTCTTCTTCTTCTTCTTCGTCTTCTTCTTCTCTTCTTGTCCTCTTTCTGCCTTCTTCTTTTTGCCTTCCTCTTCTTCTTCTTCTTCTTCTCGTCCTTTCTTCTTCTTCTTTTTTTCTTTTAGTCCTCGTCCTATCTTCTTCCTCATCTTCATATTGTCCTCCTTCTTACTTCTTCTTCTTCTTCTTCTTCATCATCTTCTTCTTCTTCTTGTCCTCCTCCTTTCTTCTACATCTTCTTATTGTCCTCCTCCTTTCTTATTATTATTATTGTTGTCCTCCCCCTTTCTTCATCTTCATCTTCTTGTCATCCTCCTTTCTTCTTCTTCTTCTTCTTCTTCTTCTTCTCCTTTCTGTCCTCCTCCTTTCTTCATATTCTTCTTCTTATTCTCCTTCTATATTCTTCCTCTTCTTCTTCTTGCCTTCCTTCTCCTTTTTCTTCTTTTTTCTCCTACTTCTTCTTACACCCCCGTTTTTCTCTTTCTCCTTCTCGTTATCTTTTTTCTTCTTTTTCTTTTAGAAAAATCTAATGGTGTTGAGCAACTTTTTATAATAAAGGAACGATGTATAGACGTCTAGACAAGTCAGTGTCAATCTGAATGTAAATGAGAATTCCAGTCTCGATACTTTTCGAGAACACTTCGTACAACTGGATGAAAACCCTGATAAAAAAAAGCAATTGAAGTGATTGCAGAAATGCTGGTCTCTTTGCAAGACGCCCCTCAGGAGTCTATCATGTTCTCCGACAGTGTTACAACGCATGCGCAAAGGACGATCGTTTGAAGAGAAGAAAAGAAAAAGATTACAAAAGGAATAAAAGAAATTCTATGAAGTTAAGAAATACTTTACCATGTTTGATTCAGTTTCAAGTCAGACGAGGACACGAATCAAATGATTGAATTTTAGGCGCGAGGGGGTGCAGCAATGGCGGTCATTTCTTTAGTCACACTCACATAATTCACGTTTACTTATGTTTTCTTGTTGTTGCTGTTTGTTTGTTTGTTTGTTTGTTTGTTTACTTCAGTTTGTCTGTTTTCTTATTTTTATTTCATTTTTTTTTTCTCGCATTTGTTATATTTTCTTTTCTAACTTCTTCCCTTTCTTCGTCTTCATCATTTCCTTTATCTCCTTTTTTCTTCCCTTATTCTTGTCTTTTTTCTTTCTTCTTCCTTTTTATTCTTTTTTCTTCTTCTTCATTGCCTTCTTCTCCTTCTTTATTGATTCTTCTTCATCTTCTTGTAATCTTTTTCCATTACTTCTCCTTCTTCTTTTAATTCTTTTCCTTTTCTTCTTTTTCTCCTCCTCTTCTTCTTCTTTTCCATTGCCTTCTTCTTCTTCTTCTTCTTCTTGTAAGCTTTTTTTCGTTTCTTCTTCTTTTTCTTCGTCTTTTTCTTTTTACTCTTTCTTGTTCTTCTTCTCCTTCTTGTAATCATTTTCCGTTTCTTCTTCTTCTTCTTCTTCTTGTAAGCTTTTTTCCGTTTCTTCTTCTTTTTCTTCATCTTTTTCTTTTTCTCTTTCTTGTTCTTCTTCTCCTTCTTGTAATCTTTTTCCGTTTCTTCTTCTTCTTCTTCTTCTTCTTGTAAGCTTTTTTCCGTTTCTTCTTCTTTTTCTTCATCTTTTTCTTTTCCTCTTTCTTGGTCTTCTTCTCCTTCTTCTTGTAATCTTTTTTCCGTTTCTTCTTCTTCTTCTTCTTCTTCTTCTTCTTCTTCTTCTTCTTCTTCTTTTCTGTTTCTTCTCCTTCTTCTTGTAATCCCTTTCTGTTTCTATTTCTACTTTTTTCTTATTCTTCTCTTTTTCTTCATCGTCTTTTCTTCAACTGTTGTATGTTGACCTTTGACCCGGCCAAACATGCCATTCTAAAGTGATGCACCGGAAGGAAGTGGCACATTCCGATGGCAGTTATGAGAAGAAATCGCGTAGGTGGACTGGCTGAAATATGGGACAAGGTAAAAATCCCATGGTACACTCATAGACTGATGCACCGGAAGAGAGTGACCTGTGAACTGCATGACAGCTATTTCCGCTTGATGACGAGCAAACATGCCATTCCAAAGATTGAGTGGGCGATTGAACTATTATATAACTCGGTGAGACAGGAAGTCAGTGAGTTGGAGATCAGACGAGTTAGAGACAAGATGTGGTAGGCAAAACCACCACCCGACAGAAGGGGCCTTTGGGACCCCCGATTGAGTATTGGAGACCAGTTGGTGAGAAAATGCTGGAATGAGAACATGTTTCAGAGAGGCTGGGCCCCCGAGCTTTCGGTTGAGCATCAGGAGAACGAGAACGACACACGGCTATGTCCGGAGGGGCTGAGGAGGTCAATATGTTGCAGTCTTTGTTCGGGCTCCAACTCCCTCTCACACACACCAACCTTTCAAATAAAGTGAGAGGTATATTTTTTAAGAAGTCTTCGCTCGTCTTTTATTCATTGCGTCAATTTGTATCCTGCATGTATATATGTATATGTGGATAGTTGTAGCATATGACTATACAACACAACTTCTTTTTCTCCTATTTGCTCTGCTTCTTTACTTCTTTACTGTTTCTTCTTCTCTTTCTTCTTCCTCTTCATTTTCTTCTACTTCTCCTTTTTTTTAATTCTTGCAATTTTTGCACGTCAGTTCTAACTGGTGTTTTTCCAAGTGCACCAACTACTACTGGAATCAACGTCACCCTCATATTGGTATCAATAAATATTTCGAATCCAAACTCTAGTGAAGAAATCTCATCCAAGGGGTAAACACCTGGCAGTCCTTCTTGTAAGATACTCGGAATCATTCTTCAAATAAACCATAAAAAATCAAGCAAATAGACCAAAGAATAAGAAAACTTATGACGAGACACAAGACCTTACACCGAAGAGATAACGTGGACAGACAATATGCATCAAGAGAGAGAAAATGATGCATCGACATAATCCTTAAGATAATGTCGATGCATCAATCTAAGGACTGGAAAATACACAAGGAATAGCCAGTAACAGCTATGGCAACATAATAACAAAGAAAAATAACAAAAACAAGAAAACAGAAATGGGAGTAAAAACGACAGTATGGATATTTCAAACGACAAACTGGCGAGATTGCACACAAGATGACATGGCTACGAAGAGGAAACATAAAGAGAGAGACTGAACACCACAAAGTAATGCCATAAGGTATATTTGACTTTACCTCCCACCAAACCGGACTTGAAACAAAGTCAAATGACCCGAGGGTCGGATTATAGTTGGGGTTAAAGAAGGGGAAGGTCGGACCCGAGCCGAGGCTCGAATCCTGGTGGTTTATGCCGATCATCGGCTCACTTGGTGCAATGTGAGCCGAGAAGCCTAGCTGGACATGGACTGAAACATGAGTCCAGGTACGGATATAAGATTTTTTCTTAAACTGGACAACAGGCCTCAGTTATATACAAAGGTGTCAAAGGTGTCAATAATGCAGCTCGCCCACCCGAAGGTGGCCCAAGCTGAGGGGCCTTCCGGTCTGGAATCTGCCTTAGATGGACAATGCGCCGTCTGATACGAATGCCAGACAGCTCGGCTAAAAAGCCAGCGGGAGCAAATCCAAAAGGAAATTAATGCAATCGGCCTTATCCCCGGGGCAAAATAATGCCATACGGACCAATGCGAAAATTGATTATGAGCAAGAAAATAGCAAGTGTGGGTTATGTAAAGACAGAGATGAAACGGTTATGTTGAGACAGAGATGAGACAGTTATATGGAGACAGTGATGAAACGGTTATGTGAAGGCAGAGATGACGCAGTTATGTGGAGACAGTGATGAAACGGTTATGTGGAGACCGAGATGAGACGGTTATGTTGAGACAGAGATGAAACGGTTATGTTGAGACAGAGATGAGACAGTTATATGGAGACAGTGATGAAACGGTTATGTGAAGGCAGAGATGACGCAGTTATGTGGAGACAGTGATGAAACGGTTATGTGGAGACCGAGATGAGACGGTTATGTTGAGACAGAGATGAAACGGTCATGTGGAGACAGAGATGAGACGGTTATGTGGAGACAGAGATGAAATGGTTATGTAGAGACAAGAATGAAACGGTTATGTAGAGACAGGGATGAAACGGTTATGTGGAGACAGAGATGAAACGGTTATGTGGAGACAGTGATGAAACGGTTATTTGGAGACAGTGATGAAACGGTTATGTAGAGACAGGGATGAAACGGTTATGTGGAGACATAGATGAAACGGTTATGAGGAGACTGAGATGAGACGGTTATGTAAAGACAGTGATGAGACGGTTATGTGGAGACAGGGATGAAACGGTTATGTGGAGACAGGGATAAAACGGTTTTGTGGAGACATAGATGAAACGGTTATGCGAAGACAGATATTAGACGGTGAATCACATAATAAATGACTACAACAAAAATAAAAAAAGAACACAAAACTAGGGACGACTGGGTGAGAAAGTTGATCCTGAGGTTTATCCCTTCGATGAGATTTCTTCAGTGAAGTTTGTTTCGAAAAGTTTTCTTCTTCTTCTGAGATACTCTTTTCTTTTTTTTTCTTTTTTTTTCCTTATTATTATTTTACTTATTGTGTATTTTTCCCACCAGCGTAAGCTGATGGTCTTTCACCAAAGCCTGGATAACAGCGAGTCTCCTCAGGTCTTCAGGACTCTTCTCAGTATTCTTGCTGTTGGGTATCACCTACCTTTTCAGCATGATGAGCTGTCCCATCTGCCATATATGGCAGTAGCGGAGATCAGTCTGGGAAGGATAAGCCTATGAGTCAAACCAGAAGAGCCGTTCCTATTGTTGAAGTATGTCATTACTCTATCACTAATCCTATGTTCTTATTACTAACCGTCTCTCTCTCTCGTAAATACTCTTTCCTGTAAATATAACTATTTCCCTCACATAGCGTGGTTTGTCTTATTATTACTACTACTTGTGTTCACTAACTAGAACACAACACTTGCCAATCTCAACAATGCTATCGTTTGGTTGGTCTCGATTCGTCCTCTAATTCCTGACTCTTGTAGACCCCTTTCCAAACCTTTTGAGACCGTTCCAAGAGAACCAATAACAATTAGTATCATAGTCACCCTGATGTTCAACAGCTTTCCTTGTTCTCCGGCAAGGTCCAAGAATTTCTCTCTCTTTTCGCTTTCTTTTATTTTCACTCTGTGGTCCTCCGGGAGAGCAAAATCCCCTCTACAGCTAGTTGTCTTTTTTCGTTAATTATCACAAGGTCTTCTCTTCTAGTCGGGATTAGGCGATCCGTTTGTATCTTAGAATGTCAGATAATTTTATGCGTCTCATTCTCAAGGACGTATTTATGCATATATAAGTTGTTCGTATGGTCAAATTTCAATTTTTTGCACACTTCCCAGTAGATCACCTTTCCCACCCAATCGCGTTTATCGTATACTCTCTTTGTGCAAGCTTGTTACATTCGCATACTATATGATCCTAATTACCAACCCATCTGCTCGGGCAGGATATGACACAAGGTCAATTTTTAAGCGGAGTTTAACAGGTTGGAATTCAGAGTTTTCTTTCTCCTAGACTAGTTGCCTCACCAAGGCTGAAGAAACTAGTCTGTCCTACTATTTACCCATAGCTGGAGGGAGAATAATTGGATTCATACCTTTCCCAATGGTATTAGTGCTATGTGAAATGCAATCAGTCAAGTCCAGGATTTGAACTCGTGTCGCCGTGTCCATTTCGTACGACGATAACCATTAGACCACGGACACCTCCAACCTTCGCTCATTATAAGATTAAAGTTTTCGTCTCCAACACCACATAATCTACGCTTGCAATTCTGTTACGTAATATAATTATAATTGGTCCTAATGGCGATGTTTGTGCTGCTAATAGAAGAAATTCAATTTCTCTCTAAAGGTTATTATCTCTATACTTTTTCTAGGTTTTCACACTGGTATTATCTAGTGACCTTCACTCAAGTTAAAGTGACAACAAGTCTACTCATAATACATTTATTCAAAAGTATGTGGCTCAGTCAGTTGGGGCTGCAGATTACCCTGACTGCATTTCTGCAGAAAAGTAAGACTTACCCCAACGAGTGTCTTGGATATGACACTAAAAAAATACGATGGTAAGGCTCCAATAATGCTGTAACCTTGGGGAATGCGGAGTACCCCTTTATTGCCATCACTTTCAAGTCTACTCTGGCTCGGAATGGTAGCACCTGATAAGGTCCTATCTATGAGTCAAATAAGATTAAACTGTATGCTTATACTAAACTGAATTGTTTGAAATAGAACTGTTTAGACATTTAAACTCCGTACTAACGTTAAACTGAATTGTTTGAAATAGAACTGTTTTTGACATTTAACTGTGTGTCATAAAAAAAAATGATATTCATTATGTTACACTTTTGAATCTGGCCGTTGAATAAAAACCCGAGATCAGAACTGCATACAACAGAATACAAAGGCATTGTTAAAACCGAAAAAAAAATGCATTTAAAAACAAATCGATCTTCAGGAGATCACGTGTATAATGTTGAATTATTCTTGGGTATCAGCCGTAAACAACTTCCGGTCGGATATAAATCGACATTGACGTTACATTCTGGGTAGAATGAAGTTTCTTATTGCTATAAAAAGTCTGACTTGTCTGTATCATTTAATACTGCAACGTTTCTTGCCAGGAAGGAACATCATGCCGACTCTAGATTTAATGTTGACTGTGTAATCTTTATTGATACAAGATTTGATGCCATTTTTGAGTTAAGTGGAACTAAAAACACTTTTTTCAGAGATCTATTCTCTGTGATGATATTCATTATGTTACACTTTGGAGGTGCCCGTAGTGTAATGGTTATCGTCGTAGGAAATGGACACGGCGACACGAGTTCAAATCCTGAACCAGGCTGATTGCATTTCACATAGCACTAATACCCTTGGGAAAAGTATGAATCCAATTATTCTCCCTCCAGCTATGGGTAAATAGCAGGATAGACTAGTTTCTTCAGCCTTGGTAAGGCAACTAGTCTAGGAGAAGGAAAACTCTGAATTCAAACCAGTTAAACTCCGCTTAAAAATTGACCTTGTGTCATACTCTGCCCGAGCGGGGGGGTTGGGTAAATATGATTATGTTACACGTTTCAATATATATGGATATTTTTCAAGCAAAACGTTTTTTTTTTTTTTCATTTTATTTTCAATTAATATAAACTCTATATTGTTTGGAATTGGTTTATGCAAATATTATTTAAATTTCACGGAAAATGTTCATTTTGTGGCTATTCAAGTCAAACAAAGTACCCTACGCTTAAACAGAGGTCTGTGATCAAAATTTTGGTGATTAAGGACAAACTATATGAAATTTCGAGAAGCAGGTGTGACGTGTACGGAGACGCATGTTTTAGTCGAAATATATCTAAAATTGGTTAAACATAGGTTTTCCTTTACGAGCCTGAGTCGAAAAAACAGACCATGGAGAGAAAACGTATCGACTTTTCGGTAAAATAAAGAGTTCCGGGTACAGCAGTCAGTAAAGAAGGATATACTGACACTGTTCTAGGACATGAAAGGACCCATTACTATCGATTTCCATGAAAAGGGTGCATATGTAAACAGTGCTTCCTACTGCCAACTCCTAAAGCAAGATTTCACCTTATTTAGTGAATGACCCTCATATATGAACTCGAGCCAGCATGGGTGAAGAGGTGACTCACGAATAAACGTCCTTGAGTTATGCAGGTGACCTTCGACCTTTCTTTGATACGTAAGAAACAAGCCAACTCCAAATCCTACATTCTCACTCTGTCTTCATTTCTCTCTCTCTCTCTCTCTCTCTCTCTCTCTCACTTTATCTTTCTTTATCCGTAACCTAACTTATTTCTTATCTCTCTTTATCTCTCTTTCTCTCTTTCTCATTCTCTTTTCTTGCATAAAATGTTTGATATCTTCATCCCTTACATATTTTTTTTCTTTTTGTTTATTAATTTTACATTTGTGAATTTATATAATCGCCCTGTCAATAATTGCAGAAATACGTATCTAAGAACTTTGATAAAATCTAATTATCAACACCCATGGAATTTCTATAGGTCAATTAGTTAAAATTAACGTGCCAATTAAGATTAATGATGTTTTTTATATAAGGAATTGAGTAGACTTCATGACAAAAAATCATGAGTTATACAATACATGAATAGAGAATTTTAACCCCTTCTAAGGGATATCATCCCTTCCCTCGTCTTTTTCGGTATATATATATATGTATATAATTTTGTGAGTTGCCCATTGTCCTGCTATCATTTTGTTCTACCGTGTCTAAATTTTACAGCGTTAAAATTGTTACTCTATCTAAATTTTTCCCGTATCTAAATTTCAGTGTCTAAATTTTGCCGTATCCTCCCTAATTGATTCCGTCATTATGAATATATTTATCTGCTATATTATATAATACATTCTTGATTTCGTTCAACCCTATGTTATTTCGCCAATCGAAACATACCGTACCCCAATATGTAGGGTGATTGAAAAATAACTCCATTCGCGATACTATGAATGCCGAAAGGTACCACACCATGCTAAAAAAAGATACCTAGCCATTTATCAATACTTGGTGAAATATTGAAGATTTAATTTTCATGTAAGATGGTGCTCCTCCCAATTTTGCTATTGTTAATCATGAAAAGCTGAATACCCACTTCCCTGAAATATAGATGGGTCGTTGAGGTCTGCACAAGTGGCCAGCTAAAATCACTGACTTAAAACCCAGCGATTTTTTCTTTGGGGTTAGTTAAACAAGCAAGTCTCCTCTACCAAATAAAGAACTTAAAGAGCGAATAGGTGAAGTTATATGGGTCCGTCCTACGAGAGTTCCGGCTAAAATCATTTGATGCGATTCCTTGGTGGCTTGAAAAGCTGGTGGCAAATAATGATGGCCATATTGAATTTTAAATAAGACTTCATACTATTGGCCTTCTTTTCATTGTCATTTCTGTAAAAATTATAGATTATCTTGTAGTAATTCTTTATATAAATATATGATCTTCTCTGCAGCGGGGTAGGACCCCCCCCCCAACGAGTGTCCTGATATGACACTAAACAATCTGATGGTGAGGTTCCAGCAATGCTGGAGCTTTGAGGAATACGGAGTACCCCTTTATTGCCATCGCTCCCAGGTCCACTCTGACCGGAGTGGTAGCACCTGATAGGGCCCTATCTATTGGTTAAATAGAACTAACAGCATTCTTATGCTAAACTGAATTGTTTGAGTAAACTGAATAGCTTGAAATAGAAATGTTTTTGACAATTAAACCGTACTTACATTTAAACTGCGTGCTCACGCTTAACTGAATTATTTTAAATAGAACTGTTTTTCGACATTAAAATTGCATTTACACTTAACTGAATTGTTATATATAACTTCTTGAATAGTTTGAAATGGAAATGTTTTTGACAATTAAACTGTGTACTTATGCTAAACTGAATTGTTTTAAATAGAACAGATTATTTACATAAAAAATGGATTTGGCATTAAATAACCTACAAATGTTGATATAAAACCCACCAAACCAAATATATGATCTGGTCTTAATACAGAAAAATCAGAAATTCACTTGTTCACATAACAAAGCATTTTGGCAAGTAAAATATATCCATTATTTTTTTTTTTATTGGTGAAATACAATTATCTATCTATCTGTTCATATTCTATTTATCTATCTATTTATCTATCTCACTTTGTTTATATTCTATCTATGTATCAATCTGAACATATTATTTCTATCTATCTATCTATCTATCTGTCACAGCCTATATATCTCAGTCTGTTTGTATATATTACTTTGTTTATATCTATCTATCTCTGTTTATAACTATTGTGACGGCAAAATTATTAAAATCCCAAAACGGGAATTTGTTTTTCGCACGTGTGAAGACGGGGCGGTCGGGCACTTGATCCCTCGTAGAATAAGTCCTTGTTCAGAGTCTTTTCTCAGGCATATTATGTGGGGGTTAATTTGGGGCTAGACTGACCGCCGGTAGCAAGGGGTTTCCAAATTTCACATTACACAAACACCCACCAGGCCACTAGCGCTTCCTACCCCTAGAATAATGGAAGATATGAGCCTCTAGGTTTTAATATAATAATATTAACTATCGTAGTCGACAACTCCGGTTTCCCGTATAATATTTTTAAAGGAAAGAATAGGACAATTTAGGCGAGAATAACATAAGGCGAAAGAAGCAGAAAACAAACATGAAACAGACAACTTGACAGCAAACAACACAACAAACTTCAACACGTGGGGACATTAAAATATAACAATCTTTTTAATACACACGCGGACACACATATTCAACGTGTCGGCTATATTATCAGCGGATAATACATAACAATAAATGTCTTTCTTCCTGTTTTCCTTTTCTTTAGTCTTTCTTTAAATTGAGAGAGAGAGAGTACGTAATTGCAATATTTAAGAAGGGTGTAGGGAGAAACACTCTTAATGTTTACTTATCTTTTTGACAGGTTCCTTGGGAGAGTATTTTCTCTTTTACGGGCTGGCGGAATTATATATATATAGCTCTGGCTTGAAGGCATAGATTTCCCTTGTCCAAGATTCTTTCCGTTTTCCCCCGGTGATTTCGGCGGTAGTTTCAATATATCATATCACTTCAACTACTGTCCCGCAAATCCAGGTTCTGGTGCTTCGCCCGGAGTTTGGCAAGAAAAAAGACGAAGAAAAGGCAAAAGAAAGAAAGAAAAGGTAAATAAATAGATAGATAAATAAAGAAAAAAAATCATTGAACGAAGAAAGAAGAAGATGAAGAAAGACAGAAAGAAGAAAGAAAAGAAGAAAGGAAGAAATGGAAGACAAACAAATCAAAATATCAAGACCCCGTGGCATAATGGCTCAAGTGGTAAAGACTGCGGCCTCAAAGTACGCGAGTTCGAACTCCAGTTGCGCCTTACGTTCACTTTTGGAAAAGGTACCCCCCTATCTTATTCACCCCGAGCCATGGGTGAAATAGTATTCCTGCTTTAGCATTAAATAATCCAAGATGATTTATATGCCATTAAACAGAGAAACAAAGAAATGAATAAATAAAAATAAAGAAATATAGGAAAGATGAGAGAGAGAAAGAGAGAGAGAGAGAGAGACAAACGAAAAAAGAAAAAAGAAAGAAAGAAGGACTCTGACAAAGAAAGACAGGAAGAAAGAAGAAAAAGCAAAAAAGAATGTAAGGAAGAAAGACAGAAAGTTTCAAAGAAATAAAGAAACAAGATAGATAGATAGATAGATAGATAGACAGAAAAAAAAGAAACAAAGAAAGAAAGAAAGAAAGAAAGAAAGAAAGAAAGAAAGAAAAGAAAAAAAATAAGTAAAAAAGACAGCAAGGAAGATGGAAAGAAGAAAAAAGAAAGAATGATTGAAAGAAAGCAAAAAAAAAAAGAAAAAACGAAACAAGAAAGAAAGAAAGAAAGAAAGAAAGAAAGAAAGAGAGGTGGTTTGGTTTGTTGGGTTTTATGGCATATCAACCCTTCTAGGTTTAGCCAAATCCATTTTTGTGTAAATAATCAGTTCTATTTCAATCAATTCAGTTTAGTGTAAGTACAGTATGAGTACACTGTTTAATTGTCAAAAATATTTCTATTTCAAACTATTCAAGCACTTCAGTTTAGTGTAAGTACAGTTACAATGTCAAAAACAGTTCAATTTCAAAAAATTCAGTTTAGCATAAGCACGCAGTTTAAATGTAAGTACAGTTTAATTGTGAAAAACATTTCCATTTCTATGATTCTTTATTTATTTATTTATTCATTCATTTCTTTTCTTTCTTTCTTTCTTTATTTATTTATTTATTTATTTTTGTCTTTCTATGTGTTTCTTTTCTCTTCTTTCAATGATTCATTCTTTCTTCCGTTCTTTCTTTTTCTTTCTTTCTTTCTTTCTTTCTTCATTTATTCATTTATCTATTTATTTATTCCTTTTCTTTCTTCTTTCTATAATTCTTTATTTATCTATTCATTCCTTTTCTTTCTTTCTTTCTTTCTTTCTTTCTTTCTTTATTTATTTTTGTCTTTCTATGTGTTTCTTCTCTCTTCTTTCAATCATTTATTCTTTCTTCCGTTCTTTCTTTCTTTCTTTCTTTCTTTCTTTCTTCATTTATTCATTTATCTATTTATTTATTCCTTTTCTTTCTTTCTTTCTTTCTTTATTTATTTATTTTTGTCTATGTGTTTCTTCTCTCTTCTTTCAATGATTCATTCTTTCTTCCGTTCTTTCTTTCTTTCTTTCTTTCTGTCTTTCTTCTTTTCCTTCTTTCATTCAATCGTGATTCTTTATCTCTTTCTTTCTTTCTTTCTTCTCACCAGACTTTCTTTCTCTTTTTCTGTTCCAAACTGTCTTTATTTATTTATTTATTTGTTTATTTTTCCGTTTTTGATTTTTTATGTCTTTTTTCTTTTTCTCTTTCTTCCTTCTCACCAGACTTTCTTTCTCGTTGCTCTTCCAGACTTTCTTTCTTTCTTTCTTTCTAGGTTTTTCTTCCTTATTTCTATTATTCTTTCTTTCTTTTTTCTTTCTTTCTTTTATTTATTCCTTTTCTTTCTTTCATGTATCTATTTTCTCCTCACTTTCTTTAACTTATTTGAATATTAAGAAGGTATCATACCATGAAGAACCCCGCCATATTTTTAAAGGAGCCAGACTCATGCTTACATGAAAGAAAATGAAATTTGATAACAGAAACTTTTGTTGAAAACTAACAAATTGACCCAACTCACCTGGAGCATTCCAACATGACTCTTTATAAGCCCGCAACAGAAAACTCAACCTTAGATATGCCCCTAACACTTTAAAACTACCTCTAAATACTCAAAGCTGATAATACTAAAATTTTCCACTGAGAGGTCTCCATTTTGTTGGAGTCAGCGCAGGGTGAATTTTTTTACAGCTGATAATGGCGTCGAAAACGAATATTTTGCGAAAGAATTCTCGTTTTAGAAGAACCAAACGCTGGCTGTATTGTTATCTTGAAGAACTTATCTCTTTCGTTGAATAATTAATGGTTCTACCGACAAAATACGCAGGCTTCGTGAGAGATAAAAACTCTTTCTACTTATTATTTCTTTCTCTTGTTTATGTATTCTTCTCTTTATCGTCTGCTTCTTAGATTTTTACATTTTTACCTTTTTTTTTCTTTTTTGCAAGACATTGACATTTTCTTTGAATTATTTTATTTTATGTTCATTTTTTCATTGTCCTTCTTTTTATCTTCATTTCCTCTGCTATCGATATTTATGTTTATTAAACTTAAATAAGTTTGACACAAGGCCAAAAACATGAAGCACCGAGCAAGAATCAGTATTACAAGATTTGTTCAGAAATGTTTTTTCTTAAGCGTACCTTATTTTAGTATGAGACTTCAAGTATAAAGCCCTTGGTGTAGTAACGATTATATCATTATCCTTATCCATATTTACTAACCCCACCGCTTGGGTAGGATACGACATAAGGTCAATTTCTAAGCGAAGTTTAACAGGTTTGAATTCAGAGTTTTCCTTCTCCTAGGTTAGTTGCCTCACCAAGGCTGAAGAAACCAGTCTGTCCTACTATTTACCCATAGCTGGAGGGAGAATAATCGGATTCATACTTTTCCCAAGGGTATTAGTGCTATGTGAAATGTAATCAGTCTCGTCCAGGATTTGAACTCGTGTCGCCGTGTCCATTTCCTACGACTATAACCATTACAACCTAGTCTGCCCTACTATTTATCCATACTTGGAGGGAGAATAATTGGATTCATACCTTTCCCAAGGGTATTAGTGCTATGTGAAATGCAATCAGTCTCGCCCAGGATTTGAACTCGTGTCACCGTGTCCATTTCGTACGACGATAACCATTACACCACGGACATTTCCATATCCTTATCATTATCAATCCTTGTGCGCAATTTGGTGCGTAGAGCTAACCAGGTCTACCATTGTACTCCGTCTCATTTAAGCGACGGCCAGAAGTTCTGCCCTGTGCCAAGGTGGCTCTACAGGTCCTTAGAAACAAGTTCCAGTCCTCGAGTGTGGATCCGAGTGGTCACCTCGAAGACACCTTTAAATTTTAAAAAAAGCTCACTCACCCATGGTTGAAACCTTCAAAAAAGAAAATATTTTCTTAAAAACCGAAAGAAATAAGTTCAGTAAGAAAAGTAGTAAAAGTATCTTCTTGTAATTCATTTGAATAAAAAGGATAAGTAAAAACTAACTGACTGGCTCATGGTTATGTATGAAGGGCTTTTATCAGGTTGGGATGAATATAATGTTTGATTCTCTATAGGAATGTTTTCGACAACATTTATAGCGATGGAGATATTATTATTATTATTATTATTATTATTGGGTTTTTGGTTTAAGGTTTAAGTTGGCTTTACGTTGGTTGCGTTGGTATTTAGTTGGTTGTTATCCCCTCGTTAAATGTTGATGGAAAATCAAGGTGGTGGAAAAGAACGAAGACGTCGTTAGGTTTTTGAAGGGATGTTTAATGGCAGCAGGAAGTAAAAGGTTTTACGCTGGTATGCTGCGAGCCTCGTAGTAAAGAAAGAAGGTAGGAAGTTGTTAGAGTGTATCATCTAATTTTTTTTTAACTAGAATCCCTTGGTCTAGAAGAATAGACCAAAGGGATCCATAAACTAGATGGCTCTCCTCATAGTGTATGATGCTGCTACTCTATTCAGGAACAGACGTTAAGACGTCCGTTCCCGTTGGGGATTTCTGACGGAGAGAGATTCGCGGGCTTTCCTCAATTTCTAGTGCCGCCAGGAAATATGGTTCGGGCTGAATAGGACAGGTCCTCCTGATTGGGTGAAAATGTTCGGCGACTCTAACGGTCAAATTAAATTACACGCCAAAAATTCAAGTTTCTTTTCACTACACATTTATTAAAATACAGAATCTTTTGATAACGTTTACAGTTGATACAATGAGTATCTTTTCTTTTTCTTTCGGTTCATAAAATATTGTTCGTAATCTTCTTAGGTATTCGTTCCAACTTAAAGACACTTAAGACATGTTTCATGTAATAAATGTGTCATCCAAAGAAGATTGTGTTGACTGTATGGCTGTATATTCAAGGAATTGTTCATTTTAAACTGTTAGACTATAATCAAACGATCACCTCCAATCACTACTGCAATCAATTTGGTAATATGAAAACAGCTTTGAACAAAAGAACGTCCCTCATTAGTGAACAGAAAGGGGGTCGTCAGCCATCACGATAATAATATTTACCTAACCCCTCCGCTCGGGCAGGATATGACACAAGGTCGATTTTTTTTAAGCGGAGTTTAACAAGTTTTGAATTCAGAGTTTTTCTTCTCCTAGACTAGTTGCCTCACCAAGGCTGAAGAACCTAGTCTGCCCTACTATTTACCCATAGCTGGAGGGAGAATAATTGGATTCATACCTTTCCCAAGGGTATTAGTGCTAAGTGAAATGCAATCAGTCTCGTCCAGGATTTGAACTCGTATCGCCGTGTCCATTTCCTACGACCATAACTATTACTCCACGGGCCATCATGATAATGTCCGTCTTCACACAGCTTGATTGACTAAAGATCTCTTAGAGGAGCTCGACTGCTTCATCCTCCTGATCTTACTCCTCGTTTAGGGATTACAGAATCGTGTTGATGCTCTTAGATTGACATAAAGTGAAGAGATAGAACACGAGTTAGCCTTATATCTTAAATCAAAACTTAAGGTATTTTTGTTGTGTTCTTGTTAGTGAACACAAGTAATAGTAATAATAAGACAAACCACGATATGTGAGGAAAATAGTTATATTTACAGGAAAGAGTATTTACAAGAGAGAGACTGTTGTAATAAGAACATAGGATTAGTGATAGAGTAAGGATATACTTCAACAATAGGAACGGCTCTTCAGACTCGTAGACGTAGACTGGTCTCGGACTGATCTGGACTGATCTCTCCTATTGCCATACATTTAGACATTTTAAAGGCGTATATATGTTATATCCCCATAATCAGGGATGAAGGATAACACTTGATTATAGAAATATAACTCTCTTTATTCTTCTTGGAGTCAAAGCTTGTGTGGTGTGAGAGAGACAGACGGACGGAAGGAGACGAATAGAGACTGCCATATTAACCCATAACTTCTTCTTCTCTTGACCATACCCCGTTGTGTTATCTTCAAGGTCCCATTTAGCACTTCTGCTGCTCGGCCGGATCGTACTCAACCGGAGGCCAGTTGCGCTACCGCCTCCGACGGGACTGCTCTCAATGAGGGCCTGTGTCAGCTGGTTCTGATTCAGACCCTCACTGATTCCAACAGACCCTTTCTGGCAAGCGGGCGTCTACATATATTTCATTAAACCAACATCTTCCGATAGATCACGTGATTACTTCTGCTTATTTACACAGGTGCGTTTCTGATTGACGGCTCGGTCATGGGTCAATATGCAACATATATATATATATATATATATATATATATATATATATATATATATATATATATATATAAGGGAAAAACTGAATAGAAGTTAAGTTGTTAAAGTAAAGAATAAAATTAATCCACAATGCTCGAATAAAATAAAAGGAGATTATTGGATTTACATCCATTTTTTTTACTTACAAATCCTAATTCGCGTCACGATATTTGCTCGAAAGCATTAATATTAAATCTTGAATTTGATCTGCGAAGTTGAGAAAAATCTAAAAGTCCAATAGACTTTCTTCCTCCGAATATATATATATATATATATATATATATATATATATATAAATGCAAACATATATCAACGGAAAGAATGAAAAACTCCATGAGGGATGCGAAGTAAAGTTGATGAACAGGTCAATGGCGCGCTTCAACAGATGCTGAACAGAGAACCTCATAGGTCCATGGCCAGGGTCAAATAGTTCAATCAAGAACAACAGCTACTCATCTATAAAATAGGCGTCTATTGATGAGGGGGAAAATCCGCTAACGAAAGCTTTCTATGACCCAAATCCAAGCCGTATGTCCAAACCCCATCGCCCTTCACGAGGGCAAACAAGGGGCACGTTCTGCTGAGGCTGGAGCTCGAAAAATCAGTTACAGAGCTCAAATTCAATTCAAAATTACTTTGATGCATAAACGTTGTAAATATAGCGACATTTAATGTTACGGCTTTAAATACACCAAACTTTCCGCAGCAGAGTGGGACTTAGCATAGTAAGTAAAGTTGGCGAACTTAGTCGAGGGTGACCCGAAGGCTCTCTTTTCAATAGCTACAACACGGAGGTGTAGGGAAGGGCGCTACTCCATTCCCCGGATTGGTCCACTTTACCCATGATCCTTACCTTATAATACTGAGTGTTAAGCAAGGCGGCATCAAGTAACATTTTTTGTGTCTATGGTATTATTTAACATACAAGAACATATATATTACTATGACGAACTAGAAATAAAATAATACGACACTGGTAATTGATGGATGTTTGTCTCTGCATTTGCATGTAAAAAAAAACTCTATCAATACAATCATAGAAGATGTAGGAATGCTTTTTAGTCCTCGCCTCAAAAAATCACTAAATAACATAGAGAAAAACAAACTGAAAATGACGTATGCTTTATTTGATGACAAACCCTGCGTAACATACGTCCCACCACCAATAACTGGGATTGCCCAGTTGATTGGGGCTGTAGAATACACCGACTGGATTTCAGCAGAGGGGTAATATCCCCCAATGAGTGTCCTGATATGACACTAAACAATCTGTTGGTGAGGTTCCGGTGGTGCTGGGGCTTTGGGTAAACAGAGTACCCATTCATTGCAATTGCTCCCAGGTCCACTCTGGCCCGGCGTGGTAGATATAATAGAACTAACTGTATATCTATGCTAAACTGAATTATTCGAGTAAAACTGAATAGCTAGAAATAGAAATGTTTTTGACAAACTGTACTCACATTTGAACTGCGTGCTTATGCTAAACTGAATTATTTGAAATGGAACTGATTTTTGACATTGAAACTGTACTTACACTAAACTGATTTGTTTAATATAGAACTGGTTTGACATTCAACTGTGCAAACAAAATCTGTACTTATATTAAACTTAGTCAACCGTATTAGAACTGTTTGACGAAGCTGAACAGCTTGAAATAGAAATATTTTTGACAAATAAACTGTATACTAATGCTAAACGGAATTGTTTGAAATAAAATTGACAATTTTCATAAAAATGGATTTGCCGTTATATAACCTACAAAGGTTGATATGCCATAAAAACCGTCCAACCAACCAATGCCAGTAATGAAGCAAGCGTCATCATTTTCTACAACTGTTTCATATTGACCCTTGACCGAACCGTCAATCAGAGACGCACCAGTGTAAATAAGCGAAAGCAGTCACAGAAGTTGTAGACGTTATGAAATAATATATGCAAATGCCTGCAGCAGTTGAGTCTGTTGTTGTCAGCGAGAGCCTGAGAGAGAGAGAGAGAGAGAGAGAGAGAGAGAGAGAGAGAGAGAGAGAGAGAGAGCTATCAGTCAGTAAGAGCACCCCGCTGAGGACCGCTGCCCTAAGCGGCCTCGGGTTAAGTATCCCCGACCGAGAAGCAGAAATGCTAAGTGGGATCTTGAAGATAAGACAACGTGGTATGATCAAGAGGAGTTGACGGTCAATATAGAAATCTTGTCTCCGTCCGTCTGTCTCACACACCACAAGAGCTTCAACACTTTACGAAAGAATAAAAAACGTATATATATATATATATATATATATATATAACCAAGAGTTGTGGTCATTCTTCATCCATGCACATCTTTCATCATGCTATACAATACAACGAACTATCATCCTTGTCCTACACATTCCCAAATACAATGTTGTAATCAGTAAAAACACGATTGCTCAAATAGGCAAAGACGAAAATAAAAAATTCTGCTAACACCCTTCGCCAAACAGAAATTGGGAATATCTTGCTGATTTTTTACACAAGGGTATGCTAGCATGCCTAAATACAAAATTCCAAAAAATGGGAGGGAAAGCTATGAATCTTCACCGATCCAAATTAATCTAAAGCACAGTTAAATTATTAAGTCATAAGCAAGAAGTAAATAAATAGTACTATGAACTTTGAGGCATCCTCCTCTTTTGAAGTCGTATCTTCCGATCTCAGAATCGTCTCGATACAGTTTACCAAGTAAAACACAAAGTTCCCCAATATGGCGTCTTCACTAATCAACTGTGATATTAAAACTTATTATACGGTAACTGTAAGAAATAAGTCTGATACTCTTCATGAGGCATCTAAAAGACGTACTCCAAATGACAAATATTAAAACTTCGTTGCCATTCATATTGAAGCAAATGTAAAGACAAATGTAAAGTTCTGTGGGATGCAATATCAATTAGAAAAAAACGAGATGACAAGAAAAAAGGATTCTTACTTAATAAAAGGAACCTTGTGACAATACACCGCTGGCCGACCCCCACTATCTCAACCTCCTAAACCACTCATGGCCATCAGATCGTCTAGTGATTTCTCTCATCTCCGGCCAGGGGTATTTCACATTCTTTATCAACACACAAAACACAACATACACAACCGAGAGAGTGGAAAAAAAAGAGGACAAACAAACATGGACTTGGGTTAGCTCCAAGCGCAAGAAGGGAGAAGTTTGTGATACTTTCTTAGCATTCTGTGCATCTGTGGGCTAGCGCGGGCGTGAATTCGTGCGAAATTCCCACAAAGTCATCAGGAATGCTGACTCATCCTCTTACGTTGGCTAACCCGGCCTCTGAGTCCACAGGTTCTAGCAGTCATCTGCTCTCTCCTGCTGACTGCCTTGTTCTGCCCACTTCTCTGTTCTGCTTCCTTCTGTTCTTTCTTGACTTACAATCTGCCTAGACTACGTACTTCGAACGTCGAGAGATTTAATAAAAGAAAATTACTTTATACTAAAAAAATTGGCAAATGCAGAAAATATGACAGATGTAGACTACACAGACAATCTAGAGCTTCTCGCAACTACATACACCCAGGCCAAATCCCTGCTGCTTTGCCTGGAGCAAGCAGCTGGGGGCATTGGTTTAAACGAGAAGAAGCTATCTCCAGATTTGGTGGCAAGCCTCTAAAATTAGGTGACCATTCCACAAGCGTCGGTAGCAATATTGCATCCACTGCAAGTGATATCAACAGACACCCAGTGAAGACATAAACAACTTTTGTCTGGCTATTGATCATATAGAAATCTGATAAACTGCTGGAGAAGCAAGGACGAACTCAAAAATGATGTTCTTCTAAAGACCCTGATAGATGTAAGTGCCAATTTTGGTCGACTAGTAAGAACCTACTTTCATCAGCTCTATGCAGGCAGCGACCGGGAGCGATGGATGATAGGGATGGATGTTGAAAGAGTGTCACAGAAATCGGTGCTGTCAACACATTTTATTTTACACATCACTCTTTAACTGTTATCGTTTTATTTTTTTATTTATTCTCTCACTCGAGATGACTGAGTAATTAAGAGAAGAGTTTCGAAATTTTCCTTGGAGAATAAAACGGTTTATATATAAACATTCAAAATAATTAAGGCATCAGTAAGAGGTGTGTTCAAACTAAACTTTTAAAGAAGGAAATTCATGACTTCTATTAAGTTTAATGAGTCTCTTCCTCAAAATAGCCTTCTCCTCATTGCTTCGAATACACCTTTCCAATCATTTCTAAACATTTCGGCACGATTCTTTGTAAGCCCGTGACACAAAACTCGGCCTTATCTGTGCCCCTTACACTTCAAAACTACTTCTAAATAATTTCTGCTGATAATGCTAAAATTTTCCACTGAGAAGACTCCATTTCGATGGGGTCAACGTGAGGAAGACAATATTATCTGCTATATCAGTAATGGGGCGATTATCAGGATCATCTTTCTTCTGTCAATCGCGGGCAAGATCTTTTTTCTCGCGTCATCTTTAATCGACTCTTGGCGCTATGAAAAGACAATCTGCCAGAAGCTCAGAAATGGTTTTCGTCCGGGTCGAAGCATAGTAAACTTGGGTCTCACAGGGAAGTAAATTCAAAGTGATGCTCGGCATTGACCAAAATTTAGAAAAATCGACTGATGCCATATATAAGGCATTACACGGGCTTAAAAATCAGTTGCTGTATTGTTTTTAACTTATATGATCATCGGATTCAAATTTATTTTTAAAAGCTTTCAATTATTTTTCTTTCTTTCTTTTTTTTTTTTTTTTTTTTTTTTTTTTGCACTCGCGTGAAACTCTGCTCTGTGCTTTTCCTAAAAAGGAATAAGCAAAAGTCAAACGCTAAAGAAATATTCGGAATGGAACATTCTAGAATCAGGTGGCCTTATAAATATAAGGAAAGACATAAAAGCTTCATAAATATGTGGACATATAGAAAAAAAAAACCCTAAACAATTGTGAGGGAAGACTCGTTGGGTAGAGGTTAGTACAATTTTCTTTTTTAAAAATAACACTGGATTTTCTATGACTTGTAAAATCTGCTGGTGAATTTTTGTTATATTTTAATCTAAGAATCTTGATTTATTTCTAATCGACTAAATTGTTTTACCAGGTGCAACTATCACGAGTCAACTTAAGAATTGTTTGAATTTACCGCGCCAAACTTAGAAATTTAGCATTCCACCTCCACTAAAAATAAATAAAATAAAAACCTGGTAGGGCCTGTATCGGATGACAAGATGAAATATACCCCAAAATTTCTTTGAATATACGTCAGTCCTGGACTTTAACTAAGTTAAAACTTAAGGTGAAAGGATTCATTTTTATTTTTATTTTTATTTTTTTTACTACTTTTATTTTAATTTTATTTATTTCTATTTTTATTTTACTTTCTTTTTTATTTATTTATTTATTTATATATATATATATATATATATATATATATATATATATATATATTTTTTCCACGTACTCATGGGAAGCAGCATAGTGTACGTGAAGGTGTTCGAATTCGCAATGCCTAATATTTCCTGAACGTTTGAGTCTTGCGGCTTAACGCTCAGGATAGTCAGTTCGATCGGGGAACTACTGCTGCTCATCTATAAGAGTGGCTTCTATAGATGAGAATAAAAACAGCCATCGAAAGATAACCATGACTCATACTCCAACCACATTCACAAACCGCATCGCTCTTCGCGCGGGTAAAAAAGGGGCACGTCCTGCTGAGGTTGGAGCCCTGGCCTCAGTGTTCGAAAAATCAGCTACAGAGCTCAAACTACTAAAATGCAAACAAACAATACAGATAGCGACATTTAACGTTAGAACCCTAAATAGAATAGGTCAACTACCAGAGCTAACTGTATCAGCCGTAGAACATAAGATAGACATAATCTGTATACAAGAACATCGATACACTCACACCGAAGATATCAAATATCACGAAACTGGCAATGGATGGATGCTGGTGACTGTATCGGCGTGGAAAAACTCTGTCAATGCATCGGTAGGAGGAGTGGGAATGCTTATAGGACCAAGAGCGTTAAAATCACTTAATAGCATTGAGAGAATACAACCTAGGATGATGGCCGCAACGTTTAATGGCAACCCCAAAGCAACAATCATCTCCTGCTACAGCCCTACCAATGTCAGCGAAGAAAACGAACTAGTCACCTTCTACGAGGAGCTATCCTCCCTAGTACGTAGCATTCCGAAACACAACCTGCTAGTCATTGGCAGAGATATGAATGCACAAATCGGGAAAAACAGAAACAACAGATACAGCCTACACAACACGTCAAACAGGAATGGACAACATCTAATTGATTTCATGATAGAAAATAGATTAACATGCCTCAATACAAACTTTCAAAAAAGGGAGGGAAAATTATGGACCCACACATACGCGAGCAAGAGTAAAGCACAGATAGACTACCTCTTTATAAACAGAAAATGGAAAAATAGTGCAATGAATTGCGAGGCATACTCCACTTTCGAGGGCGTGTTCTCCGATCATCGAATAGTCACGGCCAAAATACGTCTAAGCCTACGAAAAGACGCCACACGAACAGTGACAACTAGGCGCTATGACTGGGCCCTACTTAACAACAGAGACATTAGAGACAAATATGCTTTAGAATTAAGAAACAGATTCGAAACACTACAAGAGAAGACAGAAAAAGTTACCCCAAATGACGAATATGAAAACTTTGTTGAAGCACACCTAGAAGTGGCATCAAAGTGTATCCCAACAAAACCTAGAACTCAATATAGAGTCCCTTGGGAAACGTCAGGGGTTAGAGAAAAACGTGCACTCGTGAAAACTGCCTCCAAAAGCTATCGGAAGAAACCAACAAACACAAATGCCCGAAAACTAGAAAAAGCACAATATCAATTAGCAGGAATATATCTAAAAGAACAGGCAGAATACATACAAAATCAGATAGATAAGATTAGAGAGTCGGTGGAAGATAGACAATCCAGGATAGCCTGGCAAACAATAAACGAAGTAAGTAGAAGGAAGAGCACAGCCAAAGCAAAATTGAAAGCTGCAAGTCAACAAGAAAGAGTAAAACTGTGGGAACAGCATTTCAAAAATCTACTAGGAAGCCCACCGAAAATAACGGATGAACCGATCACCAGAATTATCAGTAAGCAATTAAACATTAAACTAGGGCCTTTCACCAAAGAAGAACTCGACTCGGTTCTTAAACAAATTAAAAATAGGAAAGCTGCAGGGCTAGACGAGATCCCCCCAGAAGTGTGGAAGACTAGAAAATTCGACGATATACTGCTCCGGCAATGCAACGCTGTCTATAGTCAAAATAGGATAGAAAGATGGATGAAGGGATGCATCCTTCCTTTCCCTAAAAAAGGCGACCTCGGATTAGCCAAGAACTACCGAGGGATAACGCTTACATCCATAGCAGCCAAAATCTACAATGCCCTACTACGAAACCGCATAGAACCCAAAATAGACAACATCCTTAGGAAAAACCAAAATGACTTCCGGAAAAATAGATCCACAACCTCACAAATATTGACCATCCGTAGAATCCTTGAAGGCGTCCGGGCAAAAAACCTTCAGGCGACATTACTATTTGTCGACTTTACCAAGGCCTTCGATTCCATCCACAGAGGGAAAATGGAACTAATCCTACTAGCATACGGCCTACCAAAAGAAACCGTAGCAGCAATAATGATCCTCTACAAAAACACAAAAGTAAAGGTACGTTCACCAGATGGAGACACGGAATACTTCGACATTGTTGCAGGAGTACTACAAGGAAACACGCTAGCCCCATACCTCTTTATCATCTGTCTAGACTACGTGCTTAGAACCTCGATCGACAAAATCAGAGAAAATGGCTTCGAGCTGACTAAGAAAAGAAGCAAAAGGTACCCCGCAAAAACAATCACAGACGCCGACTACGCTGATGACTTAGCGTTACTGGCGAATACGCCTAATCAAGCAGAGACACTACTGCATAGCTTGGAACGAGCTGCAGCAGGCATTAGCCTCCATGTCAATGCGCACAAAACTGAATATATGTGTTACAACCAAACGGGCAACATTACCACTCTAGACGGAGCCTCTCTGAGGCTAGTGGACAAATTCACCTACCTAGGAAGTAGCGTCTCATCAACAGAAAACGACATCGACACACGACTGACGAAAGCATGGACGGCTATAGGTAGGCTCTCAATCATATGGAAATCAGACCTGACCGATGAAATGAAGCGCAGTTTCTTCCAGGCAGCAGTTGTATCGATACTGCTATATGGATGCACTACATGAACGCTAACCAAACGGCTGGAGAAGAAACTTGACGGCAACAACACAAGAATGTTGAGAGCAATACTGAACAAGTCCTGGCGACAACACCCCACGAGACGCCAACTGTACGGCCACCTACCTCCCATCACGAAAACTATACAGGTGAGACGAGCCAGACACGCCGGACACTGCTGGAGAAGCAAATACGAGCTCGTAGGTGACGTACTACTATGGACCCCCACATATGGCCAAGCAAAAGCAGGACGACCAGCCCGAACTTACATACAGCAGCTATGTGAGGACACGGGATGTAACCCAGAAGACCTGCCGGAGGTGATGAACGATAGGGAAAAGTGGCGAGAGATGGTCAAGGATATCCGGGCTGGCGTTTCCCAAGGGACTCTATATTGAGTTCTAGGTTTTGTTGGGATACACTTTGATGCCACTTCTAGGTGTGCTTCAACAAAGTTTTCATATGATGATGATGATGATGATGATGTTTACAGTACAATATTTCTGTCAAGAAATAATTAGTTATTTGAATATCAAGAATCGTTCCTTCATACACTGATTTATTTCCATACATTTTGTGAAACACTCTCGAATAATAAACCTTTATCTGACATGCTTTGTGACATTGAATTTTAACAGTCAAGCGACATCAGTTACATACTAAATTAAAAATGCGTAGAACAAACAAATTAATGACATTCGGGGTTGATAGCTGAATATATTTTATTTGCAATCTGTCCTTTTATTTATTTATTAGTTCTCTCCCTAATTCATTAATCCGTTTGTTTTTTTTTATAATTATTCTTTTATCTTTATATTTCTTCTTTAATTTATTTGTCCTCTTTCACATTTATCATTTCCCCTTTTATTGATTAGCCCCTCCTGCATATTTTTCCTTCTTCTTTCACATTTATTATTCCTCCTTTTATTTATTAGTCCCTCTTCCATATTAATCCTTCCACTTCCACATTTATTATTCCCCCTTTTATTTATTAGTCCTTTTCCATATTATCCTTCCTCTTCCACATTTATTATTCCCCCTTTTATTTATAAGTCCTTTTCCATATTAATCCTTCCTCTTCCACATTTATTATTCCCCCTTTTATTTATTAGTCCTTTTCCATGTTTATCCTTCCTCTTCCACATTTATTATTCCCCCTTTTATTTATTAGTCCTTTTCCATGTTTATCCTTCCTCTTCCACATTTATTATTCCCCCTTTTATTCATTAGTCCCTTTTACATATTAATCCTTCCTCTTCCACATTTATTATTCCCCCTTTTATTTATAAGTCCTTTTCCATGTTAATCCTTCCTCTTCCACATTTATTATTCCCCCTTTTATTTATAAGTCCTTTTCCATATTAATCCTTCCTCTTCCACATTTATTATTCCCCCTTTTATTTATTAGTCCTTTTCCATGTTTATCCTTCCTCTTCCACATTTATTATTCCCCCTTTTATTTATTAGTCCTTTTCCATGTTAATCCTTCCTCTTCCACATTTATTATTCCCCCTTTTATTTATAAGTCCTTTTCCATATTAATCCTTCCTCTTCCACATTTATTATTCCCCCTTTTATTTATTAGTCCTTTTCCATGTTTATCCTTCCTCTTCCACATTTATTATTCCCCCTTTTATTCATTAGTCCCTTTTACATATTAATCCTTCCTCTTCCACATTTATTATTCCCCCTTTTATTTATAAGTCCTTTTCCATATTAATCCTTCCTCTTCCACATTTATTATTCCCCCTTTTATTTATTAGTCCTTTTCCATGTTTATCCTTCCTCTTCCACATTTATTATTCCCCCTTTTATTCATTAGTCCCTTTTACATATTAATCCTTCCTCTTCCACATTTATTATTCCCCCTTTTATTTATAAGTCCTTTTCCATATTAATCCTTCCTCTTCCACATTTATTATTCCCCCTTTTATTTATTAGTCCTTTTCCATGTTTATCCTCCCTCTTCCACATTTATTATTCCCCCTTTTATTTATTAGTCCCTTTTACATATTAATCCTTCCTCTTCCACATTTATTATTCCCCCTTTTATTTATAAGTCCTTTTCCATATTAATCCTTCCTCTTCCACATTTATTATTCCCCCTTTTATTTATTAGTCCTTTTCCATGTTTATCCTTCCTCTTCCACATTTATTATTCCCCCTTTTATTCATTAGTCCCTTTTACATATTAATCCTTCCTCTTCCACATTTATTATTCCCCCTTTTATTTATAAGTCCTTTTCCATATTAATCCTTCCTCTTCCACATTTATTATTCCCCCTTTTATTTATAAGTCCTTTTCCATATTAATCCTTCCTCTTACACATTTATTATTCCCCCTTTTATTTATTAGTCCTTTTCCATGTTTATCCTCCCTCTTCCACATTTATTATTCCCCCTTTTATTCATTAGTCCCTTTTACATATTAATCCTTCCTCTTCCACATTTATTATTCCCCCTTTTATTTATAAGTCCTTTTCCATATTAATCCTTCCTCTTCCACATTTATTATTCCCCCTTTTATTTATTAGTCCTTTTCCATGTTTATCCTTCCTCTTCCACATTTATTATTCCCCCTTTTATTTATTAGTCCTTTTCCATGTTTATCCTTCCTCTTCCACATTTATTATTCCCCCTTTTATTCATTAGTCCCTTTTACATATTAATCCTTCCTCTTCCACATTTATTATTCCCCCTTTTATTTATAAGTCCTTTTCCATATTAATCCTTCCTCTTCCACATTTATTATTCCCCCTTTTATTTATAAGTCCTTTTCCATATTAATCCTTCCTCTTCCACATTTATTATTCCCCCTTTTATTTATTAGTCCTTTTCCATGTTTATCCTTCCTCTTCCACATTTATTATTCCCCCTTTTATTCATTAGTCCCTTTTACATATTAATCCTTCCTCTTCCACATTTATTATTCCCCCTTTTATTTATAAGTCCTTTTCCATATTAATCCTTCCTCTTCCACATTTATTATTCCCCCTTTTATTTATAAGTCCTTTTCCATATTAATCCTTCCTCTTACACATTTATTATTCCCCCTTTTATTTATTAGTACTTTTCCATGTTTATCCTTCCTCTTCCACATTTATTATTCCCCCTTTTATTCATTAGTCCCTTTTACATATTAATCCTTCCTCTTCCACATTTATTATTCCCCCTTTTATTTATAAGTCCTTTTCCATGTTTATCCTTCCTCTTCCACATTTATTATTCCCCCTTTTATTTATAAGTCCTTTTCCATATTAATCCTTCCTCTTCCACATTTATTATTCCCCCTTTTATTTATAAGTCCTTTTCCATATTAATCCTTCCTCTTCCACATTTATTATTCCCCCTTTTATTTATTAGTCCTTTTCCATGTTTATCCTTCCTCTTCCACATTTATTATTCCCCCTTTTATTTATAAGTCCTTTTCCATATTAATCCTTCCTCTTCCACATTTATTATTCCCCCTTTTATTCATTAGTCCCTTTTACATATTAATCCTTCCTCTTCCACATTTATTATTCCCCCTTTTATTTATAAGTCCTTTTCCATATTAATCCTTCCTCTTCCACATTTATTATTCCCCCTTTTATTTATAAGTCCTTTTCCATATTAATCCTTCCTCTTACACATTTATTATTCCCCCTTTTATTTATTAGTCCTTTTCCATGTTTATCCTTCCTCTTCCACATTTATTATTCCCCCTTTTATTTATAAGTCCTTTTCCATATTAATCCTTCCTCTTCCACATTTATTATTCCCCCTTTTATTCATTAGTCCCTTTTACATATTAATCCTTCCTCTTCCACATTTATTATTCCCCCTTTTATTTATAAGTCCTTTTCCATATTAATCCTTCCTCTTCCACATTTATTATTCCCCCTTTTATTTATAAGTCCTTTTCCATATTAATCCTTCCTCTTCCACATTTATTATTCCCCCTTTTATTTATAAGTCCTTTTCCATATTAATCCTTCCTCTTCCACATTTATTATTCCCCCTTTTATTTATAAGTCCTTTTCCATATTAATCCTTCCTCTTCCACATTTATTATTCCCCCTTTTATTTATAAGTCCTTTTCCATATTAATCCTTCCTCTTACACATTTATTATTCCCCCTTTTATTTATTAGTACTTTTCCATGTTTATCCTTCCTCTTCCACATTTATTATTCCCCCTTTTATTCATTAGTCCCTTTTACATATTAATCCTTCCTCTTCCACATTTATTATTCCCCCTTTTATTTATAAGTCCTTTTCCATATTAATCCTTCCTCTTCCACATTTATTATTCCCCCTTTTATTTATAAGTCCTTTTCCATATTAATCCTTCCTCTTCCACATTTATTATTCCCCCTTTTATTTATTAGTCCTTTTCCATGTTTATCCTTCCTCTTCCACATTTATTATTCCCCCTTTTATTCATTAGTCCCTTTTACATATTAATCCTTCCTCTTCCACATTTATTATTCCCCCTTTTATTTATAAGTCCTTTTCCATATTAATCCTTCCTCTTCCACATTTATTATTCCCCCTTTTATTCATTAGTCCCTTTTACATATTAATCCTTCCTCTTCCACATTTATTATTCCCCCTTTTATTTATAAGTCCTTTTCCATATTAATCCTTCCTCTTCCACATTTATTATTCCCCCTTTTATTTATAAGTCCTTTTCCATATTAATCCTTCCTCTTACACATTTATTATTCCCCCTTTTATTTATTAGTACTTTTCCATGTTTATCCTTCCTCTTCCACATTTATTATTCCCCCTTTTATTCATTAGTCCCTTTTACATATTAATCCTTCCTCTTCCACATTTATTATTCCCCCTTTTATTTATAAGTCCTTTTCCATATTAATCCTTCCTCTTCCACATTTATTATTCCCCCTTTTATTTATAAGTCCTTTTCCATATTAATCCTTCCTCTTCCACATTTATTATTCCCCCTTTTATTTATTAGTCCTTTTCCATGTTTATCCTTCCTCTTCCACATTTATTATTCCCCCTTTTATTCATTAGTCCCTTTTACATATTAATCCTTCCTCTTCCACATTTATTATTCCCCCTTTTATTTATAAGTCCTTTTCCATGTTAATCCTTCCTCTTCCACATTTATTATTCCCCCTTTTATTTATAAGTCCTTTTCCATATTAATCCTTCCTCTTCCACATTTATTATTCCCCCTTTTATTTATTAGTCCTTTTCCATGTTTATCCTTCCTCTTCCACATTTATTATTCCCCCTTTTATTTATAAGTCCTTTTCCATATTAATCCTTCCTCTTCCACATTTATTATTCCCCCTTTTATTTATTAGTCCTTTTCCATGTTTATCCTTCCTCTTCCACATTTATTATTCCCCCTTTTATTCATTAGTCCCTTTTACATATTAATCCTTCCTCTTCCACATTTATTATTCCCCCTTTTATTTATAAGTCCTTTTCCATATTAATCCTTCCTCTTCCACATTTATTATTCCCCCTTTTATTTATAAGTCCTTTTCCATATTAATCCTTCCTCTTCCACATTTATTATTCCCCCTTTTATTTATTAGTCCTTTTCCATGTTTATCCTCCCTCTTCCACATTTATTATTCCCCCTTTTATTTATTAGTCCCTTTTACATATTAATCCTTCCTCTTCCACATTTATTATTCCCCCTTTTATTTATAAGTCCTTTTCCATATTAATCCTTCCTCTTCCACATTTATTATTCCCCCTTTTATTTATTAGTCCTTTTCCATGTTTATCCTTCCTCTTCCACATTTATTATTCCCCCTTTTATTCATTAGTCCCTTTTACATATTAATCCTTCCTCTTCCACATTTATTATTCCCCCTTTTATTTATAAGTCCTTTTCCATATTAATCCTTCCTCTTCCACATTTATTATTCCCCCTTTTATTTATAAGTCCTTTTCCATATTAATCCTTCCTCTTACACATTTATTATTCCCCCTTTTATTTATTAGTCCTTTTCCATGTTTATCCTCCCTCTTCCACATTTATTATTCCCCCTTTTATTTATTAGTCCTTTTCCATGTTTATCCTTCCTCTTCCACATTTATTATTCCCCCTTTTATTCATTAGTCCCTTTTACATATTAATCCTTCCTCTTCCACATTAATTATTCCCCCTTTTATTTATAAGTCCTTTTCCATATTAATCCTTCCTCTTCCACATTTATTATTCCCCCTTTTATTTATTAGTCCTTTTCCATGTTTATCCTTCCTCTTCCACATTTATTATTCCCCCTTTTATTTATTAGTCCTTTTCCATGTTTATCCTTCCTCTTCCACATTTATTATTCCCCCTTTTATTCATTAGTCCCTTTTACATATTAATCCTTCCTCTTCCACATTAATTATTCCCCCTTTTATTTATAAGTCCTTTTCCATATTAATCCTTCCTCTTCCACATTTATTATTCCCCCTTTTATTTATAAGTCCTTTTCCATATTAATCCTTCCTCTTACACATTTATTATTCCCCCTTTTATTTATTAGTCCTTTTCCATGTTTATCCTCCCTCTTCCACATTTATTATTCCCCCTTTTATTTATTAGTCCTTTTCCATGTTTATCCTTCCTCTTCCACATTTATTATTCCCCCTTTTATTCATTAGTCCCTTTTACATATTAATCCTTCCTCTTCCACATTAATTATTCCCCCTTTTATTTATAAGTCCTTTTCCATATTAATCCTTCCTCTTCCACATTTATTATTCCCCCTTTTATTTATTAGTCCTTTTCCATGTTTATCCTTCCTCTTCCACATTTATTATTCCCCCTTTTATTTATTAGTCCTTTTCCATGTTTATCCTTCCTCTTCCACATTTATTATTCCCCCTTTTATTTATTAGTCCTTTTCCATGTTTATCCTTCCTCTTCCACATTTATTATTCCCCCTTTTATTTATTAGTCCTTTTCCATGTTTATCCTTCCTCTTCCACATTTATTATTCCCCCTTTTATTTATAAGTCCTTTTCCATATTTATCCTTCCTCTTGCACATTTATTATTCCCCCTTTTATTTATTAGTCCTTTTCCATGTTTATCCTTCCTCTTCCACATTTATTATTCCCCCTTTTATTTATAAGTCCTTTTCCATATTAATCCTTCCTCTTCCACATTTATTATTCCCCCTTTTATTTATTAGTCCTTTTCCATGTTTATCCTTCCTCTTCCACATTTATTATTCCCCCTTTTATTTATAAGTCCTTTTCCATATTAATCCTTCCTCTTCCACATTTATTATTCCCCCTTTTATTTATTAGTCCTTTTCCATGTTTATCCTTCCTCTTCCACATTTATTATTCCCCCTTTTATTCATTAGTCCCTTTTACATATTAATCCTTCCTCTTCCACATTTATTATTCCCCCTTTTATTTATAAGTCCTTTTCCATATTAATCCTTCCTCTTCCACATTTATTATTCCCCCTTTTATTTATAAGTCCTTTTCCATATTAATCCTTCCTCTTCCACATTTATTATTCCCCCTTTTATTTATTAGTCCTTTTCCATGTTTATCCTCCCTCTTCCACATTTATTATTCCCCCTTTTATTTATTAGTCCCTTTTACATATTAATCCTTCCTCTTCCACATTTATTATTCCCCCTTTTATTTATAAGTCCTTTTCCATATTAATCCTTCCTCTTCCACATTTATTATTCCCCCTTTTATTTATTAGTCCTTTTCCATGTTTATCCTTCCTCTTCCACATTTATTATTCCCCCTTTTATTCATTAGTCCCTTTTACATATTAATCCTTCCTCTTCCACATTTATTATTCCCCCTTTTATTTATAAGTCCTTTTCCATATTAATCCTTCCTCTTCCACATTTATTATTCCCCCTTTTATTTATAAGTCCTTTTCCATATTAATCCTTCCTCTTACACATTTATTATTCCCCCTTTTATTTATTAGTCCTTTTCCATGTTTATCCACCCTCTTCCACATTTATTATTCCCCCTTTTATTTATTAGTCCTTTTCCATGTTTATCCTTCCTCTTCCACATTTATTATTCCCCCTTTTATTCATTAGTCCCTTTTACATATTAATCCTTCCTCTTCCACATTAATTATTCCCCCTTTTATTTATAAGTCCTTTTCCATATTAATCCTTCCTCTTCCACATTTATTATTCCCCCTTTTATTTATTAGTCCTTTTCCATGTTTATCCTTCCTCTTCCACATTTATTATTCCCCCTTTTATTTATTAGTCCTTTTCCATGTTTATCCTTCCTCTTCCACATTTATTATTCCCCCTTTTATTCATTAGTCCCTTTTACATATTAATCCTTCCTCTTCCACATTAATTATTCCCCCTTTTATTTATAAGTCCTTTTCCATATTAATCCTTCCTCTTCCACATTTATTATTCCCCCTTTTATTTATAAGTCCTTTTCCATATTAATCCTTCCTCTTACACATTTATTATTCCCCCTTTTATTTATTAGTCCTTTTCCATGTTTATCCTCCCTCTTCCACATTTATTATTCCCCCTTTTATTTATTAGTCCTTTTCCATGTTTATCCTTCCTCTTCCACATTTATTATTCCCCCTTTTATTCATTAGTCCCTTTTACATATTAATCCTTCCTCTTCCACATTAATTATTCCCCCTTTTATTTATAAGTCCTTTTCCATATTAATCCTTCCTCTTCCACATTTATTATTCCCCCTTTTATTTATTAGTCCTTTTCCATGTTTATCCTTCCTCTTCCACATTTATTATTCCCCCTTTTATTTATTAGTCCTTTTCCATGTTTATCCTTCCTCTTCCACATTTATTATTCCCCCTTTTATTTATTAGTCCTTTTCCATGTTTATCCTTCCTCTTCCACATTTATTATTCCCCCTTTTATTTATTAGTCCTTTTCCATGTTTATCCTTCCTCTTCCACATTTATTATTCCCCCTTTTATTTATAAGTCCTTTTCCATATTTATCCTTCCTCTTGCACATTTATTATTCCCCCTTTTATTTATTAGTCCTTTTCCATGTTTATCCTTCCTCTTCCACATTTATTATTCCCCCTTTTATTTATTAGTCCTTTTCCATGTTTATCCTCCCTCTTCCACATTTATTATTCCCCCTTTTATTTATTAGTCCTTTTCCATGTTTATCCTCCCTCTTCCACATTTATTATTCCCCCTTTTATTTATTAGTCCTTTTCCATGTTTATCCTTCCTCTTCCACATTTATTATTCCCCCTTTTATTCATTAGTCCCTTTTACATATTAATCCTTCCTCTTCCACATTAATTATTCCCCCTTTTATTTATAAGTCCTTTTCCATATTAATCCTTCCTCTTCCACATTTATTATTCCCCCTTTTATTTATTAGTCCTTTTCCATGTTTATCCTTCCTCTTCCACATTTATTATTCCCCCTTTTATTTATTAGTCCTTTTCCATGTTTATCCTTCCTCTTCCACATTTATTATTCCCCCTTTTATTTATTAGTCCTTTTCCATGTTTATCCTTCCTCTTCCACATTTATTATTCCCCCTTTTATTCATTAGTCCCTTTTACATATTAATCCTTCCTCTTCCACATTTATTATTCCCCCTTTTATTTATAAGTCCTTTTCCATATTAATCCTTCCTCTTCCACATTTATTATTCCCCCTTTTATTTATAAGTCCTTTTCCATATTAATCCTTCCTCTTACACATTTATTATTCCCCCTTTTATTTATTAGTCCTTTTCCATGTTTATCCTCCCTCTTCCACATTTATTATTCCCCCTTTTATTTATTAGTCCTTTTCCATGTTTATCCTTCCTCTTCCACATTTATTATTCCCCCTTTTATTCATTAGTCCCTTTTACATATTAATCCTTCCTCTTCCACATTAATTATTCCCCCTTTTATTTATAAGTCCTTTTCCATATTAATCCTTCCTCTTCCACATTTATTATTCCCCCTTTTATTTATTAGTCCTTTTCCATGTTTATCCTTCCTCTTCCACATTTATTATTCCCCCTTTTATTTATTAGTCCTTTTCCATGTTTATCCTTCCTCTTCCACATTTATTATTCCCCCTTTTATTTATTAGTCCTTTTCCATGTTTATCCTCCCTCTTCCACATTTATTATTCCCCCTTTTATTTATTAGTCCTTTTCCATGTTTATCCTCCCTCTTCCACATTTATTATTCCCCCTTTTATTTATTAGTCCTTTTCCATGTTTATCCTCCCTCTTCCACATTTATTATTCCCCCTTTTATTTATTAGTCCTTTTCCATGTTTATCCTTCCTCTTCCACATTTATTATTCCCCCTTTTATTCATTAGTCCCTTTTACATATTAATCCTTCCTCTTCCACATTTATTATTCCCCCTTTTATTTATAAGTCCTTTTCCATATTAATCCTTCCTCTTCCACATTTATTATTCCCCCTTTTATTTATAAGTCCTTTTCCATATTAATCCTTCCTCTTACACATTTATTATTCCCCCTTTTATTTATTAGTCCTTTTCCATGTTTATCCTTCCTCTTCCACATTTATTATTCCCCCTTTTATTTATTAGTCCTTTTCCATGTTTATCCTTCCTCTTCCACATTTATTATTCCCCCTTTTATTCATTAGTCCCTTTTACATATTAATCCTTCCTCTTCCACATTAATTATTCCCCCTTTTATTTATAAGTCCTTTTCCATATTAATCCTTCCTCTTCCACATTTATTATTCCCCCTTTTATTTATTATTCCTTTTCCATGTTTATCCTTCCTCTTCCACATTTATTATTCCCCCTTTTATTCATTAGTCCCTTTTACATATTAATCCTTCCTCTTCCACATTTATTATTCCCCCTTTTATTTATAAGTCCTTTTCCATGTTTATCCTTCCTCTTCCACATTTATTATTCCCCCTTTTATTTATAAGTCCTTTTCCATATTAATCCTTCCTCTTCCACATTTATTATTCCCCCTTTTATTTATTAGTCCTTTTCCATGTTTATCCTTCCTCTTCCACATTTATTATTCCCCCTTTTATTTATAAGTCCTTTTCCATATTTATCCTTCCTCTTGCACATTTATTATTCCCCCTTTTATTTATTAGTCCTTTTCCATATTTATCCTTCCTCTTCCACATTTATTATTCCCCCTTTTATTTATAAGTCCTTTTCCATATTTATCCTTCCTCTTGCACATTTATTATTCCCCCTTTTATTTATTAGTCCTTTTCCATATTTATCCTTCCTCTTCCACATTTATTATTCCCCCTTTTATTTATAAGTCCTTTTCCATATTTATCCTTCCTCTTCCACATTTATTATTCCCCCTTTTATTTATTAGTCCTTTTCCATATTTATCCTTCCTCTTCCACATTTATTATTCCCCCTTTTATTTATTAGTCCTTTTCCATGTTTATCCTTCCTCTTCCACATTTATTATTCCCCCTCTTATTTTTTAGTCCCTCTTCCATATGAATCCTTCCTCTTCCACATTTATTATTCCCCCTTTTATTCATTAGTCCCTTTTACATATTAATCCTTCCTCTTCCACATTAATTATTCCCCCTTTTATTTATAAGTCCTTTTCCATATTAATCCTTCCTCTTCCACATTTATTATTCCCCCTTTTATTTATTAGTCCTTTTCCATGTTTATCCTTCCTCTTCCACATTTATTATTCCCCCTTTTATTTATAAGTCCTTTTCCATGTTTATCCTTCCTCTTCCACATTTATTATTCCCCCTTTTATTTATTAGTCCTTTTCCATGTTTATCCTTCCTCTTCCACATTTATTATTCCCCCTTTTATTTATAAGTCCTTTTCCATATTTATCCTTCCTCTTGCACATTTATTATTCCCCCTTTTATTTATTAGTCCTTTTCCATATTTATCCTTCCTCTTGCACATTTATTATTCCCCCTTTTATTCATTAGTCCCTTTTACATATTAATCCTTCCTCTTCCACACTTATTATTCCCCCTTTTATTTATTAGTCCTTTTCCATGTTTATCCTTCCTCTTCCACATTTATTATTCCTCTTTTTATTTTTTAGTCCCTCTTCCATATTAATCTTTCCTCTTCCACATTTATTATTCCCCCTCTTATTTATTAGTCCCTCTTCCTTATGAACCCTTCCTCTTCCACATTTATTATTCCCCCTCTTATTTATTAGTCCCTCTTCCTTATGAACCCTTCCTCTTCCACATTTATTATTCCCCCTCTTATTTATTAGTCCCTCTTCCTTATGAACCCTTCCTCTTCCACATTTATTATTCCCCCTCTTATTTATTAGTCCCTCTTCCTTATGAACCCTTCCTCTTCCACATTTATTATTCCCCCTCTTATTTTTTAGTCCCTCTTCCTTATGAATCCTTCCTCTTCCACATTTATTATTCCCCCTTTTATTTATTAGTCCTTTTCCATGTTTATCCTTCCTATTCCACATTTGTTATTCCCCCTTTTATTTAATGATGCCTCTTCCATATTTATCCTTCTGCCTCCATATTTATTATTCCTCTTTCTTCTATATTAGTCCTATATTTCGTATATTAGTCTTTTCCCAAAATTGATATTTCTCTTCTTCATATATTAGCCCTCTTCCCTATTTATTTTTCTCATTTTTTATTTCTAAGACCGGTTCCATTTTTAGTTACCCGCTTATTTTATTTATCATTTTTCTTCCGTATTCATAAGTCTTAAGTCCTCCAATGTCGCTGATCTTCCAAATCATTTCTCAAACTCCACAGATCAATTCAAATTATCAACTTTTGAAGAATAAAAATATCTAACTTGGTTTCAAACTTCTGACTCTTATCATTTTTTTAAATTAATTCACAGTTTGCAATTAGTTCATGATGAATTGGGTATTTTTTGTATGGAAGCCAAAATTATAGGACACTCAGTGAGAATCAAACTTACCAATAATGACCGATAGTGTCCAGGGTATGAGACTAAATTACATCTGATGGTGAGGCTCCAGTTCTGAAGCTCTGGGCAGCGTAAAGTACTACTTCATTGCCATTACTTCTCGGTCGACTCTGACCTGTAGGTCAAAAAGATCTATGCATAAATTGTTTGTATTAAGCAGGAATACATGATTAAAATCATGTGAAAAAAAGCTTTTTAAAAACAATTAAAAAATTATAGACAAAGTACGCAATTCCTTAAACTGTAAGCATATAATAACCCCAGACGGGTTGACATGTCATTAAAACCAATCAATAACTTTTTTAATTCATTGAAAGTTTGCAGATGGCTAATGAAGAATAAGTCATTTTGGCGCAAAAGCCAGAAATATAGGACACCCAGTAGAATTAAACTCAATGAAAATGATTTCAGTTCGTTTCGGCTTCTCTGTTTAATGGCATATCAACCTTTGTGGGCTATTTAATGCAAAATATATCCTTGTAGATTGTGGTATCATTTAACCCACAGCTAGGAATTTAAGGGGTTTCATACTTTTTCCAAAGGGATTAATCCACAAGTGAACATAATAGTCTGACTGGAGAGCGAACTCGTTTACAACGGTTTCTCAGAGCAACACGTTAGCCACTACGCGACGGGGATTAATTGTTTAATTTGAGTCATGTACAGAGTCATAACTGCACCAATGCCATCCTCGTTTACCACAACACAAGAACGAGTGTTGTTACGCAGTCTAATCCGTGGCCAACTTCCTGAACCAAAGAAAGGCATTTTCTCTGCAAATTCTTCAATCGAACTATCCCATTATCTGCTGTAGATTTACCCATTAGCACTTTGTACCGTTTCCCGCAGTTCATAATAAATAATTCTCTTTGACTCCAATTACAGATAAAATAAAACTATTTCAACGTTAGATTCAATTTAGGTTGAGATATTCATGTCTATACGATATCAAATGCCCTGTCTGATATTCTTACAACGCGCTGACTGCATCTCCTACACACGGGTAAGATCCACCCCAACTAAACACGGTCCTGGTTATGAAAAAAAAATGCATCTAGTGGTGAGGCTCCTGTTCGGTAGCTCTTGGGCTGGTTGGTTGTTTTGTTTTGCAGCGTATCAAACCTCTTCGGGTCATTTAACACCGAATTAAATTTCAAACTATTAATTTTGGTATAAGTATAGTTGTCTTGGTTGGTGGTTGTTAGGGTTTTATGGCATATCAACCTTTGTAGGCTTATTAATGTCAAATCCATTTTTATACAGATGAACAGTTCCATTTCAAACAATTCAGTTTAGCATGAGTACGCAGTTTAATTCAAACAATTTAGTATAGTATAAATATATGTCTAAATTTCTGAGACGAAGCTTCTTGATTTTTATCATTAAGGGTTTTCGGACTATTGTCTTCATCTTTATTGTTATTTCCACAACGTTTCGGCCGATATGTCCTCCAGCCTTCTTCAGGTGTTTGTTGTCTAAATTTCTGTGACGAAGCTTGATGATTTTTATCATTAAGGGTTTTCGGACTATTGTCTTCATCTTTATTGTTATTTCGACAACGTTTCGGCCGATATGTCCTCCAGCCTTCTTCAGGTGTTTGTTGTCTAAATTTCTGTGACGAAGCTTGATGATTTTTATCATTAAGGGTTTTCGGACTATTGTCTTCATCTTTATTGTTATTTCGACAACGTTTCGGACGATATGTCCTCCAGCCTTCTTCAGGTGTTTGTTGTCTAAATTTCTGTGACGAAGCTTGATGATTTTTATCATTAAGGGTTTTCGGACTATTGTCTTCATCTTTATTGTTATTTCGACAACGTTTCGGCCGATATGTCCTCCAGCCTTCTTCAGGTGTTTGTCGAACTCGGGAACCTTCCAAGCAGAACACATAGCGTAACGGTTATAGGCGTTGGTTCCCTAAGCTTCTAAGGAGACAATCATCTGGAGGTCGCAGGTTCAATCCTGACTGCAGGCGAGTAACAATACAGGAATACTTTACACTTGTACCCGGTTATGGCTAACGGAATCAGGACAGGCGACCCCCTTGGATTCTATAAAGGACGTAGTTCGAAGTTCCGTGAAAGATCCCGAGTTCGACAAACGCCTGAAGAAGGCCGGAGGACATATCGACCGAAACGTTGTGGGAATAACAATAAAGATGAAGACAATAGTCCGAAAACCCTTAATGATAAAAAGTATAAACATAGTTTTTTGTTTACACGCACAGTTCTAATTTAAACAATTCATTTTAGTGTAAGTATAGTTCTAGACCACACACAATAAAAATGTCAAAACAGTTCTATTTCAAACAATTCAGTTTAGCGTAAGTACAGTTTCAATGTCAAAAACAATTCTGTTTCAAGTAATTAGTTTAGCATAAGTACGAAGTTTACTTCTATTTGACCCATAGTAGGACACTATCTGGTCGCACCACTCCGGACCAGAGTGGACCTGGGAGCGTGGGAATAAAGGGGTACTCCGCATTCCCCAAAGCTCCAGAACTGCTGGAACCTCACCATCAGATTGTTTAGTGTCATATCCAGGACACTCGTTGGGGGTGGTCTTACCAGTCGGTGTATTCTACAGCCCCAGCCGACTGGGCAAAAGTATAGTTTTTGTTTAGAAACAGTTAAATGTCAAAACATTTCTATTTCAAACAATTTAGTTTAGCATAAGTACACTGTTAAGTTCTATTTGACCCATAGATAAGGCGTTATTAGGTACTACCACTCTGGGCCAGAGTGGACCTGGGAGGAATAGCAATGAAGAGGTAATCCGTATTCCCCAAAGCTTCGACATTACTGGAGCCTCATCATCAGATTGTTTAGTGTCATATCGTTGGAGGGGTCTTACCCCTCTGCAGAGAGGCAGTCGGTGAATTCTAGAGCCACAGCCGACTGGACCACAGGACACTCATTGGAGGGGTCTTACTCCTCTGCAGGCTGTCAGTCGGTGTATACTACAACCGCAGCTGACTGGGCGACAGGACACTCGTTCGAAGGGTCTTACCCCTCTGCAGATAGGCAGTCGGTGTGTGCTACAACTGCAGCCGACTGGGCAACAGGACACTCATTGGAAATGTCTTACCGCTCTGCAAAGAGGCAGACAAAGATGGAGTTGTGGACTGGTGCATTGTCCTTGTGGAAATACCGCTGACCCGATTTGAAGAATGCTGGCCTCTTCCCTGGAATCTCTTCCCGAACTCCCTTAAAACCTCAACATAGTAACCCTAACCCTAACCCTTTGGCCAATCAACACTGGTGTTCTGACTTCCTTACTCCTCCTCATTGGAAGAGTCTTACTGCTCTGCAGGGAAGCAGTCAGTGTATTTTACTGTCCGCAACTGACCGGTCAAGTAGTTCTAAACGTAAAATTACCTTTGCGTTGCCATTACTCCCAGGTCGATTCCGATTCAGCGTGATATTATAGTCGCATTTATCGATGTTTAAGAAAATGTTTAATATAATCTTGAACTTCCTCTACAAATTAGCTCTTTAAATACTGATTGCAACTAAGTGTGAACTTTTGTTTAAAATATTGCAACCTTAACTGTTCATCTGTTGTAGTGTTCATCTGTTTAAGATGATTGTGAAATACATTAAAAGACTTTGGCTCTTAAAAGATTTATATTGCAACTAAACATGAAGTGTTTAACTGTTTTAAACATCTGAAGAATCTAACATATAATTCTAGCTAGCTTCGACCTTAGGTCATCGACAGGAGAAAAGAAATTTGATAGATAGATAGATAGATAGATAGATAAAATGAGATGAATAAAAATGGTAAGACAAATATTCAAAGCTATAGAAGCCAACCTGCTCTGTTACTCAAAGCTAAAAGGGCGAAGAACATGGATTCATCGCTTTCTCCAAGGGCAATAGCACGAAGTAAAACACAAACGGTTTTGTACAGGATTTGAAATCGGGTCGCCGATTGCATTTCTTACGATGATAACCGTAGCACTATACATGTGTACGAGCATATTCGTGCATGCGCGTGAATGACAGATTTGGTTTCGTTTCTTTCTTTAATGGTATATCAACCTTCGCAGTTAATTTAATACCAAAGCCATCCTTGTAGAAAGTAGTAGTGATACTGTTTAACCTATAGCTGGGGAGGATAGCGTGGTTTGTATCTTATTCAAGGGCAATAGTTCAAAAGTGAGCGTAATACCTCGATTGAAATTTGAACTCACGTATTTCGCGGCAGCAGCCCGGCATTTTGGTCATTATGCCACGGGTGCTCCTCAGACAAACGAACAGTGAGACAGACTGAAAACCACTGACGATCATAAGTCTCTTTCTTTCTCTTTTCGCAGATATTTTCCCCAATTTTCTCCACAAAGATAAAACAAAAGATTAAATGCTTCTCTCTATAATTCCGATAAATAAGTCAACTTTGGCGCGTGAACTTTCAGGAGAAAAAAATCAAGAGAAAAAAAAATGGGGAATGGAAAATAGTCTAATTTAAAAATAAAAGATAAGTAAACAATTTTTTTTTTGAGCTGAAGTCAGCAAATTTATCTTTCTTTCTTCTTCCATTATAGTTTCTTTGTTTTTTATCATTATTTCATAATACGTGTCGACTTTTTAAAATTGATAATGACTCAAGACAAAAATCACCTGATAGTCTCGAAAAGTTAGAATTTATGATTTTAAAAAGTATGTATTTATCCAACCCCTCCTCAGCAGAAACTATGTTTGGGTTCGTTTAGGTTGGGTTTAATGGCATATCAACCCTTGTAGGTTATTTAACCCCAGATCCTGTTTACACATATATATCAAATATTTATGATTTGTAAACATTTTGTTGATAACATTCTTAAACGGACCCGAGCTCATTTTGTTTTTTGTACAATCAAATGATTTTAAGTATGTAATACCAATAATTCAACTTGCAAACACAGTCAAATGGTTTCAAGTATTGCTATGTATCACTAACAATTCAATTAAATATCAGTCATTTGTTTACACACAGTTAAATGATCAAACGGTTCTATTTCTAACAATTCAGTTTAGCATAAGTCAAAGTTAAATGGTTCCGAGTATTGCTATGTATCACTAACAATTCAATTAAATATCAGTCATTTGTTTACACACACTTAAATGATCAAACGGTTCTATTTCTAACAATTCAATTTAGCATAAGTCAAAGTTAAATGGTTTCAAGTATTGCTATGTATCACTAACAATTCAATTAAATATCAGTCATTTGTTTACACACAGTTAAATGATCAAACGGTTCTATTTCTAACAATTCAATTTAGCATAAGTCAAAGTTAAATGGTTTCAAGTATTGCTATGTATCACTAACAATTCAATTAAATATCAGTCATTTGTTTACACACAGTTAAATGATCAAACGGTTCTATTTCTAACAATTCAATTTAGCATAAGTCAAAGTTAAATGGTTTCAAGTATTGCTATGTATCACTAACAATTCAATTAAATATCAGTCATTTGTTTACACACAGTTAAATGATCAAACGGTTCTATTTCTAACAATTCAATTTAGCATAAGTCAAAGTTAAATTGTTTCAAGTATTGCTATGTATCACTAACAATTCAATTAAATATCAGTCATTTGTTTACACACAGTTAAATGATCAAACGGTTCTATTTCTAACAATTCAATTTAGCATAACTCAAAGTTAAATGGTTTCAAGTATTGCAATGTATCACTAACAATTCAATTAAATATCAGTCATTTGTTTACACACAGTTAAATGATCAAACGGTTCTATTTCTAACAATTCAATTTAGCATAAGTCAAAGTTAAATGGTTCCGAGTATTGCTATGTATCACTAACAATTCAATTAAATATCAGTCATTTGTTTACACACAGTTAAATGATCAAACGGTTCTATTTCTAACAATTCAATTTAGCATAAGTCAAAGTTAAATGGTTCCGAGTATTGCTATGCATCACTAACAATTCAATTAAATATCAGTCATTTGTTTACACACAGTTAAATGATCAAACGGTTCTATTTCTAACAATTCAATTTAGCATAAGTCAAAGTTAAATGGTTTCGAGTATTGCTATGTATCACTAACAATTCAATTAAATATCAGTCATTTGTTTACACACAGTTAAATGATCAAACGGTTCTATTTCTAACAATTCAATTTAGCATAAGTCAAAGTCAAATGGTTTCAAGTATTGCTATGCATCACTAACAATTCAATTAGACGTCAGTCATTTTTACATACAGTTAAATAGAAGCATTTAATCTTTTGTTTTATCTTTAAAGAGAAAATTGGGGAAATATCCTCGAAAAGAGAAAGACAGAGACATACGAGGATCATTAAATAAGTTTCCAGACTTTTTTCGTATGAGCACTTTTATTGATAGTACACACATGAAACTCAATTCCCCTACGAACTCATCTCCTCCGGCTGCAATGCACTTGTTGTACCGTTCCAACAACTTCTCGAAGGCCGCATCGAAGTTCTCTTGTGTGAGCGTGTCAATGACCTTCGTCACAGCATCTTTCATCTCCTCAATTGTCTCATAACGACAGCCTGTGAGCTTAGGGAATAACCAAAAGTCAAAGGGAGCAAGGTCTGGGTATAGGGAGGCTGAGGAACTGTCTTGATACCCATCTTGGTCAAATAGTCTGTGACAAGGATGGAGTTGTGGACTGGTGCATTGTCCTGCTGGAAATGCCACTGAGCCGATTTGAAGAGTGCTGGCTTCTTCCGATGGAATCTCTTCTTGAACTCCCTTAAAACCTCAACATTGTAACCCTAACCCTAAACCTTTGGCCTATCAACTCTGGTGTTCTGACCTCCTCCCTCCTCCCACATCTCTCATCATCCCTCACAGACTCCCTGCCTTCCTTGAATCTCTTATGCCACTCAAAAACTGATGCTCGATTCATGCAAGATGGTCGAAAACCAGTCTGAAGCATTCCATACGTTTCTGTGGCATTTTTTCCAAGTTTAAAACAGAATTTTATTGCATATCGTTCTTCTAAAGTGTCCTCACGTCCAGATTGCATTTTTGAAAATCACCAGCTGTGACAATCAGGCTTTAGTAGGGTGTATTCTAATTCCTTCTGTAGCTGTTGATTTGAACCTGAAATCATAAAAATTGGTCAGTCATCTTATAAGATGTATAGCAATAACATAGTGAATTTTCAAGAATCTACGACAATTTTAAATGCCTGTACAAAAAAGTCTGGAATATTATTGAATACACCAAGTATGATCGTTAGCCGTCTTCAGTCCGTCTCTCAGCCTGTTTGTCTGAGGAGTACCCGTGGCGTAATGGCTGAAACAGTTCAATTTCAAACAATTTGATTTAGCATTAGTCATTCATTTACACACAGTTTAAAAGTCAAATAGTTCTGTTCGACCCATAGATAGGATCCTATCAGGTGCTACCACTCATGGTCAGTGTGGATCCGGGAGCAATGGAAATAAAGAGTTACTCCTCATTACCCAAAACTCAAGGATTGGAACCTTGCTATCAGATTGTTTAATGGGACATCCAGTACACTTGTTGGGGGGGTGGGGGGTCTTATCCTTCTGCAGAGATGCAGTCGTTGTATTCTACAACCCCAGTCGACTGGACTGGGAAAGGACGTGACATAAAGTCAATTTTTAAGCGGAGTACAACTGGTGTGAATTCAGAGTTTTCATTCGACTAGACTGATTGCCAATGCTAAAGAACCCAGTCGGCCCTACAAGTTACTCGTAGCTAGAAAGGGAACAGATGGATTCATGCCCTTCCCAAAGGTATTAGCGTTAAGTGTGACACAAACAGCGTCGTCAACGATTTGATATTGGATTTTTTTAATTATCCGCACGATTTAATTTTTCACACGTCTTGACTAGTACATTCCCGGATTTGGTTTGGTTTGGTTTTATGGCATATCAACCATTGTTTGTAATTTACTGCTAAATCCATTTTTATACATATAAACAGTTCTATTTCAAGCAATTCAGTTTGGAATAAGTACACAGTTTGTTTGTTTGTTTGTTTATTTTTGTTCACACACAAGTAAATATAAAAACCGTTCTATTTCAAGCAATTCTGTTTAGAATGAGTACGCAGTTTAGTTCTATTTGACCCATAGATTAGACCCTATCAAGTCGTACCCCTCTAGGGCAGAGTGGACCTGGGAGCGATGGCAATAAAGCTGTATTCACTATCAGGTTGTTTAGTGTCATATCCAGGACACGCGTTGCGGGTGAGGTGGGGGGTCGTACGCCTCTGCAGAGAGTCAGTCGGTGTATTCTACAGCCCCGGCCGACTAGGCAAAAATTCCTCGGACTTCCTCAAAAATGAGTACATCGAGTCTGTTTTTTCTTTTTTTTTTTTTTTTTTTTTTTGTGCCCGATCATTTTATTTCAAAAATTATGAAACACCCTATGTATTGATGTGAATATAAGCGTATCTGTACGGGTGTGTGTGGGCATAAGTAGTGTATATGTATGCATATACATGGATATGTGTATATTAGTCGACCTTAGTCGAGGGTGACCCGAAGGCTCCCTTTTCAATAGTTACTACACCGAGGTGTAAGGGAGGGCGCTACTCCATTCCATGGATTGCTCCACTTTACCTGAGATTCGCACCTTATAGTGCTGAGTGCTAAGCAAGGTGGCATAAAGTACCATTTTGTAGTCTTTGGTATGACTTGACCTGGGTTGGAACCCTGTTCTCCCGCACCATTGTTGAACAATCTACTTATTAGGTGAATGTGTGTATCTTGTAGTATCAAAAAGATTGCTAAAAAGTTGGGAAGGTCGGCAGATTTTAATAAATGATAAAATAAAATTTAAGGATTTTTCAATGGGTATGTAAGGGTTAATTTTTTAATGTCCATTATAAACTAACATCAGAGGCGTTAATACAGTCAGCGATCAGTAAACAAGGATATAATTTTTAAGATCTTTAGTTCTGGGAGGTCCACCCTATTATTTAGCCATAGCTGCAAGGAGAACGGATGCATTTATACTTTTACCAATGGCATTAGAAGAAAATGAAACACAAACATCCTCATGCAGGATTTGAACTCGTGTCACTAATAATCTTTACTCTATGTAATTCTTTTAATATAAAGTTAATTTTCTTCTAAAACAAAGACACCAGGATTTTATCATTTCTCATAGAACTTTATACAATCAAAACAGATATAGTGTTGGATATCACCCACCTTTCTCCACACAATGAACTAGTCTATCTGGCATATATAGCAGTAGCTACTAATACCAGGGCAGACTAAAAGAGGAAGAGCAGCTTCTTATAGGAATAATATTTGAGCGTTGGAGACTGGAGATCGCACTAGATCACCTTACTTGCTACCGTAATAAGGGAAGCCAATACTATCGTTGGACTATATCTTTATTCTGTATTCACTAATCCTATGTTCTTATTTACAAATAGTCTGTCTATTGTATATACTTTTTCCTGAGAATATATCTCTATTTTCTCTCATATTGTGGTTTGTCCTTTATTTAATATTACAAGCGTTCACTAACCAGAACGCAACATATAGTTAGGCAGTATGTATAAACAAACTCTACAGCTTAAATCTTTGTCCAAAAGTAGACATTTACCCAACGACTACACTATAGACAGGGTGTAACATAAGGCCAATTTTTAAGCAGGTTCGAATTTAGAGTTTTCCTTCTTTTAGAGTTGTTTGTCTTACCAAGTTTAAAGATCCAAAACTGTCCTACTATTTATTCGAAGTTCGAGTGAGAAGAAATGGATTCATGCCTTTCCCAAGGGCATCAGCTCGAAGTTTAATGCAAACGCTAAAAATACTATGTATGTATGAGTATGTGTGTGATTGAATGCGTTCATAGATGTGTACATGAATGTTGGGGGGGGGGCTTGTGTTAGGATTGGGGTTGGTGTGGACAGCATTCATCATTCCTCATTTAACACTGGTTCTTACCCACTGACCGGGAATTTTTAAAGTTAGCAGCGTCATCGGCGAATCCTGCCATCACCGTCACCGCTGCCGCCGCCGCCGCCGCCACCGACGTTTTCGTTCAGCGATTTGTCTCTGAAAAAGACGAAATGCCTAGGACATGATTGAAGAGGCGGTCTCGGCGTCAACATGCCGTAGCATAGGAACGAGTAGCGGGTAGGGGAGGGTAGCCGCAAATTACCAGACTGAGAAGAGACAATAATCGGAAATCATCGTCAAAGAAAGAAAGAGAGAGCAATGTGGAAGAAGGAAACGAGGTGAAAGAAAGAAAGAAAGAAAGAAAGAAAGAAAGAAAGAAAGAAAGAAAGAGCAAAATATGAAGATGGCGTGATAGAAAGAGAGAGACAGACGGGAACAATGAGAAACAAAGGCAAATGAAAGTCATAAATAAAGAAGAAGAAGAAGAAGAAGAAGAAGAAGAAGAAGAAGAAGAAGAAGAAGAAGAAGAGGCAAATGAAGTTATTTTTAAAGAAAGAAAGAAAGAAAGTCATTAATAAAAAAGAAGAAGAAGAAGAAGAAGAAGAAGAAGAAGAAGAAGAAGAAGGCAAATAAAAGTTATATTTAAAGAAAGAAAGAAAGAAAGAAAGAAAGTCATTAATAAAGAAGAAGAAGAAGAAGAAGAAGAAGAAGAAGAAGAAGAAGAAGAAGAAGAAGAAGAAGAAGAAGAAGAAGAAGAAGCAAATGAAGTTATTTTTAAAGAAAGAAAGAAAGAAAGTCATTAATAAAAAAGAAGAAGAAGAAGAAGAAGAAGAAGAAGAAGAAGAAGAAGAAGAAGAAGAAGAAGAAGGCAAATAAAAGTTATATTTAAAGAAAGAAAGAAAGAAAGAAAGAAAGTCATTAATAAAGAAGAAGAAGAAGAAGAAGAAGAAGAAGAAGAAGAAGAAGAAGAAGAAGAAGAAGAAGAAGAAGAAGAAGAAGAAGAAGAAGAAGAAGAAATATAAATGGTAAAGGAAGAAGAGTGTCATGATTAACAAAAAATGTGTGACAAGAACGAACGAACTAAAGAAAGAAAAAAAAGATAGAAACAAAGAAAGAAAAAAGAAAGAAACAAAGAAAGAAACGAAGAAAGAAAGGTTTAATTCTCAAGAGTTTTAAAGCAATTGTTTTAGTCTCAGAAATGGTAAAATTGTCGGCACTACACAAAGACAATTGAGAGAAAAAAAAAGAAAAGCAGATTTCAAAATAGAAAATGGCTGTGATTTGGCGGGAAAAAAGAGGAGGAAGCGATAAGAAAATAAGTCTTGGTGGTGGTGAGGATGATGATGATGGCGATGGTAAGAAATGTTACGAGGAAAAGCCGTGTGATTGGTGAGTGGGTTGTGGGTTGTATGGGGAGTCGAACGGATAGCGATCGAGAAGACAGTGATCGACTTCCGGTGCCTGAAATGTATGGAACGAAAATGGAATATTAAGGACATGTGCAATGTTGGCAAGCGGAAGTCGGTCGTTTCGCGCGCGGAAGTAATTTCGCGCATGAGCAGAGCGTTGTGACGTTTAACAAAGCTGAGGCGGGAGAGAAGGCAGTAGATTTGGTAAGGGCTTCTTTGAGTCTAGGATAGAAGCGTACCCGCTTTGGAAATGCGTGGAGCCCTTTTTTAATTCACAGAATTTTCCGTCACTGATACGAGAAAATGATCGGTCTTTATGTGTGTGTGTGTGTGTGTCTCTCTCTCTCTCTCTCTCTCTCTCTCTCTCTCTCTCTCTCTCTCTTTATCTATCAATCTATCTCCTCTCTTTCTCCTCTCTCTCTCAGTGAGGATGATGAAGATGATAAGATAAAGAGCAGTTAGAAGAGATTAAGAAAGAAAGAAAGAAAGAAAGAAAGAAAGAAAGAAAGAAAGAAAGAATTAATGAGCTAAATAGAAGGAAAGAATGAAGGAATTAAAGAGACATAGATTGAATAAGATTTTTTTTGTTTTTGTTTTGTTTTACGGCATATCAACCACAAGGGGTCATTTAATGCCGGTAGATTGAATGAGAGAAAAGGATGGAGTTTAGAAAGAAAGAAAGAAAGAAAGAAAGAAAGAAAGAAAGAAAGAAAGAAAGAAAGAATTAATGAGCTAAATAGAAGGAAAGAATGAAGGAATTAAAGAGACATAGATTGAATAAGAGAAAAGGATGAAGTTTAGAAAGAAAGAAAGAAAGAAAGAAAGAAAGAAAGAAAGAATTAATGAGCAAAGTAGAAGGAAAGAATGAAGGAATTAAAGAGACATAGATAGATTAAGAATAAAAGAAAGAAAGAAAGAAAGAAAGAAAGAAAGAAAGAAAGAATTAATGACCTAAGTAGAAGGGAAGAATGAAGGAATTAAAGAGACATAGATTGAATAAGATTTTTTTTTGTTTTTGTTTTGTTTTACGGCATATCAACCACAAGGGGTCATTTAATGCCGGTAGATTGAATAAGAGAAAAGGATGAAGTTTAGAAAGAAAGAAAGAAAGAAAGAAAGAAAGAAAGAAAGAAAGAATTAATGAGATAAATAGAAGGAAAGAATGAAGGAATTAAAGAGACATAGATTGAATAAGAGAAAAGGATAACGTTTAGAAAGAAAGAAAGAAAGAAAGAAAGAAAGAAAGAAAGAAAGAAAGAGCTTTGTAGAAGGAAAAAATGAAGGAATTTAAGAAAGAAAGAAAGAAAGAAAGAAAGAATTAATGAGCTAAGTAGAAGGAAAGAATGAAGGAATTAAAGAGACAGAGATAGAATAAGAAAGAAAGAAAGAAAGAAATGAATCAATCAATCAATCAAAGAAAAAAGAATGAAGGAATAAACAAATAAATGTTTTAAAGAAAGATAGGAAAAATTTCTTTTTTTAATAAATGAATCACTCCTCGAAAAAAGAAAGAAAAAACCCCAAAAGAAGCAGAATTGTCGTATTAAAACAGACGTCCCGAAGGAAAGGAATGTGTGTTCAACGTTCGCTGAAGGTATCGTTACCATTTCCAATCTTTCATCCTTATTGACGTCGTGATATAACAGTCTGCCATGAAAAGCAAGTGAAATTAAAATGACTGAAATGCTCATAGAAAGATGAATAAGAAATAAATTTAATTAGATAATTAGAATTAAAATCAATAACGAAGAAATATAATTTCAATAAATGAAACAATAAAAAATAATTCAAGAAATAGTTTGAATTAATGAAAGAGAAAGAAAAGAGGAAAAAGGAAAATGGTTTTGTTTTCTTTATTTAATGGCATATCAATCTTCATGGTTTATTTAGTGTCAAAGCCACCCTTGTAGAAGTACAGCAGAGATACGTGGTGCCTTCAATAAGTTTCCAGACTTTTTTTGTACAGGCATTTAAAATTGTCGTAGACACATGAAAATTCACTATGTTATTCCTTTACATCTTATGAGATGATAAGACTAATTTTTATGATTTCAGGTTCAAATGAACAGCTACAGCAGCAATTGGAATACATCCAACTAAAACCTGATTGTCACAGCTGGTGATTTTCAAAAATGCAATCTGAAACTTTAGAAGAACGATATGCAGTAAAATTCTGTTTTAAACTTGGAAAAAATGCCACAGAAACGAATGGAATGCTTCAGACTGCTTTTGGAGCATCTTGCATGAATCGAACATCAGTTTTTGAGTGGCATAAGAGATTCAATGAAGGCAAGGAATCTGTGAGGGATGGTGAGAGGTGTGGGAGGAATAACAAAGTCAATACACCAGAATTGATAGGCCAAAGGTTTAGGGTTAGGGTTACTATGTTGAGGTTTTAAGGGAGTTCAGCTAGAGATTCCGTCGGAAGGTAACATCATTCTTCAAATCGGCTCAGTGGCATTTCCAGCAGGACAATGCACCAGTCTACAACTCTATCCTTGTCACAGACTATTTGGGCAAGATGGGCATCAAGACAGTTCCTCAGCCTCCCTATAGACCAGTCCTTGCTCCCTGTGACAATTGAGGAGATGAAAGAAGCTGTGACGAAGGCCATTGACACGCTCACACAAGAGGACTTCCATGGGGCCTTCCAGAAGTTATTGGAACGGTACAGCCGGAGGAGATTACTTCGAAGGGGACAAGAGTTTCATGTGTGTTCTATCAATAAAAGTGTCCATACGAAAAAAGTCTGGACACTTATGGTATGAACCTCGTACTATTTAACTCAAAGCTTAGAAGGAAAAGCATTTAAATCAATTTATAAGAATAAAAAGATGATTCAATTGAAAGAATAAGAAAGAATTTAAATAAATGAGAAAAAAGAAAAACAATATAAATCAATGTGTATAATAAAAATGAAAATTTTATTCGGTAAATGAAATAGAAAAATAATAGAAAAAAGAAAGAAAAAAGAAAAAAAAAATGAAAGAAAAAATTTCAATGAATTAATGAATAAAGAAGAAAACAGTAAAAGAAGGGAAAATGATTGAAAGAAAAAATAAAAGAAAAAGAAAGCAATGAATTCAAATGAATGAATAAAAAAAGAAACAAAATACTTAGTTGAATAAGAAAGAAACAAAATGAATATGGACTATAAGTTGACGAATGAAAAAGAGGAGAAGGAATTTAAAAGAATGAAAAAGAAAATGTTTCATGAATTAAGAAGAAATAAAAGAAAGAAACGAAGAATTTAAATAAATAAGAACAAAAAGAAGGAAATAATGAACTGAAATCAACGAATGAGGAAGAAAAGAAAACAGAAAGAATTTCAATGGAAGAATGAATAATCAACTAAAAAGATGAACGAACTAATAATCAACTATTGCCCAGTCGGCTGGGGCTGTAGAATACACCGTCTGCATCTCTGAGTGTCCAGGATGTGACACAAAACTATCTGATGATAAGGTTGCAGTAATGCTGGAGCTTTGGGGAATGCGCAGTACCCCTTCATTACCGTCGCTCCCAGGTCCACACTGGCCCGGAATGGTAGCATCTGATAAGGGTCCTATCTATAGTTTAAATAGAACTAAACCGTGGATTGAGTTTACTGTTTTTTGCTTTTAAACTGCGTATTTATGCTAAACTGAATCGTTTGAAATAGAATTTTTTTACTTTTAAACTGTATATTTATGCCAAACAGAATTGCTCGAAATAGAACTGTTTTGACATCTGAACTGTGTACTTATGCTAAACTGAATTATTTGAAATAAAACTTTTCTAACATTATATCAGTGTATTACCCAGTCGGATGGGGCTGTAGAATACACCGACTGCACCTCTGCTGAGCGGTAAGACCTCCACCAATGAATGTCCTGGATATGACACTAAACAATCTGATGGTGATGTTCAAGTGATGCTGAGGCTTTTGGGAAAGCTGAGCACCCCTTCATTGCCATTGCTCCCAGGTCCATTCTAGCTGGGAGTGGTAGTACCTGATAGGGCCTTAACTATGGGTTAAATAAAACTAACTCCATACTTATGCTAAACTGAATTGTTTGAATAAGAACTGTTTGAAAAAACTGAATAGCTTGAAATAGAAATGTTTTTGACGGTTAAACTGTGTAATTACATTTAAACTGCGTTCTTACGCTAAACTGAATCATTTGAAATGGAACTGTTTTTGACATTGAAACTGTACTTACACTAAACTGAATTGTTTAATATAGAAATGTTTTGATATTTAACTGTGTGTAAAGAAAATCTCTACTTATACTAATTTGAATTAGCTGAATTAAAATTGTTTGATTAAACTGAGTAGGTTGAAATAGAAATGTTTTTGACAAACTGCGTACTAATGCTTGACTGAATTGTTTGAAATAGAACGAACTATTTGCATAAAAATGGATTTGGCATTAAATAACCTACAACGATTGATATACCATAAAACCCAAACAACCAACCAACAAATAATTATCATTAATAATAAACACTGTGGATTTTTCTGTCGGTTTCTCTGTCCATAAATTCGGCCACACTCAAGAAAACGTACATATAAGAATCACATGTGAATCCTGGCGTAATTCGAACGTCTGAACTGAAGGTAAACATATCCACTGGAAATATTTAAGCACAGATAGTGATGGAACAGGGCCTGGGCAAGAACCCCGATACTCTGATCTAAGACAGAAGTGCCGATCCAATCGATCCCATCATTTTTGTTGGTACTATTTTAATCTAAATGAACGAATGACAGAATACGATGTTTTAATGTTCCTCAATCATCTCCCGTTCTTTAAGCTAAAGGTGGGGAACCTAAAGCCTTAAGGCCCAAAGGGGCATTTCAGAAAATTAAGTGAAGCCTTTCACGGCCCTATTGGTTGTGTTTTACGGTATGGTAACCGTTGTAGGTTATTTAATGCCAAATCCTGTATATACATATATGTTTTAAATTATTTGTAAACGAATAGTTTGTAGGTAACAATTTCGAATTAGCCACAACTCATTTGTTTGCTTACACACTATGTTGGCCATTCTTGTGCTGGCGTGTGTGTGCGCCGGTCAGAGAATCTCTTTGTTTTGGCACGAAGCCCACCCAAAGGGCCTGGGGACGAGATCTCCCGCGAAACCGGTAGTAGAGGAAGGAAGGAAGGAAGATCCCAGGGAAGACAGAGCTAGTTGACAAAGAAAAGCAGAAGAGAACAGTCGGCTTGAGATAGCTGTCCAGAGAAAGACACAGTCAGCAGAAGGAGGCAGTGAGTAGATGGAAGCAGGGCAGAGAAGACAGTCAAGAGATGAGTCAGCATCACTAGTGGCTTTGTGGAAGTTTCGCACAATTATTCACCTGCGATCGCCTGCAAATGCACGAAGAGCTACACAAAAGTGTCACATTGACTTCCCCCTTCTTGCGCTTGGAGCTGACCCAAGTCCGTGTTTGTTCGTTTGTTCTTTTCTTCCGCCCTTTCGGTTGTGTTTTGCGTATCAGTAAAGAAATGTGTAATGCCCCTGGTTGGAAATGAGAGAAACCACTTGACGATCTGATCTAATGGCCATTAGTGGTTTAAGAAAGGTGATATAGTGGGGGTCGGCCGGCGAGGGGTGTTATCACATATGGTTTCAAGAATTGATATTTTACTGTTAAACTTCGCATAAAAATTGACCTTGTGTCATATCCTGCCCGAGCGGAGGTGTTGGTAAATATCTTTATTCTCTTTTTGAATTAAACAAAAAATGCGAAAAAAAATAAGGCTGATATACTCGCAGAAAGCTCACTTTGTGCCATAGTAAACCTAAAAATACACAAAAGAAGCTATTCATTGATGAAATGTCTTTTCAGAGACTTCCACCTGTGCACGGCAGCCACCACATCCCGTTTCAAGCACCAGCAGTAGTCAGCGAGAAAGTTTACATCACATCAGCTTTAGTAATGCTCTTCCATAATGCAAATGACTTGTTTAAGGCGATCAACCTTGCTCTTCATTAAAACCTTCACAGTTCTTTGAAAAATAGTCTGTGACCGCAGAAAGTGCAGTTTGACCGACGTTTGTTCTCAGAGAAGGCAGAATTTCTTTAGTAGCTCTACAATTTCCTTCTTGTATTCCACTAAAGTGAAAGTACGTTCACCAGATGGAGACACAGAATACTTCGACATTGTAGAAGGAGTACTAAAAGGAGACACGCTAGCTCCATACTTCTTTATTATCTGCCTAGATTACGTGCTTAGAACGTCGATTGATAAAATCAGAGAAAACAGCGTCGAGCAGACAAAGAAAAGAAGCAGAAGGTACCCCGCAAAAACACTCACCGACGCCGACTACGCCGATGACATAGCGATACTGGCAAATACACCCAACCAAGCCGATACACTACTGTATATTTTGGACGATCCGCCGCAGGCATTGGCCTCCATGTCAATGCACACAAAATGGAATATATGTGCTATAATCAAACATGCGACATCTCCACACTAGACGGAACCCCTCTGAAACTAGTAAATAAATTCACCTACCTAGGAAGCAGCGTCTCATCAACCGAAAAGGACATCGACACGCGGCTAACGAAGGCATGGACAACTATCAATCATATGTCGATCATATGGAAATCAGACCTGACCGATAAAATTAATCGCAGTTTCTTCCAGGCAACGGTTGTATCGATACTGCTGTATGGATGCACTACTTGGACGCTAAGTAAACGACTGGAGAAGAAGCTAGATGGCAATTACACAAGAATGCTGCGAGCAATATTGAACAAGTCCTGGCGGCAACACCCCACAAGACACCAACTATACGGCCACCTGCCTCCCATCACGAAAACTATCAAGGTTAGACGAACCAAACATGCAGGACACTGCTGGAGAAGCAGGGACGAGCTCATAAGTGATGGACCTCCGCATATGGCCGGGCAAAAGCAGGACGACCAGCTCGAACATACATACAGCACCTATGTGAGGATACGGGATGTAGCCCTGAAGACCTGCCAGAGGCGATGAACGATAGGGGAAAGTGGCGAGAGAGGGTCAGGGATATCCGTGCTAGCGGCACGACATGATGATGATGATGATGATGATTCATCTTTCCGTTGGTTTTCCAGGAAGTTTGTAACTACTATCTTCAGTGACTGCCAGGTGGACTGTTCAGGTTCACTCAGTGCTTTGTCAAACATTGGGTCCTTCATGAGTTCTCTTATTTAGTAAAGTTGGTGACCGTAGTCGAGGCAGACACGAAAGCTCCCTTTTCAATAGCTACTACACCAAGGTGTAGGGGAGGGCTCTACTCCTTTCCCAAGATTGCTCCACTTTACCCTTGATCCATACCTTATAATGCTGCGTGTTGAGCAAGGAGGCATCAAGTACCCTTTTTTTGAGTCTTTGGTATGCATATTTACCAACCATTCCGCTTAGGCAGGATATGACACAAGGTAAACTTTTAAGCAGAGTTTAACTGGCTTGAATTCAGAGTTTTCCTTCTCCAAGACTAGTTACCTCATCAAGGCTGAAAAGATCAGTTTGTCCTACTATTTACCCATAGCTGGAGGGAGAATAATTGAATTCATGCCTTTCCCAAGTGCGATGTGAAATGCAATCAGTCTCGTCCAGGATTTGAACTCGTGTCACCGTGTCCATTTCCTACGACGATAACTATTATACCACAGGCGCCTCCAAAATATGCTATCAAGTACTCCCGTTTAAGAGAAATAATTTTCAAACAGATCTATAGAAGGGGCTGGAAATTATCCTTGATACATACCTTATAATGTTGAGTGTTAAGCAAGGAGGTATCAAGTTTCATTTTTAAAGTTTTGGTCTGACTCGACCTGGGATTGAACCCAGGTCTCCCGGACCGTTGGCAAACACCCTAACCATCATATTATACATATATTATTATTTAAGGACCGTCAAATATACCAGCCTTCAGTTTCTTCATGCTTATCCTTGGGAAATTCTGAAGGAAAGCCCATCTGTTGTTTTCACTGCCCATTGCCTTCACAAAGTTATTCATTACTCCAAATTTGATATATAACTGTGAAAGCAGTTTTTTTTTCAGTTCATCGAGAGGATAAAATTGAACGTTATGCAAACTAGGTTTTAACCCTTTTCTTAACGGTCATTCTTGTCTGACATAATGTTGGTCGTCAACCCGGCTGTCCGAGAAACACAAAGAACAAAAAATACTTTGTGTACCCACTTTGAAGCCCAAGGGCCAGTCCAGCCACCTTAAGATCTCCACAGATCAAACATTTATGCTCCTGATAGAGCAGACAGTAAATGATCCATGCTGTTGTGAGTTTCTTTCATTTATACTGAATTCCCAAATAGGGATAGATTGGTTGGTTGGTTTGGTTTCTGTGTTTCATGGCATATCAACCTTTGTAGGTTATTTAATGCCAAATCTATTCTCCTAGAAGAACAGTAGTGGTACTATTTAACTCATAGCTGGGAAGATAAGGGGGTTCATACCTTTTCCAAGGGTATTTGCCCGAAAGTGAACGTAATAGAGCGACTGGAGTACGAACTCGCGTACTACGATTCCGCAATCCATCGCTTTAACCATTACACCATGAGGACACTCCCAAATAGGGATAGATGAAAAACTATTCTCACTATGTTGAACAGATTTAAGACTTTTTCTGAATCAGTCAATAAAAAGTCTCTATTCCGTAGTATCATCTATAGATTTAATGAATCCAACAATATCGTTGCAATAAACCAATGATGACTTATCCTGGAACGGGAAAAACTTTCTTAATTCCCTCTCATGGTCTCGATACTAGTAGAACGTTGTTTCTGGCACCAACAGATGGTTCTCTTTGAGACGTAAATCTAGCAGCTGAGCAGACTCCTTTAAAAAGTTTAGGTCTCAAGTCATTAAGTTCTACTTCTGTCAAGAGTACTAGCTGGTCGTCCTCTTCTGACTTGTATGCGTCATTCCCAGCTACAACAGCCATATCAGACCTATATCCCATGTTATTATCTTGCATAAGAACAGGAATGTCTGAGCCATGAGGAATTGGTCTAATAACAGAAAGAGCATCGGGGTATGGGACACGGTGCTTTTTCTTGCAATTTATTCCTTTCAGATTTATCATGCTGAAATAGCAGTCTGTGATGTGATCTTTTCCTTCCCTCCAGACCATTGCAATGACAAATAGCATACTCTTCCTCGTATAATTCCTCCAATCCCTCAAGTTCTCCACACATGTTTTACTGCAAACGTTGGTAAATAATGGCTTATCCTGACCTCCTAGTTTGACTCCAAAATAATTGCAATATGCCTTCATTACAAAATCAGGGAATTTTGCTCGACGGTTTGGAAGAACCATATTACCGCAGATATATCAGTACCTATCAGGATTATTCTTACATTTGCGATCCATTCTTACAGAAATGCTGATGTCAAGTTGAAAAAATAAAAAATAAATAAACACCCAGCTCGTCGTTGACACTTGACATAGTACATTAAAATCCTTTTAAGCTGGGAGATATGCTCCGCCCTCTCAAGGTATGTGGGTGTTAACGAGTAGGGTGGTACACTGTAGTTAGGTACACATACAATATTATATGCTAAACTAAACATCAGGCACCCACGATCAGCTGTGACAAGTAAAGTTCGCAGGCTTTTGAATGAGTGTTATTATAGTGTACAACTCGTTATGAAGTATCCAAGCATATCATAAAAACCAGACCTGACCAAATTTAGTGAATGGTATTTTTTAATTTAGCATAAAATGGTGATCGTATATCATTTGATAAACCTTTGATCTTTGGAAAATGTCTTTGCAAAGGCCAGTGTTATATGAGCAAAGAGAATGATAAGAAATTGACTCACTCTCGTGTGCACGAAGGAGTTTTATCACTCATTCGATACAGACTATTTCAGATTAGTAATATAGACCACGTGAATTCTTGAGGAAGTCTGGAAAGCCCATTGGCCAAAACACACGTACCCCCCACCCCACACCCCACCCAAAAAAGTGGTGTTCCGGTGAATCAACTGTACTTCCCCTTCAACGAATATAAAGATATGCGAAATAATCACTCGGTCAAAATATAATACCTATTCTTAAATGGTAAGTGTTGCATTCGGGTTAGTGAACGCCTGTAATATTAAATAAAGGACAAACCACGATATGAGAGGAAATAGAGACATATTCTCAGGAAAAAGTATATACAATAGAGAGACTATTAGTAGACAAGAACATAGGATTAGTGAACGCTTGTAATATTAAATAAAGGACAAACCAGGATATGAGAGGAAATAGAGATATATTCTCAGGAAAAAGTATATACAATAGAGAGACTATTAGTAGACAAGAACATAGGATTAGAGAATACAGAATAAAGATATAGACCAACGATAGTATTGGCTTCCCTTATTACGGTAGCAAGTAAGGTGATCTAGTGCGATCTCCAGTCTCCAACGCTCTAATACTATTCCTATAAGAAGCTGCTCTTAACCTTCTAGTCTGCCCTGGTATTAGTAGCTACTGCTATACAAGGCAGATGGACTAGTTCATTGTGTGGAAGAAGGTGGGTGATACCCAAGAGAAAGAGTGCTACTCTTGTCTATTTTCAATGCAATGAAACTTCAACTCAGTATTTTGACGACACTAGAAAGGCCGGTAATTTATTCAGACAAAATATAATGACCGATTAAAAAAAATTAAAGAGTCGAAGAAGACTGGAGAATTATTCGGTGGAATTGCATCGATAGAAACAACACAGATGTTAGCTACTTAAATTTCTGAAACAAAGCTTGCTGATTTTTATCCTTAACGGTTTTCGGGCTATTGTCTTCATCTTTATTGTTATATGCGTCCAGCAGGACACATAGCGTAACGGTTATAGGCGTTAGTTCCCCAAGCTTCTAAAGGAGACAATCATCTAGAGGTTGTAGGTTCAATCCTGACTGCAGGCGAGTAACAATACAGGAATACTTAATACTCGTACCCGGTTATGGCTAACGGAATCAGAACAGGCGATCCCCGTGAATTCATTAAAGGACGTAGTTCAAAGTTCTATGAAGGTTCCCGAGTTCGACAAACACCTGAAGAAGGCCGGAGGACATATAGGCCGGAACGTTGTGGAAATAACAATAAAGATGAAGACAATAGTCCGAAAACCCTTAATGATAAAAAACACAGATGTTTATGGTAATCTGAATAGTTCATGGAATGGATTATTATTTGCCTCAGAGCTTCAAACAACCTTCAGAAGACTGGACAGTCGTTCGAGCGAGAACACGATATATGAAAAATTTTGTTCTTGAATAGAATATAATTTCAAAATTCACCGCTTTTAAGTGTTCCTGTGGAATACGCCTTCAGCACCTCCGCCGGGGAGTTAGACCTCCACTAACGAGAGGAGTCACATGAGTAGTGATCCGTAATGCCTCAGACGGGATCCTAGTGGCTGAGCCATCCGTGACTTGTGTATTAAGTTGTCACGTGATTTGCAACACTCAACTTCTGGCATTATTTGGCTGAGACGTGCTGTCGGAGAGGTCCGATCTGATCAATCGACTGGTCATATTAAACCCTACCACCTCTGTAATTTAGTCCCGACCGTATTATTTAAATTGCTCTAATATTAAACACCTAACACATTTTTATCTCATTGGTACGAGAACGTGATGGCTCAGAGTCAACCGCATTGAGAGAAATAGTGAATAAAAATTATACCTTCCATTATATCAATATGCATTAGATTAATAAAAATTATGTCTACCAATATATCAATACACATAAAATCAATAAAATTTATTTCTACTAATATATTAATAAGAAAATTAAGAGAAAAATTATTTCTACCAATATATTAATACACACGAAATTAATCAAATATTATTTCTACTGAAATATTTTAATACACATAAAATTAATAGAACATTATTTCTACTAATATATTAATACGAATAAAATTAATAAAAAATATTTCTACCAATATATTAATACGAATAAAATTAATAAAAAAATATTTCTACCAATATATTAATACGAATAAAATTAATAAAAATATTCTACCAATATATTAATACGAATAAAATTTAAAAAAATATTTCTACCAATATTTTAATACGAAAAAAATTATTACAAAATACTTCTACCAATATATTAATACGAATAAAATTAATAAAAAATATTTCTACCAATATATTAATATAAAAAAATTTATAAAAAATATTTCTACCAATATATTAATACGTATAAAATTAATAAAAATATTTCTACCAATATATTAATACGAATAAAATTATTAAAAAATATTTTTACCAATATATTAATACGAATAACTTAATAAAAAATATTTCTACCAATATATCAATACAAATAAAATTAATAAAAAATATTTCTACCAATATATTAATAGACTAAAATTAATAGAAAATATTTCTACCAATATATTAATACGAATAAAATTAATAATAAATATTTCTACTAATATATTAATACGAATAAAATTAATAAAAAATATTCCTACCAATATATTAATACGAATAAAATTAATGAAAATATTTCTACTAATATATTAATACGAATAAAATTAATAAAAAAATATTTCTACCAATATATTAATACGAATAAATTTAATAAAAAAACATTTCTACCAATATATTAATACGAATAAAATTAATAGAACATTATTTCTAGCAATATATTAATACGAATAAAATTAATAAAAAATATTTCTACCAATATATTAATACGAATAAAATTAAAAGAACATTATTTCTACCAATATATTATTACGAATAAAATTAATAAAAAATATTTCTACCAATATATTAATACGAATAAAATTAATGAAAATATTTCTACCAATATATTAATACGAATAAAATTAATAAAAAAATATTTCTACCAATATATTAATACGAATAAATTCAATAAATAAATATTTCTACCAATATATTAATACGAATAAAATTAATAACAAATATTTCTACCAATATACAAATACGAATAAAATTAATAAAAATATTTCTACCAATATATTAATACGAATAATATTAATAAAAATATTTCTACCAATATATTAATACGAATAGAATTAATAAAAAAATATTTCTACCAATATAATTATACGAATAAAATTAATAAAAATATATCTACCAATATATTAATATAAATAAAATTAATAGAACATTATTTCTACCAATATATTATTACAAATAAAATTAATAAAAAATATTTCTACCAATATATTAATACGAATAAAATTAATAGAACATTATTTCTACCAATATATTAATACGAATAAAATTAATAAAAAATATTTCAACCAATATATTAATACGAATAAAATAACGAAAAATATTTCTATCAATATATTAATACGAATAATATTAATAAAATATTTCTACCAATATATTAATACGAATAGAATTAATAAAAAAATATTTCTACCAATATAATTATACGAATAAAATTAATAAAAATATATCTACCAATATATTAATATAAATAAAATTAATAGAACATTATTTCTACCAATATATTATTACGAATAAAATTAATAAAAATATTTCTACCAATATATTAATATGAATAAAATTAATAGAACATTATTTCTACCAATATATTAATAGGAATAAAATTAATAAAAAATATTTCTACCAATATATTAATACGAATAAAATTAATAGAACATTATTTATACCAATATATTATTACGAATAAAATTAATAAAAAATATTTCTACCAATATATTAATACGAATAAAATTAATAGGAATTATTTCTACCAATATATTAATACGAATAAAATTAATAAAAAATATTTCGACCAATATATTAATACGAATAAAATAACAAAAAATATTTCTACCAATATATTAATACGAATAAATTTAATGAAAAAATTTCTACCGATATATTAATACGAATAAAATTAATAAAAAAAATATTTCTACCAATATATTAATACGAATAAATTTAATAAAAAAATATTTCGACCAATATATTAATACGAATAAAATTAATAAAAAATATATTTACCAATATACTAATACGAATAAAATTAATAAAAATATTTCTACCAATATATTAATACGAATAAAATTATTGAAAAATATTTCTACCAATATATTAATACGAATGAAATTAATAAAAATATTTCTACCAATATATTAATACGAATAGAATTAATAAAAAATATTTCTACCAATATAATTAAACGAATAAAATTAATAAAAATATATCTACCAATATATTAATATAAATAAAATTAATAGAACATTATTTCTACCAATATATTATTACGAATAAAATTAATAAAAAATATTTCTACCAATATATTAATACGAATAAAATTAATAGAACATTATTTCTACCAATATATTAATACGAATAAAATTAATAAAAAATATTTCGACCAATATATTAATACGAATAAAATAACAAAAAATATTTCTACCAATATATTAATACGAATAAATCTAATGAAAAAATTTCTACCGATATATTAATACGAATAAAATTAATAAAAAAAATATTTCTACCAATATATTAATACGAATAGATTTAATAAAAAAATATTTCGACCAATATATTAATACGAATAAAATTAATAAAAAATATTTCTACCAATATACTAATACGAATAAAATTAATAAAAATATTTCTACCAATATATTAATACGAATAAAATTAATAAAAAATATTTCTACCAATATATTAATACGAATAAAATTAATAAAAAAATATTTCTACCAATATAATTATACGAATAAAATTAATAAAAATATTTCTACCAATATATTAATATGAATAAAATTAATAGAACATTATTTCTACCAATATATTAATAGGAATAAAATTAATAAAAAATATTTCTACCAATATATTAATACGAATAAAATTAATAGAACATTATTTATACCAATATATTATTACGAATAAAATTAATAAAAAATATTTCTACCAATATATTAATACGAATAAAATTAATAGGAATTATTTCTACCAATATATTAATACGAATAAAATTAATAAAAAATATTTCGACCAATATATTAATACGAATAAAATAACAAAAAATATTTCTACCAATATATTAATACGAATAAATTTAATTAAAAAATTTCTACCGATATATTAATACGAATAAAATTAATAAAAAAAATATTTCTACCAATATATTAATACGAATAAATTTAATAAAAAAATATTTCGACCAATATATTAATACGAATAAAATTAATAAAAAATATTTCTACCAATATACTAATACGAATAAAATTAATAAAAATATTTCTACCAATATATTAATACGAATAAAATTAATAAAAAATATTTCTACCCATATATTAATACGAATAAAATTATCAAAAAATATTTCTACCAATATATTTATACGAATAAAATTAATAAATATATTTTTACCAATATATTAATATGAATACAATTAATAAAAAATATTTCTACCAATATATTAATACGAATAAAATTAATAGAACGTTTTTTCTACCAATATATTAATACGAATAAAATTAATAAATATTTCTACCAATATATTAATACGAATAAAATTAATAGAACATAATTTCTACCAATATATTAATACGAATAAAATTAATAAATATTTCTACCAATGTATTAATGCACATAAAATCAATAAAACATTATTTCTACCAAAATGATTTGATACACATCTAATTAATAAAAATTATTTCTACCAATATATCAAGACACATAAGATTAATAAAATATGATTTTTACCAAAATATTTTAATGCACTTAAAATTAATAAAATTATTTCTATTATTCTATTTCTATTTCAATTATTAAATCACATAGAATTTTTTAAAATCATTTCTACCGATATATTAATACACAGAAAATTAATAAAACATAATTTCTACCAATATATCAATACACATGAAATCAATAAAAAATATTTCTACCAATATATTAATACGTATGAAATTAATAAAAAAAATTATTTCTACCAATATATTAATATACATAAAATTAATAAAACATTCTACCAAAATATTTTAATACACATAAGATTGATAAAAATTATTTCGACTAATATATAAATACACATAAATTAATTTAAAAAATTATTTCTACCAATTCATTAATACACATGTAGTTAATAAAAATTTGTCAAAATTTCTGAGATGAAGTCTGATCATTTTTATCACTTAGACAATTCGGTCTATTGTCGTCATCTTTATTTTTATACTCACAATGTTTTGGTTGATATGTGCTTCGGCCTTCTTTAGGTGTTTCTAGTCGAATTCGGGATCCTACACAGAATCTCGAACAGAACCCTTCATTTAATCAACTGGAGTAGATTGTTTTAATTCCGTTAACATTGACCGGGTACACGTGTTTTGGTTTAGCAAAGACATATTGACTGAAATATCATGAGTGTGATAGCATTAAAAATGAAGATAATAGTCTGAATATTCAAAGTGATAAAAATCGACAAAAATTTCTGTCAATATATCAAAAAACATGAAGTTAAGTTGGGTAGGGTTGGGTAGGGTTGGGTTTTATAGCACATTTACAATTGTACAGGGTGGAACGATAAAATTGACGTCCTAAAGAACACAACACTACAGCTTTATTTTAAAACTTTTATTGAAAAAATCAATTCAGATAACTTGATTATGTAGTAGGGCTGACATCTATTCAATGTAGCCGCCTTCAGCCTCAATCACCGCCTCGATACGGATCCGGAACTGGTAGCGTGCCTTTTCCACAAGCGCCGGCGGGAGCTCGGTGAATACTCGGCAGATGGCAGCGATCAGGTTGGCTTTGGTGTTGTAGGAGGTCATGCTAGTGATGTTCTCGATGTATTACCCAGCGAAGTAGTCCAGCGGGTTCAGGTCGGGGAAGGAGGGGGGGCAGTGAAAGAAGAGTAAAAAGTCGTAGCACTCCTTCTAAAGCCAAGCCTGGGTCTCTTTGGACTTGTGTGCCGGCGCCAAGTCCTGCTGCCACACCCAGGGTCTGCCGCCGGCCACCTGGTTGCATTAGGGGATCACCACACTCTTCAGCATATCCACGTACACTTTGCTGTTGACTTTCAAGCCGACTTCGAAGATGTGAGGTGGCATGATGTGGCCGTCACTTAAAACCACACCAAAGACTATAACCATAGCCGGAGACTTTGTTTTCATCACTCTGGGCACGTTGAACCGCCCTGATTTGCATTTTGAGGGTGTTAGCAATGGTCCTGTCGTCATAACTTGGATCGGTAGAGAGCACGGTTGTACAGCTGCGCATCGCCGATCTCGCTCGTTGAACATTGTGTCACTTTTAGACACGAGAGAAGGCTCCTATCGCTCTTAGGATTTGTACACAACTGGCCAACTCGTAAATGGTCTGCAACAAAAAAAGAAAACAGGTTTTCATAAAATGGAAATGGAATCATGTCGTCTTTTCTCGGGCGACAACTTTATCATTCCACCCTGTAGAAGGCTCCTATCGCTCTTGGGATCTGTACACAATTGGCCAACTCGTAGATGGTCTGTAACAAAAAAAGAAAACCGTTTTTCATTAAATGGAATCATGTTGTCTTTTTGAGGGAGACAATTTTATCGTTCCATCCTGTAGGTTATTTAATTTCAAATCCCGTTTATACATATATATTAAATATGATTTGTAAACATATCTTGTTGATAACATTTTTAAACGAGCCTGAAGTCATTTTCTGCACACATTTAAACGGTTTCAGGTATATCTCTCGAACAATAACAATTTAATATCAGTCATTTATTTGCACACATTTAAATAGATATACATAATATGTATAGATTAGTTTGTTGGTAATTTCATTTTAAAATGAGTTAAAACGAATTTGTTTGTACACTAGTATTGTTATTGTTTCTTCATAGTTAAATAGTTTCAAGTACTGCTATCTAACACTAATAATTCTATTCTTTATTAATCATTTGTTCGCACACATTGAAGTGATTACAATATTGCTATTTAATACTAACAATTCAATTTAACATCAGCCATTTGTTTACACACAATCAAATGATCAAATAGTTCTATTTCTAACAATGCAATTTAGCAAAAGTCATTTGTTTGCACAGAGTTTAAATTTCTAACAGTTCTATTTAACCCATAGATAGGACCCTTATCAGGTGCTACCTCTCCGGGCTATGAAGGTGTCCGTGGTGTAATGGTTATCGTCGTTGAAAATTATGTTCACTTTCGGGCAAATACCCTTGGAAAAGGTATGAACCCCCTTATCCTCCCAGCTATGGGTTAAATAGTACCACTACTGTTCTTCTAGGAGAATAGATTTGGTAAAGGTATGAATCCAATTATTCTCCCTCCAGCTATGGGCAAATAGTAGGACAGACTGGGTTCTTCAGCCTTGGTGAGGCAACTAGTCTAGGAGAAGGAAAACTCTGAATTCAAACCTGTTAAACTCCGCTTAAAAATTCACCTTGTGTCATATCCTGCCCGAGTGGAGGGGTTGGTAAATAGGACCTATCCGGGTCAGAGTAGACCTGGAAGCGATGTCAATGAAGGGGTACTCCACATTCCCCGAAGATCTAACATTATTGGAGCCTCACCATCAGATTGTTTAGTGTCATATCTAGGACACTCATTGGCGAGTCTTACCCCTCTCTTATTTATATCTGATTGGGAAGATGTGGATTATGTGGTATTTACTGGGAATCGAACTCTCGAAAATAGATTGGATTTGATATACATAGAGAAAATAGACGTCATCGTATACTTGTAATTTGAACAGAATTGATCAATCGATTGATTATTTTGTATTATAGGTTTAATAGCTTAAATTTGTGTGAGTCTTACTTCATATGCGCGCACGCGTCTTTCTTTGTGTTCAAGAAAATTGCCAAAAAAGAATCCCAAGAAACAAAAAAATGAAGGAAATAAACGTACAGTCATCCAGGAATTAATAAGTGATGAAAAAAGAAAATGTGCCGAAAACGTCTCCAGAAAATGAATGTCTTATATGCAAATTAGCTGGTACTCCCTCCCTTCCCAGAAGCCCTGTCATTTCCTGTGTAATTCATCGTTCTCGGTAAAATCTCATCAGATGGGATAATCTCGCCGTGAGACGGACAAGGAGACTTGACACTGTGACTTTTTCCAACCGGGCTGTATCGATATATGGTTACAGACTTGCCTGTCTGACGGTAAGTAGTCTTCTCCGGTGAGTTGTCACTTAAATCAGAAGAGGACAATTTACAAAACAGAAATTGAAATGTACGTCTAACTAGGGCCATAATTCTGACTGTTCACTGTAAAGTGTAACACAATTTCTTCAGCTTCGTAGACCCAAAATAGAACTATCTACCTATCAATTTATCTATCTATCTATCTATCTATCTATCATTATGTATATTAGGCAGCTCACGTGGTGTAATAGACCTCAATTAAGGGATAGACCAAAAATACAATCGTCTGTCTGTCTGTTCTAACCTATATATTTATTATTTTCTATCTATCGATCGATCTCAGCGACTTGGACCCTATCTTCAGCTTTTAAATATACTTATATATATCATCATCATCATCATCATCAAGTCAAGCTGCAAGCGCTGATTACCGTGATTCTCATTCGTCCCTATTGTCCATCACTCATTTTGAGTCCTCTAGCCGGTATCCTATGTTCGCACAGAATTAATGAATATGTTTTTGTTGCTACATCAACATGGGTGTGTTTATTTATTGGAATCTATCGAAGAACGCCTCTTATGAGTTCGTCTCTACAGCTGTTTTGTGGGATGCTGCTTCCTGGATTTGTTAAAACCTGCACGCAGCATCCTTGCTTAGTTATCATCAAGTTTTTTTTTTCTCCAAATGCCTTGATATAGTCCAGGTGGTACCATCACACTATAGTACTGACACGATTACGTTTTATTTATCCAGCAGGACACACAGATAAGTTTCCAGACTTTTTTCGTACAGTATGTTATTCCTATACATCTTATGAGATGACTGACCAATCTTTATGATTTCAGCTTCAAATGAACAGCTACAGCAGCAATTGGAATACACCCTGCTAAAGCCTGATTGTCACTGCTGGTGAATTTCAAAAATGCAATCTGACACGTTAGAAGAACGATATGCAATAAAATTCTATTTTAAACTTGGAAAAATGCCACAGAAACGTATGGACTGATTCAAACTGCTTTTCGAGCATCTTGCATGAATCGAGCATCAGTTTTTGAGTTGCATAAGAGATTCAAGGAAGGCAGGGAGTCTGTGTGGGATGATAAGAGGTGTGGGAGGAGTAAGGAAGTCAATAGACCAGAGTTGATTGGCCAAAGTGTTAGGGTTTGGGTTTCTATGTTGAGGTTTTAAGGAAGAGATTCAGTCGGAAGAGGTCAGCACTCTTCAAATCGGCTAAATAAAGGACGTGTTTCTAAGTTCTGTGTAGACTCCCGAGTTCGACAAGAAACATCTGAAGATGGCCGGAGTACATATCGGCCGAAACGTTATGAATATATCAAATAAAGATGAAAACATTAGTCCAAAAACTCTGAATGATAAAAATCATCAAGCTTCGTCTCAGAAATTCAGACAGCTATTAATAAAAAGTGTTATTTCTCAATTGCAAACACCTAAAATGAATGGCCAGCTATGGGTTTAATAATACCACTTGTGTTCTTCGAGAAGGATGGCTTAGAATTAAATAACCCACGAAAGTTGACATGCCATTAAAGCAAAGAAACAAACCAAACTAAAAGCAAAGAAACAAACCATTAAACCATTAAAGCAAAGAAACAAACCAAACTAAGAGCAAAGAAACAAACCATTAAACCATTAAAGCAAAGAAACAAACCAAACTAAAGCAAAGAAACAAACCATTAAACCATTAAAGCAAAGAAACAAACCAAACTAAAAGCAAAGAAACAAACCATTAAACCATTAAAGCAAAGAAACAAACCAAACTAAAAGCAAAGAAACAAACCATTAAACCATTAAAGCAAAGAAACAAACCAAACTAAAAGCAAAGAAACAAACCATTAAACCATTAAAGCAAAGAAACAAACCATTAAACCATTAAAGCAAAGAAACAAACCAAACTAAAGAGATCTTTTTTTTCTTCTTCAAAATTTTCTTTTGCGACCAAGGATCCTACAACGAAAACATACTGCGAGACGATAAGTTAAAAATCTCGCGATAAGTTTTGTAAATCTCGCAATATGTTTGAAATATCGAAAAAATAATCATTTCCAAACAGCGTTGTTAAATACTAAGCTTTCCTGAGATCTGACACATATGTTGTAGAGGAGGGGATTCCCCATGACCTTGTAGCTAATTTGCTATGCAATGAAATCATTCACACTCTCGTCGTACTATTAAGTTAATTTTTGGACTAATACCCTTGAGTAAGGTAAGAGTCTCCTTATCCACCCCAGCTATGGGCTAAATAGTACCACTAGTGTTCTTCAATAAGGATTGTTTTTGTTGTGATGCTGACCAAAGAAAGATACGGGGAAAACAAAAAGTTTGATAGAAAAACATACGAGGTGCATACGATAAGTTTCCAGACTTTTTTCGTACGGGCATTTAAAATTGTCGTAGACTCTTAAAAATTCAGTATGTTATTGCTATACATATTATGAGATGACTGACCAATCTTTATGATTTCAGCTTCAAGTGAACAGCTACAGCAGCAATTGGAATACACCCTACTAAAGCCTGATTGTCACAGCTGGTGAATTTCAAAAATGCAATCTGACACGTTAGAAAAACGATATGCAATAAAGTCCTGTTTTAAACTTGGAAAAATGCTACAGAAACGTATGGAATACTTCAAACTGCTTTTTGAGCATCTTGCATGAATCGAGCATCAGTTTTTGAGTGGCATAAGAGATTCAAGGATGGCAGGCAGTCTGTGTGGGATGATAAGAGGTGTGGGAGGAGTAAGGAAGTCAATAGACCAGAGTTGATTGGCCAAAGGATTAGGGTTAGGGTTTGCGTTACTATGTTGAGGTTTTAAGGGAGTTCAAGAAGAGATTCAGTTGGAAGAGGTCAGAAATCTTCAAATCGGCTCAGTGGCATTTCTAGCAGGACAATGCACCAGTCTACAACTCCATCCTTGTCACAGACTATTTGACCTAGATGGGCATCAAGACAGTTCCTCAGCCTCCCTATAGTCCAGACCTTTCTCCATGTGACTTTTCATTATTCCCTAAGCTGAGAGGTTGTCGTTATGAGACAATTGAGGAGATGAAAGGTGTGACAAACGTCATTGACACGCTCACACAAAAGGACTTTTTGCAGCCGGAAGAGATTACTTCGAAGGGGACTAGAGTTTCATGCGTGTAGTATCAATAAAAGTGCCCATACGAAAAAAGTCTGGAAACATATCGTATGCGCCTCGTATATATTCAAGTAACAGAAACAAGATACAAGTGAACCTGGTTAAACAGTAGTTTGGTAATAGAAAGCTGAGTGTCCTGTGGGGTAGTGACTATCCGTACACTACGCAAATGGTATCACACGTGATTGTGTCACGCTGATTGGTGTACTCCCCGTCTGATGCTCTCGTTGACGTGTATTTATGAAGGAGGGCGAGTCCATTATGTAAGGAGTACAACAGTTTTAGAATTAAATAACCCACGAAGGTTGATATCCTATTAAACCATATTTACTAACCCCTCCGCTAGAACAGGATATGACACAAGGTCAATTTTTAAGCGGAGTTTAACAGGTTTGAATTCAGAGTTTTCCTTCTCCAAGGCTGAAGAACCTAGTCTGCCCTACTATGTACCCATAGCTGGAGGGAGAATTATTGGATTCATACCTTTCCCAAGGGTATTAGTGCTATGTGAAATACAATCGGTCTCGTCCAGGATTTGAACTCGTGTCGCCGTGTCCATTTCCTACGACGATAACCATCACACCACGGGCACCTCCTTATCCTATTAAACAAAGACACCAAACCAAGTTTCAGATTGACTGCAGAACTTGCTGCTCGTGAGTAGTCACCCATTTACATAAGGAACAGTTACTTAACTGCTGACCTTCTCAAAGCTTGGGGGTGTCCTCGTGGTGTAATGGTTAAAGCGATGCACTGCGGAATCGTAGTACGCGAGTTCGTACTCCAGTCGCGCTATTACGTTCACTTTCGGGCAAATACCCTTGGGAAAGGTATGAATCCAATTATTCTCCCTCCAGCTATGGGTAAATAGTAAAGCGGACTGGGTTCTTAAGCCTAGGAGAAGGAAAACTCTGAATTCAAACCTGTTAAACTCCGCTTAAAAAAATTGACCTTGTGTCATATCCTGCCCGAGCGGAGGGGTTGGTAAATAGTACCTTCTCAAAGCTTACATCTTTCAGCATCACTGTTTATCGTTTGCTTGGGTTTCTTTGTTTAATGGCATATCAATCTCCGTGTGTTATTTAATGTCAAAACCATTGTAGAAAGATAGAAGAGATGTTATTTAACCCATAACAAGAGGGATAAATGATTACATTCGTTTCAAAAGTGAACGTAATACCGAGACTTGAATTCGAACTCACTTACTTCGAGTCTGCAGTCAAGCTGTTTAGCCACTACGACTTGGGGACACCCCCCCGCCACTACGTTTATCTTTACTGGGTTTTTTTTTGCCGACATTTATAAGCAATATTTTTAAATGAAGTCTTCCCGATCATTAGACTCTGTAAAAAAAACTTTCACTTTGTCTTGAGAGAAAATGTTATTTATCAATCCCTTCATCGTAAAGTAAATAGAAAATATCTATTTTTCTCATCTAATTTTGATTTTGTTTGGTTTGGTTTGGTTTGTTTGGTTTTATGGCATATCAACCTTTGTAGGTTATTTAACGCCAAATCCGTTTTTATGTAAATATTCTGTTCTATTGAAAACAGTTCAGTTTAGCATAAGTACACAGTTTAATTGTCAAAAACATTTCCATTTCAAACTATTCAAGCAGTTATATGTAATAATTCAGTTAAGTGTAAATACAGTTTTAATGTCGAAAAACAGTTCTATTTGAAATAATTCAGTTAAGCATAAGCACGCACTTTAAGTGTAAGTACGGTTTAATTGTCAAAAACGTTTCTTTTTCAAGCTATTCAGTTTACTCAATTCATTTTAGCATAAGTATGCTGTTAGTTCTATTTAACCCATAGATAGGGCCCTATCAGGTGCTACCACTCCGGGCCAGATGGACCTGGGAGCGATGGCAATGAAGGGGTACTCCGCATTCCCCAAAGCTCCAGCACTGCTGGAACCTCACCATCAGATTGTTTAGTGTCATATCCAGGACACTCGTTGGGTGGGGGGTCTTACCCCTCTGCAGAGGTGCAGTCGGTGTATTCTACAGCCCCAGCCGACTGGGCAATTTGATTTTGTGACCAAGGAACTTTTAACAAAAATAAAACGGAAGACTATTTTTGAGGGTTGATGTGTAAAAATGAAGTCAAAAATATCATAAAATTACTCACTTCTAAAGACTTTGTCCCTTTTTTGTATGAGTTTTATATATTTATTCCTTTGCAGTTTTCTACATCTTTATCATCATCATCATCATCATGTCGTGCTGGTAGCACGGATATCCCTGACCCTCTCTCGCCACTTTTCCCTATCGTTCATCGCCTCAGGCAGAAGAGGGGCTTCTATAGAAGAGAATAAAACAGCCATCGAAAGATAACCATGACCCACACTCAAACCACATACACAAACCGCATCGCTCTTCGCGCGGGTGAAAAAGTTCGAAAAATCAGCTACAGAGCTCAAACAACAAAAACTACTAAAATGCAAACAAACATCTTTATACAAATGAAAATATGCAAAATTTGCCTGTTTTCACAGGGAAAAATAGACGGATTTCTAAATTTCATTATTCACGGCACAAAAGCAAAGTTTAAAAGAAATAATAGCCATTTCATGTACCTTTATAGCATACATAGTGGAGGTGCCCGTGGTGTACTGGTTATCGTCGAAGGATTTGGATACGGCGACACGAGTTCAAATCCTGGACTTGACTGATTGCATTTCACATAGTACTAATACCCTTGGGAAAGGTATGAATCCAATTATTCTCCCTCCAGCTATGGATAAATAGTAGGACAGACTAGGTTCTTCAGCCTTGGTGAGGCAACTAGTCTAGGAGAAGGAAAACTCTGAATTGAAACCTGTTGAACTCCGCTTAAAAATTGACCTTGTGTCATATCCTGCCCGAGCGGAGGGGTTGGGTAAATCGGACCTTTATCGCATACATAGTTAAGAAATAATACAGACTATCCAGGAACAAAATTTATTTTACGCAGTTTTTTATCCAAGACACAAAAGCAATATTCGAAGAGAATAATGACCATTTTCGTTACTTTTACAGTTAAAAAATAATATATTCTAACCAAGAATAAAATTTGTCGTGCACTGTGTAATTTTTAAACAAAAACAAACTATCCCAGAATTTAAAGCCCCTTCTTTGTCGAATGGGTCACTTTCTTTGATAGCATTGTAAAAAGTTGGCGACTGTAGTCGAGAGCGACCCAAAGGCTCCCTTTTCAATTGCTACTACATCGAGGTGTAGGGCAGGGTGCAACTCCTTCCCCCGGATTGCTCCACTTTATCCTTGATACGTATCTTATATTGCTGAGTGTTAAGCAAGGAGATACTAAGTACTATTTTTTAAGTCTTCGGTATGACTCGAGCTGGGATTGAACCCTGATCTCCAGGGCTCTTGGCGAACACTCTACCCACTCGGCCAATGAGCCGGTTAATCTACCAGAAATTACATTTTTTTTATCTGCCAGAAATGACGATAAAATCAATATTTTTAATTTTGTCGAAAAAAAAAACGAGTTTAAAGGGTTTTAACGTATTATAGATATTATCTTGGGCCAAGTGTTATATAATTGCGGAATGATTTTTCTTATTTAATCATTTTCATTAATTATATCTTATCATTCGTTTTGGTTGGGCTTTGAACTATTCGGCTGTTAGCGCAGGTGTTCACGCTCGCACGCAGGGGATGTGACAATCACAAATGTAATAATAAAAACTCCAGATAGGAAATGAGAAAGGGGTGTGAATGACGTTATGCCCGGAAGCGAGGGGCTAGGGTTTTTGGTGGTTTTTGAAAAAAGCGGTTAGTTGAGATTTGCACCTGGGCGAGGGCAGTCCAGCTGGGGGTTACGGGATGCGCGGCGCGTTTGTTGGGTCAGTTAGTTGAGATTTTGACTCTGGGCCCGGCAGTCCAGCTGGGGGTTGACTGAAGAGCGATATAGGAACGGTCAGCATAGTAAAAATTGTGTCTCTCTCTCCTCGTGTCAAAAAACTAAAAGTCAAGAAATGAACAAATGTTTCGTACCTGAACTAAAGAAAGTCGTCTGTGTTTCGGGATTTCTCTGCATTTAATATTTGTATAGCTGCATCTGGCCATATTACACAAGTTTAAACTTTGAAATAAGTCTTGTAGATAGAATTATATAGTTACAAGCCTATGTGGAAATCAAAAAGGTCTTTTTAACTAATTTTTCGAAAATTCACTGTATTTCAATAGTCCACAGCAACAAACGGAACAATTTTGTCTTTTTAACTTTCTGCTATTTTCATTCTTGAGTTCATAAAATTTGTTAGCCTTTCAGCATCCATGTTTGAATTATAGCGATATTCGATGACAGAAGTGCTTCCAATGGCAAAAGCTTTTTCAATTGATTTCTGACCTGTAGATTTGTTTAAAAATGGACACCCGCAGTAAAAATTTATTCTTTGAATTCTGACCCAGCATAAAACGTAATGGTTTTGACAGGACGCCATCGAGGGGGCGATCGCTTGAGTGAGGCAAGTTCTCCTGAAGAAGAGGCGAGAAAATTGGAAATTGGTGGGAATCTTATATTTTTATACTTAATTTTTTTCTTTCTTTTCCCATTTTTAAAGCAAAAAAAAAAAACAAAAAAAAAATAATTGAAAATAACAAACGGGAAAATTTCAGATGTAATCTTAAAAATGTTCTTTTTTGTTGATATATGACTTGAGTAATGACAACGGTCATATGAGTTAGCAGTTACAAGCAGCATATTTCATAGGACGTCAAATATCGAATTAAACAGTCTTCTCTTTCATTCGTACATACACGAATGTGTTAAGAGTTCTCACTGGTTCGGGTGGGGTTAGGTCTTTGTTCAATTAATGTTCACGTTAATCTTAAATTCTAGATTTTAAACAGAGGGCTTATACGTGGGATTAAAAGTTGTAATTTCTTAAAATCTACATTGAAGTGGAAATTTTCTAAACATCTTCAGAACATTCAAAAGTATTTACTTGTCCTATTTTAACAGAGTGAATATTAAACTAAGATAAGCTTAATAAAAAGAAAAATAATAACATGTTTCACATAGTGTGGTGATTAACGAGCTATATAATCGGATCATTCCGAGTGAGTTCGATTCTCACTGGGTGTCCCAGGTTTCTGGTCTTTAAGTAAATTACGTTAGTTAAGCTTAGCAAAAAATGGTTGACTCGCCTCTCGCAGGATAATGGTTTGCTAGCTTGACAAACGGATCATTCTTATTGAGTTTGATCCTCACTCGGTGTCCAATACTTCTTACTTTGTTGTAAACTAATGTAAGTTTAGTGAATGAAAACTTGCTTATTTCTGAGTGCTCCATATTTTACCCTTGTGCCAAACTAAGCTAAGCAGAGTAAAAAAAAAGAAGAAAGCGAGTCTCGAAGTGTAATGTTTAGCAAACCATTATTAGTGACTTCGATTTTCACTGGGTGTCCTATACTTCTGGTTTTGCGCTAATCTTAGCTTAATAAATGACTATTTATCAATTTTAATTGGCGGGAAGTTTAATTCTTACAATGTGTCCCATTCTTCTGGTCTTGTGCTTAGCTAAGCTTAGTAAATGACAATCAATTATGATGTTTAATTCGCAGTATTGGATTTCGGTTCTTATACCAATCTATTTACAATGAGGAAAACACTTTTTAACACTTAAAAATATTCAGATTTGTTTACTAATATTTTGTAGCCGCTATGAATGAATGAATGAATGAATGACACTTTCTTTTTACAAAGATATATTTTTATTCTTTCGTAAGATGTCAAATCCTCAGTAGGTTTGTAAGAGACAGGGATAGGAAGGCAAATAGAGATTACCTCATTGACCCATAACTTCTTATTAAACTGTTGAGTAGATAAGACTCTACGTCAGATAAAAAAGAAATAATTATATGCTGAACCCCAAGCCAAATTAGTGTGAGAGGGAATGAAAGAGCAGACTTGGCAGCCAAACCGGCCGTAGATCTGACCCCCGATAAATCCAAGACTCCATATACTGACCTGAAACCAACAATTAATAAATTCCTTCACAAAAAATGGCAACAACGATGGAGCAATAACATCCACAATAAACTCTTCCAAATTCAACCAACCTTGGGAGAGTGGAGACCTTCATTGAAAAAAATCAAGAAGAGAACAAGTCGTTATATCCCGATTGCGAATTGGTCATACAAGGCTTACTCACTCTTTCATACTGAAATAGGAACCACAACCACAGTGTTTGACCTGTCTGACAACTTGCACAGTTAAACACATTCTTATAGAATGCAGAACTTTCGCTGTCATCAGAAAGCAATTTTTCAAAGTGAATAGTTTAACAGATTTGTTCGAAAACGTCAAAATAGATGACGTTCTATCCTTCTTGCGAGAGACAGGGTTGTACCAAAAAATATGACGAATTAAAACTGGTTTATCGAGTGCAAACAAATAAAATCCCGCTTATAGAAAATTTTACCGACTTAGTATTCGCTAAGAAATCTTTGGTTAAATGTATTTAGCGTTAAATAACCTACAAAGATTGATATGCCATAAAACTCAAACAACCAACCAACCCATAACATTTTCTCTTGACCATACCAAACTGTGTTGTCTTCAAGGACCCGCTCAGCACTTCTTTAGTTTCTCAGCTGGTGGCCCGTTGTGGACCCTTGACTCAATTGGACGCCCAGGCACTCGCGGACACTCTCCGTGACTGAGCGTATCTCTTCTGGCCGCAAGATGAGACTCCAAGACTCAGACTCAGACTGCCCGTATCTCTCGTGGACATTGACATATCATTTCATAATACCCACACATTTCCGTTCAACCACGTGACTGCTTCCAATTATTTTCACAGGGGCGTTCTATGCTGAGGATCTCAGATTTACATCCTAATCAAAGGAACAATATGCAACACTAAGCTTAGGTTAGTGGGACCAAATGTAACTGGTTTCCGTTCCTGCAAGGTAACCGAAGTTAAGCAACGATAAACCTGTGAAATACATAGATGGGAGACCACATTGAAACAGTTACAATCTGGGGCCTATGTGTCTGATTTAGCAAAACTTTGTAAATCTTATAGACTCTTCAAATGGTGTAATGGTTAACAAGCTAGGCTACAAAATTATGAATGAGTTCAATTCTTCTCCATACTCCCAGCCTTGTACCAAACTTAGTTTAATTCAGAAAAAAAAAACAGGTCAAGCCACCTCTCATAGGAAGATAGGCAGCCAGGCCATTAGTGAGTTCGATTCTAGTTGAGTGCTCCATTCTCCTGGCCTTGTACCAAAGTTTATAAAGTTCAGAAAAAAGGGGGCGAGCCGCCTCGCATAGTAAGTTAGTTTGCCAGACTATTAGTAAGTTCAATTCGTACTGAGTTTAGTTCAGACAAAAGCTCCTCACGTAGAGAACAAGTCTATCGGACCATTCAAAGTGAATTCGAGTGTTACTGGGAGCCCCATTTTCATAGCAATGAGTCAAACTAAATTAGAAAAAGAAAAGGAGAAAATGTCTCCCGTAGTGAAATGGTTAGTGAACCAGACTAATCGACCATTCCTTGCGAGTTTGATTCTAACTGGGCGTCCCACACTTTGCCTTTATATTAATCTAACCTAAATATAGTAAATGACAACTGAAGAAAGCGAAAGCTTTTTGAAGACTTCGAGGATATTTTATGGTTTTTACTGTTTTTATTTAAGTAAGACTACATGAAACTAGTTTCTATTCTTGCAAGATCACCGAAATTAAACAACCATAAAGCCAATTCTGTTGTTAGATGAGAGACAACTTTAAAAACAGTTGGTCCCCAAGTAATCTGGGGTGTAATGGTTAAAGCGATGGACTGCAGAATCGTAGTAAGCGAGTTCGTACTCCAGTCGTTCTATTACGTTCACTTCCAGGCAAATACCCTTGGGAAAGGTATGAACCTCTTTATCCTCCCAGATATGGGTTAATATTACCACTACTGTTCTTCCAGGAGAATAGCTTTGGTATTAAATAACCTACAAAGGTTGATATGCCAATAAACAAAGAAACCAAAACAAACCAAGTAATCTGTGGCTTCTGGCCTAGATTAAATAAAGTTGTGTATATTACTATAAAAGCCACATGTTTTGTTTCAAAGGAAAGATTGAATACTGAAGTTGTAATGTTGGTCAAGATTTAATGTTGTATTTTGACCTTCAACCCAGCCAAACTTGCCATTCCAAGGTGATGCACCGAAAGGAAGTGACACATTCCAATGGCAGTTATGAGAGGAAATCGCGCAGGTGAGGTCGGCTGATAATATGGAACAAGGTGAAGGTCCCACTTCAGAGTGATGTGCCGGAAGAGAGTGACCTGTGAACTGCATGACAGTTATTTCCGCTTGATGACGATCAAACATGCCATTCCAAAGATTGAGTGGGCGATTGAGTGGAGGTTGAACTATTATATAACTCAGTCAAGACAGAAGTCAGACAGTTAGAGATGAGTTGGAGATTAGACGAGTTAGAAGTCAAGAAGTGGTAGAGAAAGCCCTGGTGTGTTGGGGTCCAGAGAAGTTGCTGATAAGATGCAGTAAAGAAAGCCATCACCCAGCAATGAGCTGAGCCCCTGGGCCTCCGATTAAGCAGCCCTAGAGAACGAGAAAGACACAACGCTGACGCCCATAAGAGTGGGGGTCAATATATTGCAGTTCTGTTAGGTCTACAACTCCCTCTAATATACAAACGTTACAATAAAATGAGAGGTATATATCTTGTTAAAGAAGACTTCGCTCGCCGTTATTAATTGCGTCGGTATGTATCCTGCATATATATTTATGTATATGTGTATATAAGCATATTTATTATGTTAGTATACAACATTAACGCAACATTGAAATTTTGTTACGAAAAATTAAATTACACAAATCAAAATAAGGAATATACTTATATTTGGACTGCTACATATTCATATTTTTTTGGTTTAGTCATTAGTTATTATGAGGTATAATACCTGTTTTGAGTATATAATGTTCTGCTGGAAATAATAAAATCCTGGTGTCTTTAGTGCAGAAGAAAACCAACTTTTTATAAAAGATTGTTTGGGGTGTATTTATTTATGAACGAAACTGTATGTTACGCTTGATATTTTAAAAGGAAAGACATTCTTTTAGAACAATTGAGAAAGATAGTGTCACAGTTAAATTACAACTGAGTTGTGAGTTCGATCCTAACGAGATCCAGCGCACTTTTGGATTTACGTCAAATCTTTGCTATTCTTGGTTGTATTTATTTAAGGTAGGTACTATATATTTCAAACAATTCAGTTTAGCATAGATACACATTTAATTGTAAAAAACATTTCTATTTTAAAGTATTCAGTTGAGTCAAACAATTCTAACTATAGATTTGTTCACACACAGTTAAATGTCAAAACAGTTCTATTTCAAACAATTCAGTTTATCGTAAGTACAGTTTCAATGTCAAAAACAGTTATATTTCAAACAATTCAGTTTAGCTAAAGTACATAGTTTAAATGTCAAAACGGTTCTATTTCGAGCGATTCAGTTCAGTATAAGTACACAGTTTAAACGTCAAAACAATTCTTTCTAAACAATTCAGTTTAACATAAGTAAGTAGTTTAAATGTCAAAACAGGTCTATTCAAATCAGATTAGTTTAGCGTAAGTACACAGTTTAGTTCTATTTGACACATAGGGGCTATCAGGTGCTACTACCCCAGGCCAGAGTGGACATGGGAGCGATGGCAATGAAGGATAACTCCGCATTCCCCAAAGCTCCCGCATTACTGAAACCTCACCGCCATTGTTTAGTGTCATATCCAGGACACTCGTTGGTACTATTTACCAACCCCTCCGCTCGGGCAGGATATGACACAAGGTCAATTTTTAAGCGGAGTTTAACAGGTTTGAATTCAGAGTTTTCCTTCTCCTAGACTAGTTGCCTCACCAAGGCTGAAGAACCTAGTTTTTTTAAGCGGAGTTTAACAGGTTTGAATTCAGAGTTTTCCTTCTCCTAGACTAGTTGCCTCACTAAGGCTGAAGAACCTAGTCCGTCCTACTATTTGCCCATAGCTGGAGGGAGAATAAGGGGGTTCATACCTTTCCCAAGGGTATTTGCCCAAAAGTGAACGTAATAGCACGACTGGAGTACGAACTCGCGTACTACGATTCCGCAGTGCATTGCTTTAACCATTACACCATCAGGACACTCGTTGGTTGGGGTCTTATCCCTTTGCAGAGAAGCAGTCGGTGTATTCTGCAGCCCCAACCGACTGGGCAACAACATTTTTTAATCTAATTTTGAGGCTACCGAAACGGTATAAATAAGCAAATTATCAATCCAAATACCTTTCGGTTTATTTCTTTAGAAAAAAATGTAACACTCCTTTCTTTGAACGTATATGTAAGTGTTTATATAGCTTTATTATTACTAATATTTCAGCTGATCCTATTTACCCAACCCCTCCACTCGGGCAGGATATGACACAAGGTCAATTTTTAAGCGGTGTTTAACAGGTTTCAATTCAGTGTTTTCCTTCTTCTAGACTAGTTGCCTCACCAAGGCTGAAGAACCTAGTCTGTCCTACTATTTACCCATAGCTGGAGGGAGAATAATTGGATTCATACCTTTCCCAAGGGTATTAGTACTATGTGAAATGCAATCAGTCTCGTCCAGGATTTGAACTCGTGTCGCCGTGTCCATTTCCTACGACGATAACCATTACACCACGGGCACCTAATATTTCAGCTGATGGTTGGTTGGTTAGTTGATTGGGTGGTTGTTTGGTTTGTAACTTCTGTTTTTCAGCAAACTTTTCACTCAAGAAATAAAAATTTATAAATTGGATTTTTATTCATTCATTTACTTATTTTTCCTCTACACACACACACACACACACACACATATATATATATATGTAGAGAGAGAGAGGGGGGGTAAATTTTAAATTGTTTCTAGGAAATATTTTAGTTTGGAAAACTTTAAATAATTATCTATATAAACCTACTTCACATGCACGTCATATATATATATATATATATATATGTGTGTGTGTGTGTGTGTGTGTGTGTGTGTGTGTGTGTGTGTGTGTGTGTGTGTGTGTGCGTGTGTGTAGAAGAGAAATAAGAGATGAAGAGTGGGCGAGAGAAGAAAGAAATAACCAGAGAGCGGAAAGCGAGAAGGTTACTGAGAGAGAGGGGGATAGCATATGTGTATTTGTGTCAGTGTCCGAGAGAGACCAATAGAAAGAGAGAAAGGGAGAAAAGGTTTGCGTGTGTGCACGCTTGTGAGAGAGAGGGTAAGAAAAAGAAAGACAGAGAGAAGAAAGAAAAAAACTATAGAGAGGAAAGGAGGAAGGTCAGAGAGAGTGAGAAAGAGAGGGAGCATGTGTGTTTTTGCCTTTGTTCGATATAGACCAACAGAAAGTGATGGTGATGGTGCGTGCGTGCGCATGGTTTTTCCCCCACCAACACACTTATATGTGCAGTTGTTATGTTTTGACCTTTTGACCCGGCCAAAAATGCCATTCAAGGTGATGCACCGGAAGAAAGTGACACATTCTAATGGCAGTTATGAGAGGAAATCGCGTGGGCGGAAATTGGCTGATGAAATGGGACGAGCTAAAAAAAATTCCCATGGTACAGTACAGAGTGATGCACCGGAAGAGAATGACCTCTGAACTGCATAACAGTTATTTCCGCTTGATGACAATTAAACATTCGATTTCAAAGAACGAGTGGGCGTCGAACGATTATATAACTCAGTTGAGTTCGACGAGCCAGTTGAATTGAGTTCCGGTTCCAATTGAGTTCGACGCCCAGGGAGTCGAAGTTGCCAGTAGAGTTCCAGACAGTTGGAGTGGAGACGTGGTAGGGAAAGCCACCCCCGAACGAGGGGGCCCTCAGGAACCCCGATGGAGTTTGGGGTTCATAGAAGATGCTGATAAGATGCAGTAAAGAAAGCCGGCATCCAGCAGAGTGGACCATAGGCCTTGGATTGAGCAGCCCTAGAGAACAAGAAAGACACAACGTGACGCTCATAACTTTGGGGTCAAAATATTGTAGTTATGTTCGATCTCCAGCTCCCTCTCACAGTAAAACCCCACACAAACTTTTCGAACCCTTGCAATAAAGTGAGAGGTAAATATTTTGTTAAAGAAGTCTTCCTGCGTCTTCCTTCCTGCGTCTGTTTTATTATTGTGTCGTTGTGATGCAGTAGATGACGATATAACACAGTGACCTCGAATGGTAATTTTCCCATGTAATCAAAACAGAATCTGTTTGAAAGATTGTGTTGCATCAGTCTGTGTGCTTGGCCTTGTGTCAGACTCACTCTATCAAATTCAGTCAATCTGTAGCATTTCGCTCTACGAGGAGACACAAGAGATAGCAGCGAATAACAAGTGGAAATTTTCGTACTTGATTTAGAGCTTTTAAAAATGGTGACTGAAGTTTTTTATGGCGGACGTGGTGGCGCGTAACAGGACAAACTGTAAAAAGAAAAATGGAGGAAAAGGAGAAAAAGTGGCGGGAAGATTTATGAAGACCCAATTGACTGTCTGACACTTGACAGAGCGAAAAAATGAAACCAGTTTTACTCTTCGTTTTATCTTCAGTTTCGAAATTTTGGTGTTCATTTTCAATTCATTTAGTTTTGCCGTTTGCTCTGTGGAGTCTCGTGTGACAATGTCGGCATTATTTCTTTCGAGTTTCGGCGTTTTTAACATTGTTATTTCCTTATATGGTTGTTGTTGATCCGTGAGAACGAGGCAAGGGTTTAATTTGAAAGTAGAGAATACAGAAAAAGAATGACAAAAAAAAAAGAAAAACGTTTGAGGAAGCCAAAAAGAAATGACGTCAATTTCGAATTGATTATTTCAAAGAGAGAGTGCAAAAATTTATGAATGAGAAAAAGAACATTATGAAATAGAAATGGAATGAAAATGGAAATATTTAAAAGAAAGAAAGAAAGAAAGAAAGAAAGAAAGAAAAATGTACAAAAAGGAAAGAAAGGAGCAAGGAACGAAAGAAAGAAGCAAGGAAGAAAGATAAAAAAGAAAGTTTTAAAGTTTTAAATAGAAAGATGGCAAAAATTAATGAATGAGAATAAAGACAATAGAAATGAGAAATGGAACGAAAATAAAGATATTTATTTGTTCATTTATTAAGAAAGAAAGAAAGAAAGAAAGAAAGAAAGAAAGAAAGAAAGAAAGAAAGAAAGAAAGAAAGAACTATACAGAAAGAAAGAACTATACAGAAAGAAAGAAAGAAAGAAAGAAAGAAAGAAAGAACTAGAAAGAAAGAAAAAAAGAAAGAAAGAAAGAACTATTTGTAAAGAAAGAAAGAAAGAAAGAAGCAAGGAACGAAAGGTAAAAAAGAAATTCAAATAAGTTATAGAAAGAAAGATGGCATAAATAAAATGTTAGACGGAAAAGAAAGAAAGAAAGAAAGAAAGAAAGAAAGAAAGAAAGAAAGAAAGAAAGAACTGAACAGAAAGAACGAACTGAACAGAACGAAAGAAAGAAAAAAAGAACTAGAAAGAAAGAACTCGAAAGAAAGAAAGAAAGAAAGAACTCGAAAGAAAGAAAGAACTATTTGTAAAGAAAGAAAAAAGACAGAAAGAAAGAAAAAAAGAAAGAAAGAAAGAAAGAAAGAAGCAAGGAACGAAAGATAAAAACGAAATTCAAACAGGTTATAGAAAAAAAGATGGCATAAATAAAATGTAAGACGGAAAAAAAGAAAGAAAGAAAGAAAGAAAGAAAGAAAGAAAGAAAGAAAGAATCGAATGTGGAAAGAAAGAAAGAAAGAAAGAATCGAATGTGGAAAGAAAGAAAGAAAGAAAGAAAGAATCGAATGTAGAAAGAAAGAAAGAAAGAAAGAAAGAAAGAAAGAAAGAAAGAGAGAAAAAAAATCGAATGTAGAAAGAAAGAAAAAAAGAAAGAATCGAATGTGGAAAGAAAGAAAGAAAGAAAGAAAGAAAGAAAGAAAGAAAGAAAGAAAGAATCGAATGTTGAAAGAAAGAAAGAAAGAAAGAATCGAATGTGGAAAGAAAGAAAGAAAGAAAGAAAGAAAGAAAGAAAGAAAGAAAGAACCACGTGTAAAGTATAAGAAAAAAGGAAAGTGAAACAAAAGTATACATTTCATCTTTTGATATATTTAAATAAGTAAAAATTCACCTCATACTGTTAGTTGAGTAAGAATTGACAAATCCAAACTTACGGAAGAAATATTTATTCCTTCGCTTATTTATGCAATTTAGGCAGACTCGAAATTTGATTAAAAAGTTGTTGATTTATCTATGAATCTGGGAGATTGTAGATTTAATATTTTTAGAGGGAAAAGAGTTTTAGAATGATTTTGGGTTTTGTTGTTCAAATTTTCCGCAATAAGTCAAATATTGTCGTCTCCATATTATCTCGAAATAATAAAACAACCACGAATTCGCCAGTTGGTTAATAAATGCAAAAATATAGACACAAAAATTACAAATTCTGCACCAAATTGACAAGATTTTTAGTATGGAAACCATAGAGGTCGTGTCGATTCTAATATACAGATGCATTTCATGGACGCTGACTAAGCGTATAGAGAAAAGGCTTGGCGGCAATTGCACGGGAATCTTACGAGCTATACTGAACAAGTCCTGGAAGTAACATCCCACAAAACAGCAGCTGTACGGCCACCTGCCTCCCATCACTAAAACTAACCAAATCAGACGAACAAGACATGCGGTAAACTCTTGGAGAAGTAAGGACGAACACGCAAGCGACGTTCTCCTGAGGACCTCTTCACACAGACGAGCCGGTGTTAGACGACTAGCTAGAACATACAACAGCTCTGTACGGACACAGGATGATGTCTGGGGGACCTGTCGAAAGCGATGGACGATAGAGATGAATGGCGAGAGAGACTGAGAGAAATCCGTGCAAGCGACACGAAATGATCATATATATATATAGAGAGAGAGAGAGAGAGGGAGAGAGAAAGGGAGATATGTGCTGATTGAGGTAGTTATTAACATTTAATTGTCACTTGGCAAAATGTTTGAGCACGTAACACACACATCCATACGACAATAAAGAAAGTTATTATATTTAGGCTATTACGATCTGAAAAGTTCTAGGAATATTGTTAAAACGCCTCTTGAAATCAAATAGGTGGTTCGTGACTCGTAAGAAATTTTTTACTATGTCTACACTTAGAAACTAATTCACTTTTTTTTTGTTCAGCAATTTTCAGCATATTACAGAATGCACAACTCTTTCTTCTGTTATATATTGACCCTCGACCGAGCCGTCAATCAAGTGATGCACCTGTGTAAATAAGCGGAAGAACAGCGGAAGCAGGTGTACGTTAAACAATAATATAACTAGGTGCACAGACGGTTCGAGTCAGTTGGAGAGAGGATGCCAGCGTGAGAATCAGCTTGAGCAACCCCAAGCCGAGAAAGAAATGCTGCTATGATCAAGAGGTGAAATAGGGTCAATTTAGCAGTCTGTCCCGGTCTCCAACTCATCTCTCACACACAATCAACATCACCCTTTCAGGAATAAAGTGTGAGAGATTTATATTTTTATAAAGAAGTGTATTCGTTCGTTATTGAAGTCGTCATTACCGGTTAAAAACATTCTTATAGAATGCAGAACTTTCGCTGTTAGCAGAAAGCGATTTTTCAAAGTAAATAACTTAACCGATCTGTTCGAGAACGTCAAAATAGATCATATTCTGTCCTTCTTGAGAGAAACAGAGTTGTACCAAAAAATATGACAACTTAAAACTGGTTAATCTTGTGCAAACAAAAGAAATCCTGCTAATAGAAAATTTTACCTACCTTAATATTTGTTTTGAAATCTTTGGTTCGATATGTATGTATATATAGACAGAATTTGGCATGAGATGACCTACAAGGGTTGATATGCCATAAAACCCAACCAACCAACAAATTACCGGTTAAAGATGTTTCCGCATATAAGTGTATATTTGTATATGTACACGTGCAGTTGTATGTGGCTATACTAGACTTCTAAACATAAGCCGCAGTCGTTATAACTTTCATACGCGTAACGGTTATCGCTTTCCAAATCCGGAGCCAGCCAGTCTGTATTTCACATCTCTTCACTTTAATACCATTTTAAAAGTTATGAGTTCGACTTCTTTCAGTTGAGGATAAATGGTAGGTGATATTGTAATCTTTAGCCTTGATGTGCCCGTGGTGTAATGGTTATCGTCGCAGGAAATGGACACGGCGACACGAGTTCAAATCCTGGACGAGACTGATTGCATTTTCACATAGCACTAATACCCTTGGGAAAGGTATGAATCCAATTATTCTCCCTCCAGCTATGGGTAAATAGTAGGGCAGACTAGGTTCTTAAGCCTTGGTCTAGGAGAAGGAAACTAGTCTAGGCGAAGGAAAACTCTGAATTCAAACCTGTTAAACTCCGCTTAAAAAAATTGACCTTGTGTCATATCCTGCCCGAGCGGAGGGGTTGGTAAATATGATATGGCAATTATTCTAAGAGAAGGAAATATATCTGAATTCAAACTTGCAGAACACCTGGAGTGGAATGGGCTGCACCAGACTATTCTTGCCCAAGAAATGCTATATAAGTAGTTCTCCCACGATAAAAGTAATGGTACCGGAGATGATGATGTGAAACACATATATGAGAGTATGAAGAGTTCTGATTGAACGAAACAGGTCTGTCTGTGGATGACTACGTACTTAGAACATCGATTGACAAAATCAGAGAGAATGGCTTCGAACTGACGAAGAAAAGAAGCAGAAGGTACCCCGCAACAACAATTACCGACGCTGACTACGCCGATGTCATAACGATACTGGCAAATACACCTGATCAAGCCGAAACACTACTGCATAGTTTGGAACGAGCAGCAACAAGCATAGGCCTCTATGTTAATGCACACAAAACGGAATATATGTGCTATAATCAAACGGGGGACATCTCCACTCTAGAAGGAACCCCTCTTAAACTGGTAGACAAATTCACTTACCTAGGAAGCAGCGTCGAATCAACCGAAAAGGACATCGAAACCAGGTTAACGAAAGCATAGACAGCTATCAATAGGCTATCGATTATATGGAAATCAGACCTAACCGATAAAATGAAACGCAGTTTCTTCCAGGAAGCGGTCACATCGATACTGCTATATGGGTGCACTACATGGACGCTAACAAAACGGCTGGAGAAGAAGCTAGACGGCAATTACACAAGAATGCTACGTGCAATCTTAAACAAGTCCTGGCGGCAACACCCCACAAGACACCAACTGTACGGCCACCTGCCCCCTATCACGAAAACTATTCAAGTTAGACAAACCAGACATGCAGGACACTGCTGGAGAAGCAGGGACGAGCTCATAAGCTCATGTACTCTTATGGATCCCCACACATGGCCACGCAAAAGCAGGACGACCAGCACGAACATACATTCAGCAGCTATGTGAGGATACGGGATGCTGTCCTGAAGACCTACCTAGGGCGATGAACGATAGGGAGGAGTGGCGAGAGAGGGTCAGGGATATCCGTGCTACCAGCGCGATATGATGATGATGATGAAAAGTAAATTTGGGGACCGTTGTCAAGGGTGACCTGGAGGCTCCGTTTACAAAAGCTACTAGACCGAGGTGTATGAGAAGGTGCTAGTCCTTTCCCTAGATTGCTCCACTTTACCCTTGATCCGTACCTTATAATGCTGAGTGTCAAGCAAGATGGCATTAAGTACCATTTTTTGAGTCTTTGATATGACTCGACCTGGGATTGAACCCCAGGTCATTGGCGAACACTCTACCCACTAGTCTTCTTAGAATATTCGGACTATTGACCTCATGAGCTGATGGAAACATTAGGTTTCTAAGTCTCCAAATTGTCTGGCCGATACATGGCTCAGTGGATTAGGTGTTTGGTTGAAAAATGCTACTGAGTCAAATCATCTGGAGGTTGCGGGTTCAATCCCAACAATAGGTAAGACTAACAAGGAATACTTACAATAACTTAACTCTTGTACCCGCTCATGGGTCAAATAATAAAGGGTTCAGTTCGATATTCTGTGTGGACTCCCGAGTCCGACAAATAACACCTGAAGATCCCGAAGGAGGTATCGGCCGAAACGTTGAGAGTATAACAATATAGATTAAGTCATTAGTCCGAATATTCTAAGTAATAACAATTATCAAGCTTCATGTCAGGAATTTTGAAATATATATATATATATATAACTAATGATGATGTATATATATATATATATATGATGTGGATTGGTCCATTATCACTGATGGTTAATGTCTCTTGATTCCCATGAAGTAAGAAAAAAAACAGAAACATTGGGTATTAAATCGGCAAACGAAGGGATGCATACTCCCCTTCCCTAAAAAGGGGGACCTCGGATTAGCCAAAAACTACCGAGGCATAACACTTACATCCATAGCTGCCAAAATCTACCATGCCCTATTACGAAACCGAATAGAACCCAAAATCGACAACATACTCAGGAAAAACCAAAATGGCTTCCGAAGAAATAGATCCACGACCTCACAAATATTAACCATCCGTAGAATCCTTGAAGGTGTACGGGCAAAGAACCTACAAGCGACATTAATATTTGTCGACTTTACCAAGGCTATCGACTCCATTCACAGAGGAAAGATGGAACAAATCCTACTAGCGTACGGCATACCTAATGAAACCGTAGCGGCAATAACGATTCTCTATAGAAACACTAAAGTAAAAGTACGATCACCGGATGGAGACACAGAATACCTTGACATTGTAGCAGGAGTACTACAAGGGGACACGCTGGCCCCGTACCTCTTTATCATTGGTCTAGACTACGTACTTAGAACATCGATTGACAAAATCAGAGAGAATGGCTTCGAACTGACGAAGACAAGAAGCAGAAGATACCCCGCAACAACAATTACCGACGCCGACTACGCCGATGACATAGCGATTCTGGCAAATACACCTGACCAAGCCGAAACTCTTCTGCATAGTTTGGAACGAGCAGCAGCAAGCATAGGCCTCTATGTTAATGCACACAAAACGGAATATATGTGCTATAACCAAACAGGGGACATCTCCACTCTAGAAGGAACCCCTCTTAAACTGGTAGACAAATTCACGTACCTAGGAAGCAGCATCGAATCAACCGAAAAGGACATCGAAACGAAGCTAACGAAAGCATGGACAGCTATCAATAGGCTATCGATTATATGGAAATCAGACCTAACCGATAAAATGAAACACAGTTTCTTCCAGGCAGCGGTCACATCGATACTGCTATATGGCTGCACTACATGGACGCTAACAAAGCAGCTGGAAAAGAAGCTAGATGGCAATTACACAGGAATGCTGCGTGCAATCCTGAACAGGTCCTGGCAGCAACACCCCACAAGACACCAACTGTTCGGCCACCTGCCCCCTATCACGAAAACTATTCAAGTTAGACGAACCAGACATGCAGGACACTGCTAGAGAAGCAGAGATGAACTCATAAGAGATTTACTCTTATGGATCCCCACAGATGGCCGCGCAAAAGCAGGGCGACCAGCTCGAACGTACATTCAGCAGCTATGTGAGGATACAGGATGTTGTCCTGAAGACCTACCTAGGGCGATGAACGATAGGGAGGAGTGGCGAGAGAGGGTCAGGGATATCCGTGCTACCAGCACGAGATGATGATGATGATGAAGGGATTGTGATTATACTCTAGTGACAAGCCGAGGCAAGATAACCTGTAATCGCAGGATATAATGAGTTTTCCCACTCACAATCGTACCCTACTCACTTGAACATCAGTGCTCTTCCATTGACACCACTATGCTCCTCAGCGAGACCATTATACTCTTTTGCCATACTGTTATATGCCTCTAGAGGTATTACTACCCATAGAATAGCAAAATTTTCGATCAGAGCTCACTCCCCAAGATCCGTTGTGTTTTGAATTCAGTTTCTTCTTTTTTCTTAGACTGGTCGCCCTACCAAGGCTACAGAGCCAGTCTACCCGGCTATTTAACCTATATATAGATATATGTGTGTGTGTGTGTGTGTGTGTGTGTGTGTGTGTGTGTGCCTATATCTGTTCGTATTTTTACGTTTTGTGTGGTTGTTTCTCCCCGCCCTTCGCCCTCTCTCTCTCTCTCTCTCTCTCTCTCTTTGTCCAATGTGTACGTGTGTGGATCTTAGTGTGTTTCTATCGACTGCGGGGAGTAAGTGACCTGTCAACGTGTAACGTTGTTCGAGTGCCTTCTGACGTTTTTCTTTCAACTGATAACAGCAAAGAAACTCATCTAACCACTTCACAAACGACGTGAGTGACTGAAATCCTCCTTACTTAAAAAAAAAACAAAAAAAAAACCTATAGTTATTTTTTGCCATTGAAAAATGGTACTCTACCAGCTCGGACTGTTGCCAGGGTTACCTCAGATACTCCACAAATTAATGCTCCTTCTCTCCCTCTCTCCGTCTCTCTATCTCTCTCTCTCACACACACACACACACACACACACACTACGTCTGTTTATCTATCCAACTATTTATCTCTTTCTTTCTCTCTCTCTCTATCTATCTATCTCTCTCCTATATATTTATCTAT